>OW796098.1:819165-2019165 GCA_941860345.1 Chrysodeixis includens
AGGCTTACGATTAAAGATTATTTTACTTTATAAGTTACGAGTTGTTGCCCGCGACTTAGTTCGCGAAAAAAATAGGAATGAAAAATAGATTTTGGCCGATTTTCAGACCTGCTGAATACACCTACAATTTTTTTAAGAGAATCAGTCCAGCCGCTTTGGAGGAGTACGGTAACTAACATTGTGACACGGGAATTTTATATATTACAAGATTAGAAATAGCCATATAGTCGTCCACGCAAATAGAAAATGTAAGAGGTTTCTTTTAAAGATTATGGGATACCTTACCTTATTGTTGGGAAACGCAGCGTGGTGCTAGGGAGTTGGTTGTGCCGTTTCGGCTCACCGCTAAAAACACTCGGTGTAATGTGTAAGCGAATTTTGGTGCTTGGTTCAAAAAGTTGTCGAATTTAAATTCAATTTAGTTCTATACATATTTGTAAATCTCATTAAATTAAAGTGGTCTTGAAAGTTTCGTCGTTGTTAACAAGAACTGGCATGAATCCACCAAGTTGGCCTTAATGGCGCCCAAATTGCTCTTGCCGATTGGCTTAGATTTGGGTTTAAGATTGCATGCGGATATTGTTGCCCCTGAATGCCCTAGATGCATAGTTAACGCCGCATCAGAAGACTTAAATGAGGAGAGAATTTGTCTATTTATGACTGGCACAGTTTCAACCTATGTACTGAAAACCATCGCCAGGAGAAATGAAAGATGATTAATACCTGTCAAAATTTTCATACCTCATTTTTTTATGTAGCCTGTCTGTGATCCCACTGCTGGGTAAAGGCCTCCCCCTTTTCCTAATATACTATACTATCATTTTCCTATCTTTTACATACTTGATCACACAAAATAGTATGTTCTAAGTAAGTTGTAAGTAGTGCTGCAAAATTTAAAGAAAACTTTAGATAAAATTTAATTGTAATTACTTTATTTCCCAAAGCGACAAAGTAGGTGTTAAGTAAATTTGCAAACATTCCGTTTTACAAGTTATGCGATAAATGACCGCGATAGGCCGTCGCGACTTGTGGACGGGTTTATAAAGGGTGTACTGAAATAGTCTTGTCAAAGTCAACCCGAGGTTACGGGTGACTAAACAGCGGGTATGTTTAGCGGGTGACATTCTAGATCTTTCTAGATACAACTGAACGTTTATATGTGATTGTTTTCAGTTAGAGGTGAGAAAGTAGTTTTCCTGCGGTAAATGATTAATGACAGATCGTTACGTATATGCCTTTATATAATATCTTTATAAGTATTTTTTCTTTCTGCTCCTTTCGCATGGATATCGATTATAGCTGCTAAACATCATATTTGTTTTGCAGTCGATTAAAAAGTAACCTACCTATGTTTTAATTCAAAGTGTCAGCCAACTACATAATAAATTACTTCAAAATTAGTTGAGCCGCTTAGGCGTGAAAGTGTCCTTGCAAACTATCGCGTTTATAATATTGGTAAGATAGCTTCATGTTTGTAATTTTATTAAGTATACAATTGTAAAGAATGGTTCTTAGAAGTTCTGTATTACTGATTAATGTTCATTTGATTGCTATATTTGTTACAAAAGTGTTATTGAGTACCTATTGTTAATGCAACCAACTGTCGATTGATCGATGGATTGCGCTTGACTTAGGTATATTGATGCCTAAGTAGAGTAAGTAGGTAAAAAAATAGAATTAGTTCTATAGGTCGCATAACTCAATCAAAACCTAAAATTAGTACAATAACGCTGTTTTTATGACACCGAAATGTAGCGCGGCTATAAATTCACGTGATAAGTGAACTCGATCCATAAAAACGACTATTTCAGATACCATTTCCCATTCAAATAGTTCTGACCAGAATGTTTCTATTGATTGCATCGTAACCCTTAACACAATGCCTGAAAATATAATTTTGCGTGTTTTATACTTAACTACATTTAACCTTTTACTGCGGAAAGAAAAGCTCTCGATGAAATTAGTATTTTGTATACCATTACGTTTTTTATCTATAGCCTTCTTGCACTCACTAAACAAACACAGCAATAGACTTGGTGGAGGTTTTGATGAAAAGTTGTCGTTTCGTTTCTTGGTACAGGGTATCGTGGTGAGTCGTTGTTTGGCCGCGGTTGCCATGGTAACGGTATCGTAACATCTCACCAAGGAGGTGGAAATTACGCGGATTCGGTCAATGGGTCGTTGATCCTTCGCGGATTTATGATAATTTGGTAAACCGAGTTTTTGGAAGTCTGACAATAAATAGCTTTGCCTTCATAATGACATGGTTTACATAGATATGTATCATGGCTTTGGTTATTTTTAACCGACTTCAAAAAGGAGGAATTTTCTCAATTCGTGTTTTTACGGAGGTACTTATTTTAAAGTAAATAGATTACCTAGTTGTATTCTTGTTGATTAGTATTGGTTGATGTATGAAGGCAATATTTAAGTAGTTAATAGTTATGCTTTGAATGAAGTTTACAGTTTTGCTTTAAATTATTGTAACAATAGATCTATTTCTAATAATTTGATTTTACTAACACTGAACTGTTTTCAAAACATGCATTATTAAATTATGTAGAAAGAAGTTAAATAGAAATTTTCTCTAAAGAGTTTCTCGTCTGACGAAGAGAAAAGGAGGAAAAATGTAAGGAGAATAATGTTGCAATTTTTGTGTTATATTTAAACTAAAATTTATCGACGTTAAGACGAAAAAACGAATTCTTAAATTTTATTGTTCAGTACCTGGGTTAGGGGATTGTAGCGCCATCTATGTACGTCACAAGTAACTATAAGTTAAAAGCGAAAATGCAAGTAATATACTATTAACAACAAGACCAATCGCATTATATTATTGAATGAGAATATATAATTTTAGTCAAGTTATTTAGAATTTATACAATATTGAAACCACGGTGGCGAAGTTATCTCTATTCTAGTTTTGCTACTCGACGCTAGATAGCGTTGTATAACGAAACGTAACTTGGTTCCATTTGATATTGTTCTACTTACATACGTCTGTGCTATAAATTACTTTATATTGATATACTAGCTTTTGCCCGCGGCTTCGCACGCGTTAAGAAGTATAATTGTTTAGCAAGTGAGTGTAAAAAATTAGGGCCTACAGAACTTCCTTGTACACAATATTCTTAACTAATTTGTCATTTGGCGCTCAACCTATCAAGCTACTGGGAGAACTTACTCGTGAGCAAGCAACATAGAACTGCCCATGAGAGAAGCAATGTTCTCTCAAGTCAATACCCGCAAATTTGAGAGTTTGCCCCTGAGACTTGTTTATAGTCATGGCTAGTCAAAAATCTAAGAAGATTTCTACAAACATCCCCTATTTCATCCCCTTATGTGTGGAATTTATCAAAATCTTTCTTAGCGGAGGCCTACGTTATAGTACCTGTGTGCATGTAAAGTCTCAGCCCGATCGGTTTAATTTTGACAAAGTTTCATAAAAAAATTCATCCCCTATTTTATCCCCTTGGGGGTAGAATTTATCAAAATCCTTTCTTAGCGGATACCTACGTCATAACATCTACCTGCATGCCAAATTTCAGCCCGGATCGTCCAGTAGTTTGGGCTGTGCGTTGATGCATTAATTTCGATCGAATATGATTACCATAAAAAACGGTTCTAGTGAGTTAATCTTAAAAGATAGACATATACTGTTGCGGACATTTTTTTAGATCATTTCAATAGGAATAATTTTTACATACATATATTGTGTGTATCTTGAACCGTTTTCGCAGCGCACGCAACGGAAGCCCTCAAGGATGAACAAATTTCCCCGTTTTTTTCACATTTTCCATTATTTCTTCGCTCCTAATAGTTGCAACGTGATATTATATAGCCTAAAGCCTTCCTCGATAAATGGTCTATTCAACACAAAAAGATTTTTTCGATTCGAACCAGTAGTTCCTGAGATTAGCGCGTTCAAACAAACAAACAAACAAACAAACAAACAAACAAACATACAAACAAACAAACAAACTCTTCAGCTTTATAATATTAGTATAGATTATAGGTATAGTTTAAATTCAGACTAATAACATATCTGCATTTAAGAGATGGACTTTCTCTATGTTACACTTAAACGGCCCGGTGTCCTTGCTGAACAGCTTTAAACGAAATCTAGTAGTACCTAGGTAATTGTTATCTACCTTCATAATATTTTTTGCACCTGCTTGCTTTTTCGCAAGTATTGATGCTGTTAAGTTCTGGCCCGTATTTTACATAGAGCAACTGACCTCCCACAATGTTCCCCCTGGAGCCCTTTGGGTGCCAGGGTCACGGTACTCTTACGAACATCCTGCCCTGGCAGAGCAACTGCCGCCCATAATCGATTCCTCTTGTCATTGGGTAAATGATAACAATAAATAAATAAAATTCAATAAATTCTGATGATTCTTTATTTCCTTATAATAGTAAATATTAATACTTAAAATAGAATAAGAAGTTATTTTGTTCCTATAAATAAGTTCATTACTCGCTCAAAAACAAATTCACAGTACCTCGGTGTTGCTACTATAAAATTTACAATTAAGTAGTATTTACAGATTAAAGTAAACGAAAAATTTAGTACTAAACATATTAGAGAAAACTGTAATTACTTATTTGTAATTTCAAGAATTGTTTTGAGGTATGATAGTAATACTAAGTATGTCACTAGTTTTTACTTTTTAGTAGACTAGGGTCTCGAAAACTAAAATCATAAGTTACCTACTACAACTATTTATCGATATCGACTCCCATGGAAGGATGGGAATCGATCGTAACATGCTAATGAACTTGAAATGACTGAAACAGAATTTCCAAATACCGTCGGATGAGTTTTCATAAATGGAGAGACTTTAGAACTCCTTCAGAACTTCAAGGATGAAAGTATTACGAAGTCTGGAGATAGTTCAACACTAATGTTTATTTGAAAAGTCTCGAACTAATAGCGGATGGCACTTATAGAGATTACGATATGACAGTTAAGGATAAAGAACTATTAAATATTTCGCCCGCTCTCAAACTTTGAAAGGCCTGCCTTAAGAAGTTTTCTGAAAGGTCTCACAGTGAGGCCTTGACAAAAATATAAAATACAGACAAACAGCTTCACTAATAGAATTGTACGTCGTAAATCCGACGATATTTTAAGATTGGAATAAATTGATCTAACATTAAAACGTGCAAATATGACTGCTTATAAATATTTTACAAGAACTTACAAAATGTGATTTTATATTCATAAATGCGAGGACTAATATAACTGGCAGTTTAGTAAAAAAATATTAATTTATTAGGTTTTAACTAAAATAACAAAATTATGGAACGTAACCTTACATAGCTAATTAAACACGAAATGCCAATTATGATGTACGACACTTGTTTGTTAATCACTTATTCATTTTAATAAATATTCTTAAAGACAGTGAGAATGTTAATATTAAGATTTAGTACAAATTGAAGAATTCTTCCGACAATTAATAGTGCCTACATCAGTAATATTTTATGTTTATTAATATTATCAACATTTCAGAAACTATAGATAAGATTAAACATTTTAGTATTCTAGATTTATATTTTCATAAAACTTACTGACTAGTACATTATAAATACATACAAATAAAACAGATACCACGCGCTCACGATAAGCACAGCATTATAAATGATTATAAAACATGTGGAAACAAACAAAAAACATTAAAATTATAAAAATGGATGATGTAACACCCGAAAACTAATCGCTTAACTAACTCCCAGGACTTAAATAGTTAGATCTATCAATATTTAATACCTACGTAGAGTGTAGTAATGTTTGTTGATCTTCAATACTCCAGATCTCAAGAGATGTATTAAAAACATTGTTTAGAAACTCTTGAGACAAATGTGGATATGAATAAAAGCTTCAATTTTATAATTGTAATACAACATCAAAGTTCCAGTAACACTACAATATGTTGCACAAGTGGTAACTACATCTACATTGACAAGAATCACACTGGATTGCAGTTATTAAGTATGGATGAAGCTGAATTTGTATCGAGTAGGATAACTTCGTGTGTTCGAACTACTCTAGAAGGAAGAGAAGAGGAACAGGGTGACACTTGAGACGAGAGTTGTGAAGCTGTGGACTTGATGGCTACGAAGGAACCAAGAGGACATAACTTCATGACTACAGCCAACGATACGCGTCCCATCCCTAATAAATGCTTTAAACACGTCCACAACGATACACTCTCCAAAATTCTAATTTCTCCAGAAGACAGAAAATTATCCATAACTAGATTTCTCACTAATTACAGGAACTAGAACAATTGTCTCAAGTGTCACGAATAAATAAAAAAAGCAAGTCGGAAATAGTTCGGAAAATTCGCGAGGAACTTAAAATTAATTTCGAGGAATAATCGATACTAAACAACCTCAATCGTTTAGCCATTGGTGTGTTTCGGTTGGGGTAGCGCGATGGGTTGTTGTGGGAAGTCCATGTTGAACTCTTCGACGATGGTCTTAGGGTGTAGAGCGCTGATGTTGTTGTCCACAGTGTAGGTGCGGGCGTGTGTGCGGGCGAGGGCTTGCCTGGGCTGGTTCTCGAGCCAGTCGTCTTGGCGCGGACGCTTGCGGCGCGCCAGCTGGCGGTCGCGCAGGTGCTGGAGCCGCGCGAGGTTGGCGTTGACCTGCTGCGGCGTGAGGCCGGTGCGCCCCGACCGCAGCAGCTCCGCGTTGCGACGGTACGAGCTCTCCGGGTCGCGCCGGTTCCATGTGTAACTGGAAGATACAGATGACATTTTTTTAAATCTTGTCACTGAATATTTTTATGTAAACTTGTTAGCATTTTCTTTTGTAGTTACTGGTAGCCTATCAGATATTGTTACACCTGTTTTGATACCTCTCATGTTTGTATAAAATATGTAATATGTAAACATTTGTTGGCTAACCTTAATGGGTAATTAAGAAAAATAATAATTCTGCTACTTTAAAATTACAGTGGCCCTAAGACTCTTCCTTGAGGAAGTTCCTTGTAAACCTATTTAGATGTATTTAGAATGCTCAAATAAAGCAAAATACAGAAACATTTGTACGCACTTTATGTAATTCCAAATGTTTATTTCATTGTTCGAGTATTTCCAATGTCAGTACTATCAAAACTAGCACACGTGTTGAACAAGACAATACATCTGTAGAACATAACTCTAAAGGCAGTTCTCCTACTTTGAGGTTGTTCGCGCGCGCAAATAAACGAGCAACATCAATCGTTTAAAATTTCTGGTGTCTGTTATTCGTACCAAATATTGGTATAATAAACCCAAATAATTGGCCCCTTCCAAACATCGACCGATTAAGTCCAAGCGATTGCAGTAAATGTGATCTATGTTTCCAATAAATGTACATTTAATGTGTTTTTGTTCGAAAGTACGCGATCGGGAAAATTGATTGCAGTTAGCCTGTAATGGAGAAAGTTGGGCAAACATTAAGTATTATTAATGGGCAATGTATTTCTTTTTCATGGTACGAGTATCTTAGCACTTGGTTTTAGATGGCTTTTATAAAGGAAAGTTGGCCACAAGAGTGGGTCGTAAAAACTTAAGGTTTTACTTCCACACATTTATGTGACACCTTTAATATTTTGTATGAAAATATTGACGCAGTTCACATAACAACGGTGAAAAGTACAACTTTCTTAGGATTTCATTTGGATCAAAATCTGAACTGGAAGCTACACGTAGAGAAAGTATGTAGCAAAATAAACAGATTTGTATACGTTCTTTACAAGTTACGTAAAACTTCTACGGAGCATACTGTGCTAATGGCTTACCACGGCTATGTATCGTCGGTATTAAACTACGGTCTTATATTATGGGGCAACTCCACTGATGTACAGCGTGCTTTTTTGGCTCAAAAGAAATGCGTTCGAGCCATTCATGCTATACCACCATGGGAGTCCTGCAAACCGCTATACAAAAAGTCTCGCATACTTACACTACCCTGTATGTATATCCTAGAATCGGCTAAATTTGTTATGCAGCACCCTAATTTATTTAAAAAAGCAGGAGACTTTTACTCCCGTAATACTAGGAATCCGGACAGAATTGTATTGCCAAAAGTTCCTAGAACAGCTATGTACCTAAAAAGTTGTTTAGTAATGTGCGGGCGTATTTATAATGCGTTACCTGTTGCTTTTAAACAAATGCCTACTTACAGATTTTGCAAAAAATTTAAAGATTGGCTAATTGATGAGTCTTTCTATTCAGTAGAGGAGTACTTGCAAGTTTGTCGTAAACAAATGTAAAATATTATTTGTGTGCGTCCGAAACGAATTATTTAATGTGTAAATGACTAATTAATGAGTAATGTGTATTTGATTTTATTTAAAATTTGCATGTCTAATATTGACAAAATGTATATGGCTCTATTATCATTATGTTCCAACTTATGTACCTACATTTTAAGCAAATAAAACTATTCTATTCTATTCTATTCTATTCTAAAAAACATAATAATTTCATGTTTCAACGATTCATTCTCCATATTTGCAACTTTTGTAAATCAAAAAGTAATGTTAGACTTACCCTGGGAACGGTCTCTTGAGCCGCCGGCGGATCGAGGGTCGCTGTCGTTTCTTGAGTTCATTCGGCCTCAGATCGTAGTTCCTTGAGCCGTGGATGCTGTTGGGCCGCGGGCCGTGTCGCTTCGGGCCCAGTCGGGGCTGGTTCGGGCGCAGATCGTACGACTTCGGGTTGTGCACTGGGTTCACAGTGACGTCGTTCACCATCATAGGGTCGTTGACCTCCCTGCTGACGCTCGGTGCCGTGATTTCGTTGATCTTGCCCATGCGTTGCCAGCGACGGCGCAGGTCCTTCACTTTGGCCTTTGGAACCTTCCGCAGTTTGGTTTGGCAGATGAAGTGCCGAGCTTCGATGCAGCTGCGTGGCGCCCACCTGTAGTCATTAGCATTGATTGTGATTAAACGCATCAATGTGTAATGTATGTTGGCAGAGCTTTGAAGGTTTGCCGAGGAATGGCGGCTAATCACGAGCAGGAATAGTTTAAATAAAGTCATTAGCCGCAATCAGAGTTGCGACACACTTTGGACGAGGTGCAAGTGCATGTTACGCGTTAATTTCGCGTATTCTTAATTTAACATAAGCGTGATAAAATCTTGAAATATACAACACTTTCGTTTTCATTTAAAAATGTGTTTGTATTTAAACGTGCAAATGACGTCATAATCTCATTTTTATAATGTTGAAAGTGAAAACGAGCACAGTTCAGTTTCCTTGACATAACTTATTCATACTTTCCTCCTTTTATATTAAAGTAGATACAATAAAGAGGTAAAATTAAATTAAGTCGACCTACTTATTTCTTTCCTATCAATATTTCATGGAAGTCCTTTGGGAAATTTCTTGGTATTAAATCGTGGAATACAGAATATGAGAAATCGGAATGAAACAGACATGACATGTAAGCGAGCGTGCGGAGAACGCACAACTCATGAATAGTGTAAGACAACGTTCGTTTCATTTCCAAAAGACCGTTAATACTATTAAGCAGTGAATCATTACCGAGAAGTAATAACATGCTGACCTACATCTTTAAATATAACTGTTAACATTCCCACAAATACAGAATATCAGGAACTATAGACCAGTCGGACCACACCAGAAGGCGCCGTATAGTCCCCGACCTTGAACATTTGGGACAATGTGTGGCTATTAAAAATGGTAGGCATAGTGTTTGTGACGTCATCCTGGCCAGGGACAAAGGACCTACTCAGGCCGCGGATCGTAAAACTTATCGCGTTTCGCAGGACCACGTTTTGTTTGCTTTAACTCTTTGGAATTTGATGTTCGTTGAAACCAAGTAATAATATGCTCTGCATTTTATTGTTTCTTGCAAAAAGTCTCACACAACTTTATTAGTGTACATAAAGAAAACTGAATTTTGAAGTTGTGTTTGTAGATAAATTGCATTTATCGGAACGCTGACGCTGACGAATCAACTCAAATGTACTAAAATCAAACTTGCCACTTGTCAAAAAGAATGTTATTTCGGTACATTCGAAGCTTACCATTCGTTCTCTATTCTAAAGGGATATATTTTTACCTATATTTTAATTTAAACCTTATGTAAATTCCAGAATATTCGTCAACGGTCGTCATCTTATCAAATAAATCATTCGTACCTGTACAGCAGTTCTGGTATCATAGCGATGCATTGCCACTTGAGTTCCTCAGGAGACATCTTCTTCATCTTGGAGAAGGACTGGTAGTGCATCTTGCGCAGGTCGCCACCCCACCGCCAGGACTTCGCACCGTAGTCGTAAATGCCGCCGATCCAGCGACTTTCCTTATCTGGTGGAGAGATGGATTTTTTTATATCTATTCGGACATCCCTTTAGTAAATCGATTGCAGACTAATACATGGGGTCATGGATGATGTACAGAGCAATGATGGCTTAAGCTAATCCAAGCAAAAGTAAAACGAGTTCATTTCCCTTGTCAATTTTCTTTATACGAAAAAGGTTTTCCACTAAGAACAGTATCAAAAATGTTAAATTAATAATTCCGATCTTTATTCCGATTTTAGTCACAGTATGTTTAAGGCAATTTATGATTACATAATCAGGTTAAGAGGACATAATAATAGATTACACATAAAAACCACCGATTAATCTAACGGGCGGAGCTACTGGCAGTTAGTGTCACCAATTAATCCATCAGCTGTTAGTTATAATTGCTGTGCGCTGCTCTGATTTTATAATACGACATGATTTAGACCCACACTTAGCTAAGTGAAGATTTACTAATAAAAAGTATTTTTGTCTCTACATTTCGATATTTTGCTGTGCGTTGATTTTGGTCAGCTGTTAGATTACTCACCGACGTCAGGTTTGTTGAGGTACTTGCGCAGGTTCCTGTCTTCCCACCGCGCTGGGACGGTCAGGTTGCTATCTCGATCCTGAAATTAAAGAATATTCATGAGTATTAAAACTGTGTGGGAGCTAAATCAGAAAACCCAAAGGGATTTGCGTTTGTTCAAGAGATTTATTGTCCATTGTCTGACAACGTTGCTTCTCAGTAAACAAAACTGAAGTTCAAAGTACTAGATAAATACACAAGTGCAAAAAGACGTATGGTGCTTCTATTTTCCGTATTAACAATGAAAAATAACGTACTATTGCCCAAATCCTATCAACAATCAACGCCTACACCATAACACCCAATTAACCAAAGCTTGGCGCTAGGTGTGGCAGGAAGCCATCTGATGTCACCTCTGTGTCATGCGAACTTCATCGTCACGTCACCTCATAATGACATTTCATCATCTATATGCTTATTAGCCCAAGCTTTGATTGTCATTCACGCGAAGTATTTCACGAGCACCGAACTTCGCATATTAATGAACCCCGTAGGTCTAGGAACTATTTTTATGACCTATATAGAACGTGGTACAGTTGGGATTTCCAAAATTTATTGTCATTTATATTTGTATTCATTAAGAGGGCCGTGCGAAATTGTTTGTTAGGTTGTGGATGAGAATTAATTAAATTAGGGACACTTCTGCGAAATAATAATGAAGTGACGGTTGGCGTTGTTTCTATTTTGGCGATGTGCCAAGTGCTTAGTTGGTGGACTTGTACTACTTGGTCTGTTGCTAACTATAGAAATTCGTACTTTCTCCATTCATGGTAAAACAATTTCAGTTATATTTATAGCGGTCGCTTCTTGAGTTTGAAAATAACTTGGACTACATTTGATATCTAACTTATGGTCTGTCTCAATTTCGTCTGAATTCCTGGAGGTTCCTTAGCACGATGAGTCATGATCATAAGCTTAGTAAGTAATGTTAACAAAATATTTTCAAAAAGATTAGTACTAAGAATTTGTTGTACTAAAATGTACGTGGGCTGGTGGTTAATAAATTGCGCTCTTTTATTTGAGTATATACTTGTCAGGTGACCAATATTTGACAATATTATAGCAAATGCTGTAGATTGTTTAATATTGTGTATGTACTATTAGAAACTTCTCCAAAGATAAGCCCACGCAGTTGCAAAACATCTACACACAAAACGTTGATTTTTTCACTTCGATTGTTTGCTGAAATTTAGAAACCGTTCAGAGTGAGGCCTCGGGCTGTCAAGCATGTTTGATCAAACGTGACTGATGGCTCCGCCAGCTGACCTAAATCTCTTAAAGTCTGTTTATTTCTTAGTATAATGTGTTATCGTAGCGATATTGTTTATTGTAATTAGTGCTCTTTTCTTGAAGCATAGATCAATAATTTCAGTTTGACGAACAAAGAGATTGAACAGATCAAAAAGAAAAACGCTTTAGAATCAGATTTGCGTTGAGACCAAACAACTGTGACCTTACCAATTTCCTATAACGCCTGTCCTAGATTGAACTACTTCTAAGAAGGTTAATAATGGTACCAGCCTGTAAATGTCCTATTAAAAGGCCCCACACAGAGAAGGCAACCGTCATTTGTTTAACACCACATCAAATACTAGCAGATTCTAGTACAAATCACGTCACTCTTAATGATCAAGTGATTAATACATTTCCCGCCACCACGTCAGCTGTTGTTGATGACAGGCAAACTCAGGCACACACAGGCAGGCAATTGTCCCAGTTTGAATATCTAAAGAGCCGCTTAGCTATGTACTATGTACATAACCATCTGTTCTAGGAAGATGGTTGTATATTTATATGTTTATTCGCGGTACCGTTGCCTGATCTGCCTTCAATGCCTGTCTTGTTATGTAAAACAGTTGAATAACTTGGTTGACATTTATTGGAGTAAGCTTAGATGTATGATCCTTATGCTTTGTAACTATATTTTGTTTTGCTATGTTGGGCTTAATGTAAAGGAGAGTAGGCTCACAGATTTGTTTGTGAAACAAAATACATACCTAGTCTAAAACGAACTATGTTCTTAACCAAGAAATATGTTTTAATTTTTCCTAAAATAAATACATTATTGCCTTTGGCTTATTTTGAAGCCATAGTTTTGATCATGTAAATAACCTTCTACATGTGAGAATTTAACTCGTAAGATTTCTATAGGTAACTATTAACTTAGATAAGATTATCATTTTAATGATTATTCGATCATTAATCTAGAGACTCTATCTATCTATCTAGAAGTTTTATTCAATCGCAATATAAAAAATAAACCTGCCTTTTCAAAATTTTCAATTGAGGATCATTTTTAGTAGACAATATTTACATACAAGGTACCAACAGTTTAGTACAACTGGACCACCCTGATCGTTTATATCAATGACTAATTGAAGAAAGAAAGGTTCGTCGCTGATGTTATCAATATAATTGTTAGGTATGTGTATTATATACATTAGTATTCGTTGGCCTGTTTATATGACTTGAGCTAAATAACTGCTATCAACGTTAATTTAACGTACATTATTCATGCACTCATCTCTAAGTGCTGGCCTACCTACTACGCGATATACTGATGACATGGCGTATTAAATATGGTTTTCTACTCTCTGGTTCTCTCTAATATTGTTTTCTATTGTCTGGTGTGATCGTGTTATGGTGTAAAACTGTTATGATCTAGCAATATGTGCAAGATAAGACTGAAAAAGGAGAGGCCTAGCGTTTTAGCCCCTGCACAGTTCGGCAGGGGTTTTTTTATGAACGTAGGTGGCGAGAAATCGCGAAAGTTAGAGAGGTTTGGAAGAAAATGCGGGGGCTTTTGCGATCTAGTGAGATCTTCTTCAGGCTACATAAAGAATATACTGTCTCACAGCCGCTTAAAGTTCTCTGTTGATTTTTCTTGATGGAAAAGTTAGGGTTTGTTATTAATATTACAAATATTTAATTGTGAAGCTACGAGTATCTGTAATAATTCACTCGAAATTATCGCAGTTTATTTTGTATTTATATTCAAGCTCACAGCATGTATTGTCATTGACAAAACTTAAACAAGCTATCTTGATCATATGCGGCAACTACATAAATAAGAACTTCTTTTGTTTCATCTTTAAATTATTTTTATGGCACTGGCACAAGACCATGCCTGTAAAAGGAATAAAAATATCGGCGTGTTCAATTATTTAACAACACTTTATTATCACCATCATAAGATAATATTGTACCTACATAGCATTCTTGACAAATTACAATAAAATATAAGTTAGTCAATTTCTTACACATAAAATTCCCGAGTCACAATGTCAGTTCGCTCCGAAACAGCTTTACCGATTTCTACAAAATTTTATATGCGTATTCAGTAGGTCTGAGAATCGGTTACTATCTATTTTTCATCCCTATATATACTATCTATTTTTTTCGGGAACGAAGTCGCGGGCGACTGCTAGTTGCTTATATAATTCTTGTTCATTTCTAATTTCTCGCAACAATTAAATATAATGTACTATGTGTATATTCGAATTCTTAAAGTGCCTTTAATTTTCACGATTTGTTTCACGATCACGATTGTGTTTTCTTTTGTCTCTTCTTAGTCTGGATGGTTATGCAATTAGACCTGTCTATAAGCCTTCAAGCTAGACAAAACGACAACTCTTTGATTTGACCGTGAGTACCAAGTAATAGTTTGTAGGCTCCACAGTAACACCTGTATTTACTCGTGATTGCACTGTCAACTTACCTACATCATAATAACAAGACTGCAATATCAACGTTTACACATTTACAAACAAATTGATTCAAAATTCCAACTACATTACTCAGTGATACTAACATAGTGCAACCTCTAAACACACAAACTCACTTACATTGTTTTTGTAACACATATATCTTCAAAGCCAGGGCTACTCGGGACAGACATTCAAATTGCCCAGACGTTGGCATGGCAACAGGCGAGTAGCAAAATAAAAAAACTAAAGGCAAAAGCAATAATTTAAAGCCAACCGTACGGTTTTCTTTTTTTAAATGCGTTTTAGCATACAAAGGAAAGAATTAGAGTATAGTGAGCTAATCCTTGACCTTTTTGGATGCGTTCCCGTTTGGATGAAGTCTAGTTTTTTTAGATTAGTGTGTTTGTGTATGTTTTGTTTTTAATTGAAAGGTTTATGGCTGTTCGCGGGCTCGTGTTACTGTGGTTTCGAAATGACGTGGCCGTTAAATTAAGATGTTTCTTATAGCTGGTATTTTTACATCCTTTGTTAGATTTTAATCTTTAAATTTAGAATCTATTTTTATGTAAACACATTCCTAAAATAGTAACATATTATAATTCAAACAACTTTTGCTCTTCCTTATAATAATATTTAAGAACGTGTGAATATTCTTCATACAAGTAATATATTACAGGATGTGCCGAGAGATTATGCAAGTCTTACACCGACTGCATCTCATAATTATTGAAGGTAGGTTTCTAATAACACCCCATGACTGCACAGTGAGCACGCATGCGCACTCGCAAGCTAAACTGGTTAGAAGGATTAATATTATTAAGTATAGTTATATTATATGTATTTCGTGGAAGGAAACGTAAACGTTAATTAATAATGTTATAAAGTTTGCTAAAGGTTGTAAAACTTGGGACTGACCTAAATTAAAAAGAATAAGTGTTTGTGGATCTAATGATGTTATTGCTTGTTACTCATATTTCAATTTTACGGATTAACTTAATGGATTATCTATTAGTATCATAATTATCAAATGATTTTTGTTATCTAGCTGTAACTACCCGCGCCTACGACCGTTCGAAATTTAAGTTAATTAATTAATTTTCTGAAATATCTGTTTTTGTATAGAATAAAATTAGACTTAGCTACTCCTTATTACATCGACTCCTTGCCAATGAATGTCCCGTCAAAATTTGTCTAGCCATTTTAGAGAATAGCGGGAAGAAACAAAACTTGACAATAAAAATATTTTGGTGTATGTACCGTACCTATGCATATTCATATGCATAGTAAAAAACGGTTATTTCAATATTACAAACCATATACTTTAAGTATTACGTAGTACAGTCCACCTAACACAGTTACATTATATTATTTCATAACTAAACTCGCAAAATTAATTTCTCAAACAATTATATTAGCATTAGCAATTCAAGCAAGAAGTGACTGCTCAATGCTGCCAACATCTGGTGACAATTTCCAG
The DNA here is from genome assembly GCA_941860345.1 of Chrysodeixis includens. Classification (NCBI taxonomy): domain Eukaryota; kingdom Metazoa; phylum Arthropoda; class Insecta; order Lepidoptera; family Noctuidae; genus Chrysodeixis; species Chrysodeixis includens. The sequence goes on from OW796098.1 coordinate 835,248, forward strand.
AATGCCACAATTCCAGCGCAAATTGCGATCTCAGACTTACAGGAGACGGTTGGCAATGTTGGTATAATTCATGTGGACAAATGTTGGATGACATGGCATCAGTCTTGTCGACTTACTGGGTGAACAAGCTTATTTCACGATAGTTGGAATTTACGTCAAAGGATTTGGTGCGGACGGCAAGGGTTCTTTAGGATATCTCTTTGGATTTTTCCGTTTAGATAGTAAAGTATGTATATATGTTTGTATGTTTTAAATGTATTTTAGTGTGTGCAATAAAGTATAATAATAATAATAATAATAAAGAACCATTATAACTGACAAAACAATCCATTACAATAGGCCTGATATTACCGTTCATGATAAAATTAATAAGACGTGTATCCTCATTGATATTGCTATCCCTAATTCACACAATATTCAAACGACAATATCTGAGAAACTAAGTAAGTATCAGGACTTAGCCATTGAAATTAAAACACAGTGGAATGCCCAAGTTGTTCACATTGTTCCAATAGTTATTTCATCCACTGGCGTTATACCCAAGTTATTACTACAGAGCCTAGACACTTTACACATGCCCGCATATTTACTCCACATGCTTCCAGTGGCGAAGGGTGAATTTTCTTAAAAGGGAAGCCCGTCCAAAAATTGCATTGTTATCATGCAACGATAAACAACAAGTACGGGATATGTTTTTTGTCTGGACATGTATTTTAGATGATGATTAATAAGAGCATTAAACCCTGTGTAGCTCTACTCACTACTAATATTATAAACACCCTGAAAATTTAAAAAAAATAAGAGAAATACAGTAATAATTTATTATTTAAAACCTCTTTACAATCAAAATGCTACTATAAGTACAATAAATGAATATCTAACTGATAGACAATTTAAAATGTATACTATAAAATAAAATGCAACTAAATAATAGAATATTAAATATATAATAGTTGGTTGCCACATAAACATGGACTTAAGTGCATTATAATTAAAATATGAATATTTATATTGTTGTTAAGTTGCAAAACAACAATGTACAACACTTCTAAATTACTTATATATTATCATATTTAGAAGTTTGTAATGTTTATAACAATAATACACAAATAGTATAAGTACATAAATATAGAAATTATAAACAATATTTTAAGCCTTCCCACATAATATGTAGTATGCTATGCTGTGCATATCTACTACTAACTTGTCCTACAGACAAGGTCCACATTTTGATTTATATTACCATGTGGAATGAAATAAGATATTGAGTATTGGATCTGAGAATAATAAGCAAGGGAAACAAAACATTTAATTTAATTTAAAACTTCCTGTGAGCCATGATATTCTGTCGTAGAAAGAACTGTTAAAATGTTTTGATCGTCATTTGTAATTAATTCAAATCATGTCAGGTCTTTTTCAAAACTCTACTTTGAAAAAGATTTTTCCTCAGTCAGCAAATAATCTGTTAGACAGCATTCTACATTCACTAATGCCGCTATATTATCGAATTTACTTAATAATAACAAAAATAACTACTTTCTAATAGATCTGCAAACTAAATCAACAATCTTAGTAATTCTGACTTACCTTAAATATTTATTCGAATAGACGATAACCAAACAATAACACTGAACTGATGTAATTTTGTTTTTACTGCACAATCACTACACTGATCAATCACAAGTAATAATACTATTAGATTCTAAATTATGATACGAATACACCAAATCTAATGCAAATGAACCGGTGAAAATAACAAATAAAACTTTTATAATATTAGCGCGAACGTAAACGTCAGCTGTCATCTGTTCTGTTCAGTTGACGTACGAAGTTCATATTGCATCTCTTTCTGGCGTACGCATTTATTTTTTTTCTATCTTTGTCATAAGCCGAAAATCAACGGCTTCCCTAAAGTCCTATTGGCCGCGGTTGTTCAATGTGTCAAACTACATAATGTGTCTCACTTTTACTCAATGGAGTAAAAGAGATCGCACTATGAAGTAGATGTGCGCGATTCCCAAATCGCGGTCCCGGCTTACCTTTTCACCGGTAAAGCGAATCGTGGGTTTACTCAATAAAAGTTGTAGGCATTTATTGCATGCGTTTTGCTCAAAAAAAAAGTTTAGGCGTTTATTGTTATTTTCAAGCAAAGGCTATACACGTACATTATTATTCGTAAATTATTATTATAATTATAGTTGATATTTTTAAATGATACTTAAATAAACAGAATCTTAGTATTTGTCATATTTCAAAAGGGAAGCCGGGTAGGATTCGAGTTATATGGACCCTTCGCCACTGCATGCTTCAAAAAGCTACCATACTCAACACTTGCCGTATCACCGTAAGTTTTTAACGGCTTCTACACTATCTTCGGGCTATAGTATATAAATAATTTATGTTTGCTTGCACGTTTGGTTTATGCCCGCGTGTAAGTGTATTCACCCTTTTATAAAAAGGAGACAATTAAATGTAAAAAAATAAATAATAATAATAAAGTTGGAAAGTTAGTAATAATTTAAGATGACATTCTAAATGAGTTTGTCTGGGTGTAAGGGGTAGTGAAATGAGATTGTGTAAAGAAACTGAATCAATCCTAAGATTAATCGATTTGCATAGTATACTGTATCAAAAAATAAATGTATGTACATGTTTCTTTTGTTCTGTGGTATTTTACGAACATGTGTTAGGTTATTATGGCAGAAAGTTTTACTAGCAAGCTTTAATAAAAGCATAAATTACAACGCTATGAAATGTCAATTGTTCAATAAAATCACAAGTGTCGGAACAACAAAAGCGAAGACTAATAATACTTTCAACAAGAACTCAAGTAATAGCCTTATTGAAATAAATACGAGAATTAATTCATATACGATTTTGCACATGTTCCTCATAGTTTTCTTATGTATAATTTATGGGAACAATTCGTCGGCGTAAATGTTAGGACGACAGTATTTACGTCAACGCTCACCCACGACCGCAGCCGTTGTGTAACATGTAAGAATGGTTTTCATGTAAGTGTTTAACGCAAAGTTTTATTGTTTTTTAAAGCGTTTAACGGGGTTAGTCTTAGCTTTTGTGTCTATGATAATACTAATAACTAAAAGGATAAATAAATACAATTATGTGCAATGTATTTCGACAAACGGTTTTGGATAAATTTAGCACTGTTTTTTAATCTGATTTTGAAAATGTTTTTTATGTTTCTTCGCGGATTACCTACTTCGTCGTTTATGAACCGATTTTAATCATATTTTTTTTTTGGAACACTCACACACTATCTTCGATATCTTTAAACTAGCTTGAGTATTACTGTGCAAAAGACATTTTTTAAAACCAGTTTTAGGTGTTTACTTGTAAATTTAATTGATTGGCACACGTGTGGCAATCGAGTTTCTTATTGACTATATTTATGAACCAATACAATGTGAATTGGTTCAAAAATGCATTATTAATAAGCTTAGGTCAGCTTCGGTAAATGTTACTGGTCTAGTAAGCAAGGTTAACGTGCTATGGAGTTCTGATGCGCGGTCTTTGAAATACTTTATACGTTGTAAAACTATGAACGTACCTACTGAAAAATGCTGTTATTTACTTCAAAATAACATGCAAATGCTGTGTTCTCCTTTAATTGAGGAAGCACAACCCAGATGTATACCATCCTCTTTTGTCTAATAATTCTAGGTCTGCTGGAAGAAATTTCTGCAAGAAATAAGCAGTACCTGTGTTCTTCAATTACATAATGTTGTGTCTTTGTTCATTTGTTCTGCGTGTACATAAATTGTAAACTAAATAAATAAAATAATGTATCTTGTGTATACTTTGTTGGAAATCCTCAATATAAAATGATTCTTAATATAATGATGATTAACATGAAATTCGATCCTGTTAGTCCACGCAAGTTTCTAGGAACAGTCTTCTTCCTTCTTACAAATATTTTCGCCTTCCCCGGTTTTTGACCACGTTTGACTTGCATATGTGACAAGATCATCACACCTTACTTCACCTTAGCCAATCTCGTAATCACAAGCTTATAATACAGATAAAGCGATTTTTTTTTAATTAATAGCTTGTTGTACGTGTGGAAGCTTTTTCCGTTCATCACTTAAGTGTATTGACGTAAGCAATAATTTTATATAGCGATATTCGTAAGAAAAGTAAGTTGAACAAATAAAGATGACGGATTTTATTTTATTAGTGGACTATTTATGTAAAATCCGTACCAGAGTGATATCTAATTATTCAATTGTAATTGTTTACATAATTATGATTCATTGTAAAATTTTAGTTTCCAACATACTGAATTACTACAAAGTGTGATAGAAACTATTCTGTATGTATAAAAAAACATACCTATATAGTATATTCGGAATTTGTTGAATCTATATAGTCATATTTCAATTCATTTTGATATTCACAAATACGAAGGAAAAATTGCAACTTTTTTTGCCCAGACACTAGTCTGAAAATAATTTTGACATTAGACAGACACATAAAACGGCCCATTTTTCACTATAAAATATTGCTAAATCCGACTAAGAGCTTTAAAACATTACGAAAAGAAATCTGTTTGGAATAATATCAAATCAATTGAAGTAAAGCCGACAGAATTATTGCAATGATCGAATGGAAATCCGATGTGTCAGAATTGATTTAGCGCGAAAATTGAAAATAGAACGCTACAACCTACGCAGTAACGAAAAAAGTTAAGTGAAAAAAGTTTTATAATACATCACCAGCGTGAACCATTTTTCATTTTGTCAGGGATGCTTACCTGGAAAAAAAATAAAAACGTATTTATAAAACATACTATTTTGGGTTTCATGGCAAAGTATCTCAGTAATAGTCTAGGTGATCTATTAATTTTTATTACACCTAAAACATATGAAAATTGTCACCCAAGATACGAAGCTATTCAATAGAAATTACATTTCCTAAACGCAGGAATATGATTACTATGATAAAGTGTACATTAACGTCGGAAATAGCTTGTAGGAAAGTTTACGGATTTAATTTACGCATTGATTTGCGCGCCAATATGGGCCGTTGAAACTGTCCGTCAGTGTGAACATTTCCTTGTTTTGACAGTTTAATTCCTGTGGTAGATACATACACATAGACATAGAGCGATGCGTAGAGACCATTTGTAGAGACTAAAAAAAAGTTATTGGAATTTGTGTTTTAATTTTGTAACAATTAAGTATGTAATTGCAGGTATGAATAACATTGTTACCTACATGATTATAAATCTATTTACGCGTTTAATTTTAAAAAAGAATTTTGATTCTTAATTGTTTTCTTGTGAGTTTATTTTTAAAATTGGAATTAAAGAAGCGTTCCAAATTTAAATAAGACTCTTAGTTTAGAGTGATATTCGTGACATACCAGTAACGATTTTATTCATTAAAGTAATATTTTTATTTAATTTATATTATTGTGATAAATTTGATTAAGAAGTGAGTGAGAGTTGAGTGGAGTTGAGTCACAGAATGCATTAGAAGATAAATTGCTTAAATTTAATCCATATTTATTTTTATAAAAATATCTATACTTCAGAACATCGTAATTGAAACAGATTATAATCTTGTAAAAGCTTTTTAGAATGAGTAGTTTATGCAGAGAGATAGAAGTCTAGACAGTGTGACGTGGCTATCTAGATTTGTTTGTAGGTTTAGTGTATGAGTCATGTTCTAAAGTAGTATAATCGCCATCCAATATAGTTTACTAGAGTATCGAGATAGTGTTTTGTTTTCGTTTCTTGTTGTTATGTAGGGTAGGGCGGGGCACAAAGGTCCAATTTGACTATTATAAGTTATGCTGTGAAAACCAAAGCCACTACATCAAAACAAAAAACACGTATCGAATCAACTGTTATCAAAGCATGATTGGCTAAATTTTCAGTTATTTAATCATTGTAGAAATATGTTTTTTTACTGTTTTTGTAGACCTCGTCGTCTGGTTCTTTTTGCCCCATAGTACGGGTAAAAAGGGACAGCAAACAGGCAAAAAGGTTTTGGTTATTTAAAAGGTTTTATAAAATAATAACTACTTAGGATCCAATGCAAATCAAACGTATATTAATCTAGAAAAACATAAAGTAAAAATACTCTTATAATTATTAAAAACATGAACTATTTCTGATAGTTTAGGATCTGTCACAGGAATTTAATCAGTCTTAAAGGAATTATAAGTTTTTGTCAATAATTTGTGATTCTTAAAACTCGAATAACACAACTAAATATGTCTTTTTAAACATAACATAAAAATAAAATTGTTCTTATAGTCTTACTTTAAAAAAGTCCACTCTGGTCCTTTTTACCCCAAACACTTGTAAGTATTTAGATAGGCTATAAAAAAATAATAATTAAATCGAACTTAAAAATAACAATAAACCTTGAAACACAATTAAATGACCTATACTTAAAAACTACATTCAGGCATCATAGCCTAAGTAGTAGTTCTCCAAACCAAAACAATCAACAGCGGAAAAAATTACTTTCGTCGAAATTTAAAGGTGAGGTCCTGTATCTCCGGCTGGCAACGTCGCTCAACTGTCAGTGATGGCGCGTTACTCCCCGCGTGGACTCTTCTTTTCGCTGGTAGCGTTCGGAAAGACGTAACTTCACTAGGTTTTGAGATTTTAATGGTGGACCTTTTTACCCGCGGACCTTTTAGCCCCGCCCTACCCTACGGAATTAGTTAAGACTATTTCTTTTTTTTAGTTGTTTTACAACCTAATTGTTGGTAAAGTTTTGATGTTTTAATGATTTTAAGCAGATATGGATATTGTTTCATGCTAATTCCCAATGGTGTGGAATTGATAAACTAATACATATTCAAATTACAGTATGATATTAACCGACTGTAAAACGAGGAGGTTATACATATACCTACTATTAAAATACTGACAGTACAAACCATGTGTTTGTAGGTCAGGTTTTGTAAAAAAATATTTCCTATCCGTCAACTTGCTGACAGCTTCTCAAAATACCAAGACATTCTGGACCATCGAATTCAGTTCCAATTAATTTATAGAAATATAAGTGAGACGTAGCCAAGTTCAGTGTTCTGGTGTCTGGCAAACCGCCAAACACTTCACTTTCATCTACTACTGTTGAACCTCAAATTAGTTTGTGATATCTAATGAGATTTCTAAGGTCGATTCGCAAACAACTGACGACTCAATTCTGTACTAAATATAAAGAACAAAACAAATCAATCAATATGACACGTGTATATTCTCATATTTTTTCATAAAACTTTATTATTTTTGACCTATACCGTGCGGCAATTTCATTTGCAACGAATCTCATGCATAAAATTCATATTCGGAACAGGTTTTGCTCCATGCAAATATTTAAACTTCATATTCAGAATACTTTTACGCACGTCAGATAGCTTCGTACGCGTTTTAATCGAATTGACATTTAATTTTTGACACCGAATATTCATATTGAATTTTAAAAAAGAATTTATGCCATAATAAATAATTGTCGGTGTTCATCATTTTGAAAATGGAACGTGAGATTTAATAAATACAAAATGGACTCTATTATTTTTGAAAAAATTAAATTCCGTTCCATCTTTTTTTTAATGTAAATAATATAACATAACTTTAGCATTGAAAAAGTACAGAAAAAAAAACAAACCTATTTTGCTCCTAATACGTAAGTCACAAAAATTCTTCAAAAAATATTCGGGCTGTTGTCTGAGTTTCGTTAGTTAGGGCCTGTTTACGATGATGTAGCGTGGGAACGATATATAAATATTACGGCAATATAAATTGTGACAGCTCCTGATCTCTGCCAACTAGGTTACATGTACTGTAATGCAATCTTTTTTTACACTATGAACTAAATGTTTGGCCACAAATATTTCCGTGCACGTATAATTATATAGCTGACGAAATGGTTTCAATAAGATGTTTTGTCTTGCCTTGACTTGTCACAAATGCAGAGATTGTTGGCAAGAAAATGTCATACACTAATTTTTGCAGATTAGAATTTTTCACATTACTGCTTTTCATTCATCTGTCTCTTTAGTCAATATAGTAAGAAATAGGTAAGTACCTATTTAAGAGATGTATAACGGTTTACTCACGCGTATTTATCGGGATAGACCTACTAGTAGGAAAATATCAACGTAATAAAGATCAAAGATGCATTATTGGTCGTGGTTGACTTTCAGGCAAAAGTTAAATCATTTTCCAAGGCTTTTATAAAACCTGATTTAACAGATTCTAACAAACACCTACACTTGATAAACTATAGTTATGAGATACACTACAAACATGTGTATCATACACGCATCGCAAGTTTCCTCGATAGCTCTGGACGTGCAATTTTACTTTTTCACCCATCGCACATAATGAAGCTTCTAATAACGAAGAAAATGCAATCACGAGGTAATCTCAAAGAAAATCCAATATGTAAGGCACCGTTTAACGACCTGTTCCTAGCTTTATAGCTTACAGAAGCATAATTCCTTTTCAGTTTTATTAGTTTACATGCCTACGATATCTAGCTAGAGAAATTTCAACCTTATCACCATTTAATAAAACCGTAAATAAGGCGTGGTAGTCTTGTACTTAGGACTATATACTTGGATTTATGTTAGGTTGTCGTGAAGTAAGTCGAGCTGAAATGGACGTTTCTTATTACTGGCGCTAAGAGCATGTAAGTGCTTTCTAACACTAGGTTCTTGTTATGGCTAGGAGTATCGGCTTTACTATTATTATATAAAAGCTAAAACTGTAAGAATTACTATAACATTTCGCGAGAGAGCTATTCCAAAGCTTTGCGTGTATTTTGTTGAGCCATTCATATTTATAGCCATATTAATCTTCAGTACATTTGTTTAGCTACAACTGATCGCTAAAGAATTATTATGTGACCGATATAAATAGGTTTCAATGTTATTTTGACCAATGACTTCATAAGAAAACACTGCAGACATTTGTAATGATTCTATTTGAGCTAGACTAGTTATGACTCATAAACGAATACGATTTTCATCTCAGAATTCATTATTGAAAATGCTAATGCATGAATAGTAAAGACGCTGTATCAAAAAAAAAACCGCCTTAGCTGTTTTAACGGCAATCTTTGACTCAGTGAAAAATGCAGTCAATCCTCTTTAAGTTATATTATAACTGCTGTAAAAAAGAGACGCCGATCTACGCCGTGTCATGACGCTGTCATACTTCCACAACTTCAATGATATTACTCGAAAGACTTGACGGTGTGTCTCTAGGTATAAATTATATACCTAAACATTAAAGATTACGACTTATTCCTGTGACTGCAAACCATTATCTTCCGTTCTCAAGTAAGTGTTATTAGTTTAGACGTTTAAGTACTTCTTAATAGGGAAAGTAGCCATCAAAGGCAAGGTCGTAAAGAATGGATAGAGGATAGATTTCTCAGTAGCAACGTAATAAAGTAAACCTATTAATTTATATTACACTTCTTTAAACGATTAAGGAGAAGAAATCAGAGTAGTTGCAGCACTTATAGAAGTTATAGACATAGATCGTTATTACACCTAAAGCAAATTTCTATTTGATTAGCATTAAACTGTCTGTAACAGGTCTTCACAAAAGAATTAATGGAACTGACATGTTTATTGAAACAGAATGATTAAGACAACAATGTAGACGAGGAAGCTAGTGTTAATAAGAAAGACATAGCACTAGGAAGTATATAGAATGTTCATAGAGTCTGTAGACAGATCGGTCCCTGTCTAACATCCACTTAATTCCCACTGCGACAGACTTATCTGTTTGATGTGCCGGCGAATCCGATGGCCCTTTGAAGTTAGCCCACTAATATGGACTATAAATATAGTCAGATGCCCCTGTTTCTCATTCACGATAACACGTCGATAAATCGTTTAGGATCGTTATCATCGATTCTATTGATAAAATTATTAATATTATGGATATCGAATACAATATTATTAGTTTTACATTTATTTACATTTTTATTTTAAATGTTGTTACCTAATGTTTAAAATCCTTGGAATATTTTACCGATATATTTCCTTTTAATAGCGTTTCCGAGTTGAGTCTCTTGAGAGGGATCGTGCTTTATCACGTTGGCGAAACTGAGTCCGTAAGCAATATTTTTAAAAGGTAGGGCTATCTTGTTAGACTGGATTAATTATAAATCGAATGAAGTGTTCTCCTTTTTACCAAAATGTGTCGCGGTATTCGAAGAAAATATGTATCCCAAAAGCTAATCCGTTTCGTTTGATCTGGTAACTTAGTAAAATATTGGCGTTTTATCTTGTCATCTTTAGCATCCACTACTGACTTATCTAATGGTCTGAATATCAAGTCCCAATCAATTTTAGGGACCAAGCTACTATAGCACTATACCCCCTTCCTTGGCCTCCGTGACAAAGCCCGTGGGAACATTCAACCATGCCCCAATTATGTCTCAAGATGTAAATTATTCACTTGTGCTTGATATTCGCAATCAATCTTATGCTGACCCTTATAAACAGCTAAATCAAGTCCATGGAAGCTGTTCACGATTACAATTAAGAGGATCGCAGCTGTCATCGCCTAATTTGGCCAATTGACTGTGAATTTCTATAGGATCACCTTAATATTGCTCAATTGGTGTATTACGATGATGTTGTTTTATGGTGATGTGGCCTATTTAACACGGCGCCCTTGATGGCGTCAACCATGGCGGTAAATATGGCGCCTATTGTAGGCAGACTCAAATGACGTAAGTAACCTTAATTCGCGAAGGATCTGATGAAATGTTTTCTTAGAATTTTTATGGTGTGAGATCAGAAAAACCATTAAGATTATAATTATCAATTCAGAAAATACTAGGTTGTGTTTTGTTTTGCTTACCTCACATTTATTGACATTGCCCTCGACTTTGCCAGTTCATAAGCTTGCTCTATTCCAAAGATAGTTTACGAGCTCGTCTTTATTTCCGATTAACTATAATCTGTTATTCCCATTAATTCGGAAACAACTATAACATGTAAATAATATGATAATAAGGTGTTGCTTATGATGTCAGATCAAGGTGGGTTAGTGGTATTTGAGTATTCGCAATACTACCGACTACCGAGTATTTATAGAGTGGTCGGGTTATTTAATTCGGATCGATTAATAGTCTTCCTTTTATTGGTGATCCCGTTATTTATACTACTAAGTATTATCTGTATTACCATAATAACATATCAGTTCTGTTCCAAAGTATTTTGGTTCAGCGTAAAAAGTATTTTGCTTAATTTTTTCTCTCTTTTCTTTATGCGATGATGTCACTTCCATACTAGTCTGTTTCAACTAAGTAAACCGCACTAGTCTATCCAACTTTAGTGCTATTAAATTAGTATGCAGTGCAGTGTAGCTCGAACTTGCTGTTTATGTTAGAGCAGCTGGCTTAAGTGCGGTAATAATAGCTGCAGTAAGTGTTGCGATTAAAGTTTTATGGTTGCTTGGAGGCTGAAATCTAACATTTAGGGCTGGAACTGCTATTGTACTTTTACTGGGCCATGTATTCTTGTAATATGTGGTGACGTAATGTTAATGGAATTAAAACTGGTATGATGCTGTTGAGATCGACTATACCTACTTGCAATCCCAAGTCCTAATCAATGTTAGGGACTATGCTACTAAAGCACTATACTCCCTTCCTTGGCCTCTCTGACAAAGCCCGTGGGAACATTCAACCATGCCCCATTTTGCTAGTGAGGTTTTCTTAAAGATTAAGAGATTTTTAGTGGTCAAATTCCAAGATAGGAGAAACGCTCAGAAAGCTCAAAGTTTCTAGAGGCATAAATAGGTTAAACTTGATATCCCAGTCAGGATTAATGGCAAGCTTAAAGCCACTCATCAAAAGTTCACGAGGCCAGTTGGAAGCGGTATCACAGCTCAGACACATCCTAGGTATTCGCTTATCGATGTGGAGCATCTCCGCAATCACTTGGGACTGCATGTGGCACCAATTGTTCACTGTAAATTATTGTTAGGACTAACGCTTATTAAACTGCACGGTTTTGGCAGTATGTTAATAGGTAGTTTATTTTGGGACTCAATTTTAGTTTTGGTGTGCATTTTAGTGAATTTTACTAATTGGCTTTTGTACAAAGTGTATTTTATGAATATAAATATTCATCATGTGTAATTTTAATGAATTGAAATGAAAAATCTATTACAGGATTCATCTGAGATAATGAGTGATTTCACGCGTGCGTGGATAATGACAACATATCGTTAATACCAATCATTAGTGATGGTATAAGGACAATTTCTATGAACCAAATCGACAGAAATTGATTTCAAAGAACGTGTACAGTTCAAGAAAACCATTTATTGCAAAACATTTCCAAAACGTTAAACGCTAAAAATAGCACTGCAGCTCTCGAAATTGAGATATTTAACTATCTTCGATTTCCTCAACAGAAATATCCGGCACTCCAGCTGATTCGTCGAATTACACCTTAATATAGTCTTCTACAAACCTATATTACTGACTTCACCATATTAGATCACTTGTATTTCCTTGAGCTAAGATTCAAATTCGTTTGTGTTCTATTTCTGGAGATGCAAAAAGCCTGGTATGTTCTGTGGGTTGTAATCTGAGATTACACGAGCATCTTGTCTGAAGTGACATACGTTATTATCGAGCGGTCTATTGTGATAGCGAGTGATAGACAGCGTGTTGTCATGTAAATACGAACAGTTTTGGTATTAGGCCTCCTTCGCAGCGCCTTCGCTATGAATATTTATAAGCTGATGAAACTCAATTGACGTATGCGTTTGATTGGGGAGAATTGATGGTGAGGCAAGAAATTCTTTCTTTGTATCGTTTTGTCTCGTTAGGGATGCCACATACCACGTATGGGAGGAGAATTTGAGTTATTAGCATTTGATTGAATATAAGAATTTCCTTTTTTGGATCGGTGATTTCATACGCATTTCAATAGATTGCTGGCCTTTCCAATTTGACAAATGTTTTTTTCTGCTTTGGCAGCATACTAGACTTCACAATGCTCTCTCTACAACTACCTACATATATTCTCTAGTAACATTTCCTTTAACGGTACAAGTCTTAGTTCCGAGTATAAAGCTCTGACATTTCCTCATAATATTTCATCTGCATCCTCATATGTAAGCAGTTAAGTACGGTACTTTAAATAATGACAATAGATCATTCATCTCGCATTGCAGATAACACAACAGTCAAGATCACGGCTAACCCTCATACAAAGTGCGTCAAACAAACCGCGTTCCATCAAAGGAATTCAATATAAAAGTGAAATCGAGAGTACAACAAACCAATAAACGTATCAACGTATCCCGCAGACACGGCGTCAAAAGTGATTACAAAAATTCCGCACGTGCCACAAAAGAATCGATTCATATCGAGTGCTCGAGCGATCGAGTCGAGCTTTCAAAACATCGATACACGACTCTAGTAATGACACCGAACAATGGTCCGATAAATAAGCAATAAGAATCGATTGATCGTATCGGACATGTGATCGTCATTGACAGTGTAATCGAATTGAACGGAATCAAGATCACGGTCGAATCCATCGGCGGTAATTGCATAACGATGCGGTTTGTGTTGCGGACGATAGCGAGATAGCTAGGTTATGTCTAGGAATAGATTGATGTTTTTATGGTAGTGATCTCGATTTATTTGTGGAATTGTGTGTGATGTAATAAAATAGGTTTTGCGGACTAAACTGAAACGTCTTGAAAGAAAAAAGTTAGGTATTTTGTGTTTCTTTGGGGCTGAATTGTGGACAGTAGACACCAATTGATATATGGTTAAAAAAAAACTTACTTAAATGTAACTGCCAACTTCTTGTGTACTTTTAACTGCTACTTATGACATTCAACATAGTAAAAAAAATGTCGGGCTACAATTTTTGATCATCATTTTTGTAATCTACTAGATATCCTTTTGTTTTAATTACCAAGATTTATTTAAATAATTTTACCATTCTTTTTTTTCGGCAATTTTCTCATAAAATATTTGTTTCACTTATATCGTTGCCTAAAGCCTTAGTCTAAATCGCTGTTTTCCCATGCCTTGCGCAGAAAATAGCTCGCATAGAAACCAAATCAATATATCTGAACGTTCATAGCGTTAGTTTTTACTTTTAGCTCGGTGTACTTAGCAACACCAATCTGATACGTATTTATATCTATGAGAATAATATTTTGCTTTTAGTAACGGATTACTTACAATAATATAACAACTCGTGTTTGTATAGTTTCAGTTATTGGTTCTTTATTCGCAATATTGGCGAAAATAGTATTTTAAGAGCTTAACCAAATTGAACTGATAAATAAACTCGTATTAATCCTGTGAATGTATAAATTTTATTCAAAGGATATTTTATTCTTTACCTAATGATATTGTGTTAAATAAAACGTTTTACAGGTGTCTGAAACCGTGTGTACACGATTTGTTAATTTCCCGATCGTCTGGCGCCATAACCATTACAGCGATTGCTATCTTGATAAAAGTCACCGCTGTAATGTACTAGCAAGAATATAAACAATAACTTTTATGATTTTATCGCTGTAATGTATGTTATTTAATCAGAAGATATTATCGACAATCTAGAGATCTGTGCCAATTTTCTATCATAAAACAGAAAATAGAATAAAGATGGTAACAATAAAATTGTTATTTGTGACATAACCAATGTCAATAATCTTTACGAAATGATTTAAATAACAACATTAAAACATACTCAACATAACAAAACAACAATTTTGTTTAATAAAAAAAAGTACTTATCAAAACTATTTTAATGAGACACCTTTTAATAACTGGCATAACAGAAACATCTCTTTGAATCGAAGCTACATAAATTAAAAAATAAAACGAACAACCAATACTCCAAATTCAAATACAGACATTGTTCCATTCCGAAATTGTAATTATGACGAACCGTCAAATCGTGCATCATTACGACTCGACTTGACAGTTAATTAATAACTCGTTAATTGGCGGCCATAATGCTTAATTGATTTACTGCAGTTAAATGAAATATCACCGCACTTGACTTAAATTAAACGAACTAATTCATATCGAGTTAGGATCGTGTGAGATTAGAGCAAATAGAAATGCGATAGAGTTTGATTAATGAATGTTTTGCGTTGTACAGTCGGCAAGCTTAACTTGACGTTTTGTTCTATCTTACTTAGATACTCGTATTATAACTGTGTAACTTTTTTTGTTGATCGTATACAAGCTAAGACGGGTCTATTATTCCTAAAGCTTTTAAAAGACTTTTATATAACGTTACTGTTTAACATTTCATTTTCTTTCAGCAACGAAAAGATACACAAACTTTTTCCAGCCTCAAAAGGATACATTAACAGTCCATATAAACCGAAAGCCATATGAGGATAAGCTATAAAATAGCGTATAAATAAAGGCAGGTGAACGTACCCGGGTTAAATAAATCAATGGCTAACTAAACGCTATATTTAGCCTCAATTAATAACGAAACGCGGCTTCCGTATCATATGTTATGATTTATAGCTGCTCCTATCTATATCATTATTAGTCGTTCGTTTATTTTTTCTATGCACTAATGGTAATATTATTGATGTAGTCTAGGAAAAAATAATTAGACGAACGAATATTTTTTCAAAATTGTTTAAGGATTGTTGAAGAAACTTCGCAAATTTTTAATTTGAGAGACTGCGAGTCATAGTACACTTAAAGTAGAGACTCGTGAGTCGAAATTGATTCTTGTAACCTTCACAAACTAACCGCTAGGCATTAATATTTAGTTTTTGACCTTTCCTCAAACAGTTTAGGGCAATACTGATCATTCATTAATTGATACCTACACACGTATAACAATACTTAATTATCAATAATATTACTGTCCTTCGCTTTGTCACCTGCGTGGGTGCTGTATTCAGTAATAGCCGTTCCCCCGTACTGTCACAATACGCGAACACAGACACACAAGCCGGCGTGCCAATGCCATCGGTCACTGCTTGTTGGCGAATGCGCATCCAAGAACCAGCTCTAACTAATAGGAATTAGAGGTCTATGTGATCGGGGCTATATATGCACCGTGATATTTAGAATTAAGGCGTAACATTTGCAATTGCATCTTAATATTTTCAGCCATTCGCGTCCCAATAGAGAGCAATTTCGTTCCTCTTTATATTAATAAGGGCAAGTTTTGTGTCATTTCCTTCTGGGAATGCTGCAAGGTTTCTTTTTGTTCTTTACAACCTAGTGTGTTAAAACCTCCTCTTGACACAAGCTCATTAATTTGTCATCTGACAGATGTGTCCAGCTTAATTCCATTAAATTGTCTTTTGTTTCACAAAATATAAAACGAAACATTAATGCTATGAAGAGAAACAAAAGATTTGTTCAGTTTTGTTTTTATATTTTCTATTTATCTTTTTCATCTTTGGAGTGAGGTAAAAGTCAAATTATCTAAAGTAAACTTTTTTCGCAGTTGCTTATCCTTTACACCAAACCCCGTCTAGTCAGTTTGTCTGCTTGTCATTTGTAACTAGGCAGCATCTTGTATCATTAGGCGTATTGAGCAACACTTATATTATACTAGTTTAATAGCTAATAAACTTCGTGAAATATGGTACACGGTTTCGCAGAACTCTTATTACAAATTACAATCATTGAAATAGTTGATATAAATTAAAGACAACATATTTCATAGATGATTTACTAGAAAAGGAGGAATTCTCGTTCTTGTATGTATTTAAATTTTGGTTTAGTATTATAGAAAAAGTCAGGTAGATTTACTTAAATTGCCAAATGTCATTAATACTCGCTATGGTATTACGTATCCTTGAAAAGAAATGACGTTCGACAGCAATTGACAGCGTAAAGCAAAGCAAATAACTAACAGATGGCTACTAATAAAATCCATAGAATACGTGGATAGTAATACTCGAGTCACAGAACTCACATTTCTCGCACTACGATTGCAACACTGCAATAATAAGAGCGCGTGCGCGTCATGCGATTGAGATGTAAGAATACTTGTTAATTCTTTAATTAGCGATACATTCATTACAGCTGACTAACGCGGTACACTTGTCTAGATTGCATTTGTTTTTATTGTATTTGCTAACTTGGTTAGTTGTAAGCTTTATTTATAGACTTTCAGAATAGATGCCGTAAAAAGAGTAATATGTTCACTTGTTCAGATGATACGTTTGCATTAATCTTGTAGGTGTAAAAATCTCGAAATGAACGAATCTCTATGAGTTTGCTAGGCGGTAATCGCATACCTACGAAAGCCTCGCCAGCCTTGTCTAGCAGAAGCCTGACCACATGCATGCCTCACTGGGCTACGAGCCTAGGGTTATCAGGAATGAGAAACTTACGTTGTCTCGTGATCAAACCTCTGTTGTGTCTTCACAAACTTTGTACTGACGACCATGTAAAGAATTCTAAGACGTGTTTGTTTAAAATCTCCTTTCGGCTCCTGTAGGACTGTGAACAGCTGAGTTCTTACTATTTCCACTAACCCAGCTGTAAAACCCAAAACATCTAATGCTAACATAACATGAAAAATCTCTTAGACTTTCATTAATAGGCCATGAGTCAGATAGCCTCGGCCTTCAGACCACATCAGGACTTTAAATGAACATGGATGCAATTGAACTGTAAGGCCTAAGCTTAACAAGATACATTTTTATTTAGTTTAAGCTGAATACCGAGGTCGTATTCATTGAACACGTGTGATAGCAATAAAGTGTCAATGTTCGTTGGTGATCATTCAATTGTTAGTGGCATATTGATGGCTGAATCAATTTGGGAAAGTTTATTGCTTCTTAAGTAAAGAATTAGTTTAGTAAAGGACGGCAGAAGCACTTTCGGGGCAGGGTTACTTTAGTTAGTGCAAGAATGCAATATTTCACGTCGAGTATCAGGCGTAGGCACCTGCCTACGCCTGATACACGACGTGAAAGGCTTAGTTTTTAACCGCGATAAAGAAGGTTTGCACTTTTCATCTTATACCTATGGGCAACATTCTTCCTTTAAGTATTCTTTAGTCTATACTTTAACTCAATAGGTAGATATGTCGAAGAATATTTCGAGACGTCCATTCTTCTTGAAACTTTTAACGCAAGCGCACAGTTCAAATTAGACAGGATACTACATTCCTAGTCATCTCCCAAGCTGTCGAGGTTAGCTTAAATTTTCTTGGATTAGGTCAAGTACTACACTAGCTTTCAACAAATATTCACCTGCCCATTAGACTTAACAACAATATTATCATTTGTCCTATCTCGGCTCACAGCACAGTCTATTAACATATCATTATAATATCATACCGAACGTTTTTATGGACCAATCAACAATTTATGATTGAACCAATATTGAAATTGAGTGGCACATTAACGATGTCCACGAAAGAGATAAAGATATACATTCGTTGGGGGTGAAAAGAGATAGAGATATGTAGAGGGTCGTTGTGATATAATTTGATATCTTTTTAAGATCATATAACAATATGGTGAGTTAATACTGATATAAATAGAAGAGAAAAGGTTAATGACTGTTAATGGAATGTGGATTTTATTACCCAAACTTATTGATTCTGATTATGATATTTTTAACAATGTGGTTCTTTAAATATCAAGATCTGATCTTTATGGTGATAGAAACCAGATTCTACGTACCTAATTAAAATTAAAACAATAACTCCAAGTAGTTGTTAGTTTTGTTTTATTCCAAGTTCGTTCTTTAAAAAGAAACAAAATCTAAGCGAATGTTATGCTCAAGGAAATAAGATATGTCTAAAATTTAATATTAACATTGTATAAACCTCTCTTTACACATTATGTTATGGTCTTTATTTCATTAGGGAAAATACGACTTACTAATTATGTAAATGTAACAAAAAAAAAATGAACAAAAGTATAATGACCTCTATACAATGTCAACGGTAAGTGAACAATTCGTGTTAGTTTACAATCGTTCATCGGATAGCGCCAATGTCGCGAATGTAGGTTACGGCGCGCATCTGTGCAAGCACGAGGTGGGCGGTGACGTCACCACACACTACGGAATGTAACGACAGTATTGTAAGAAATATCAGTAATAATAATGTAATAATCTGATACAACCGTAGAGAGATCAGGTGCAGGGCCCACATTTTTACATGCCTTCCGAAACACGGAAGCAGAGATATTTTATTTCTAAAACGCACACAACATTCGAAAAGTCGGTGCGGCCCGTGGGGATCGAGCTCGAGACCTTTGACTTAGCAGTCCTACGGCCTTACCACTAGGCTATCACAGCTACCAATCTGTTAATGTTAAAGTAGATTGGGTAGAATGGAAGAAAAAGCAGTGTTGCGCCGATCCCAAGTAAAATGGGATGAGGGCAGGGAAATTATGAACGTGAAAGTAGTATTGATTGTCGGTTGGTTAAATCAAATAACGACTTTAAATTTATTTTTTACGAGTTATTGAAATGTTTGAATTCAGAGCTTAGAATCCAAAACGGCACATAAAAAATTAAACACTTACAGTGTACATTTTTGAGTAAATTGAGCGATATTTGTATTCAAATCTTGCGTTATTTGAGTACACTTCGAATATCCAGTTGTTAACAAGACGATAAAGCTTATGCATTTAATTTTGTTCCGGGGCGTTGTAAATTAAATCGTATTCATGAAACTATACACCGTGTAACATAATTAACGCACATCCTGAAACTACTTTGTTCAGAATCGATCACAGAATCCATTTCATTAATAAAAATAAATATTTTTTTTTACCAAAAAAATATTTAGAAATAATTAAATTGTAGATGTTACAGTCATAGTGATTAATGAGCGATTATACATAATGACTAGTCATTATGGGTAATAGCCAAATTCACTAGACAGTGTAATAAATTAATCACATTATCTAGTTATTATTCATAATATCGTGTCAAAGTTAGCCAAAGTAATAATACGGTCTTTATCTTAGGTTCACCCATGTTTGATCGAACAACGTTTGATATAATATTACTCAATCGAACAACGTTTAAGAAAATCATCACTTTGTATAATGTCGTTTGACATAATTTTCAGTTCGTCGAATATTTATTTGCTATATCAACATTTGCGCTAATGATCAAAAGGTATAATGTTCATTTGATATCCACACTCCTGCCAAAAAAAAAACCTTTAGGTGAGGTTAGGTTTTTTTTTTTTTTTTTTTTTATAATGTCTATGTTTATTGAGGTGAAAATATTATCTTATGTTATTTTAATTGTTAAAATAATCTTTCTGATATGTATGCTTAAGGAAAATTGAAATACAAAGTTATTCTTAAACGAATATCTACTTGTTTTATCACTTTATCTAATTCTTTGAAGATATTATGTATAATAGCTAGTTAATGTGATTAATTTTGTATGAATTATCACTTTATCCAAATTGAGTAGATATTATTCATAATGACTAGTCATTATGTATAATATCTAGATTAATCACTTTGGCTGTAACATAGACACTATTTTCATAAAGCACTCGAAGTAAACGAAAATGAGCCTTAAGTCGATGCAATAAGGCTATAAGGCTATAGGCTATAAGTAACGTATTGAGCAATAGGGCGCCCACGCGTTTTGCCAATTATTTGTACAAATTATTCTGACAATATGTAATAAAAACAAATATCTAAGAAAATGATAAAAATGTTTCAATACATTAATTGTGGATAAAAAAGGATATTCTTTTTGGGGTGTCTGTGGATGTGCGTTATTTCCGTTACACGTTGTATTGCTGACTGTACATGTTTTATAAAATATTTTACATTAACGTTATTAAGTGTTTATGTATAATTGTGGACTAGTATTAATGTTTAGAGGAATATAACAGAGTAAATTATAAAATTATATTGCATGGTTTTAAGCTAATGGGGCCAATTTGATGTATGAAATGTATAATTAGGTATTATATGAAAATGTTAGTGCAAGAATGCAATATTTCACGTCGAGTATCAGGCGTAGGCACCTGCCTACGCCTGATACACGACGTGAAAGGCTTAGTTTTTAACCGCGATAAAGAAGGTTTGCACTTTTCATCTTATACCTATGGGCAACATTCTTCCTTTAAGTATTCTTTAGTCTATACTTTAACTCAATAGGTAGATATGTCGAAGAATATTTCGAGACGTCCATTCTTCTTGAAACTTTTAACGCAAGCGCACAGTTCAAATTAGACAGGATACTACATTCCTAGTCATCTCCCAAGCTGTCGAGGTTAGCTTAAATTTTCTTGGATTAGGTCAAGTACTACACTAGCTTTCAACAAATATTCACCTGCCCATTAGACTTAACAACAATATTATCATTTGTCCTATCTCGGCTCACAGCACAGTCTATTAACATATCATTATAATATCATACCGAACGTTTTTATGGACCAATCAACAATTTATGATTGAACCAATATTGAAATTGAGTGGCACATTAACGATGTCCACGAAAGAGATAAAGATATACATTCGTTGGGGGTGAAAAGAGATAGAGATATGTAGAGGGTCGTTGTGATATAATTTGATATCTTTTTAAGATCATATAACAATATGGTGAGTTAATACTGATATAAATAGAAGAGAAAAGGTTAATGACTGTTAATGGAATGTGGATTTTATTACCCAAACTTATTGATTCTGATTATGATATTTTTAACAATGTGGTTCTTTAAATATCAAGATCTGATCTTTATGGTGATAGAAACCAGATTCTACGTACCTAATTAAAATTAAAACAATAACTCCAAGTAGTTGTTAGTTTTGTTTTATTCCAAGTTCGTTCTTTAAAAAGAAACAAAATCTAAGCGAATGTTATGCTCAAGGAAATAAGATATGTCTAAAATTTAATATTAACATTGTATAAACCTCTCTTTACACATTATGTTATGGTCTTTATTTCATTAGGGAAAATACGACTTACTAATTATGTAAATGTAACAAAAAAAAAATGAACAAAAGTATAATGACCTCTATACAATGTCAACGGTAAGTGAACAATTCGTGTTAGTTTACAATCGTTCATCGGATAGCGCCAATGTCGCGAATGTAGGTTACGGCGCGCATCTGTGCAAGCACGAGGTGGGCGGTGACGTCACCACACACTACGGAATGTAACGACAGTATTGTAAGAAATATCAGTAATAATAATGTAATAATCTGATACAACCGTAGAGAGATCAGGTGCAGGGCCCACATTTTTACATGCCTTCCGAAACACGGAAGCAGAGATATTTTATTTCTAAAACGCACACAACATTCGAAAAGTCGGTGCGGCCCGTGGGGATCGAGCTCGAGACCTTTGACTTAGCAGTCCTACGGCCTTACCACTAGGCTATCACAGCTACCAATCTGTTAATGTTAAAGTAGATTGGGTAGAATGGAAGAAAAAGCAGTGTTGCGCCGATCCCAAGTAAAATGGGATGAGGGCAGGGAAATTATGAACGTGAAAGTAGTATTGATTGTCGGTTGGTTAAATCAAATAACGACTTTAAATTTATTTTTTACGAGTTATTGAAATGTTTGAATTCAGAGCTTAGAATCCAAAACGGCACATAAAAAATTAAACACTTACAGTGTACATTTTTGAGTAAATTGAGCGATATTTGTATTCAAATCTTGCGTTATTTGAGTACACTTCGAATATCCAGTTGTTAACAAGACGATAAAGCTTATGCATTTAATTTTGTTCCGGGGCGTTGTAAATTAAATCGTATTCATGAAACTATACACCGTGTAACATAATTAACGCACATCCTGAAACTACTTTGTTCAGAATCGATCACAGAATCCATTTCATTAATAAAAATAAATATTTTTTTTTACCAAAAAAATATTTAGAAATAATTAAATTGTAGATGTTACAGTCATAGTGATTAATGAGCGATTATACATAATGACTAGTCATTATGGGTAATAGCCAAATTCACTAGACAGTGTAATAAATTAATCACATTATCTAGTTATTATTCATAATATCGTGTCAAAGTTAGCCAAAGTAATAATACGGTCTTTATCTTAGGTTCACCCATGTTTGATCGAACAACGTTTGATATAATATTACTCAATCGAACAACGTTTAAGAAAATCATCACTTTGTATAATGTCGTTTGACATAATTTTCAGTTCGTCGAATATTTATTTGCTATATCAACATTTGCGCTAATGATCAAAAGGTATAATGTTCATTTGATATCCACACTCCTGCCAAAAAAAAAACCTTTAGGTGAGGTTAGGTTTTTTTTTTTTTTTTTTTTTATAATGTCTATGTTTATTGAGGTGAAAATATTATCTTATGTTATTTTAATTGTTAAAATAATCTTTCTGATATGTATGCTTAAGGAAAATTGAAATACAAAGTTATTCTTAAACGAATATCTACTTGTTTTATCACTTTATCTAATTCTTTGAAGATATTATGTATAATAGCTAGTTAATGTGATTAATTTTGTATGAATTATCACTTTATCCAAATTGAGTAGATATTATTCATAATGACTAGTCATTATGTATAATATCTAGATTAATCACTTTGGCTGTAACATAGACACTATTTTCATAAAGCACTCGAAGTAAACGAAAATGAGCCTTAAGTCGATGCAATAAGGCTATAAGGCTATAGGCTATAAGTAACGTATTGAGCAATAGGGCGCCCACGCGTTTTGCCAATTATTTGTACAAATTATTCTGACAATATGTAATAAAAACAAATATCTAAGAAAATGATAAAAATGTTTCAATACATTAATTGTGGATAAAAAAGGATATTCTTTTTGGGGTGTCTGTGGATGTGCGTTATTTCCGTTACACGTTGTATTGCTGACTGTACATGTTTTATAAAATATTTTACATTAACGTTATTAAGTGTTTATGTATAATTGTGGACTAGTATTAATGTTTAGAGGAATATAACAGAGTAAATTATAAAATTATATTGCATGGTTTTAAGCTAATGGGGCCAATTTGATGTATGAAATGTATAATTAGGTATTATATGAAAATGATGTTGATCGTTTTATTTTGCGTGTTGTTTTAGTTTAGTAATATTCATGAAAGACGTAGGTACTCGTTGTTGTAAACAAACAATGTATAAACAGTGTCGCTCCGAAATATTATAAAATAAAATTGTAAATATATGTAATATTCTAATAGTAGTATTTCCCAGAGAGCAGGTGTACCAGATCTGAAAATCCGTCTAAAACTGATTATTTTGTTTGTGATTCATACGATTTTCTGTTTTCTAAATCGTTTTGGATTTTACCCGTACCTATTATTTCAGGTCCGTCGCAGTGTCAAAATAAATAGTAGGTATCTTAAAATTTCGTATTTTAAAATTTCATTACAACTGAGAAATAACGGGTTTTTGCAGTAAGCTTAACTTATTGTTCAGTTTCGTTATGAAAATGTTATTGTTATTGCTCTGGACTTTTTATTTTACAAAAGCTTCGTTAGCTTTACAATTCGTCAATACATAGGGGACAACAAATTCGCTTTCCGCGTCTATCCGTCCCTATATATGTCGGAGAATGAATAATTATTTATTTTTCGAGTGGCAAAGAGGCTGAATATCGATAGCTTCCTGACCTTCATGTTGATGTTTTGACGGTGACAGTTTAAAAAGAAGTTTATTTGTATGTCAGTTCAATCTGTCAGTAGTGTGAATGTCAATGGAGCTGGCTGGCTTGCTCCGGAGACTTCACCGCCGCCGGGTGTGCGCACTGACTGAGAAATATTTAGATGGCGGACGGAAATTATCAACACGTGGATTCTAATCCGTTTGAATCTGCGACATATATATTATGTTTAGATCTTTACACAATGGGTTTTGATACGTTTTTGTGATAGATATAATGTTTCAGGAGGAAGGTTTATATGGGGCAGGGCACTAGTAATGAATTTGTGTTGTGAAATGTTTCATAATATTGTTTTTCATTTCTTTCTTACAAACCCAATACAACTTAGCAAATCGTTAAGTAGTCATAACAGTAAATAATGTATACACTTTATTTACTCAGTTGAAATGTACGCAAATGTACCGAGTGAGTCAAATGTTGATACAGAACTCTTTGCTGGAATAATAGCGATAGTTTGCGAGTGTTTGAACAGTTAATACGTAATTAGTAATACTGAATAGAAATCATAGAAATACGATATTACTAGTAGCGGCAAGGTTAGGTAAATATTGGTACTTTGATCTATTTGAAGGGTAACAATTGAGAGTGGAATTTTGGTAGTTTGATTTCATTTGGGTATTAGCAATTTGAAAATTGAGGGTTTTAATGAATGCGAGGTCTTTGCTTTTAGTACTGAATGCCGAGGTATTTGAGGACGACGATTTTCGATCTGTATTTGCATCATCCCAGTTCAGAAAAGCTTTTTAAACTTAATTTTGTGAATTTCGACTAAATCTCCAATGGCGCAGATCAAGTCTGTTATCTACAACAACTCTGCTATTGATAAAAGTAAGAAAGCTTTCCAAATAGATTTGTCCAATTACAAAGGTCAACAATATCAAAACCTTAAAGAAACTAAACTAATAACATACAAACATCCAAACATCAAAAATAGACCCTATAAATATGATCCTAAAGTGGTAATTCCAACAGCAAGGTCTCTAATAGGTGTTGTGTAAGCGATGGTCGATGATGTCACTAGATTGATCTCAATGGGAGGCAGGAATGTGACACGTTTACAGTACACAATGTAAGAAATGACAACTATTCTATCAATTGCTGATGCGATTGATACATCATTGATAGTGTTGATGAACTCGGGCGGAACGAGGAGGTCGATTGCACGTGCTGGCGACCTAAAGCCAGCTGGGATATAATAATATTACTACAACTGCAGGGTTAAAAGGTTTTGGGGCACTTGGGTGGAACGGCTGATGTTACTTGGTAGTGAAACCATGCCAGGTGAGTTAATTAGCTAATTATAGTAAGACTAATTATCCAAAAACTAGGAAATCTGCTATCGAAAATTAGTTTTACTTTTTTTGATTTTACGCAAGTATTAATTTTGCGAATCGCTTTTTCCTATAATAAGTCGAAGTCATGTTACTTGTCAAACAGAATATCATTCTTGTACATTTGAAGTTTTCCATTCTAAAGTCTTGTAATATTTTTTAGACGTTCTACATTATTGAAGATTAGGAAACGAGATATTAGTCCTTACATTCTTGTGCCCAAAAATAGGACAGGCTTAGAATTCCTGCAATTAGTACTCGGCATTTAGGAATACTAAACACTGGAATGTTCAGTACATTTGACGTTTAATGACGTCCGCGTCAAGTGAATAAAAGAATCAATAAATGAAAACGTAATAAAATAATGATTTATAGTCAATAATTGTTCATTACAAAAGAAGTAGCGCTCATAATATTAAATTAAGTATTGAAATTCAGTACTTCCTTTGCTGGTTAAAATGGGTGTATGACTGTTATAAGTTTCGAAAGTGCCTGAGAAAGCCTACTTGAAACAAAAACCTTTTGATTATGATTAATGGTCCGCTGAAACGTGTCTTCAGGTCAGCTGTGAAGCCAGCTTCAATACAGAGCTCATAAGTTCCATATATTACAAGATTACAGCCCAAGACAATCTCACACCATTTTTAACACTACAGTTAAATGCAGCAGATATTTCATCCATTCCTAAAATGCATTTCGCATTAGTTAGTTCACGGTGCGACAGTTAGTGTCTCGAATAATTTGGCACCGCTCCTATCGAGATTGGGATGGCGATATACTGTAACAAATATTCGCTGAGATGGGCCCACTGCCACCTTTGTTGTAACAACTAAATTAATAAACCTATCGTTGGGTTTAACTGTAGTCGCATAGGAAGACTGCCAAAAACGACTGTACTCAGAGATACTTGGA
This sequence comes from Chrysodeixis includens, assembly GCA_941860345.1. Lineage (NCBI taxonomy): Eukaryota > Metazoa > Arthropoda > Insecta > Lepidoptera > Noctuidae > Chrysodeixis > Chrysodeixis includens. The sequence goes on from OW796098.1 coordinate 862,148, forward strand.
AAACTAGTAAATTGGGAAATTGCTAGTACTCTCCTTTCTTGCTAAAGCTTCTTTAAAAGTAACTAAGTCGAATGTTGTTTTTACTTGTTTATGTGTACCTTTAACTTTAGTTAAAATCACGGCACCTACCAATGTCGTTTAAAATTCATGTGTGAATTTCAAACTAATTACTACACTTGCTAAAATCGGTGAAGGAAAACATCGTAGAGAAATTTTCAAAGGTGTGTTACCACGTCAGAGGTCTAGAGGATTAAAATGACGAGGGCTTGAAACCAACTATACAAACCATACGAAGAAGAAGAACTTTACCATTAATACTGCATAATAACAGATGCTTACCTGAAAAAGAAAGAAAAATCAAATTAGTCACACGTTTTTCGTATAATTTTAACACGCGATACACAACTATATTATATTTTTTGATCCAATGAAAACCCTTCTTCTTGGTTGAAAAATATCTCATATTGCCAAATTGATAATGAAATTCGCACGGTTGTTCAAAATTGGCAAACTTGCCTAAAATAGGTGCTAAAATCTATAATTCGAATGTAGGTCTTCCCACGGTACGTCACTGGTAATAGTATTATTGCCGGCATGCAACTTGGCTAGAGTTAGAGCGGGAGGAGAGATGCGCAGAATACAAGTATGTATGTAAAATGACTTCTGCTCATTTCTTCTCTCTTTCGAAGCGTAGGACTGTATTAGATTTGGATACTTGAAGGCCAGTGAGTAAAGCCCGTGAAAATAGCATCGGTTGACGCGCATTCTGCGTCAGTAGTGTTACGATTTTGAAAATACATTACGAAAACGCCTGTAATTGTAATTGTCGAATTTGGTGAACCAAATTGGTATATAGGTTAATGAGTCATGGGATTGTAGCACGAGAATCTCGTAAAGGACTTTATTAAAACAAATATTTTTGGGAATATGCAGGCATTCCAATAACTTGGTACAAGTACACCTGAAAAGTTTATGAAATAGTCTTGACTGGCAGTTAACTATGGTAGTAGGAGGTCGTTTTTTCGGGATAGGATGACCAATACTGTAAAGCTAAAGTTTGGTAAAGTTTAAATCTATATATATAAAACTCTTCCGTTACTGACTGACTGACTGACAGACAACGCACAGCCGAAACTACTGGTCGTAGAAAGCTGAAATTTGGCATGTATGTTCCTTGAGATATGTAGGGGTGCACTAAGAAAGGATTTTTGGAAATTCAACCCCTAAGGGGGTAAAAAGGGGTCATAACCTTTCTATGAAAAAAATTATTCTTTGGGTGTATAAGCTTGAAATTTAGCACAAACACGTATATGGTCAAGTAAATAAGTTTGACATTTTAATTTTTTCCAAACTACCCTCCCATAGTGATTTAGGGGGTTGCGATTGGGTGACTGATTGACTTTCGCGCAGCCATAACCGCTCGGTGTAGGAGTCTAATATTTTGAACTAAGCTTCCTTTAATGACGGGAGTGAGCATTAATAAAAGATTTTTGGAAATTGTACCCCCAAGGGGGCGAAAAAACGTTTCTATGAAAAATTTTATTCCTTAGGTTTATAAACTTAAAAATTGGCACGAACACGTACATAGGCAAGTAAATAAGTTTGGTAATGTAAGTTTTTCCAAACTACCCTCCAATCGTGATTTCGTGGGTGCGATTTGGTGATTGATTGATTAACGCACAGCCGAAACCCCTCGGTATAGAAGTCTGATATTTTGAACAAGGCTTCCTTTAGTAACACAATTGACCACTAAGAAGGGATTTTTGGAGTAGCGGGCAGGGGGGGGGGAGATCAACTGATACTTTTAATTTTTCTAGACGATGTTTTTGTCTCGCTTTACTTTTTGTTACATAACGTAATTGACAAACCCAAAAACAACTTATCGTTTTCAAATATTCACCAGTAGAAAGCTACATCATCCCTGAGTAACTCAAGCTGTAGTATATAATTCAAATTGTAACAATGTTTTAGCCTATGAAAGAAAGTCCTGTTGAGATCATTAAAAAACGCCACAATCCCCAATTACACGTGGGCGAAGCCGCGAGCGGAAAGCTAGTAAAGCATAAAACAAGAATGTTTTGTGTGTTCCTGATATATTGAAAGTCCAAAAAACGGCCTTGAAAATTTTTAACTAATATAAATGAATTTTATTAGCCTAGAGTTTAGTTGGAAGAAGAATTTGCTACAATTACTAATCTATCTATATACAACGTGTAACGGAAATAACGCACATCCACAGACACCCCAAAAAGAATATCCTTTTTTATCCACAATTAATGTATTGAAACATTTTTATAATTTTCTTAGATATTTGTTTTTATTACATATTGTCAGAATAATTTGTACAAATAATTGGCAAAACGCGTGGGCGCCCTATTGCTCAATACGTTACTTATAGCCTATACGTTACTTATAGCCTTATAGCCTTATTGCATCGACTTAAGGCTCATTTTCGTTTACTTCGAGTGCTTTATGAAAATAGTGTCTACAATTTAATTATTTCTAAATATTTTTTTGGTAAAAAAAAATATTTATTTTTATTAATGAAATGGATTCTGTTATCGATTCTGAGCAAAGTAGTTTCAGGATGTGCGTTAATTATGTTACACGGTGTATATAAAACTCTTCCGTTACTGACTGACTGACTGACTGACTGACTGACAGACAACGCACAGCCGAAACTACTGTACGTAGAAAGCTGAAATTTGGCATGTAGGTTCCTTGGGATATATAGGGGTGCACTAAGAAAGGATTTTTGGAAATTCAACCCCTAAGGGGGTAAAAAGGGGTCATAACGTTTCTATGAAAAATCTTATTCCTTGGGTTTATAAAATTGAAACTTAGCACAAACACGTATATGGTCAAGTAAATAAGTTTGGCATTATATTTTTTTTCCAAACTATCCTCCAATAGTGATTTAGGGGGTTGCGATTGGGTGACTGATTGACTTTCGCGCAGCCATAACCGCTCGGTGTAGGAGTCTAATATTTTGAACAAAGCTTCCTTTACTGACGGGAGTGAGCATTAAAAAAAGATTTTTGGAAATTGTTAGTTTTTCCAAACTACCCTCCAGTCGTGATTTCGCGGGTGCGATTTGCTGACTGATTGATTAACGCACAGCCGATACCTCTCGGTATAGAAGTCTGATATTTTGAACAAGGCTTCCTTTAATAACACAATTGACCACTAAGAAGGACTTTTGGAGTAGCAAGCCCTTAGGTAGCGGGCGGGCGGAGGGGGGGGGATCAACTGATACTTAAAATTTTTCTAGACGATGTTTTTGTCTCGCTTTACTTTTTGTTACATAACGTAATCGACAAACTCCAAAACTATTTATCGTTTTCAAATATTCACCATTAGAAAACTACATCATCCCTGAGTAACTCAAGCTGTATAATATAATTCAAATTGTAACAATTTTTTAGCCTATGAAAGATAGTCCTATCGGGATCATTAAAAAACGCCACAATCCCAAATTACAGGTGGGCGAAGCCGCGAGCGGAAAGCTAGTATATATATAAAACTCTTCCGTTACTGACTGACTGACTGACTGACTGACTGATCGACAACGCACAGCCGAAACTACTGGTCGTAGAAAGCTGAAATTTGGCATGTAGGTTCCTTGAGATATGTAGGGGTGCACTAAGAAAGGATTTTTGGAAATTCAACCCCTAAGGGGGTAAAAAGGGGTCTTAACGTTTCTATGAAAAATCTTATTCCTTGGGGTTATAAACTTGAAACTTAGCTCAAACACGTATATGGTCAAGTAAATAAGTTTGGCATTATAATTTTTTCCAAACTACCCTCCAATCGTGATTTAGGGGGTTGCGATTAGGTGACTGATTGACTTTCGCGCAGCCATAACCGCTCGGTGTAGGAGTCTAATATTTTGAACAAAGCTTCCTTTACTGACGGGAGTGAGCATTAAAAAAAGATTTTTGGAAATTGTACCCCTAAGGGGGCGAAAAGGGGTAAAAACGTTTCTATGAAAAATGTTATTCCTTAGGTTTATAAAATTAAAAATTGGCACGAACACGTACATAGGCAAGTAAATAAGTTTGGTAATGTAAGTTTTTCCAAACTACCCTCCAATCGTGATTTCGTGGGTGCGATTTGGTGATTGATTGATTAACGCACAGCCGAAACCCCTCGGTATAGAAGTCTGATATTTTGAACAAGGCTTCCTTTAGTAACACAATTGACCACTAAGAAGGGATTTTTGGAGTAGCGGGCAGGGGGGGGGGAGATCAACTGATACTTTTAATTTTTCTAGACGATGTTTTTGTCTCGCTTTACTTTTTGTTACATAACGTAATTGACAAACCCAAAAACAACTTATCGTTTTCAAATATTCACCAGTAGAAAGCTACATCATCCCTGAGTAACTCAAGCTGTAGTATATAATTCAAATTGTAACAATGTTTTAGCCTATGAAAGAAAGTCCTGTTGAGATCATTAAAAAACGCCACAATCCCCAATTACACGTGGGCGAAGCCGCGAGCGGAAAGCTAGTAGTTATTATAGTAGGAATATCACTTACAATTGTATCTAATAAAAATTCTTACTGGGTCAATATAGTTGACTCTGATCTTGATTAAATAATTGAGTCTCATGTTAATTTCCGTGCACCGATTGTCATCGAGTATTTAAATATGGATTGCGTACATAATCCATATTACAATTGTTATAAACCGTTTAATTTAAAAAAGACATAAATTGATATAATGTAATCCAAGCGATAGGGTTAGAAATGATGTGATAAGGGAAAGATGTGGCGTGAAAGAAGATGTAGTCACAAGGATTGAGAAAGGGATGCTTAAATGGTTTGGGCATGTTGAGAGGATGAATGGAAGAAGACTAACGAAACAGATATATGAGTGTAGCTTGAATGGAGTTGTTGGGAGGGGAAGACCACGACAGACGTTCCATGACCAAATAGGGAAAGTCCTAAAAAAGGGTCAGGTCAGGAGTACCCTAAACCGACGGGCGTGTATGAAGCGATTGATGAGTGTGGATGAAGCTAAAGTGGTATGCCAGGATCGTAGCAAATGGAAAGATGTGATCTCTGCCTACCCCCAAGGGAAAGAGGCGTGACGTTTATGTATGTATGTATGTATGTAATCCAAGCCAGTAACGAGAAAAATACGTGTCCAATAATTGAAGGATGTACAGACGGACCAATCAATTTGTTTTAGTCAAATTCAAATACCCTATAATTGATGCCAAACTTGTTATTTATCCGTCTGTGAATATAAAGAATGCATGGTTTTAAACCTCTTAAAAAGTAAAATCATTTCTTGATTTTATTGCGGACCGTTTTTGGTCAAAACCAACTTCGAAGTCTAATAAGATTAAGAGACAATCTTTAAAGCTTGCTTTAATATGTTTACTCAAACAGATTAGGCGGACTTTACCGTGCAAATAATACAATCGTGACGAAGCAAAACGTTAAATTAAACAGTAGCCGGCATTAACAGTAAATACATAATAAAAAACTTATTATAGAATCTGTGGTTAAGTATAAAGTAATCATAACAATAATGTTAGAATAATCGCGGACAATATTGTGATGATTTTCTACTCGTATGTAATTTGTTTGTGATTGCTTTTTTATTGTAATGTTATAATAACTGTTTAATGCTTCGTTAGTTTCAACTTGTATGCAGTTGTGTTTACATCCTGGAGCAAAAATGTGTCAAAAATTCTACATCTATTTTTACTCTGTACTTTGCATTGAGGATTATTTTTTTTATATCGACTCCCGCACTAAGGAATTTAATCCTTGTATCACGGGGGTTTCACAGACATTCATTACACTTGCACAAAGACACCCAGACTCGGAACAAGCCTTTGTGGATCCCACAAATCCTTGTCCTACGCGGGGACCGAATCCGCGGCATGTCGCGGATTCAGGTAATTGGCGTGGTGATCTATACCACTCGGTTATCCGTGTCAGTCACACTGTTTTCTAAGATATAACCGGCAGAATCAATTTACTGAGTAATTGATTTCATATCTAAGAGTTATTATAAGCTTTCGACCCTCGTTTAAGGAAGCTGACGTGCCCACGGTGTTGGCTCGCACCCACGCCGGTACCTGGAACCCCGTGCTTTTGGCACCCACCGCATATCGATAAAACTTTACGACTCTTCCTGTTGTTTGTGGGGCAGAGTTAACCAGATCACACGCCGCGACCATTCGCTAATTAGAACAACGACGGTTTTGAAATGAAAGTTATCCGTAGTTGTATGCGATGTATGTTTTATGTACAGTCAAAGCCGGCATTTATCTGAACACCAGCTAAGTAAAAGACTATGAATATCAATCACGGGGATAAGTCCTCAAAAATCTAAAAAGTTCTATAAGACACCTTCAATACGGGCGCGACAAATTAAATTCTCGCAGAGTGACGTCGCGTCGGTAGCTTAGTTGGTAAAGCTACTGGCGCATTTAGCCAGGAGTTACAGGATCGAATCCTGTCTGAGCTTTGTTTTTTTTATATTTAATTGCAAATCTTAATATGGCCACGTAAACTCATTCAATATATCAGGGAACATATGATTGGTTTACGCCTCTCAAATAACATGATTTTCCCGAAAGTTTTCCTCCTCGATACTGTGCCAATCTCCCCGAAACTTTTCCATATGACACATGGTCTAAATTAATAACAAGTCATGTAAAAGAAAATAAACAACCCTATCCCCGAAATGTACGTAAATAATAATCTTTGACATTTCTCGCGAACTGTCAACCGTATGTAACAAATGACAGATTGGAAAAAGGAATCTGTGTGCGGCCTAGTTGTCGAACGATGAGCAAACAAGAAAATACAGGGAAAGAAACATACGTCAAAACATATTATTTTTATACGTGCAAACTATGTACCTTGGTACAGTATACACAGCTGGTAAAAATCTAAAGGTGCTATCATGTTCCTCCTGGAGCCCTTTGAGTGCCAGGGTCGCGGTAACTCTTACGAACATCCCGCAGCCCCGGCTGAAATCAGGTCTTTAAATAAGATAGATGATGTGGTTCAACAATAAAGTTTTAACGAGTATATTTAAAATCTAATCTATTCACTGTATTAAATTGCTCGGTTAAATTACTCTAAGTTTCACTAAGAATTGAGTTATTAGCCTTTATCAGGAACTGGACTATATGGATCACTTTACGAACTTTTGACTGCAGTCGTAAAACAATAACTGCGATACGTTAAACAGAGGCGTTTAGAAATAAGTTAAATTCTTCGCGGTAACCGGTGAATTGCCGGAGAGTTAACGACGGAGCGAGCGCCGCCGCGCCGCGGTCAGCTTCACAAAGCGGTAGATAATTTATGTGTTTAGTAATTAGCACTCATTTAAGTGGCGTTCATATTAAATGTTTGGACGAAAATATTAGGTATTAGAATCTACTTGCGTGCATTTGAGTTGAATTAACAGCTGCGATTAGTATAACCACTTATTTATTTTAAAATTATAGGGCCTGGACTACGTTACACCAACAGAAAACTTCATGTGTATAGGACTGACATTCCTCTACGACCAGTGACGTGACTGAGTTGTCAGTTCATGTCATTGCCATCATGGCGATTCGTCACAGTTAGCCCTCGGAGAAATGTAAATTGTGAATAGGCTGTACCTAAGAATGAAAGATTCGAAACATTAAATTTTTTTATGTAACCTGTCTGAGATCCCACTGCTGGGCTAAGGCCTCCCCCATATTCTTCCAAACTTTCTATCTTTTGCTATTTCTGGTCACGAGCGCCCCGCAAAAAATCAATTACTATCTATTAAATACAAAATCAAAACAATTTTGTTAGGTTTTGCTAAATTGAATGGACGTAAGTTGAACTTGGGCGGGTATATTTTAAGATCTGCTTACGAAAATAAAAAGTCACATATTTAGTAATGAACGGATCACAAATATACTGTGACGCGTGATTATCTCATCCATGACACACCTTACACCCGTGTAAATACGATACGTATAATGTAAATAACTGGACAGAAATAAATGATGGGATTAGTCGATGACGTATTGCATGTGAAACATTACAGCATTACGTAGGTACACGCGTCGCCCACACAATTATTCTATATTTTTATTTTACAGTCTTACTGACCTACTGGCTTAGTGCGTGATGATAGACCTGTTTTTGAAGAAGGTTTTAGAAAAAAGTTGAATAGAATAGCCTTTATTGTACCGTAGTTACAGCTATAAAATTATATTTTATATAGCAAGGGTACAAAGGCGGTCTTGTCGCATAAGATAAAGGGGCAAGAATTTGTGATTTGTTGGTATAACAGTTACGTTTTGTGGAAAATCAGGATGTTAGATTAAAATTTTATTTTCACACGTATTTTTGCGATGACAATACAATTATGCGTGGCAAATTTAACGAGATAAAGTCATAATTATATACGAAATTTACGTTTTACTACGTACCTACTCTTTCGGGCTACCTCAACAAGAACAGACTCAATACTTATTCTACTTACAATATGAATTATTTAATTAATTTCACTTCGGTCGCAGCCGATATTTTTCATTAGTTGGTTTTAAAATACAAGTAATTATTGTTTTCGTTGTACAAAGATCCCTTTCTATAATTAAAAAAAAAAACAGTGCGGTGTGCCAAATGTTAATTTAATCAGTATCGTAAAATAACAACACGGGAAGCTATGTAACGTTTCATTATCGTTTATATTTTAAATCTGTTTTCATTACATAAACTGTTGCGTAGACTTTAATAAAGTTTGTACAAGATATGTTTTGACGTTTCTCTTAAATACTGAGGAAATGAACTATTGAATCTAAAAGAAAAATGGATTAAAATGTTTACGACAGACAATGATTTAGAGTAAGATAGGTTTATTGGAAAGATTCCAGAATGTTTGGTAATAATTGCGATAGTTATACATCTTAATGCTATGAATTATTCAGGTGTTTTGCAAAATAATTCCAGGAGTCAAATTTTTGTTACTGGCAAGACTTAGACAAATGAATGATAGAATAAGTAGAATTCATTATGAATTCTACTTTTCTGGTGTGAAGAAAAAGTGTGAAAGTTGTGAAAGATTAAATACCTTAGCGCGAGAGTCGATTTCTTTAAAATAATAGTAGTAGCGGATAGCTAACCTTAAAAACACACACGGAAAGGTAAATTCCTAATAATATTAAAGTATAGTATAAGTAGTTTCATACAGTGATATCAGAAACCTTCATCGAGAGCGGAAAACTTCGATACTCCGCTCCGCGATACGTTCCCAAGTTTAACTCGCAACTCGTTTAACTTTTACATTTATACACATTATTATGTGAAGCCGAGACGTTGATAGATGAGCTAAGTTTTATCACACGGCGAACACTCAATCTTAAATGAGATTTAACTATGTTTCCTTTGATCGTGTGGTTTCTGTGTAAGGATATATTATGTAGTGCTCGAAAAAAAACTGTGATTAAGTTGTAGTCCTTTCTCGTAATGAAACTTGTTGAAAACCGTAAAGATGGTTAAAATAGTTTTTGCATCATTTAGTTTGTTTGAAACATAGTTTAGACATGTATAAACACTAAGACAACGGTTACAATCTCAATTAAACTTCCTATTCCATTCAAATCCTAATTTAACATAACCTTTTTCACGTAACTTTATTCTTACTAACTTATGAAGACAACAAAATGTCAAAAATATTTACCTAAACCTGTTTTTTAAAACGACTTCCGCCCTTAGGAATTTAATCCTTGTATTTGGGGGGGGGAGACTTAGAACAAGCCTTTGTGGATCGCATAAGTTATTGTTTTACGCGGGGATCGAACCTGTGGTCATTGGCGTAGTTACCTATACAACTCAGCTATCCGTACACTCATACACTGTTTTTCGAAATTACGTACGTTTAATTATCGGCCTGCGGTCTATCAATACATCGATCAAGCAGCCGACCTCCCAAGGTTAGTAGATCTAAACATTGCTGCAGTTGCACTTGTAATGTTGTTACATCGATACCAGACACGTGGAATGTGTATCGCACTGAAATCATTTACTCGAGATAACGTAAACAACACTAGACTACTGCGCCAGGGGTGCGCAACGCGTTTTAATTAAACAGTTGTTTCGGAAAACATTGGTAATCCCTAGACATTGTTTTTAAAAGGATTGTTTTAGATTAGAAATAAAAAAATAACGTCAGATTGCATTAAAAAAATGAACTATCTACAAAATAAGAGATAAATAGAAGGACGGACATGAGCATATATTTTTCGACGCTTTGTAAATAGGTTATTTTTTGGTTACATAAGTTTAGTTATAAATGTAGATATTTCTTGTTTAATCATCAGAAAATTGAATACGTTTGCCTTAGGTTATGCAGCCCTGTCGTAGACTCTACCTTGCCCACACACGTCGGGGTGGTCTAGTCTATTTTAACGCGCCTGATATAATCAGCTATCACCTATAAATACACACATACGTGGAATTCTGTGGCTCCGGCCCGTGATCTATTCAGAATGTGATAATCACATATATCTAGGTGTCGCCGAAACGATGTTTTGATCTTCTGTAAGGTAAATAGTCAAGTAATGACCACATTAAAATAATTTGAGGTTATTGTTTTGTTGGAAAGTCACGTAAGAATGTTGACAGTCTCATTTAGACATCATCGATTGTAGGTACGTAGCTATCAGAATGACGTAGTATGAAACATTGTAATACATAACATGAAACTCACAACTCAATATTTTTTTATTTGGAATTGAAAACAAAGACTTTTAAATTTTATATGACAAAAATACAGGCCAGTATGAGCAAATGTGTTACCAATAACATTTTCCACAATATACATTTTCATTTAGCGTTTTTATGCGTGCTGACTATGCTATATAAACCTGAAAACTACGTCAATGTATTTATAGCTTAAAACACTAAAATAACCAGCATTAATTGCTATAACATGATAATAACTTACTTCAATATCCAAAGCAAAAATACCGTGAAAAATGTTCTAAGAAAACGCTACAACAAAAAGCCATAGCAACAGCATTATTTATTCATAACCGAGTATAATTCATGCTTCTAATAGAAACATACGTTTGTTTAAACAAACAAACGTTTAAAGGAGTCAGCTGTGCAAGTAGGTCGGAAGGCCTGTTGAAAACACACCGTTGTTACATACAACTCATACATTCCATCGATCTTAAAATATTACGGAAATGTATAGGAATTTTTGTGTTTATTTTCGTATGTAATATGATTTTGTAATGTAACTTATTGTTAGTACCAACGTAGGTACTATTTCTGGCTTTGTAGTGTACTATTTATTGGTAATCGGAGCATGTATCTTTAGAGTATGACGGTCATGGACTGCGAATGGTATGCGTATGGAAGCACTAATATTATATTTATGTTTGACAGTGTATTTGTGGATGAAGACCCGTGATGAAGACCGAGATGGCAGAACGAGCTTGACTCAGCTCGACTCAGGTTAAGGCAAGGAATCGAGCTGTTTTGAGTCGATGCAACGTCCAATGTATCCCCGCATCGGGCATCCAACTCTCATTGTGGGTTGAAGTATTATCTTCTCACGCCAAAAAAAAAGGAAAATAGGTCTAGGTCAATTTCACTTTCAGTACATATTTTTTTCTTCTAGTCTTTGTTGCCCCACAACCGAGCCAAGACCTTTTCCAAATCCTTTTCCGTGCCTCAAACCAGCCCTCGCGAAATGTTTTCAAACTTCTTCCATCTTCTCGCCGTGCATGATGATAAAAAGAAGATTTGCAATCCAATATCAAGATTCCATCACGATCAGTATCCAATTTCAAAAACATGATTTAACACGTATGCCCATACTGACACTCTCGCACGGAATTTATTCGGTGTCATTACTTCAGTTCCCTTTTTATTTCCCTTTCGTTGAAGCTTTCGGTTTTAAGGCCACTTTCCATAACATCTGAGCCATTACGGAAGCATGCGGACGTCTTCACTTGCATCGTTGAAGAGAAAACATTGTTATTGGTTATCTTAAACAGTGTTTGTTGATTGTAAATTCTATTTTAGTGTTTTGTTGAGGATTTCGTTGTCGAAATGGTTTGCGATAACTTGAGGTAAAAACGGAGGCAGAGCTTTAGTTAATGTAGCTTATGAATTTTATTGTCACTGTTATAGATTTGCATGTATTTTAAAAAGATTCTAATAAGGTCTGTCTACCTTAGTGCTCTTTTCAAACAAGTATTGAAGGACCATACTTACTTACATTCGATAAAATAGAGCATTATAAAAAAAGATTACAACAGTTCCAGTTGCTCGATTTTCTAGAAACCAATGAGTCTTTCTCTGACGTCATACTCATTGATAGATTTACACATTACACATTACCATGTAACGCGGTGACGTTAGCGCTGTGTCAATGTTTATACGACATCAACTATTCTGGGTCCCGTGGTCTATCCGTCACGCCACCCACCTGACTATTTCCTTTACGTAAGGAGACTAAAATGTATGATTCCTCGAATACTTGGCTATCGGCTCTGCTTTCTACTATGAGGTGGGAGTCAGGTATTGGCTAATAAAATTTAATGTTGATTGCTTTTGAACGTCATGATCAAAAATAGTAGTTAAACAAAGAGAAAAGCCAAATAAAGCTAGCCGTTAATAAAAATCGCATTTCACAATTTACTCGTATCTTTCAAGTAAACTGCTATTAAGTGTAAAGCTGACAACTCGTGCGAGCAAGGCATATTGTTGGATATTATAATCTAGTTACAGGTATTAATACTTGACTTTATCATAAACGGGTCGGGTTCCTCTTTCTTTTGACATTATTTTCTATTTTCTTTATTTAAAGAACATTTTATCCCCTACTTGGCAATCTGTACATTTTGCTAATTTGCGTTGTTGTTGCATAATTATTATTGTAAAATATAAATTGTATTTTCTATTTTTAAAAGAGTAACTTATGGAGTTTCTTGCCGGTTCTTCTCCATAAGAATGACATTTTGGAACCGGGCAACTAGAGTCAGTAACGTTTTGAAAGTACCTGAGAAGGCCTACTCGAAATAAAAACCTTTTGATTTTCATTTTGATTTTGAAACATTGACTTCTAATTTAGCCCTTACTTAAATGACGTCACTTAAAACAAATGCAGTTCTAATAGATCGAACAGTCTATAAATGGATAATATTCGTGACTGACACAGGTTATTTGAGGCGAACAGAACGAAGTTATTTCAAACAAATTTACATTTTATACAACAAAGATTAGCCTGATATTGATCGTGGTGCACGAGGTAAGGTCAGGCAGCTGTGCTAGGTAACTTGTGATATATAGGTCATGCATAGATTCTAGGAAACCTTGACATACCTGCTACCGACACAAGTTTTCTGAAGGAGATAACCAACCCGTTGAGAAAAGGATCAATTAAAAACAACTACCTAGTCGTAACTAGTGTACCACTGCTGAGCAAAGGCCTCCGCCAAGTCCTTCCACGTTTTTTTATCTTGCACCACCTCAAACCAGTCCTCGCGGTGAACGTTCAAGTCATCTCGCCACCGCTTTTTGGGCCGGCCTCGGCGGCGCTGTCCATCTACTAGACACTAGGGCGACTAAAAACGAGACTGTTAACAAGTAGTGTGCAGTAACGAAATTAATTTCTGAGGACACCAGTAATAGTACTACACTACTAATACTAAACGCGAAAGTTTGTTTGTTGGTTAGAGCACTTTTGATTAAATGGTATGGTATGCAGTTAACTGACACCCTGGATTAACACAAATGCTACTAAGGGGGGTAATTTTAGCTGCTATAGCCAAAATTCGCGCGGGCAATAGTCAGTGTGGTCATAAAACAGAACTATGAAACGAGACATCTCACTACTCATCACGTGTTTGCTTCTGAGCAGTTCTCCGTTTTCTAGAGAGTACGTAAAACTAAGTAAAACCTTCATTAAGATTAAATTTAGTAGTTTCTGCGAATGTTAGAGAAAGTTTCCGCGAAAGTCCTTCCTTTAGTACGTTGTGTTTCGAATGTACAATATACTATTCATTACGCTCGAATGATTAATGTGTATAGAATGAATAGAATAGAATTATACCTTTATTCTTGAAAACTTAGCATGCTACGATACAAAGACGCGTCTAGACATATTGATTACTATGCTCGTGTTAATGCAATAAAATAGGCTTATGCAAGAATCTTAGATTCAGACTGGTTGTAAGTGTTTAACACGCGTCAGGAATTAATGCTAGATGTCATAGACTCTTATAGACTATAGACCAAAAGTTCAGGGTTTAGATTTATGGTTTTGTCAAGCGTCGATAAATTTGCAGTTGTATTGTATTCCATAAGAGTACCTACGTATTGCGCAGAACTGAAATAACAGCTATCTAAAATTGACTTCATCCAAAATATTTAATTTTAGTCTTCCTTTTCTTTCAATATTTTTTTCCTTTTTTTCGAATATTAAATTATTGTATTCAATGTAAATATTAAAAGTACCTAATTGTTAAAAAATACTGTATATTCACAAGAATTCATCCGGAATGCCTGCTTGATTTCAGAAACAACCGGAGACCTTAATCAAGCCCAAATATTAATATCAAAAGTGCGACTGCAGATAACAACCAGGAATCTCTATAGTTATTCTTACATTTTCTAAAAAGCGTTAAAGCGATTCTTTTATAATCTCAATACAAAGTTTCATAGATAAATGTGATATTCTAATAATCATAAAACAGGTACGAATATACTAGAACCTCCACTGCAATTCCTGAAACAAACTACCGACAATAGTTTTGTTTGACATTCCATTTATACTTGGATATTGTTCGTTTCGAGGAGTTACCTCGTATTTGCATTATATTGGCAGTTCACGACCGCTGCAGCGTTCGCTCTATTTCAACTCCATTCGTATGGAAATCGCCTCTGTTCTGAACCAGCCAGCTACTTGACGTGTGTTTACACGTTTGCTAATGTTCTGCATATTAATGTGAGTGGACTGTTGTAATAATCTTGCACTAACATTGGAGGAACATTAGTTTGTATTCGAGTTTTTTTTTTCGTTTCTTTGAGTTCCGCTTATTTGGCTAGGAATCACGAATTATAGAGAGGTTTGAAAGAAAAAGGGAAAGGAAAGGTCCAATAGTAGGATCCTACACAGGCTATGTTAAAAAAATGATTTCTGATATTCTTAATTGGTTGTTCAAGAAGTCTTACATTATACTAGATGTAGAAAAATGGAGTTTTCTATGTACAAACCTATAAAATGATTCTCAATATTACTACTAGTTCTTTTATTACCCATTATTAAAATTCTAGAAGTGAGGGATATAATAAATTAACTCATTAGCCTTAAAGGCTTCGGGCACGATATTAAGATTTTATGAATAATGTTCACGATAGTGCTAAACGCAGTGCATTGTTCATAAATATCTCGCAAACAATAACAGTATTATCCTTGTTGGAGCTTTGAATAGCGAAAGTTACATAAGGTACATTATAACTATTAATATACTTAGTATTAAGTTACGCCTGCCAGTTGAGATTGAAATTAGACAATGGTAGTGATTGCAAAGTGGTTTATTGGTTTATTGGTGACGATCTGACGATTACTGATCAACACTTATTAATGAACTTTAATTTCATTCATACCGTATTAAAAGTAATTCACCCGGTCGAATTTCTAGTATCTAGTAAATAGACGAAACTTGTTTGTTTTCCGGTGTGAAACACTAATGACCCACGCCGAGGGCACGGCTTGGAGATAATAATATGTCGGGCTCCCACCGACTAAAAACACCCCGGGCCCCTTCTACTGCCTAAGCCAGAGTCACGGGATCGGGTCACGGGCTTTGCTTACATCATATTTACGGGTAAATGTACATTTATAAGTGATTTTGAATGTTGAGGTTTACCTCGGAAATAATAGTGTTCTATTATAAAGTCAGAGCAAGATAGTGATAAAATGCAGGACGTATTTCTATTATGTTTCATTTCATAAATTCTTGTGTGATAAGACTGTTTACCTTATAATATATCCTAGGACACTAATGAATCAGAGCATGTGAAAGATCTCATAGAGAAAACCTCGCGTTGATCGTCGACAATCTACCATACAGATGCCGTTGGTATCCCGCAAACAGGGCTTTCGAAAAAGTCCTTATACCGTTAAAGAAAAGGTTGAAAATCCTCTAGCACTATCTCAAAACCTCCAATTATTCAAGGAATTGATTACGCTACGTTTAAAGTATTAGTTCAGCAAACAAATATAACGCCTAATGAGTCGACTTCAAACAGTCGGCTTTTTAAAAGGCATATTTTTTACGAATATTTGTTTTGAATATTTAACAAAATTTAATTGAGCTTAGCTATTTGCTTTAGTTATAGAATCACACAAAATAACGGCGAAAGTATGTGAATACGTATGTGTGTATCTGTGTTACCTCTTCACGCTTAAAAGGCTCGACCAATTATTAAGAAAATTGGTATGGAGTTTGCTGATACCATGAATTGAGACATATACTAGTTTTGTCCCAACGGCAAAAAGGAGCGTCATGTTTTTGCAGTTATAACCGATATCTGCCGGGGGTGCGGTGAATGAGAAATCGAACCCCGTACCCCCGGCCATAGGCAGATGAGGACGCTCCAGTGGTTTTAGACGGTAAGATTACGGCACACCCTTTCACCAAGCCCCTGATAGGATCTGATAGGATCCCTGAAGGAGGATAGTCTATGAGGATTTCCACAGGCGAAGCCGCGGAAAAAAGCAAGTCATGTATAAATAACGTATGTGTAGTGTGTATGCTCTTGCTAACCGCATGGGTGTTAACGGGTTCAAATCCATCGACCCCGATTAAATACTGCGGTTAATCCACTTCTCACTCAAATGCATTTAACGATATACCAGGGTAACTTGTTATTTTATACGAGTGCACCACTTACTTAGAAACGGTTGAGTAAAACTACTGTATGTATTTACACTGTGCTTGCTATCACTTGAGATATTAAGTATTTTTTGTCTAAAGAAAATCTAACAGACTCAAATTAAAAATATGTCTAGGCAGATAAATAATCATTGCCTATAATTACTTATTAATTATCATTGCTTATTAATTTAACATAAACCGATGAATACATAAACAAAAATGCAAATTTTGTAAATTCCTTAATAATATAGACACACAATAAAAGATTAAGAAAAATAGCTAGAGTTTTTGGCCTTGAGAGACAAATTAAAGCTATCACATAAAACCTATTAAATGTTATTCAAGGTCTTGGTTACATCTCGAATAACGCTGACCGGCGCACGCGCAACAATTAATATCGCAATGAAAAGAGACGTCGCTCTACATCGTGTAGTGCGCTGTCACGCTTCCACAACAGTAATACTATTACATTAAGAGGCGTCGCAGGCGCAGATCGTAATGTTAAGGACGAAACACTTGCGCACAGTTATTGCAATAAATTCGAATCAACTGTGACATGTTAAAGAATTAGTATAATTGTTAAATTGATTACTTTAGTACATTTTAATCAGGGAAATAATGGGTCAATGGCAGACTGGTGGGATCATATTTGTTTGACGGATTAATGGAGATATTTGTATTTGCTTAAATAATACTGGGTTGTACTAGTTTTAGAATTAAGTATTCTAAGAAAAGACTGTTGAGAAGAAAAATATAATTTATTTACATAAGTTACTCCCGATTTCTGGAAGGCTGATCAATTGAATCTCTGATCACGACTGTGATTGGCTGGCCATAAAATTTACAACCAAGATTTGACTAACGATTAGCAATTTTTTGCTTTGACCAGAGTTTGAGAAACCAGTAGCTATTCTTTGAAGTCCCTTATTGCCAACCGTCAACAAACACTGACCAATCTTGGTGCTAAACAATCGACCGTTATTTTAAGGTAGTTCCTTTGTAAAAAGACGAAAACAAATCTTAATTTTATGAACTAATCTTGTTCCAAAGAATAACATTTCACTCTATAAAATTATCAGAACGCATACCAATACCATATTAATAAATTCTCGATCAAAGGAGAGTTTTAAAAATAGAACCAGGAATTTAAAACTTAATTGATACAGCGCTCATCTGGTTTTTAACGTAACGGCTATATTTAATATTTATCTTCGGCTTTTAATGTCTCTTTGATTGCTTATTAAATGGAAATGGCTAATTTAGGCGAAAAGGTGCTGTTTGAATTGTAGAATGTAGATATAAGTTTTTCTTGTCGCATTTTTTTGCGAGGACTATGGCATTCTAACTTTTTTTTTGCCCCGGCGCGGTAGAGGTCCCCGGCCCATAAGGCATTTTACCTAGGGTTACTTACATTTTTTTTGATGTAAAGAACTAAGTCAGTGAGTCATTGTAGTTGAAATGAGACTGTTTGTTTTCGCATGATCTAATTTGCGTATAAACATTGTTGTTACCGCCAGCGCCATCTATTGGCGCAGTGACGGAGACGTGTGGCGTCATGACGCGTCCGACGAAAAATTTAAACGTCACTCAAGAAAAAATAACGTTTGTCGAGTCACATATTTTCATAATATTTTATTAATTCCTGTAATATAATATACGAATAAAAATAAACGAATAAAATAATTATTGAACACTGCTTTGCAAACAATTGTATGTAAGCGTAGTGCGTAATTCAAGTTGCGTAACGTTGTTGTAATACAATTGTTGAATGTGGATCTAACGTCAGCTTTTATAGTTACTACTTTCTAGGTCGTTTATCTTCTGGCTCTCTTATATCAAGTATACCTAGGTATAAACTGGTAGCCTAATAGAATGGGCTATCAGTTCAAAGGTCATATTTCAGAGTCATTATTTCTAGCGAAAAATATTGAACGAAAACGTCATAAGAATTTCATCACACCTTAAATTTTTTCAAGGATGTGTAAATCCACGTCAGTGGCTTAAGGGCTTTTTAAACTATGACACCAGGTTGTACAGTATTATAAGCCTATACGTCTGAGACGTCTCACTGCTGGGCGAAGGCCTCCCACTTATTTCAAGAGCCACGAGTGACCAGTTCGGTAAAAACGAATTCAGGTCATCTCACCATCACATTATGTAACAGAGACCATTCGGTTGTACATTGACCATATAACATACAGGATGTATTGTAACCTTACCGTGCATGCAAAGAGTGCGTTCTGCCATGTGGCCTTGTTCTCGCTGAAGAAGTAGCAGCTGTGCCCGAGCCGGATGAAGTTCGGCGGGCACACGTACGACATCTTCGTGTTGTTCCTCTGCGCGTCCACGCTCCCACCTGATAACAGAAAGAAGGAAAGTTTAGCTGAGGAGTTCTGTAAGATTTAGAAGTGGTCTGTAGTTATCATCATCATCATATCAAATTAGTTGAGGACTTCTGTAAGATTCAGTTGTGGTCAGTAGTTAGTCAGAAGTTTAGCCCAGTCGTGCAGTGCTGAACTTAAGTTGAAGAGCATACGCTGCGGAATGTTTGTAAGAATTACCGCAACCCTGGCTCCAGGAGGAACATTGTAGGATTTAGTCAGTACCTAACAGTCTGAAGCTCTCTCGTGCTGCACCTACAGCAAAAAAAAAATACTGAAGAATATACTAATTATTCGAATCACAAAATATACATTTGACGCATCGCAATATACCCCAAACCCAGGTTCTAAAAGGTAAAATTGTTTGCGATTTTGTCTAGTTTTTTAGCTTTCGTGGGAAGCAGGTGAGGCAGATCGTCCGATGACACCTGACACTGATATGCCATTCAGCGATAGTTAGACTCAATCATTTAGTGCGCGACTAACTCGAAGAACAATTGATTTATTTGCGTATCTGATTGATTTTAAACAACAGGTCTGTGAAGTTCTAGGTAAATAGGTTCCTTTCTAAATAATTATAGCAGTGTTAGCATTTTCCCTCCTTTTTGTTTAAATCTATAAAGAAAAGTAACAGGAAAAATATTTTACTGCGTGCAGTATTTATTCCAGCGTATACTTGAAAAATAAACTGTTAATTTGGTCAGAAGCTAGCACTTTCAACTAAAAACAAAATTTCCTGCAAACTAAAAATACGGGAATGGAGTGAAAATGTTCTAGATTTTAAAAATAATTACTCTGCAGCGATAAACTTATACGAGTTTGAAATGAGCAGCCAGCGAGTGCGGCTCGCGGCTCTCGTGCTGCGATAAAATTCATAGTTCTATTAACTCGGTAGGGGTATATTCAACCACACATGAGGAGTCACATTTTCAGTATTGACAGCGTCCTAAATGTAACTTGCAATGTGAAAGATTTTTTAAATTTATTTATTTAAATTAGATTGGTACGTTTTTTACTCCACACCACTGCTTAAGGCAAAAGCAACGATACATCAATATAAAGAAAAGTCTTGGTCTGAGCTCTGGTGGTTTGGATTTTTCGAACTTTTTTTTAGAAACTTCTGCATTTCAATATAATTTTTCATCACATCTCCACTGCATCGTCATAAGGTTCACTTTCGCAAATCACTTTTCCATATTCGCGTTGGTACATCTCTGTACATTATACTCGTATTTATATGGGAGACAATTTCAAACAGTTTATATCCTTTCTAGAGAGGCGAAATTTCGTGGTTTCCACAAGGCTATAATTTAATTAGCTCCCTGTTTCTGCCGGAATATGAATTCTGAATGCGTGAAGCATTTTGCTGAAGTATAATATGACAGTTTCAGAAATTCTATGCGACATATTTGTGGCGTTAAATAGGATAGGGATTGAATTCATGTTATTTAATAAAATATGTCGCTTAAATAGCTAGATTGATGAGTAGAAAATCGGATGCCTATAAGAAGACCGATTTATTGCTATTGGAGCCGTGCAGTTTTACTGGCTAAAGTGAAGTTAAAAAGCTTATAAACTTCCTCAACAATTGAGTTATCTAATGAAAATTTTTTAAAGTCCTACTTATAGTTTAAAAGAATTTTGTGTTCAACATTTAAATAAAGTAACTCGATATATTAGTATACTCGTCGGGTTATAAAAACCAACAATTGTTTCCTACTAAATTGTATTTGAGCACTTAGAGCTTAGCAACATTAAACATCCCGTACATTAAAATATAAACAAGAGGAAACACAAAAATAACATTAAGCGAAACATTGTTTGGATTTTAATTACGTAATGTTTGCCCTAGTTTGGGCGCTAATAAGTAATCATAATAACATAAGTCCAAGGTCTCGAAAAAGGTTATTGGCTGCTTTGGTCATCACGCCGTACGCTGTGTTACGATTCCACTATAGAAGTGCACGCACGCGTTATGCCTGAATATCTTCATAACTAGGAATATAAGTAAGCGACGCAGGGTGCGGTGTGATCAGCCAGGGTCACGCAGAGCATGCGCGAGCGATACCACGACATTGGCTTAGGTAGTAGAAGGGGCCCGGGGTATTTTTGGTCGGTGGGAGTCCGACATATCGTTGACATTAGCGTTTCACCACAGAAAACAAAAAAAAGGGTGCCCGGTGCGGTGTGATGCAATGCTCTGACAGCTTTTTAACTCTTATTGGCGCCCCAACAGGGACGATGGCAATTGCCATATAACTTTTATACGAGACCTCGTCATAACTTAAAAGTATCATATTACTTCTATTGTTCTTCTTATCAGTTATCAAAGGCTTCTGTATAAAATCCATTAGTTTAAAGATACAAGTGGGCGGATTAGACGGATTCGCGATCAAGTTCGCGACCAAGGCCAGACGGAATTTGTTTTTAGTTTCAAATGTTTTTAGACGAGACTAGAAGCTTAGATTAAACAAATTTTATATTCAATAATGTTCTTGTTTTGATACTTGTACAGATTGTATCTAAAGATAATATTTAAATTTGGATTAAAAACAGATTATTTTTTGTTTGGTGGTTTAGGAACTTTTTAAAGAAAGTTTGTTTTTTTTTTCAATTAAAAGTTGTAATATTCTTCTAAAGAGAAATTTAATTTTACGGTAGTCGGGAAAAATAATTTAGGTAGAGAGTTATTTGGTAGGTACCCTTACATGGGCTAATCGAAGCTAGTTTATTTGAATAAAATTTCAGTACATATTATTATCAACAAATTATTTTTCATTTATTTCTGCAAAAACTGTAAATACATCAATTTGGACTATTTATTAATAGGACGCCAAAACCATGTCCTACAAATACAGGCCAATGACAGTTGACACAGAATTTCCTAATCTCAATTCAAACATTCAACGCAGACAATCTGGCACGTTCCGAATGTTATCTAGAAATATGTTTATTGATATAAAAACACTAGCTGTAGCCCGCGACTTCGTTCGCGAAAAAAATAGGGATGAAAAATAGATAGTACCTAGTCGATTTTTAGACCTACTGAATGCATATACAAAATTTCAAGGGAATCAATCCAGCCGTTTCGGTAGAGTACGATAACTGATATTGTGACAGAGGAATTTTATATACAAGAAGATTTACCGGGAAATACACATAACTTAAGTAATATATTTAATAGTGGAACATGAAAATATTAGCTGGAAAGTGCTGACCTTGAAACTCTAAATGCGTGGAATACATTACCGGTAGTAATATATCATTTTGGATACTACAACTGCGCGGATACGCAATGTATGCAACTCGCATGATTTTCATCGCCTCGGTCTAAATGTGCCTTTTCATGATATATTTAAGAAGATTAAGTATCGAAATATTAGCCAGAAAACATTAAAATTGGCCTTGAAACTCTAAATTCGTTAATGATACTCATTTTTGAAGATGAATTTGATTACTCATGAGATAAATTTGAATGAATATTTGTCATTTGGTGTCAGAGGAAATTGTTGGATTTAGATCATCATGTATTTTGATTTAAAATTGTGTTGGAGAAATATTTCTCTGTACACTGCATAACACTATAGAACATGCACAAGACAATTTTTTGCGGGTAACAGGACTAGTTAATCTCTGAAAAGCTACGACTGATATTTATGGGACTATTAATGATATTGATAGGGTTTTTACCTTGTATTTCAAAAAAAATAGTTTCGGCTGTACTTGAAACTTGTAAAACGACGATGTAAACAAAATTAGCTTGAGAAGAAGAGTTTCCTATTCAGGTAATTACGAATCAATTAAGCCTGTAACTAAGTATGACGATCTCCGAGTATTGCGATATTTCTTTTGTTTTCATTGAAATTATTTGTGAAGGTTTAAATTGGTTGAGTTAGTGTTTAACAACATGATTGGTATAATATAGGAGACACTGATTGTTTAGAATTAAGTATAAGGCTGATTTAACTGACTGACTAACTGGTGTGCGTGGGTGCGACTTGGTAGCAAGCATTAAAAAGGTTTAAGTAGGTAGTCACTTGTTTTTAAGAGATAGAAGATAAATGGGAAGGACGAAATAACTCCAATAGTTATGTAGGAAAAACTGAAAATTTTTAGGATGTGGGCTAAAAATTCCAGCTGAACGAAGAATAAATCTAAGTAACCCCCGGTTTTTGGAAGGCTGTCTAATTGAATCTGCTGACAAATCAACTGATCACGACTGTAATTGTTTGACTATAAAACTAACAAACAACCACAGAGCTTAACATGAAATTCGAGTGACGATTAATAAATTTTTGACTTGATCAGCGTTTGTGAAACCAGGAATAGCCTACTATTTTGATCTCTTTAGACTTTACAGTTATACGTTACTTAAAGTAGAAATGATAGGAAACAAGGGAACATAAAACGTGTCATAAAATCTTTATTGTTACAAACTTTTACTCCGGAACTAAAAAGTCTAGAACAACCAAGAGATCAAAGGAACTAAACTGATATAGGTCATATCTTTAACCCCAAACTAGAATAGTTAAACCCGTTTATGTTCGGCTAGTTTAACCAATACCGTGTAACGGAGTTTAGCATGCGGAAGTTGCATGACCTAGCTCAGATTGGAGAAGATAATAATTATAATATGTAAATAATAATGTTTATTATTTTTTGATTATGAACCATTTAAATGCTAATTTGAATGTTAAAAGTTTTGTTTATATTTGACCTTTGGAACATTTTGAAGCTTCTTCTGTGACTGTTATTTTGAACTCGTGAAGGATTTTTAGTTTTGCTTTTTTGTTTTATTTGGTTATGTATAACTTTTGGAATTGGTCCTGAAAGGTGATTAAAAGAATGGCCTAAGATATTACACGGGTTCCAGGCTTGAGCGAGAGGTTTACATTCAAAATTAGCTGAATTAGTGATAGCAATTTCTACTTACATTGAGACGAAAAGATGATGAGGAGCACAGCGAAAGCCGCCAATCTGCATCTCCGCTCCATAGCTTCCATTTCACTGACAATTTCCACTAGTTCAACACAAACGCACCAAAGACACTAACACTTCAAAGTACTATCCATATTTTTAAAATCACATAAAAAAACTTAGAATTTGAGGTTATTATATCATGTCAAAAAAAAACCGTTTGTTTTTAATTTTCGTTACACTAGCGAATCTGAAACAAAAGAAACACAGCTTGAGTATTTGAATTTAGAACAGTGTGTCAAGTAAAGATAGTGATGTGGTGATTTAAATAGAATCGAGTTATATCGACTATTATCTTATCTGTGGTATTTTAAATAGCCTTATCGGCCTGCATTTTGTGATTTAATTATGCGATTGTGTGGTGCATTTCCTAATGTTATTGCAGGTAAAGGAAGGCTATATTTAGGAAATACAATTATGTAACCTCCTAAAGAACGGTAATTCCTCTATAAACACTGCGAATTATTTCCGTTAAAAGGACGTTTCTCTATTTAGTACGTAAGATGATATATTAAGTAGTACAATAAGAGCAGTGATCGAATAACAAGATTATTTATAAATAATATTGAATTTTACTTTAGCATACTTTGCTACTTAATCTATCAATAGGTATCGAATACCTATTGATAGATTAATTTCAATCGTAGATAAACTAATATCTGCCGTCAAAGCGAATTCACTGTCCAGTGTCCATGCATGAATGAGCAATGTTTGCGTTTTCACTGACTCCATTGTATGGATATAGCATTTGCTGCAGTAAGCAGAGTCGGGTTACTTCGTTAGTCGACGTTGCAAACGCTTGGACTTCTAATAATATGCTTGATAAGCATTTAAAGTCCATATTTATTCCCATGTGCTCGGATTACGGTCATTGACCAAGTATTGTCACAACCTTAATCTATGTCTAGGATATAATTTTGTATGTAACCGTCTGTAGTTCTGTTACGCTTCACAGCTGAACCGTTGAAATTATTTCGCTGACTTTTTTTCTGGAGTCAGCTTGTAGCCGTTCATTTGAAATGAACATACTCAGAATTAACGCAAGAAATATTTCGTGGATCCCGCAATTGTTTTTCGTATGGGGAGATCGAACACGCGGCGTCGTGTCGTATACATTGGTCATCGGCGTCATGTCACTTCGATATCAATGCAGTGTAAAATAAACTAGTTATTTTGACTAGTACCACGTTTCCAAACGAAGTCGCAGGCAAAAACTAGTTCAAAACAAATTTGCATACTTAAAAAATAAAACCTACCAAAGTAACTACTTGAAATAAACAGAAAAGCTAGTAAAAACTCGTAATGTTTTACTGCAAATTGCCTATTCATCATTGTCAGACAAGATAAAGCAATTGTCCAGACATTTGTTGGAAAAAAGTGAAACTAGTCTCAATTGGCCGCCGGGGAAATACGAGTCCCGCGCAAAACTATCCCGGGAGACGAGTTTATAGAACACGGTTTAGGAAAAAAAGGGAAATTGTAGGAACGTTTTTGAGTTAAAGTTTTTTTTTCCCACTTAAGATTTCGAAAGAGTATTTGCGTAATCTAAATGAATGTTTTTTTTTATGTTTTTTAGTCTAGAACAGTCCAACTCAGTTTGTGTTTGTTGTTGCAGTTTTTTTTAATTAATCAATATCAAGTCTATCACAGTACCTACGTTTACTTTTGTTTATGAACTACAGTTTCTGTTATCAATTTTAATGTCACCATTGTGTTATAACCAACTAAGAAAACCACTTGGAAAGTATCCCTTATCAAACGAATTAAGCAAATCGGTCCAGGCGTCTTTGAGCAATCTGTGAACAACTTATCAAAAAAACATTAGCTCATTTTCAGTCTGTTCGCGACGGGTATCATCCGCACGCCGCGAGCGCATAGTTAAGAATAAACACTGTTCGATTCGTACGTCACCATAAAAAGTAAACCGAGGTAATTATGTGCGGGTGGAAGGAAAAATATCGCGAGAAATATTAATGTTGTTGTTCGCGACTTTTTTCCATCCACCGTCACATTGCATTTGTTAGTGTTTAAATTTGTATCCTATTTTAGTGTTTATTTCGTAAATTATAGACTCAATTGGTGCTTTATATTGTTAAATAGCTAGCAAAAATGATAAGTAACATTGTTTTATATAGTTTGTTGTCATAACTTCGTTAATTTAATAAATTTTAGCAAATGTTTGAAATTGTTAACTTCGTAAACATTAGATAGCGTGACGTTTTAGTGCTAGTATTGCCAGAAATTGAAAGCCTAGGTCTCATAGGTTATAAATATATATAGTTTAAGACTGAAATGTAATTATTTTAAGTTTTATCGCAATAAAACATAATTTGTTCGTTGGTTTCATTTATAAACTTAAATTAAGACCTGAAAATCACAGGTCACATAGTTATCATAGGTATTGCCAGAAAGCCTATGACATGCCCTAACACACCCTAGTATTCGTATCATGGTAACCACAATAGTTCGGGAGTTATCTTGAAATTCATCCTCACAGTCGGGTTGATTTGTGAATTTTTATAGTATTTATCTTCGTAGCTTTTCAACCGTAGGGGTGGTAGGGGTGTGTTATACATAATCGGATAGGGCATTTCATAGGCAATCTGGCAACATTTGTTGCATTATATAGCTTCATAGTTAGTCTAGATATTAAGGTTTTTATAAACGTAAACAAATAAATTGAGGCTCGGTGAAGGGGCGATAGTACGCGGTTCTCGTCGCGGTAAAGTTCTCTCGTACCTAAGCGCGCGAGGCTCGCGGGCTAATCGTAGTCATCGGCATAGCAATATTTCTTAGAAAAAGTAGTAAACAAAGTAGTAAACAAACCATAGTAAGCAAACACGTGATCGTATCGTCGCCCCTTCAACACCTACCTAAGTATACTTGAAGACTTTTATTTTCACCAGTGCATTCCTCTCATTCCAGACCTACTTGAACCCTTGAAGCTGTACTCGCACATCATCATACAGTCCACATTCGTCATTAAAGAACCAGCGACAACACGGCGTCAGCGTCTCGTTAGCCATCGCACCTACACACCTGCTTCGAGTTACGCCCGTCGTGCACACAGTCATTTAATTCCAATTTAACCTAATTTTCTTATAAGCCCTAGTCTCACCCAGGCGTAGTCGAATTAACCTATATACATTAAACGTAAAGGAATGTTAGGATTATGATTAAAACATAACTCCTAATCTACTTGCTTTTATACCTGAAACGGTCCGGTTTACGGCCGCAGTCAGGATTTAACGACCAATATCTAGATTCGATTCGCCTAGTCTAGAAACACAATTACAAATACGGACTCATTATTGTATCTTTTATCTAGCCTTGCCAAAAAACTTTTTTTTTATATAGATGAAGATCTATGCTGTGGACGCTTTTAATTATTTTTTACTACTTAGCTGTTGACAGTGACTTTGCCCGCGCGAATGTCGGGTAAAGCTGTAAAAAAAATATCCCCCCTGAGTCGTTTAAAAGTAGCGTTTAGGTTAATCAAAGCTAACTCCATACCATATCATCAAAATTTATCCACAGTTTAAGCCTCAAAGCGTTAATCCATCCATTTTTGCTCACAAACTTTCGCGTTTATAATTTAAGTAGGATGAAAATTGTGGGAAAATGACCGCATCCGTCGCCTCGGCATATTGTGCACAACTTACGTGCTAGGGCTAATACTGCATTCGACGAAACTTTCTGACATACAATGTATGCTTTAAGTTTATTAAAATTTGTTCCTTGAGCAAGTGAATAAAATTATTGTAAATCCCTCAGTAGTGGAAGGATTGAAATCCAGATTCAAAAGTAGGGGAATCGTTTTAAAAGAGCTTGTAGAAATCATTATGCCTTTTCACCTACATAGCTATATTTTGCATGTAACTGTGTTTATAGCAAATACCATGAAATGGAAACTTCTTTAGCAAACATTTCAAAAACAATCAAATAGGAATAAGTGCAGTATTACCACCCGTCGTGCATTATGTCTTTATGTTTTGCGAACGCGTTTACGTACTCGACTAACCTAGTGGGCTGATTTCATTAATGTTACACGTTTTATGGCGACTGCACCTACATTATTATTTAGTCATAATTTACAAGTATAGTACATAGCTGTAATAATTTCTTAAATAAGATTTAACTACGACATTTTGAACGCTCAGAAATCAAAAAAGTTTTTATTTCATGTAGGCCTTTTCAGGCACTTTCGATAGGTTAAAGACTCTATTTGCAGTTCTAAAATATAAAATATCTAGGGAAGAAAACTGGCCTGAAACTCCTTACTCCGTTCAATCTCCTAAGTTTCCTAAAATGTTATTTATTGTAAAACGAATACATGTATATCCAGTCAAATATACAATGACATTTTTGTCTTCAAGAAAAATAAACAACAAACATAAATGAGCTTTTTTAATAAGACAGAAAAGGTTCTAACCAAAACACCATCATTCCATCATCAAGAGACATATTGGCGCTGCATTACGTCACCAACCCAAGGATTACCAAAGTCATACTCTATTCACGGCCAAACTGCAGCTTCATATTAATCACAGCTCATGTATATTCATAACACCTTATTCTGCAAGCTTTATAACTATTTACATATACCCACTACAATAATGTGGTCTGGAAGTTATAATATTATAATCTTGAGCATGAAATTGCAATTCCTGTGCTCTGAAGTCACCGCCGGCGCCTATTTCGTTTTAATTTAGATTTTCCATAATGTTGGCCTCTGATGAATACTTATAACGTCACGTACAGCTTGTGGGTATGTTGTGTGGTTTATTACGTAAGGCGATGCAGACGACGCTAAAGAATAATGGTTGGTTACACATTAGGTAAATGTGGAGTGAGCATTATGAAGCAAAGAGGTTTTAAGACGCTTTAAATTGGCCTAGGTAACTAATTTCTGTAGGCAGGACGCGCCGGAGGGATCTGGAGGTAAGAGCTCAGTTAATTTCCCAGGCCCTTTCCACTAGGGCGATGCAGGCGTGACGCTGGGAATTTTTTGGGGGTATACCGGGAGAATCCTAACTTCCGGGGAGCCTCACATACTCCTTCGAGTTGGAGGGGATGCGTAATTGCATTTTCCCCTAGCTAATCAAAAAGAAAAAACCGGTCAAGTGCGAGTCGGACTCGCGAAAGAAGGGTTCCGTACTATCATTAATAATGGAAAATCACGTTTGTTGTAGGCTGTATGTTTCTGGCTAACATGGTTTATGAGATACTGCCGGCAGACAGACAGCGTAGGCTTAGTAATAGGGTTCCGTTTTATTCTTTGAGTACGGAACCCTAAAAAAGGTAACTTATTTCTAGCCTCAAAAATTAAAATAGCTAAGAAACTATGCGTCATTCATAAAAATACGAATCTCGATAAAATCACTTCAAATTCAAATTTATATAACACTTTCAGTCAGATATTGTTACGCTGATCTTTGAAACAGTTTCTAAGGAAAACAGGCTTCAAAGGCTTTACGAGCCTTATACAGAAACAATACAGAGACCATAATATCGTCAAATAATAAACAATAAATCAAGTCTTAACAATATCTCCAAGTCTTTTGTTCAGTCTCCATTTCTATGCGAATATAATCCCGCTGGACTTTCTAGGCATTCACGAGAAACATTTGCGAGTTGTGCAGTTACGTATGAACGGATCGTGTAATGTATAGTCTCATTTTACTGTCAAAGTACGCCATAAATCATTGGTAGGGTTGCTAGATACTGTTTGATGAGTAAGGTAAATGATAGATTCCGAAATTAACGGTTTTACTGATGTGGCAAAAGCTAAGAGGCAGCTAAATGTGCATCATAAGAGCTATTATAACGATAATTATTAATTTGTGGGTGCAATATCGCAATAAAATCATCAAGTTCGTAATACTAGTAGACTACTATAATAGTGAATGATGTGGCTGCAAGGAGTGTGACGAGATGATGTCGGATAGCAACGTTTGGAAGAAAAAGACAAGCTGCGCCGACTCCAAATTATAATTGGGATTAGGGCAGGGGAATGATGATGACTGTTAATTTTAATGGTCATGTAACATGTCATAATTAAAAAGCTATTTACAACTGTTCATAGATATTTTCCTTTCCTTCTAGCTGTTACGTTATTCTAGAAAACTACTGAAAGCTGGTTTTTGGCCAGCCCTCCGTGTCTCCGACCACGTGTGCAGCAGGTCGTGACCGCTGACTATCAAGGCACGTCGCGCGAAACTTAAACAGCACCCTGTGTGGGGCATGCGCTTTGACACACTACTCACTCTATTCAAGTTATCGCTTATTTAGGCATATCATTGGCCATTTGATAAGCTTTTCTCGTTTTCCACCTATCTCTATGCTAAAACTAAACTAATAACAATTGAAGGTTGTATTTTGGCCAACCCTCCGTCGGTTTGACCACGTGTGCAGCAGCTCGTGACCGCTGACTATCAAGGCACGTCGCGCGAAACTTAAACAGCACCCAGTGTGGGCTTGCACATGCGCCTTGACATACTGGTCACTTATCTAGGCTATTAACTGTTTAGGGATAATTTGATTAGGGAATCAGTAAGAAGTTATAAGAAAATCACTTTAAAATAACCATAATAAGTGTCGGAGTATCTTATTGATTATGAATACTAGGACTTCAAGGAGACCCTAAATTAGTACCATAGGCTAGTAGAAATAAAATAGTAGCGTATCCTACACTAAGTATTTTCTTTACGTGCATTATTTAATTGAGACATTTTTTTGCCTATTTATAGTAAGAACGAGATTTATTTTTTAAGAAAAATGCAAATTTTATTGTAGTCCTATTCTGTTAACGAATGATGACCACCCTTACCGTCTAAATGGCTTGGGTATGAACACGCAAATCTATAAGGAATCAAATTAAATGTTATTTACACTAGATAAGACAATAACCTGATTGTACTGACTATCGATTACAACATTTCACAGGTGGTTGATAAGTTGAGTCAGTGAATCGAATAGATCGCGTAATCCAATACTAGTGACCGCAGTCACTGTACTATGAAACTTACAACGGAGTACCTTTAACGTTGTTGAAGCGAGACAGCAATAGACTGCGTAGAGCAGCCTCTCACTCTTTCAGCAACAATAGTCCTACAATAAAACCTCGTGGTACGCTAACAGGTGCAGTCATATGAAAATGTAAAGACACAATATAATGCTTATTTAGAATATTCTTGTCACATTACTGCATAATTCCATCCAGGATTAGTTTTTATCCACATTCTTGCATAGACTCGACCGCAGTGTGGTGAACTACAATATAATACTCGTAAGCTCATTGCGATGGCGCGGAAAAGTTCCTGTTTTATTTATAGTTTTTTTTTTATATAGTTGCAACTTAAGATTTTTTTACTCGACTGCTTCGAAAGAGGACTCGTAATGTTTTTTTCTTTGTAATTGAGTAAGGCTGAACAAAATTCATCTTTGAGATAATTATAATATGATACAACAATATTAATGAGTTTGTGGTATTTTATGTAATAACTAGCTATAGCGCGCGATTTCGTTCGCAAAAAAGAATAGGGATGAATCGGCCAAAATAGATGTTGGCCGATTCTCAGAACCTACTGAATGCATATTCAAAATTTCAAGAGAATCGGTCCAGCAGTTTCGGAGGAGTACAGTAACCAACATTGTTTCATGGAAATTTTATACATATATTAGATTAATTTAGGCTATTAGATAATTAGCTTGTTAAACATTACCTAAGTCTACGAGTTATAATTATATTGTAACCTTGTATGGAAACACGCTTCTTGTTCATTATCCGCAAAATGTTCAGACATTAGGCGGTCCGGAGCCAAATTAACATCAGTTAGCTTTCAGATATTCCGGGAAATCGCTATACGCTACGTGTTAACCTTAATTAAATTATAATAATAATTTCACAAAAGCCTACTATCTAATTTCATTTGTATTTAACTAAACCACTTAACCATTTTATTATCCGAACCTTCGTTATGTCAAGCAAAAAAAATCATTTAAAAAATTAACATAAATCCGATAGGAGAGTAAGTTAAAACATTTTTAAATTTTAAATTTCCGAATACATTTAGGTATTTCATATAGCCAGTCGCGAAAAAGTAACATAATATTTTGGCGTAGATAATAAAAAATAAAAATATAAAACTTTTTGGTCGTAACTTTTTGTTATTTTATTTTTTAAGTAAAATTTTATTAGCGTGTTTGAGTAATGTTTGACGGGACATTGATGAGTCGTATTTTATATTAGCTATTAGGATTTGTAGGTGCGGCCATTGTTGCTTTGGCAATGAATGGCTAAATCACAGTGAATAATGACCTAAGCTTATGGTGCTGTTTATCCAGACGCCATAGAAAATGGTATGTAATTACGGATAGATGAATCTACGCAGGAACTTCAGAAGGTCTGGTGGATAATAATATCTATATGGTGTAAGAGTTGGCTTCATATTCTATTCTTCTTTTTTCTAGAATAAAGGTAGCTTCAGTTTTTCCTGACTACTTGCGAATAAAAGTCCCGTCAAAGTCAATCCAGCCATTTTAGAGTTTAGCGGAAACAAACAGACAGACAAAACATTTAACCCATTATTTTATTGGGTATGGTATCTATTTAAACCAACGTATAACGTCTAGTTTAACATTCTACATTTGTTTCACATTTCAGATGTTAATCACATTTACCTATCAAAGTGGACCTTCTGCCACAATATCTTGTACAGTTTATTTGAGTTTATACCACAAGTGATTTGCATACGCCCACGTTAAGCCGCTCCGAATGTCATGTCAATCTTAAATACACTTTTGCCGATGTCAGCGGCGCTTCGCTATCTGTCATCGCTTCGAATACTGTCATTTTGACATTTATTTTGATCTTAGTTCAATGAACGTTTACTTTTGAAGTTTTAAAAGCTTTTGATAAGGCATTGACCGACCTATATGTGTAGGTAATATTTAAATTAAGCTCAATTATCGTTTATGTGCCAATTATCATATTTCATAGTTTGTTGACTAGATTTTCCTTATAGGTTGTTTCTCAAGATTAGGTACTATCATTGTAATAAAATTCACAAACAAATGGTTAACTGTTTGTCTTCACTGAGGTTATGTGTGTTTAGAACATTTTTTATTTTTGTATTTTTTACTATAGAATACATATTTTTACTCTAACGCGCTGAATTTAAATACAAGAAATCAAATGTCATTTTCCTTAATATTATTAAAACCGAATTTATTTAAATTTCAAATTAATTGATTACATCAATAAAAATAGATTTAATAAGGAATAAAAAGAACATAAACAAAATTTCAAATGAACAAATTATAATTTAAATTTAAAATCCTTTAAATTTACTCACCGGTCTCCAACCAAAAATAATTTAATTCAAATCACAAATTAAATTTTTATTTTAAAACCTATAAAATTCTTAATATTTATTCACATAAAAAAAAGAAACAAAATGTTTCAAACATTTAAAAAATACGCTGGTCACTTCACACTTCGAATTATATTCCAAATTCAAAATTCGGATTCACCTCAAGAGGTGCGCTCGGTCCACGCATGTACCGCAAACTGATTCTTAAGAGCGACTGCGTTTTGTTACAAACGTATACAGTCAGACCTAGATCACTATTAACATATTCTCATTGAAATCACCCGTATGTCTTGTCAACAAGGTTGATATTCCTATCTCGTTGTATACTATAGTCGTGTAATGAACAGTACAGTTAAAAAAATACAAACTTCAAAGGTACTACTTATCTAGGTCCCATCTGGGTTTTGAATAAACATTTGAAGATCGGTGTCCTGTGTAAGGGTGAATGTGAAATGTCAACTGTCAAAAACGGCTCTTTTGAACTTGGAACTTTAAAGTTTGAATATCTGTTTCATGTCGTAAGTTAAGGTACTGTTTTGTTTAATTTATAAAAATAAAAGAATGAAATAAAGCTATCACAAGGCAAAAAAAGGTTTATAATACATACCATCACTTTTGATACACATAAAATGATGGAATCAATTCGGAACAGTATTTCTAACATTATTTTAGATTTCAAATTACAATACACTGAATATTTTTTAGGAGTAGGCCTCAGAAAAAGACCCACCACACTCAAAATAAAATCTACGAAAAAGAACACACGTTTATGTGAACAGAAACTGATAAAAAACATCGTAAAAGTCTAAAGCACAGATAAAGAATAAAGGCTCTTAATTAAGATTTATATTCATTTTATGATTGAATATAATTATTTTCAAAGGAACTTAAAAATAAATTCCTTATTTTTTTAACCGTTCAGGACAAAAGGCAATGAAATGCTTTAAATATCCAAATACTGAAAAGCAATGTTCCAAATCTAAAAGGTCTATCCGTCTTCATCACCCTCCACAAAAAGACAGAGAAAGATACTAAACGGCTTTTTAAAACTAAATGTCGTTTATATACGGCCAGTGTTCATCACAAATGAGTTTGTAATACTTGACCCAATTAAAAAGATAAGCAAATCCCTTGAAGAGTACTTATGTAAGAAGGTTTCACATTGTAACACTGATTACTTAATATCATATAAATATATATTTTATCACTATACGATGAGTCAGAGATATCACATTACATATGTAAATGCATTTATTGTTATTTACTTTATTGATGAATGAAAACTGTTTTGTAATCTGATGGCTTGCTTATAATAGAACTGATTTATTTATAAAACAATTTGTCCTTATGTAAATATTTACATAGATACTTTGTAATTGTATTCATTTGGCTATTCAAATGCTATGTGTATAGTAATAGTACTCTAATTTGTATTGCATGTTAGATTATGATCTATTTTGTAACTAGTATAGGTATGGAGGCTAATGATATTTCTGTATATTTGTGTGCGTAAAGTGATAAATAAAAATCGGTCAAACGACCTAAGGAATAACCGGTGACAGAAGCATCGTGAGAAAACCTGGATCCCAAATATTAAAATCTGAAATCGCCAATCCACGTAAGCTAGCGTGTTGATCAATGATCAAACCTGTATGGGAAGGAGCCTATGTCTAGCAGTGGCCATAGCTATATTTATGTTACCAAAGTTCCGCACACTATAATTTTCTGTCCCAGCCTGCTCTAAAAAGGGTTGCTTGACTTTTTCGTTCTACATCACGTTGCTATTTTAATCATATACTTATACTTCACATCGATCTCGAATAAATCCAATCGATTTTATGTGTTGTTACATGTATCGGACAGGAAATATTGTTTATTTTAAACGCCTACATCCGAAATAACTGTTACCTACTGGACATTCGACCTTCCTACTAGGGAATGACTGTCTTTTATTTTAGGGACTGTCATGACGTCATCAGTCATGTCATGGTATGGTGTCAGCTTACGCTTATTATTGACTTGTAAATGCGATTTTAGACAATGTCCGGTTCATGTGTGAGTTCTAAGAAAAGGATTTTATATTGTTTATATACGTAACGGTATAAATCGAATGTTTAGTTTTGGAAGCACAAAGATGTGTTTTTTTTCTCATTTATTTTTTAAGTCTTGTCGTTTGTGTAGGCACATAGTTAGACAGGTCTAAATACTTACAATTTTTTAAAATAATTTGGGTCATTATTAAATACACAAGTTTATTAATAAATATTCGTATTTAAATAGTATAATAGCTCTATAAAGCGTATAATATACGTATTGCTCCATTTTGCTCCAAACCTTTTTTATTTTCCGTTTATAACATAATGTAGAGACTGTATTTCTATTGACCTAAATATTTTGCTCATTCTTCTGTGTGGCCATTTTAAACAACCAGTAGCTACCTTTTTAACAATTAGTAATTAATCAGAGTTAACCTAAGGAGTTAACGGTTGTCTCCATAAATTAATGCAACCTTTTTCGAGTGTCAAAAATTTAAATAACGCCAAATTGATTTATTGTTTCATCGGATTTGTGAGCTTCTGTTTATCAGCTTAATAAAGGCCCTACCACCGCCTTCGCCTTTTAACTGCCGTAATACTGTGGGAATTGTGGAAGCGGGACGGCAATACTCAGCGTATAACGGTATCTCTCTTCCACAGTGCTAACAGTTTTACTTTAAGATACAATGGTAGGTCTTCTGGCTTATAAACGATGATTTATAATGGCGTTTCAGGGTCTTCGGTTAAGTGGACGCGAATGTTTGTTTTATTTTAGTTGTCAGTTAAGCGCAATTAGGCTAACAAAAGGGAAAAACCTAAACTGGAATACTGGGAAAACCGAATTGTACTAAACGATGTTTTAGACTATTTTAAAGCAATTGTGCTGCAGATAGAACAGTACAAATAAGGCACTTTTTGTTATTGTGTCATAAAACTTAGCATACATTCAAAAGTTAAATATTCTATTTATTACAAAATTTTATTGTTACGTCCTCTGGACTCTAATAGGTTTAAAAATAAAATTGCTTACATAATTTTCACGTAATTGAAAATTTACTCAATCGCAGAAATCCGTAAGTGTAATTGTAATAGAATTCTGTGAATTGAAATAATTACCTTATACTTTCATTTCTACTAGTCTTCGCAATTTGGTTACTTACGGTATTTTCTTGTTTAACAATATTCATTGGTCTTTACATCATATTTACTCGGCATTAAAGAATTAGGTACCTCGTAAAGTGTAGGTACGTTTATTGTTTACCTTTCAAAAAACATAAATCTTAAATATTACAGTCATAGGTCCCGTCATAGGTCTTAAACGCAGTAAATACTTGGTTACATAAAGTCTTTACGTACAAAGTGTTTTAAGAAAGATATTGTCTGTATGTTTGTTGCAATTAACGACAACACTACACCGATTCCGATATCTGGAACCTGAATGATAAATGATAAAAATAGGTAGGTAAAAAATAACAGTAAGTCTCGATAAATAAAAGTATGAGGGAATATCAAATCATACATTAATGCACAATTTTAAAAAAAAACCATTGTCTGAAAGATGATATGGGTGCAAAGAGTGTTGCTTGCGAGATGACGTCAGATAGGAACGTGTGGAAGAAGAAGACATGCTGCGCCGACCCCAAATAATGATTGGTATAAGGGCAGGGGAATGATGATGATGATGCTATTAATGCATAATTTTAATTGTATACCTTTATTCAGCATTTTTGAAAGCTATCTAACTAATCAATGAATCTATTATTGAATCGAGTGACTATATAAGGCATTCCATACCATACATAGGAATCGATCAGAATGTTGCATAAATTTGAATATCGAAAGTAGTTTTTCAATTGATGTCGCCAGCATCATAAATTCGATATAACGACTCCTTTGAAGGCCTCTGAACATTTGAACTTATACATTTTGCAATTATATTTCTTCTTAAACATGCCAGTATCAGTATTGCGCAAATGTATCAATTAATTGAATGATCTGTTCTCGAAATGAGGTAATCTTTATATTACTTGTAATGTGTGTTTTTTTGTTTTAGATAAAATTCGTCAAATATTACTCAACATTCCCATTACGTCATGTAGTCTTAAAATATGTAGACGAGAATTACTTGTGTTATGAGTACTAGGCCACTGATAAACATATGTACTTACAAATTTCTAAATACATCGTCATCATCTTATCCCATTTTACTTGGGGTCAGTGCAATACGTTTTTTTCTAAATACACACATTACGGATAAATTACACGCAGACACAGAACAAATGATCGTGCCCATCACACAAACATTTTTGCCCTGGGTGATGATCGAATTCACGATCTCTGGTATAGCAGTCAGGGCCCCTAACCACTAGACAAGCTATTCCGGATGGTGTTTTTTCAGCTCAGGTCAAAGATAGCCAAAAAACACGTTTGTATGACGATAAAGTTCTTATTAATATTAAGGGGATAAAGAGAGATTTTACCACAGTCATGTCGAAATAACTGACCCGGGTGACCACTAACAATGCCATTAATTTTAACATAAAAGTTGACATTTACAGCGACGACAATGTATGAAATATGTTATAAAAAAACTGAAATTTACATCCAATATTAACTATATGATAAATAACTGCAGGACAT
Source organism: Chrysodeixis includens (assembly GCA_941860345.1). Lineage (NCBI taxonomy): Eukaryota > Metazoa > Arthropoda > Insecta > Lepidoptera > Noctuidae > Chrysodeixis > Chrysodeixis includens. The sequence goes on from OW796098.1 coordinate 900,467, forward strand.
GCTATCATCATCATCATCATTCCCCTGCCCTTATCCCAATTATTATTATTTGGGGTCGGCCGGCATTATTATTATTATTAGCTATCTTGTACCTTATTGATGGACTGTCTTCTGAGAAGGCAAGTGATAGTAAATGGCATTTAAACCGTTTGTTGGGAGCGAGGTGACGGCGCGTGTAATTCGTGTCACACCGCGCCGATGCGATAGACTTGTGATCGACGACTTTATAGGTGGCATTGACGACAAAGCTAACAAATGATGTTAAAGGATGTGTTTAATTCCGAATTTAATCGGAATCAAGGACGTTCTAATTCTAGTCACTATCACTAACATAGATTTTGTTCGCTATAAGTACCATTTGTCTATTCATCAAGAAAAGTATTATATTTCTGGTTTGAAGCGCCGCAAGATAGAAAATCGTGAAAGGACTTAGGGGAGGCTTTTGCTCAACAGTGGGACACTACAGGCTAGGAAAAAAGACATAATTATCATTGACCTTTATTTAAAAAAATATATCATTGTAAGCTTACTAAAGCTCCAGGCTTTTAAATGATAATTGTATGCGATAAATATTAGTTAAATTTAAAACAATATTGATTTATACGAAAAGCTGCGCTAATTTAGTATCACAATAATTTCTCAACGCGTTTTTAACAGTCCCGTTACGTTTAAAAAGCAAAATACCTGTATTCTTATGACATAATTGTACGTAACCTTTACTTGACATTACCATATGAATTTCCCGACTACACGACAAACCATTAGGCTTTCTTGTTTACTGTAAATACCACACCTTTTGTGTTCTAAACAAAAACTTGTAACTCACTAAACCTCAACCTAACTGATGTTTGTCATTGTACAATATTCATTGCCTGCTGGGTTACTACGCACTGTAGTTTAAATAGTCTGAGTCCGGTAATAGTAATCAAAAATGTATAAGTCTCAGTCCTTTTTCAAAAATGTGTTTCATAGTAAGTGCTATGTGCTAACTATTCATTGCAGGACATTCCTTTGGTGACAGGGAGACCATTTTCAGGTGTTACGTAAAGGTAGATGTACTATAATTATGTGATATTATGTGGTCGGCCGTGTGGTTGTCGGCAGAGTAGAATAACACCACCCCATATCTTCCCGTGGGTATCGTAAAAGGCGATTAAAGGAGTGTGTGAAAAAAGTGTTGACCCCCTGTACCTTTTCTTGCACCGAAATACTATTTCATCTGTCTTAGTCTTCCTCCGGTCGTAACGGTCTCCGTTCCACTGGACACAGAAAGACAAAGACGAGTAAGTGCACCTGTGTTTTGCGCGTACTCTTGTGCACGTTAAAATATCCTGCGCAACTGACCGCTTCCGTATAAGGACTCCGCAATTCAGTTTAGTCCTACGGCGATAGGGGGAGGTAGAGAGGCTTGACGTGATGCTCGTTGAGCTTTGTCTGACTCCTGCACGTAGGCGGCCTTGGGGGTGTAGTATTACATCGTGGTCGCTTCTGCTCTGCATCGGGGTGACAGGGCGGATTCGGCAACACCCGAGGTGACAAAGCAGCCCTATTTAGGGTGGCACTGCTTTCCCCGCTCAGCCGGGGAGGGGGCTAGAAAAGGTGCCCTAAACAAATGCTCATCCCAACCTACAAAGAGGGTAGCAACCGCGGCTGCCTCTGCATCCCAAATTCGCGGTCGACGTTACAAAAATATAAAGAATATAAAATCAACACCAGCATTAATGACCTTTGGCGCGTGGAATGTGCGTACACTTCTAGATCGCGAAGCAAACATTTGTCCGGAACGAAAGACTGCCATCGTAGCAAGAGAACTTCATCGCTATAATATTGATGTGGCTGCGCTCAGCGAAACACATCTCCCCGATGAAGGAGAGCTGACAGAACACGTGGGTGGATACACTTTTTATTGGAAGGGACTTGCTGCCAACGAACCGCGAAGGTCAGGTGTAGCTTTTGCAGTCAAGAATAAGCTTGTCAAACACCTAGAAGAATACCCTGTACACATTTCCGACCGTATTACTACACTACGCCTTCACATGGAACATAACAATTACCTTAATATCATCAGTGTCTATGCCCCAACGCTAGACAAGTCTGATGAGATTAAAGACAAATTTTATGAGGAGCTAACGCAGTGCTTAGATCGTATTCAGACAAGAGAGCAGATCCTACTCTTGGGTGACTTTAATGCTCGGGTGGGTCGGGATTATGAAGCCTGGCCTAAAGTTCTAGGCAGACATGGTCTTGGAAATATGAACAGCAACGGACAGCTGTTGCTTAGTCTCTGCGCACAATTCGATCTTGCGATTACAAACACCATGTTCAGATTACGAGCTAAATATAAGACCACGTGGATGCACCCTAGATCAAAGCACTGGCATCTTATTGACTACGCTATAGTGCGTCAGAAAGATGTGTCACAGGTTCAGGTTACCCGTGCCATGCGCGGCGCTCACTGTTGGACTGATCATCGGCTTCTGGTTCTTAAGATACGTTTTCGACATCAACATCCCCGTAGATCAGACAGACCGAAACAAAAGCATCTGAATCTTGAACAACTTCAAGATAAAGACACGAGAAAGGAATATGCCGAAAACTTGAGTTCTGTTTTGCAGCCTCTTGATCTAGAATCCGGTGAAGTCGGCAAAATGTGGGAGTCCCTTTCTTCTCAAATTCTCGGAACTGCTACATCAACTTTAGGTCCGAGGGTCCTAAAACACGAGGACTGGTTTGATGAAAATAATGGGGTACTAACGGACGCTATTGATAGACACCGTCGACTTTTGAGGCGGCACAGCAGAACACATAGAGGTGAAACTGTTACGGAAGTACGTCATAGTGAAATGGAGCTTCGTAAGCTCACACGAAAGGCGAAAGAGAATTGGTGGTTGGAGAAGGCTCATCACATACAATGGCTTGCTGATACCAACCAGCTAGGCAATTTTTACAATGAGGTAAGAAGCCTGCTTGGTATATCCTCTACAGCAAAAGTCCCACTCAGGCCGACCAATGGCAAAGGGCTTCTTAAAGATAGGAAAGAAATACTCGAGCGATGGGCGGAGCATTTTCAGAAGCTACTTAACGTGGATCATTCTGTCAACATAGACCACGTTCGCTCGTTACCTCAACAGTCTCATGCCTTCGAGCTTGACGAGCCAGTGTCCCTAGAGGAGGTTACTCTGGCCATTAAACAGCAGAAAAATAATCGTGCAGTTGGAGTGGACTCCATACCGGGAGAGTTATTGAAGTACGGTGGGGAGGACCTGCACTTTGCGATTTGGAAACTTTTTGCCGCTATATGGGAACAAGAACAAGTCCCATACACTTTTAAAGTGTCTCTCATTCGGGCTCTATATAAAGGCAAAGGTGATCGAGCCGATTGCGGTTCTTACCGCGGTATTTCCTTACTCTCAGTTCCGGGAAAAGTCTTCGCTAGAGTTCTAATGAATCGACTTAGAAATTTATCGGAAAAGATCCTGCCAGAATCCCAGTTTGGTTTCCGACCCGACCGTGGTACCTGTGAGGCCATTTTCTCATTGCGTCAACTACAAGAAAAAAGCAGAGAACAGGGTCGCAATATGTATCTCTGTTTTGTTGACCTTGAGAAGGCTTTTGATAGTATACCGCGAGAAGCCCTTTGGTTAGTTCTGCAGAAACTAGGATGCACAGAGAAATTTGTTAGACTTTTAAGACTGCTTCATGACGATATGCAGAGCTGTGTCGCTGTAAACGCAGATCAGTCAGAGTTTTTCCCCGTTACCTGTGGGGTAAAACAAGGTTGTGTCCTTGCGCCCACACTGTTCGCGTTATATTTTGCAGTTATGGTTCAGGAAGTTTTACAGACAACTCCTGAAGGAATTCGCATACGTTTCCGTAATGATGGCAATCTTTTTAACTTAGCCAGGCTCAAGGCTCGTACCAAAGTTTCTTACGCACTGATCACTGAGATTGTCTATGCAGATGATCTGTGTTTTGTAACTGATTCCCCAGAAGGCCTGCAACGACTTATGGCCAATCTACACAAATCCTGTCGAAATTTCGGTCTGAAGATTAATGTCAAAAAGACGGAAGTGATGTCTTTAGATGTCCGTGGTCAAGAGACACTGACCATTAAACTCGGTGAGGACGTACTAAAGCAGGTGAATACATTTCGCTACCTGGGGAGCACTATAACATCAAAGTGCGACCTTGATGCTGAAATCAACAGTCGGATCGGTGCCGCAGCCGCGGTATTCGGCAAACTGGATCGCAAGGTTTTCAGCTCACATGACCTGAAGCTGGCTACTAAAATAGACATATATAGGGCTGTAGTATTGCCGAGCCTGCTGTACTCATCGGAGTCATGGACGGTTTACTGCCGCCATATTCGAGCTCTGGATCGTTTCCATATGAAATGTCTGCGCAAAATATTGAACATCCGTTGGTCTGACCGCATCCGAAATACGGAAGTGTTGCGAAGAGCTAACATTATGGGGATCGAGGCCTACCTCATGCGCAGACAGCTCCGCTGGTGTGGACATCTATCACGAATGGCGAATAAGCGTACAGCAAAGTGCATCTTTTTTTCTGAACTTGAGGAGGGCAAGCGTAAGCATGGCGGGCAACTCCTCAGGTATAAAGATGTGCTGAAGCGCCATATGAAAAAGTGCGATATTGAGCCTTCAGAATGGGAACAAATGGCTATTCGACGACCAGAATGGAGGACGTTGGTAAAGACCAGAGTCAAAGACTTTGAGGACAAACGCTGTTCCGAACTGGATGCTAGACGCGATGAATTAAAAGCACGCCCACCTTGTGCCATACCATACAATTTTTGCAATGGTGTACTGACCTGCCCACATTGTGCGCGAACATTTAGTAATAAGATCGGCTATGTGAGCCATGCACGAGCACATCAACGACAAATGGAACTGTAAAACGGAGAATGAAGAGGTCGCCGTGGCCGAAATCGGTCGAGGAACATATATATATTATGTGGTATTCCCCGGAGTTTAACGATAAGATTGTGTATCGTCTACTTATTGATTAAAATAATAAGCTTTATAATTCAGAGTGCTATTGAAAATACTTATCATTTGCAGATTATTTACAACAATATATAATTTTAACAGACACAAAGCAATTCTGTGATTAAATTAACGAAGAATCTATTTCCAAAGTAATCAATTTATGATATCACAAGAGAACAAAACAGCTATTAAAAACAGTTTAGTTTTAAACTCTCATCCTCATCATAATTAAAAGCAAACATAAAAGCTTAGCAAACAATAAAAACGTTAACCCCAACGCTTGTTGAATTTATGTTGTTTACATGTTTACACATAATTACTCGGTTGACCACATAATTCACGGCAACCATTAGCAGAGCCAAGCTTTTGCTCAGCTCCTTTAAGTAATATTATTCCAGACGTGGAAGAGAGACACCGCTCTATACTTTGTAATGCGCTGTCACTCTTCCACACTCGCAATAATACCACTTTAAACGATGGTGGTACTTAGCTCTCTGAGCGTCGAGCGGGAACTAGAGGCAACCCACTTGCGGTTACTTTATTTATCACCGGAGCTTTTTAGGGTTAGCGCTGAAAATTATAAGGCTATTGCCCGATTAAGTGGCCTGTATTTATGCGGCGTTGTTTATATTATTTTATGTAAACGATCGCTTGAATGGAAGACTATTTGTAAAGGTAATATTTTGTAAGATGGGTTATTGCTAAAGGTCTGTAACTAATCAGCCTTGTTCAGGCCTCGTGTAGAGTATGGGTCTACAATACCCTCGAAAGCTGAGGGCACAATGTGGGGATATCTTGGACTCTTACGGATTAAAAATACTCCTAACCCCTTCTACTGCCAAAGCTAGTGTCACAGTCTTACACGACTTTCGATTCGCGCGACTTTGGCTGGACAATACCTAAGTACGGAAGGTGCTTAGGTATTGTCCAGCCTACCTATCTACTCCTACCTACCTTCTACCGCCTACCTCATAGCTTTTTGTGTGTAGCTTTCATATAGTTGATTACAGGACCATAAACAATTACGGTCAATTACGCGCGTTTCTCTTTGATTGTCACTATAGCAATTCCAGAACAACAATCAACTCATGCGTTAGACTTGCCACAACCTACTTGCTATACTCAGCTTTATTCCAAAGTGGCAAGGTGTATTTTCGTATGCGTTTTAACACAGGTGGTGTCAACAATGTGTGGTGTACCTAGTATTAAATTAGTTCCGGAGAACAAGTGACATCTCTCCTAATGACTGGACCCTACCACCAGCTTTTAAAGTTAAATCTTTGCAGTTGTGGGAGCGAGATAGCGCACTACAAAGCGTATAGCTGCGTCTCTTTTCCACAACTACAATGATATCATTTGAAGAGGTCTTGGTACGTCTGGGCTATTACTCGATTCTCTGCAGTCGAGTGATGGCAATTTCTCTGCTTACACTGTTTTCTAATGCGTCGCGAATGTCAAGATTGTCGCGGGTGACGTTTGTGTTGACATGTTCGCTAATTTACTTTACTTTCATATAGTGTAAGGGTGTAAAGGAAAAAGTGCAGATAATGTGTAGAAGATAGTCAAAAATTAAATTCAACTTGGTTTGTTACATGGTTAGACCATTTAAGCGATTTTAATTCAATTAACTTTGCCTTGAATTGGCAGGACATAGATACTTTTTGAAAAAAAAATCCAACATTTACGGATGCGCATGCGTAAATGTTGGATTTTTTTTTCAAAGCTGCGTGCGTAAGCTAAAAACATTAATATCGAAACGACCTTACTCAATGTTCAACATCTTTACGAAACTTTTCCAATAAATTCTAACCGCGATCAAAAATAATACACTAATTTAAACATCGTTTATTTTCATAAACTTATTTATAACCCGTTCAGCAGAATGTTGCGAAATAATAAGATTGGTACACACGTCGGACGAATTGCGAAAAATAAACCATTCCTTTGATTTATAGACGATAAATATGATTTAACAAATTATTATTTTGTTTTACAAAAATGCGAACGTCGTGTATTCAATTTCATATGTTTTTTCTAGTTGTATGTGTCAGTCAGCGAAAATATAGCCCTTGAACGTCTTATTTATAGGTTTAAATTATGAGAGAAACCTGTACAAACATAAAATTATGATTTGTAGCAAATTGTTCGTTTTCGCTGTAACGGTTTATTTATTTTCCCGCTCATAAAATTCTCTGTTCCAAGTTCGAACGTCGTCATAAAATTGTAATAGAAAACATACTGATGGTAACGGGGCTTATTATAGGGAAATCTGGTTGGGAAACTGGGCAGTTAGCGATTGGTTTGAAATCTATACATGTATATAAAATTGGGGTGTCTGTTTTTAATATTGAAAGAACCGTTTTTTACTACATTGTATACGGTACCTACATACACAGAAATTATTTTTTACAATTTTTGTCTGTTTGTTCTCGCCAATCTCTGTCACGGCGGGACTGATTTTGACGGGACTTTTGTGGCTGGTAGCTGATATAATAAGGAGTAACTTAGGCTATCTTTTATTTCAGAAAATAAATAAGCTTTTTGTTAAATTCCACGGACGAAGTCGCTGGAACAGCTGGTGCCTGAATAATAATATTTGTTTACCCTTGGTATTTCGAATATAGAAATGAGATTATTACACAGTGTGTCACGCCTAATTTTCTAAGAAAACATATTTGAAATCGTTGCCAAGTGCAATGTCTTGTGTGCATCACTTTCCGAGAATGTGCCAATGAATATTAATTATTGTAATTCTCCATTTATCTCTTAAAGGCCATCGGTTGTGTCATTTAATTTAGGTTGGTCGTATCCAATATCCATCCTCATTCAATAATATGCGATAGTCTTTTGTTAATTATTCTACGATATTTCATAATAAATTTTTAATATTACGAACTTAAATGTAGAAATATCAAAACTCGTGGGAAAATAATGCACTTTAGTAGGCGGACAGCATATAGCAATTAAATTTTCAAATCCTCTATCCTCTTGCAATCCTATCATAACGTAGCTACGAATATATTGCGATTATGTTGCAAAAGTTAAGCAATCTGTTGCGTTTCATGAGCGATTGTAGACGTCACAGTTAATAATAATTATATTTAATAAAGCAGGTTCTATATATTGTATATTGTGTTATAATTCGGCGTGAATATGATCTAGCCGATAGGTAATAGATTGAGATGATCTATTATGTCTTGAGATTATAGAATTAGTTATAATAGCTGTATCGTTATTAATTATTAGGACACGAATTATATGTGACGAAGAGATTTATAATCAATACTGGCATACTGCTGGTTAGGTCACGAAACAAATGAAAAAATAAAAAAAAACAATAAAAAACACATAATTCGTGTTTTTTTATAGTTTTTTTTTTTATTTTTTTGTTGACTAAAGATAGATAACATACTCTCACACCAAGTTATTGTAAGTAGGTAATAAGATGATTTAACAAATACAAATAATCACACGGTGCTACGACAAGCTTGATGTCCGTTTAGTCTAAAAGAAGAAAAAGATATTTACAGGCATAATTTCATAATAGTTATCAACACGTTGCAAAATTGATATTTCTATCCTTAGTTATTCCATACCTTGAGGATATTTTCTCAAGTCAGTGACGTGTAGTGACGGGTTATTTTCAAACAAAATACTCGGATAAAATAATACCGCGTTACGTGATTGGCGATCCAATATAAATACCGCTAAATTACTGGCGCCACTCTGTGGATTGCTGAAGAGTAGACGCTGTAGGGTGACTCTATATACGGTATATTAAGTTCTAGATATATCTTTGATCTCATTGTATAAGAATGTACTTAAAAAAAAACAAAATTAGATTTTCCTTTATTTGTCTTTGAAAGGAAATTTAAGTTTAATATTATTCTGTGCTTATTTTAATGTTTGCTAGGTATGTCTTTTTCGGGTATTTTGATCTTTGAGATTGAGGTAAAAATAGGAAGTACTATGGCTCTTTTGCTCCCTTCCGATATGCATAATACTATCCGTATCACAAAAAAAAACCGGTTAAAATCAAATCAGCCTTGCTTTGTTATTTAGGATAGTTATAGTAGATACTAGATGGCGTAGTGCGAATGTTGAGGAGAATAAAATAGTATTAAAATGTAATATCTTCCACTCTACATCATAATACCGTCTTAATCATAAGTCATAACAATTTTCTCACGATTTTCGTCAACAATTAACTGACGTCACCACTTGTTTTTGTTAGCCCTTGGACGTCGCGTACAGTCACGAGCAAAAACATGTATACACGACCAAAGATTAGATTTCTTATGCGACTTTTTTAAAACTGTTATGGAATATTCCTGATATTGTAAGCTAAATATGAAATGTTTAATTTGAACGAAAATTTCATAAATCATTTGACTAGGACTTAAACTTCAATTATTTGATCGTGTATGCATGTTTTTGCTCGTGACTGTATAGTGTATGTAATTGTCATTTTCCACGTCGTAAAGGTGTGATATTTGCAAAGTTACTCAGTTTAATTGTTTAACTAGTCGTAATTAGCTAACAGTGTCGTTTGTCTTGTCAAAGTGTGACTTTAAGTAAGAGGCTGTTAATATATAGGTACTGTTGTTTGCTTTGAATCATTTGATTTCATCAGAATATAGTCATGTGTGAAACGATGAGGTCGTATACACCTATAAATAGCCTATTCTGTATTTTTACATTTCCTGATGATTGAAAATGATTATGACGTCATTGACTGCATTACATTTTGTTTCGATTTCATCTTAAAACTATTAGTTCTGCCTCCATTTTTTCTTTTTAGACCAGTCCCAAAAAAATGTGAACAGATGGCCACCGGCGGCCACTTGTATTTTTTTCAATTAGAACAAAAATAGTTCGACGTTCGAGACCTTGATGGGAATTATCTAAGAATTATTATGTAGCGTGGCCACCTGCGATCGCCGGCAATCGGCGCCCGCGCACCAGGAATGTATTGACGTTCATTTTCGCGCAATTAACGTTTATTTTTTTATTCTTTTTCTCTTCCGGATGCTTCGCTTTATTTATTTAAATTGTAGCAACAGAATGCAGGTAGTGATGTTAATGCTTCACAATTATTCGATATTTTTTGTTCGATGTTTATTCTCTTGATAAACTGCAGAGCAGATGCTGATTTTACAATGTAAAGGAAGTGTAACTCTTGATAATAGATTGTCAGGTGACCTTACGTGGCCGAGAATTATTTAATGTTATTTAAATCAATAATTAAGAAGTGAATTTGCGTAAATGAATAAAACTTAAAATTTTATATCGAAAAACAGGTAGTTTTTTGTTTAAATTATGATTATTTCAATCACGAATATTTTATTTAGATAACCTATTAAACTAGTTTTAATAAACGTGGTATATGCTCAGACTGTACCAGTAAAGTAATAAAACAGATCGAAAAAAAGCTAATGATTTCATCTCGAAGTAAAATAATTAACACACATTCCATTTAACGGCTACCGGTAACACCGGTTGTTGGTAATCGATTTCTGTCAATTAATTAAAGATTCGATTCAAATCGAGTACTCGGTGATATTATAGTTATCGAGACAATTGTAATCCGCGAAAGTTACTCACTATCGCTTAGAGTAAGACTGCTGGAGTTGTAGAAGTAAGACGAAGTATGTAGGTAACTGTGGGTGGTACGGACAGTAAAAAAGTCTGATAACACAATCAGATAATGATCTTTTCCATAATAATGACATTTTGGACGCGCAACTAGAGTCAATAGCTTTTTGAAAGTGAAAAGGCCTACTCGAAATAAAACCTTTTGATTTTGATTGAGATTTTCGGAATATTTGTACATAATACATTTCTATGAGGTGCTGTTGAGCTACTAGGTATTAAAATAGGCTTAGGTATTACTCAATCTTCTTAAATCAATTTAACTACTAAATTAATTAAAAAATACTGTTAAATCAATTTAATACAAGTCGCTGATAAAACTGCACTGTTAAAATCAAATTGTGTTTATCGACAGTTGCCTTCTTTTGCTGACTGTACGCATTAGTTTCACTTTCTTCTCAAAACTCACACTGTTTATGGGAAGGGGAAATTAGTTAGTAATATTAATTTGTATGAGAACTGTGTGATACGATTACATTCATAATTTAAAATCGATTATTAATGACAGATAATTTTATCGATTAGACTGATAATGTTTTGATTTGTTTTTGAATTATATTATAATAAATTATTTCCGATTTATAAATCGGTTTTACCTCGTCTTGAGTGAGCTATTAGTAACGTGATTTATTATTTATTTAGGGTCGATTTCTCAATATCTGATAAAAATCATAGATCAGAGGAATCATTTTGACTGTATTTGCCTTACTTAGGAATTTTAGTATTAAGAAGTTTTTGATCAAATTATAAGCTTGTTTTTTTTTGTTTCTTTTCATTAAACTATGTTGGTGTCACGTTAAAGTGGCAGAATGTTTTCTTTTTCAGCCGGTAGATGTCATGTTTTTCCACAAATAACTAAGAAAATCGTGTTTACATTTAATAATTGACTTATACATATAATAATGTAATAAAACTCATATTGATTGTTATAGAATATAATTAATTACCTTGGTACACCATACAACTCGTCCGTCCTCGATGCTGAGCCCGAGCCAAATAGGCAGAGTCCTTAACCGTAATTCACCAAGTGACGTTCGTTCGAAAAATAGTGATGGTCGTGTGTCAAGTGTCAACTTCAAATAGTCGATACTCGATTAAAAATTACTATGGTTATTTGATTTAATTTTAAAACCTAACACTCGACCATCCTGACGTCGTGCATGTCCCCATGCACGCAGACGAAATAACTGCTTTGTATAGCCTAACACTCGGCCAGCATCGAATTCGGACTCACAATTCATTGCTCATTATTATTACAATATAATTATCATCAACTCAAAATTCTTACAATCAAACAAATAGAAATAGGAAGAATATAGAGAAGACAAGAGAAAGAGAAAAAAAAAAAAAAAACCAAGATAAATCGATAATCTGCAATCTACTTAAACACGAACTCTTTCTCAGAATATTGAACATTACATAACATCATATTAAAGTCACTGACGTAGTGAGCTATACTAATCACACACAATAAATACATATAAATCATATTCAAAATCACGGAGGTAGCGAGCTCTCTTTCTCACATACCGAGGTGACAATGTTTGTGAACCATCTTTCTCACAAACAATAATTACATACATATAAAACATATATTATCATACTCAAGTCACGGAAGTAGCGAGCTCTCTTTCTCACATACCGAGGTGACAATGTTTGTGAACCATCTTTCTCACAAACAATAATTACATACATATAAAACATATATTATCATACTCAAGTCACGGAAGTAGCGAGCTCTCTTTCTCACATACCGAGGTGACAATGTTTGTGAACCATCTTTCTCACAAACAATAATTACATACATATAAAACATATATTATCATACTCAAGTCACGGAAGTAGCGAGCTCTCTTTCTCACATACCGAGGTGACAATGTTTGTGAACCATCTTTCTCACAAACAATAATTACATACATATAAAACATATATTATCATACTCAAGTCACGGAAGTAGCGAGCTCTCTTTCTCACATACCGAGGTGACAATGTTTGTGAACCATCTTTCTCACAAACAATAATTACATACATATAAAACATATATTATCATACTCAAGTCACGGAAGTAGCGAGCTCTCTTTCTCACATACCGAGGTGACAATGTTTGTGAACCATCTTTCTCACAAACAATAATTACATACATATAAAACATATAATATCACACTCAAGTCACGGAAGTAGCGAGCTCTCTTTCTCACATACCGAGGTGACAATGTTTGTGAACCATCTTTCTCACAAACAATAATTACATACATATAAAACATATAATATCATACTCAAGTCACGGAAGTAGCGAGCTCTCTTTCTCACATACCGAGGTGACAATGTTTGTGAACCATCTTTCTCACAAACAATAAAGCTAGCTTAAAATAACACAAGAAGATCATTCCTCCATTATAATCATAACATAACAATATTACATAGTAACTAATTGTCTATAAAAGTATCAAATAAGTCTCCAGTATTTTGTATTCAAATGATAACACAACTAAATAAACACAGAAGAATGATTTCAACAATTGTAAATAAAATGTTCAAATTATCACTACGGAACTACAAAAAATCAAATAACAATAAAATATCTAAAAAGACCTACTAATCAAATGTATAAATGACCATAAATTCACGTAATAATACCGTGTTTGTAATTCACAAATATTTCATTTATCTATATCCTCATTGTCACAACTACTAGCATCCTCGTCATCATTATCATAATCCTTATTGACATCCAAGGCGGCTACGTGAACCCATGGCAACATGCGATCGGCAGCTACAGTGGTTCTGCGCTTACTTTTAGTACTGCTCAACCCGGGTATTGCAGCCAGTCTATAGCGGTCGTTATCTAGGATTTCTATCACACGGTAAGGTCCAACATAAGGGGACATCAGTTTCTTGCTTTTGCCATCATTTGCAAAAGAAGTTCTTGTAATCTTTACAAGGTCTCCCTCTCCGTAAACACGCGCAGGGCGCCGGTTTCTGTCATGAGCGGATTTCTGTTTTTCTTGTTCTATATCAATTCTATCCTTGACAGATTCTCTTAATAATTCTGTATCTAATTCTTCGTTAGTTTCTCGCACTAGTTCATTAAGCATAGGTCTGATTTCCGCGTTCATTTTCAATCCAAACATGACTTCCGCCGGCGTTCTGCCCGTCGTCTTTTGGCGAGTATTATTCATTCCCCATTGTACCCTGCCTACCTTGTCGTCCCAATTCCTCTCATCAAAGTTGAGGTTTTGGGCGGTCAGAGAATTTAGTACTGTTCGGTTGTACCGTTCTACCTGACCGTTGGCTCTCGGGCTAGCGACCGCATTCAAAATATGTCTAATGCCTCTATCAATACAATAACGCTTAAATGCATGGGACGTGAAACAAGTGCCTCGATCACTAATCAGACGATCGGGTACCCTAAATGTACAGAAAATATCTTCAAAAACTTTAATGGCTGTTTGCGTTTTAGTATTTCTCACTGGTTTAACAAAAACAAATTTGGTAAAAGCATCCACTATCACTAACAAGTAGGAATTTCCGAATCTCGAGCGAACAAAGGGTCCAAGGTGGTCAACATGGAGCGTATGGAAAGGTACTTCTACTTTTGTGATGGGGTGTAAATGGCCCTCAGCAACTGCAGTTTTCTTTGAGTAGGCGCATTCGAGACATGCCTGTACATATTTCTTAATGAAACGAGACATCTTGGGGAACCAATAAGTTTTCTTAATGCGTTCTAATGTCTTTTCCGCGCCAAAATGCCCAATGTCATCGTGATTCATGCGGCAAAGTTGCCACCTTGCACCCTTTGGTACTACCCAGCGTAAATTATTTTTATCGCCATTCAAACATTTATAAAGTCTATTGTCCTTAATCAAAAAGTTTTCTTTTATATGTTTTAAACTATCAGCATCAATCTCGCTACTAAGTATATCGCATGTTCGTCGGAGTTCCGAATCTCCCATCTGTAATGTATGAAGCCAGTCATCGCTGCTGATTTGCATAACACATGGATATTGTTCAACCTCGATTGTGTCACCAATCAACTTGACCGGGTTTCGCGACAGTGCATCTACATGTGCCATTTTGGTACCGGCGCGGTACTCTACTGTACACTGAAACTCTTGTAACAGTAGCCACCAACGAGCTATACGTGGGATCATATCACGTTTTGAGAACGTTGAACGCAGGGCGCTACAGTCCGTGACTATCTTAAAGTTTTGGCCTAGTAGGTAAACACGAAATTTCTTAAGAGAGCATACTACTGCCAGTGTCTCAAGCTCAAAAGCGTGAAAATTTTTCTCTTCTGGAGAAGTTTGCCTACTATAAAATGCTACAGGCCTAAAAGGGTCAGAACCGCATGCACGCTGAAGTAATATTCCGCCTATTCCGATTCTGCTCGCATCGGTGTGTAATTCCGTCTCTGCAGCTGAATCGTAAATCGCCAGAATTGGTCTGTCGATTAGTGTACCTTTAAGTGTCCTAAAAGCCTCGTCTTGATCCTTGGACCAGATCCATTCAACATTCTTTTTAAGCAGTTTATTCAAAGGGTGTGCTACGGACGCGAAATTCCTGATAAATTTTCTGAAGTACCCTACCAATCCAAGAAACTGTCGAACTGAATGTGCATTAGTGGGACAAGGAAAATCTACAACAGACTGGACTTTTTTATCACCGGGTCGGACACCGGCGGCGCTTATTTCATATCCTAGATAAACAATTTTGTCCTGGAGAAATTCGCACTTCGCTAAGTTAAGGGATAAGTTTGCCTTCTCTATTAACTGCATCACTCCCTCAAACCGTTCCAAACATTCTTCTATACTTTTCCCGTAAATTAAGACATCATCTATGTAGACCATAGCCTGGGTAAACCTAGCAGACCCTAGAACTTTATTCATCATCCGCTGAAAAACAGCGGGTGCGTTTGCCAACCCGAATGGCATACGATTAAACTCGTATTGACCATCCGGGGTTACAAATGATGTAAGGGATTTCGAACATTCTGAAATGGGAACCTGGTAGTACCCTGAAAATAGGTCCAGAGTTATGAAGTAACCCTGGCCGGAAAGGCGAGCAATCTCATCCTCTATAATCGGCATTGGATATCGTTCTTTCACTGTAATGGAATTTAGGAGCCTATAATCAACGCACAATCTCTGCCTGCCATCCTTTTTGCGTACTAATATAATAGGGCTCGCATAATCCGAGACCGATTCCCTTATTATACCGGACTCTAACATCTCTCCTATCATCTCCCTCACTTGTTCGCGTTCCTTATGTGCTAATCTATAGGGGCGATAAACAACTGGGCGTTTATTACTTAGTTCAATTTTCATCTCGGCTATGGTCGTGCATCCTAATTCCTTCAGGCTTGTGGCAAAACAGTGTTTGTACTTAGAGAGTAAGCTCATTAACTGTCGCCGTTGAGATTCATTAACTGCATCGCCTATTTTCACCTGACTCTCATCAATAATACTAGTTTCGTCAACCGGCGCATTCATTGATGTGCTTAATATTTGTCTAACTATCTGGATTTTAGTAGCTCTTCCTATGATAAGTCCCTTTCGCAATTGACAAAACTTTGATAATGGTATTATATATATGTAAAATAATCTGTTTGTAACTCGATAAACCCCTCCATTGATAGTGAATTGCTGATTCGGTTTCCCTATAACCTTACCACTAACCAAAATATCTCCATTTAAATCAGTATCTACGCTAACTTTAACTAAGGCGGGGCCGTAAATGTCAACATCAAAAGAGGTTACTATAGTGACAGGTTTATTGTCATCGAAATCAAATCTGGGAAATTCAAACTCATAATTGTCGTTAAAGAACTTTAGTTCCAGTGCATTTTTATAAACAATAACGTGGGGTTGTTCCGTGAACGACTGTCCTATTAGCAAGGGTAAGTCAAGAAAACTATCATGGACTACCTGGCACCTCACGCGTCCTCCTACACCATCTACCCTCAACTCTACATCCACGCCTCCCAAGGTGTGCACTACGTCGTTACCAAATCCTCTTAGCGGCACAGGCGGGCTATTGTATTTTAAATCTAAGGTGGCAGCTAAGGACTGAGTAAGAAGCGTGACTTCACTACCCAAGTCTACAAAAGATTTTACCGGTACATCATTTATTATACAATCTTTCATGAACTTTGAATTTGGCGACGATGTTAAAATGCACATTGTTTTCTGAACGCTATCAGTCTTGTTATTGGTTCCAAGATTAATCGCACAGTTTTCGGTTTTGTGACCAACCCTACGGCATTTCGCACACTGAATCATCGGTTTAGGGCACCTCAGATAGGGATGTCCTTTCTCCTTGCAGTTAAAACAAAACAATTCATAGTGAGTATTATTGCTATTAACTTTAGATGATCGACTAAACGAGCTTTTATTAGTTAAAGACTCTGACGCAGAAGCATATTGACCTTTAAAATTGCCGCGATCTAAAGATTGTGAGGGGTCCTTATTGCTCATAAGGAATTGCAAGAGCTGTTCAGGTTGAGTACAACGTAACGCATTGGCACTAGATTTCATTGTCTTGTCGCTCAAACCATGGATAATGCATTCCACTGCACGCTTGCCTTCGATATCGCATCGGTTCAAGAGAGCCAGTTTTTCATAATAATACACTTCAAGGGGTTCGCTAAATTTGCTTTTTCTCCTAAGCATGTCCTCCAAGGATTGGCCATAATTTTGTTCAAACGGTAACGCACTCAACAACTTTTCTTGCCACTCATCCCAATTAAATAGTATGGAGTTCAAACTTTCATACCACGTTTTGGCCAATCCTTGTAGTTTCTGCATAGCAAAGTGTATGATAGTTCTTTCATCCCATCCGTAGACAGTAGCACACTCGTTAACCTTCTTGAGCCAGATATCAATGCGCTGACTCTTTGAAGAAGGATCAAAATCGGGTAGGGTAGGGCGGGGCACAAAGGTCCAATTTGACTATTATAAGTTATGCTGTGAAAACCAAAGCCACTACATCAAAACAAAAAACACGTATCGAATCAACTGTTATCAAAGCATGATTGGCTAAATTTTCAGTTATTTAATCATTGTAGAAATATGTTTTTTTACTGTTTTTGTAGACCTCGTCGTCTGGTTCTTTTTGCCCCATAGTAAGGGTAAAAAGGGACAGCAAAGAGGCAAAAAAGTTTTGGTTATTTAAAAGGTTTTATAAAATAATAACTACATAGGATCCAATGCAAATCAAACGTATATTAATCTAGAAAAACATAAAGTAAAAATATTCTTATAATTATTAAAAACATGAACTATTTCTGATAGTTTAGGATCTGTCACAGGAATTTAATCAGTCTTAAAGGAATTATAAGTTTTTGTCAATAATTTGTGATTCTTAAAACTCGAATAACACAACTAAATATGTCTTTTTAAACATAACATAAAAATAAATTTTTTCTTATAGTCTTACTTTAAAAAAGTCCACTCTGGTCCTTTTTACCCCAAACACGTGTAAGTATTTAGATAGGTTATAAAAAAAAAATAATTAAATCGAACTTAAAAATAACAACCTTGAAACACAATTAAATGACCTATACTTAAAAACTACATTCAGGCATCATAGCCTAAGTAGTAGTTCTCCTATCCAAAACAATCAACAGCGGAAAAAATTACTTTCGTCGAAATTTAAAGGTGAGGTCCTGTATCTCCGGCTGGCAACGTCGCTCAACTGTCAGTGATGGCGCATTACTCCTCGCGCGGACTCTTCTTTTCGCTGGTAGCGTTCGGAAAGACGTAACTTCACTAGGTTTTGAGATTTTAATGGTGGACCTTTTTACCCGCGGACCTTTTAGCCCCGCCCTACCCTAGGATATTCTTGTGATTAATATTACTGGTACTTGGCATTGGAGATGCCACTGTCAGCGGGTGGGACTGAGATTTCAGACTACTAATTGAATTAATAAAGTTCATAATATCTTTAGAAGTAAAAGTTGGACTATCTGACCGTTTATTCCGCGGTGTGGGGCTGCGTTCACGAGGTAAACTTCGATCTTGAACACGCGACCTCTCGCCGCTCGTCGCTCGAAGCTCGACGTCAGATCGACGGGTAGATCGTTGCCGCAAGCTGCGCTCCCGGCTCAACTGGCTTTCCAATGCACGTAGTTTGGCACGATGGTGATCCAACTCAGCTTCCAATTTTCGCTCGCTGTCACGCCTCTGCGCGCTTTCCGTAGTGCGCACGCGACTGCGGCTGCGGTGCTCGTTATCGTCGCGGCGCGTGCGGCTGCGACTTCTCCTACTGGTCTCCACACTCCGTTCTACTTCTCTGCGGGTAGGCGTCCTCAAACACCGCCGCGGAGAGGTTTCACTTGTACGTGGCATCGTTGTTCTGAAACTTATAGACGTAAACATGTAACTATTCGATTTAAAAGATAACAAAACACTTACTTTTGATAATAAACTACAATAAAATAAGCGGTGGTTTTGTTTTATAGCGGGTAGCTTATAAATTTTTTTTAAGGTTATCGAAACTAATTGTTCATAAAGCAAAGGTGAAAAGAGAATCTCACCCTCTGGTACGAGGGTATTCTTGTCAACTTATTAATTAAAGTTCTTAATATGCAGTTACAACTAACAACTATTTTATAAAACTATTATGAGGAAATATTAACAGGTTTAAGCAGGTAAATCCCACTTCTGAAATGTAATAAAACTCATATTGATTGTTATAGAATATAATTAATTACCTTGGTACACCATACAACTCGTCCGTCCTCGATGCTGAGCCCGAGCCAGATAGGCAGAGTCCTTAACCGTAATTCACCAAGTGACGTTCGTTCGAAAAATAGTGATGGTCGTGTGTCAAGTGTCAACTTCAAATAGTCGATACTCGATTAAAAATTACTATGGTTATTTGATTTAATTTTAAAACCTAACAATAATAACACCGTATGCTCATTAAAGACGCTAGGTCGCGCTATTATCGGTCAGACAGTAAATGAATGAGCGGCGCAGCGGTGCACCGTGTATTATTACGTCAATTTAAATTTATGCACGCATAAATCCTGCGCAAAGGTCGGCTTTCTAGGCCAAGTGACGTCACACACGAAATGTATATCATGTAGCTATGGCATATTCAGTGAAAAGGTTGTATGTAAGCCCAATGTTGCACTTTAATCTTAAAAAACCGGCCAAGTGCGAGTCGGACACGCGCACGAAGTGTTCCGTACTATCATTTACGATTGAATACCTAAACATTGCTTAAAAATTACGTTTGTTGGACCCCCTCTAAAATGATGATTTTTTTGTAGTAAATGATTAATTCCAAACTTATAATTAAGAAAATGAACTATACCTACAGTTACCATGTCAACCAATAAAACAAATGACAACAAAACCGCCTCCGCAATAAACCCGTACGAGTATGTTATTTGAAATGTTATACAAGCAATTGTTAGGTGAAAACTATTGATCTAGGAATCAAAAGCTCTTTCTTCATTAAAGTAGAATATATTTATATTGTGAATTCCCAACATATTTGAGTATATAACATGTCATTTATCCATAATACAACGTGTCGTATCAATCTCGATTTAACAAAAATAAATTTCATAAATCGAATCACACAAACAAATCGATAACGATCATTCATTGTTAACCGATACATTTTAATCGATTAGCGACGATCGGCGATTATCGTGAAACAGATTGATTGCCCATTATTGGATGAATAAAGATCAACATTTTTATTAATACGAGGAGCAATTTAGGTTATTACGGTGGCAGCCGATTTCCGGTGTTTAACTATGATGAATAAAGATGGGAACAAGATGATTATCGAAGCATTTGTGGTCATAAATTAATTGGTACACTGCCATCGCTATAATTTGTGTTTGATGTTTGCGATAGTCTGGGAATTTTACGGTCTCAGTTGGTCGGGCTGTAAAATAAATTAGCTGTCCTAAAAACCCTTGTATTAAATCCCAAAATGTCATAAGTTCAAAGTTTAAGAAGCTCATCCTCAACCATAACCTATCGATATTTGAAATTAAAAATCGAACTAACAAAAATATAGCGTCGCAATAATAATAATTTATTAATAAGCATTCGAATTTCAAACTAATTTAAATTGAAAATTATATTTTTATTTACATTTACAAAGCAAATATGTTTTAATTTAAGGTTTATTTTGATAAAAAAAGATTTATTAATTGACACTTTGTAAATAATTCACGTAAATATTTGAATATCAAAGGTTCTAGAGAATTAATATGGAAATATTATTTTTCGTCGGAAATGATGACCTCATGGTAGCATTTCAACACGGTGAATGAGTATGATGTAATTTAATTTATAATTGCTATGTTTTAGGGCCCATAAAACTATTAACTACAACGCGATGTAAGTTGATAGACTTGCTACTTGTAATAACTTGGCATACGAGGTGATTTCGGCATCAATAAGCGATCAGTCTTAATTGTGTATTTAACTATTTTTAAAAAACTTACTTACAATATGGAGTTTCTTGCCGCGCAACTACAGTAACGTTTCGAGAAGGCCAAAAAAGGCTTACTCTAAATAAAAGTCTTTTGATTTTGATCGATAAAAACAATCTTATTGTCGTTTGGTTAACTTTTATTTCCTTCCTTTAGCAGTTGCTAAAGGAAGGAAATAAAAGTTAAAATAAAACATAAAAAAATATGATTGTTGAAAAAAATCTCACGATTTTCTCTCTTTTTACATCTACCAAAATGAATTTCATAGGTATAATACCTGCATCAGTTAAACCAGTCATCATTCAATTACTTCGTGTTAATAACTGTGTTGATACTAACTGAGCGCAGAACACAGCAGTTTCTATTCCTACCAAAACATTAACATAACAAAAACACTTAAATCATTCGCTATCCTTATGATTAGAAACAAGTACAATATCTACCAGAACAACTTTCTTCTCAGGATTAAGGTTGGTTTCACTGCCAAAGCTGGCTACAATACTAAGTACAGTGGAACCGCACCTTAAATGGCGTTGTCTCAATTGCAGATTTAAATAATTTACAATCAGTTGTGTGTAATGGAAGTTGTTTTGTTTGTTGGTACTGTTGCTATGGTTACGTTATGTTGTTGTTTGAATTATATTTTATTAACAATTGTGTACACGAAAACTCTGCCGAGAACTATAGGTAGGTACCAACTGCAATTTGGTGGAATATAAAATGTGTTCTTTTTAGGTATTTTTGCGTGCAGACACAAGTTTTTAATAGATATAATGTTTTCAAGAGGATGTTTTATGTACCTATATATCAGTATTCCACCCGTGCGAAGTGGGGCGCGCGGCCGGTTCGCTAACTACATATTATTATATATTTTTTATTATTATATCCTGTACTATATGTCTTAAACATTTAAGTGTTTATCTTTATATATCCTGTATAACATAAACATGGCGATTAAGATAACATGTGATCGCCATTCGCCGGTAAACAATATAATCTGATGGTTACGCTCGGTGAACCATTGTCATGTAGGTAAGTGATTGATTAACGAACGTCTAGATTGAAGCTATTTGCAAGGGCCATCATGACTTATATTATGAGAATAATATGTATTTTTGTAAGTATAGAGACTTATGTAAGAACCCATTGGCAACTAACCCAATGGGTTCTTCTTTCTCTTCCTTCTTCTTTACCTTTGATTCCTGGACATCCCTTATTTTTGGGTTACAGGGAAAAAGATTTTTCTTTAATAGAGAGTTACTACGTACACTAAGTTGCTGACTTATTAAAAAAAACTTTTGAACTAGGTACATTGTGTATCGACTAATATTGAATTTCACGAAATCAATTCGCAATATGTTCCTAATAAGCCCAAAACCCAAAAAAAAACTTGAGACACAAGTAAATTCGTCACAAATTACAAAGGAATTGATTTCATCTCAAATACTGCTTTATAAAACTCTCTGCCTGCACTATTTCTACACACGTTGCCTAAAACAAGATTAGTTGATTGCCAGCACTTTAGCTTCTAGTGTGAATTGAGCTAAATGCATTGCAAAGCGATTTGTTGCATAAACCATCCGTTTATGCTTACCCATAAATTCAGGCAAAGAGGTTGTAGAAAAAAGTTTCTATTTGTGGATTAGTTATTTTTCTTTTATTATAAGAAAATTGAGTATTTTTTTTTGCTATATAAATACTGGCTGGTTATAATATGCTTTACAGAGGTTAAAAAAATAATTGACGAACGCAAATCTATGTTCGGTTTTCAAATAGGTATGCTGTGTGTATGTATTTAGACAATATAGTATGAAATCGGTAAAAATAGTTATAGTGTAAAAATAACTGTGACACTTATATTAAACTCTTTTTCTATCGTCACGTATACACGTCATATTAAACTTCGTATCACTTAGATAGTTTGATTAGCATTTAGGCTTTTCACGGGTACATTCTAAAAGTACCTAAGTGGCATGTGTCGGTAATAAATAAATTAGACTGTAAATGCTAGCTAGTTAAATCTTCACACTTTGATAGAGTACCTACATTCTAAATTCATATACCACTATTATAAATGCGAAAATTTGTGAAGATGTATGGATGTTTTTACTCTCTCATGTTCAAGACGTTAGACCAATTTACGAAAATCTCGTACGGACTTAGCTGAAACTCTAGATAAGCGCATAGCCTGCTTTTTATTCGACTGCGTCGGAAAAAAGGGTAATGCTATTGCAACTATGATGGATATTCGCACAAGCGAAACTGCATGAAAAGGCTAGTAAGAAAATATTACACAAAATAACATAACTAAAGTGGATACGTCGACAAACCCACTATTTATTCATGTGACACACGTTTCTCAAACAAGCCAGTCAATAAAAGCTAGATCTAGTATCCAAGGCTGAAACCTAGGTAGACTGAGTTGACATTTAAAGTAGATATCTAAAGAGTTCTGAGAAAACCGTAAGCATTGCTATTCTTACCGCGGTTATCGTAAACCATTGTTACATTCTAATTGTGTAAAGTGCAGGACACGAATTTAAATGAGTGCGCTAATTGTTAGATTTTGTCTTGTTTTAAAGAAATTGTTGGTCTAGACAGATTTGCATCGCTTTTCTTTTCTTAGTAGTAGGTATGGACAAATTCCAAAAAAAAGCGAAATTTCTAAATCTAGACTTTTTTTGTGTTCATTTATCTTGATTTTTTTTTTGCTACCTACCTTCTTACATTAACAAGACGATTTTTTAACAACTTCTATTAATGGTAAGATATTCAAGTGATTCTCTATAAAACAAAAGAATCTTTATTCCATTTAATTCCATTCCATTTCAAGATGATTTTTCTTATTGAATTTCATATGAGGCTCGCTCCAAATAAGTCCGTTCACTCATGCAAGCGAAACTTGCAGGTGATTCACAATTTTCCTTTGATACCAAAATAGCGTGGAAATCACATTACGCGAGTTACTATTGCAATACTCGCTAAATGCATTCAAGGGGATTACACACGATAGTACTCGAAAACAAACAGATATTGCGGTAACGTTGTGATAAAATGTTAAGAAATCAAGACACATTTGTAGAAGGTTTGTCCAAAAAAATGTTCATTCACGCATTCCTTATTCAAATAAAAAAGTTATAGAGGCCAATAAATAATGACTCATAGCAAAACCTCTTTTGTTCACTCAGCTTTATTACAATAAAAAACACATTATATTTTATTGTACGCTAAACGAAAACAACGGATATTATTAGTTTACACGATTCAAGGCTAGAAACTACTCTGTTACTAATCACTAAAAATATTTCCCCAACAATGTTGCACTCCTGGTTTAAACACTTAAACAAACATTTTTAAATAAAACACTTGACTTATGTAATGGCGGACGTTTCGCGGGAAAATTAATTTTACTACTGGCAGCTTATACGCAACTTCGTTTTATGTGAATTTAAAATTGGAATTTGGTGAACGTGCATGCATATTCCATTTTATTAAACACTTTAATTTTCAGTGGGAGGTGCGGTTTTAGATTTGGAATGACGTAATAATTTCGTTTACATTTTCTGTCGGCCATTTTTTGTTAAGTGTTTAACTTTTCGTCATGCATCACTAGCGAAAGTGAAAACATAAACACGTTTATTTTCCTTTTCGTAACATTTTTCTCGAGACTCGTCTGCTTCAAGCTATGTAATACGTCAGTATTGATATTAGTGCGTCGAGTAAAAATGTTAAATTGTTAAACCTATTTTATGATTTTAACATTGTTTCGCTAATTTGCTAAAAATCTTATGATTTTTAAATATGTAATCAGCGTAAATAAAACATTTTAATGGTGATAAACTAGTGTTAAGTCCAACTGACACAGGTGGTCTACGTGAGTTGTTATAAAAAATCAAATAAAAATGTCTGCCAAAATTTTTCTTAAGCTATGTTATTCATTCGGTACCATCACTTAGAGTAAACGATTCACTGCCAATCTGACCTCCACAGACCCACTTTACTTGGCAAGATGGTCTACCTACTACTATACCTAGTACCTCAAGAAAACACACATACGTCATACACTTTCAAGCCCAAACCATTCTACCCGGAAAAAGATCTCATACCCTTCTTTCCATATTCCCTACCTACCTAAGATGGTATCTACACTATCTACAAAATTGCACGTAAAAGATGAAATGTACGTGAGTAAATTCGCGGCGGGCCGTCTGCAAAGACAAACGTGGGAGCGTCGTGGGTGCAAAGTTGTGGACAATTTGACCTCTCACTCGGTTACAACCCACGCCAGCTATCACATGAGTTCATGACATAGATTTCCTACCTTAATGATTTTCCTGTAGATACCAATAAGTTTTTAAGGGTCTGCTATTACTTTTAAGAAATGTTATTGCAGTTTTGGAAGCGGCACAGCGCACTACGCGGCGTCTCTCTTACACAATTGTAAGAACTACAACAATGTAACTAAATAGATGCAGAAGGAGTTTATCGGAAAAATAATTTCCGTTTTTGCCGCTTTTGGTATTTAATTTTGTAAAATTATTAGATTTAGATGTTTAAAATCAATTAACTACTACTACTACTATTTACTGAGCAATAGGTAATTGTTTCCTTTAAAGAGTTAAAGGGCAGCCGACCAAATACTTACCCACACTGATATGAAAATAAATGTTTCTATCTGTTATAATAATTTTCAATGTGAAACCGCTAAACCCTATTTAAATATGATTTGCTAAGGGTAAGTATCTTAACATTGCGAACCTTTATCCTAACACATAATATCTGACAATATATATTCGTTTTTTAATTGCCACCATAACCAAAACCAACGCGTTTGAATTCACAAAAGCGGTCAACTGTTTTGCTAACACTATCCTACAAAATACTACTACTACAGACCTATATCCTACAGCCCGATATCATCGATATAACTGAAACAATATACAATAGTGTTAACGGTAACTGTAAATAAGCCGAGTTAAACCAGTACAGTGGTGAAAGTTCAGGGATATAGGGCAGCGTCTCTGCGATGCCGCGAGAACGAGCCATTGTCGCGGAAATACACGGGAGCGTATTACGAGCGGCACCTGTTGGCTGTTGATAATGTGTTGGCGAAAATAAGTGGAGCCGGTATTATTTAGGCACTTTTTGTTAGTATGTAAAATTGTAAAGGTGAAATTTTGAGAATATGGAATGATGGATGGATGTTTGTCATTCTTTAAAGCTTATACAGCTAATTCAATATTGCTAGAAGTTTGTATGGAGGCCATTTTTTTATCGACTGTAGTACGTTTTTTTTACACTGAAGTATAAGTATATTAGTACTTTAACACAGTCTATGTAAAGCAATAATAATTTATAACAATCGATGCATATAAATGGTGTTATTGTTATCTAACAACTTAACTACCTATTTATCAACGCGCCATTACAATAAGTACTTAATAAATCAGATAATTCATAAAGCTTAGACCACAAAATTTACTTATAACCGCGAGGCAACAATAAATGCAAAAATATATAGAAATAGACGATTTACGGACGAGCGTCACCTACGCAATTGTTCACCTGTAAGTTCTAATCATGCGATTTCAATTATTCGCATATGAAATGTTAGCAATCCTTGTCTTCCTGTCCACTTAAATTAAGAATTTCTTACTTAAGTATTTCTTGAATTAATATACAACCGTTAAAAGAAACAAAAAGGATATACATATACGTTCGAATTGAGAAATCTCCTCCTTTTTTAAGTCGGTTAAAATATGACCAGAACTCCATTTTATTCAATGTTCCAAAACCCCTTTTTTTTCGAAGATATTATTCAGAAAGATTCAAGGGAAAATGACTAAAATTAAAAATAATGTCCGTCTATTGATGTTGGTATAACGTCAATCAATCAAAACAGCTCTTACGTCACAGGTACACTACTATAGTAGCACATACAAAAACAAATGCAGACTAACACTTTTTTTTTCGTGAGAAATCATCAAATGACCCCGCCCACTGTAGGTGCAGCGGGAGGGAGTGTCAGACTTTCACTGACTAAAACCCACTATGTTCCTTCTGGAGCCCTTTGGGTGCCGGGGTCGCGGTAACTCTCACGAACATCCCGCAGGGGACTAACACATCACAACTGCTTTTCATTCAAAGAATTATACCAATATATTTGTGTGTATATTTAGAACCATTTAATACATCTTGATAGCCGTGTACGCGAGACTTAACGGCTTCGAGTTTTCTCAGAACTGTATCGCGATTTACAACAAGGCCAAGATAATGCAATAAACATATCGATCTTTTGTTATTTTCTGGAACTGGGCGTGTTTGTTTAATCCTATCCTAACATGTATGATAGTCGTTATAATGCAAGTGTTCCGAGAAAGCAACCTTGATACATTATCATGTTTGATAACGATATTTTGTGTGTTCAGACTTTCTGACGACTATGGCTTTACACTATTTTATGAATACTGCAAATACGTAGTTTATTCGTAATGTTTTTGTTGGTAAATGCTGTCTTATCGGTTGGCAGCTAAAGACTTTTCTTTGAACATTCTTCTCTATATAAAATTCAATTTCCCAATTTTATTAACATTCGTAAAAAGAAAAAGAAGAGCGGACTAAGTTTGCAGCAATAAATAAAGTTTTTTTTTAGTTATGTTCATACTTCACCACCTATACGTCAAAGATCTAATAAAAATTATTGTCATACGTACATTTTATGATCTTTTTGTGTCAGCCCGTAAACCGTCCCGTATTCCCTATTCGTTTAACTTCATGACACAACTTTGATTTTAGCTCTACTTTCTAAACATCATAACAATAACTCTTCATTTATTTATAACATAAACGCTTATAACAAATAGCGTAATTCGAACATGTCAAGTCTATTATATTTTATTATCTAAGCGGTTTTGACGCCATTGCATTTTATCGTTTTCAAACGACTCTCAATAATGCACAATAGACTCTGACGTTTTATAGACACTCTTAATTGGACTTCTAGTCAATTGTCACAATCTAAATGGTATTACTAAAAGCTGCAATGAAGTCCACTAGACTTAACTGTAGGCGTAATTATGGGGACACGCTGTATATGTACACTATACAGTCTGTATTTGAAAACTTTTTACTCAAGTTTAATGTGTAAAAGAGAACTGTATTTTTTTCAGTACAACCATGTAGATGGTTATTAGGTTCCATTATAAGTTTAAAAGTCAAAATATATTTGAATATAATATGACTTGCACATCATCTCGATCTCTGGACCACACTGGCTATAATTATTTTACAAAAAAAAATAACTGACTGAATATGAAATTACTGGAAATTTAATACTTAGTACCTAATATCTCCAATTTGACAAACCTAATCGGGATCCTATTTTAAAGTTATCTGTATATTTTAGACCCTTAGTTTTTTTTGGATAAAGTAAAAATTGCTTCGGTTCAAGCAAAATTCTCCAGATGAAAAAGCGGCAAGCATGTGAAGCGAACCGTTAAAGATATTCTAATGCCACACGCTCTCCTCGCAAGAGATGTTTAGAGCTATTTGTATGCACTTCACGATAAACTGCAGACTTAAAGACAGCTATAAATCAGGATCGGAATCTATCAATTTGTTACGTGTTAAGAGAATCACCTGATGTAATGTACATCTTATTTTTCTTGTGCTAAGTAGAGCTAAATACAAATTAAGTATACAAATAAATCTAATTGTCTTCAAAAAATATTTTTACCTGTATCTTAAAGAAATATTTCTTAACTTCAGACGCTTACCTGCAAAAAAGAAAGAAATAAATTATTAAAGAAAAAGTTACAAGTTTAAAATGAAAGTAGTAAGTAACTGAGTCCTAAAACTGGTATTTATTCTGTACACATACCAAAAATCTGCAATGATCTTTAAAATTGATCAATCATCATTCCCAGTTCTGAAAACGACTCTTCTTCTTTTTATAGAGAAATTAACCCGTCGTTTTACCCGTCAATACCCATCGATCAACAAAACCAATTTTAAAGCTGCTATCGTCTTCACAAGAATAGTAGAAAATCAATCGTCATACATAAAACATTAAAGGATCTGACGCAAATCAAATTTCTCCTAGCGCTAAAGCTATAGAATCGCTACAATGTACTGCTCTGACAAAATAGTCACATCACTTATCGAAAACCTTGTCACTCCGAGCCATTTTACGTTTTTCATTTGTTTATTATTTTAATGCAATATCGTCTAGGCCCTTATATCACTGGGTAAGAAAACTATCACGTTATCATAATTCTTGTTACTCACTAGGTATAGTAGATATAGGTATACATAGGCCTCGGAATGCATTCTATCTTATCTGTAAGGCGGCTATTAATAAAGCGTTGCAATATCTTTAGTGCTGCTTATCGCGTTTATCTGCCATGTTAATTGCTGTTTTAATAGTTGCATCGCTAATTGTTGTAGTGTTTAGTATCAGGTTAAAATGTATGTAGTTTAGATTGTAGAGGTGAAATATTTTCTATGTCTTTCTAATTGGTTCACCTATGTCCTTCTGTATAAAACTCATTGAAGGATGAGGGAAATATTGAGGCGTCAAAGTTTTAGTTTTCCATATTCACACGTTTATTTCTAGTTGCCGTGGTTATATTATGCTCCTTCGTGTAGCAAACATGAAAAGGTGCAGCTATTTAAAATATGTAAAAGACTTCACACGCACCCATTTTAGTATTTAGGGCTGTTAGAGCAAAATCATGACGTATTTATCAATATTCTTAGTGATATTACATTATTAGTGGTTTAGCGTCAAAAATAGAATCGACCTATAACGAAAAAGGCCTAAACTAATAAATTATTTCACAAACATCAAATATAATAATTACACGGTCAGAAACCAATCTGTCGTACACGCCATAAGTTGTCAAGTCGACCATAAAGTCAGAATCTTTTATTAATAGTCACCATTAAAATTAACATAATCAAGTTGGAGATTAACACCTTAATCCCATAATTAAAACTATCATACATCACAAGCAATTTGTATACATCATATTAAATTTATTTTTACTCAGAAAATTTTATTTGTACCAAAATATTACGCAAGGCCCCACGTGTGACACAAATCGAATAATTTTAAAGTGATATATTGGTTCTAGAATTTTAAGCACGTGGTACTAAAACTAGTTATTAATATGTTAACATTAGCAAACGTGACTTATTAGTTATTGCTTCAACTTTATTTGTTTAAATTTTTAAAACATATTACGACCACAAACGATTAGTACTTGACGTTATGAAGATTAGCAATTGTTAATTTTTTATCGGTTATTTTAATAAAGTAAAACATAAAGCTAATCAAGATATCATTATTTTAACATACACATCATATAGCTAGAGACTCTTTAAAAGGCGATGTCTTTTGGGAGGCTGATCAGTTGAATCTGCTGTCAAATTTACTGATCACGACTGTGATTGACTATAAAAAGTACAACCAACCACAGAGCTTAACATGAGATTCGACTGACGATTAACAATTTTTGTTTTGATCAGCCTTTGAGTAACCAAGGGTAAGTTAAATAATATAGTCGTGAACCCAACGAGAAAAAACCCACAAATCCTATTAAAAGTAAATAGACAACAGAAAATGCAACAAATTTACATAAGCATCTCATAGTACAAGCCCAAATTTTTGGTACCAAGCACCAACAGAATAACGATAGATAATATGTTACGCATGTTTACGTACCCGAGTGACCTCTATTATAGTACGCTAACGAGACGGCCGCCGTCAGTGAATGAAATATTATGTCAGTGTCACTTGAGACACGCGGCGACGTGAATGAATGATGAAGAGATAGGAAACGTCAGCGTCGGTGCGGTAGAAATTGATTTGGAGAAAGTTTGGACAGAAATAGGGAAAGGGTGGTCCTTTTGGAGGTATTCAATTGTGTTCTTTTCGAATTATGGGTTTGTATTGTATGTTTAGCTTCGGCAGTATGGTATACACTATTGCTTTGATCGGGAACGCTTGTAGAAATAACGGAAAGTACTGAAAGAATAAAATATTTTTTAAACCAACCCAGAGACGCAGTGACAATAATCTAAATAAAAAACAAATTGCAGGAAGCCATGGTCCTCATACCACTAGCCATGGTACTCTTGAAAATTTTACTATTGGAATAGACGTATAAATTTAAGCAGTGAATCCAAATACAATATCATATGATAACGACGTAATAAATGAAATGGTAGGGGGTAGCATAGCAACAGCAAGATTTCTAGGTCAAAATAGAAGACTTATCAATAGGTATGTGTGCTCATTTTCAAACAACATTAAGTCGTTTATAGCGAAATACAATACCCGTAACACCGATAAACTTTGATAAGGGAATCGATTTTTCGCGTCATGCATTCAACATTGCCCGTACGTACCTACTACAAAGAGTTAATTGAACTAACAATGTAACTATTGCTAACTTTTTTTTCATTCATACATTTACCTACATCAATGCTGAAAAACTTCGGCATTTGGGAAGATGCCTGCCCGGCAGTGGGACGTATACAGGCTGGTTTAATAATAACAGTGGCTTTTATGAACATATCTTTTTTAATTGTCATAGAAAATCAAAGAGGTATATCTACTTTAAAATTTTTAAAAGCGATTTATTCATTGCAGTTGTAGAAAAAAAGACGCAGCGGCGCTGTTACTTATAATGTACGTGCACTGATCGATTCTATAAAGATAAGAGTCCAGCTTTAAGTAGACGCTTAGAAAATAGGTATAAACTAAAAGCTATGCCAAATATCATTAAAATTGGACAGTTATAACGAGATTGTTGTAAACGGTATTCTACATTGTTACATCATCATGTTTTATAGTTTGACCATTACCGCTGTACCGCGCCTTAGGAAGGCGCGGGGCGAGACGGGGGAAGCATCGGCCAATGCGATTTGTCTGTTCGCTAGTGTCAAATTCGAATTCAAATTCAGATCGAACTGTCTATGTCAGAATCACATGAGATTCATATACAAAAATGTTTCTTGCGATATCTCGTAATGTTAAGACATATTGAATAAATCGTTTACGGCATTCAATAAATTCAATTTTTTAGTAAACCAAGTCCTAATTTGAAATAAACTCAGTTAAATCTAACTATATTTCATTAATATTTAATTAAATAAGTAAAATACATAATATATAGTTAAACGAAGTGAAATATTTAGGTATTCTTATTTAATTGATTTCAAATTAACTAATTAACCTCAATTAAATAATTTAATATTGTCGTGCTTGTAGAACAGTAAACTGATATCGTAAGATCTATCCGACAAAATTAATCTCATGTGAACTCGTGTACTTTTTTTCCCGGCCCCCACCTCACCGCGCATACCTAAGGCGCGGTACAGCGGTTGTGGCCAAACTATAGTAACAATGTCGTTTGATATTCTTCTTAATCTGTTAACAAAACTGCGTCGGTGACATCAACTTATCCCTCCTCGTTAAGAGTCATAACTCATATGTTTATAGTTCAGCTCTCATTCCGAATGTGGGTCAAGTGTGAAGCTGTTGGCGGTTCACAGTAATCCGAATAAATTGGCCGAATGTTTGCGACAAATATTGGCATTAGTGTAGGAAGCACGGGGAAGGTCACACTTTAATTGATGATCTAAAAATATATTAAATGAATGATCTAGATTGACCTAGAATTCGTTTTGTTTGGTGGTGTGGTCGACTATAATTGTTAGAAGTATCCATGACCTATGCCATTCATGTACGATTAGGACATGTACCTTAGATATTTTTTCCTAATCCCTTTTTTTTTTAATTCTATCTGTTCAAATGTACCGGGTTACGGCATGGGAAGAAGCTGAGTCCTTTATAAGAGGCACGTTCAATAGGAAGTCTTTGTTAAGAGTTTTAATCTAAATTGTGATAGAGCATCTCCCAGTGACTACCCGCCTATTTCAATAGGGAAACAGACATGAATTATCCAAGGTAGATGCATCAATTTAGCATAATATTTTGGACGAAAAATAATGACACTATTGTTCTATAGAAGCTATATTTTTATTAGCCTATTGCACTAATTGTCATCTAGTAATAAATTGTGCAGAATTTTATGTCTCGTATGCCATGATTATCTAGTGATGCACTCAAAATAGGATTGATGCCCATCTTAACGTTACTGGACTTAAAGCATTATCATTGTATGCAGATCTTCAAATTAACATTTTCTTAGTATTCTGTGTAAGGAATGGTCTTAAAATTTACTGCCAAACATCTAATCTACTAAAATTCCTGTCGTGTACCACATAATAGCTCATTGTTATCCAAACTCTAGTGCTGCAGTTTTGACGATAATTTATTGCTTTGCTTTAAACTCAGTAGTCACTAGAACCCATTATTGGCAATTTTACGTCAAAGACCGAATATTACTTTTTTTGACTTACGATCTGATATAATTCTGCCACAGTTATTTGACTGTCTCATATAAATTATATTACTCCAATAAGTCCAAAATTTACTAACGTTGGTCGGCAGTCTGACCATTTCGGTAAAACTTCCTTGGCCCCCACAGAGAGTGTTATCTCATTATCTTTGTAAGTAGTCGTTTGTATGATAATTATAGATGATAGAGAGATAAGATTATGTTAATAATATCCACACATTACGTATAAGTTGACAGGTTTGATTGTTTATAACATAATAAGAGGTATTGAAATGTGAATACTGAAACGAAATTTCTTCTTGGATTCGCAGTAAGGAAATCAAAAATTAGTTTTGGCAAATGCACTGTTAGCATTATCAATTTGGCACCGTCGACCGGCTGAAGATTTTGAACATGAAGCTAGTAAAAAAACAAACTTCTAAATGAAATTCGTAGAATCACTTGCAAATAATTCAGTTTTATTAGGCATTGATTCAGTACGTGCTGGGTGGTCGATTCTTTCAATTGATCATTTCGGCGAACTAATGGAGTAGATGTCTGCATTATTTCTAGCCAATTCTAAATTTATTTTGATCCAAGGTTACTATTTAATGCAGCATGTACTGAACCTAAATCATTTCGACTTTACAGCCTATAAACTCGAGACAATTTTAGTGCAAGCGTAGTCTAGTCTTCACAAACTAATCAACTATTATATGAATTTAATATTGGATAGAAAACGAAGCAGTAGGCAGTCTGAGGTAACAGGTACTTCAAATCGATGGTAGAAATCAAAGCAATAT
Organism: Chrysodeixis includens; assembly: GCA_941860345.1. Taxonomy (NCBI): domain Eukaryota; kingdom Metazoa; phylum Arthropoda; class Insecta; order Lepidoptera; family Noctuidae; genus Chrysodeixis; species Chrysodeixis includens. The sequence continues at coordinate 934,797 of OW796098.1, forward strand.
TTACATATACAACCGGAATCCAAATTGTTTTGTGAAACGGTTCACGAAGGTTGGAATCTAAACCTCCATGTATAGTGGCGGCCAGTGGGCGGGGTGGTGACTAAGACCATTTTTCTGTCAAATCAAGCATTTGCATAATTACACTCACTTATGTAATCATTAGTTCCAAGTCTTCTGAATTATGACGGACCCATATTTGGAGTTAGTTTATTTTTATATTTCTGTTGTAAAATATTAATTGTATGTTTGTATAATTTTAGGGCTATTAAGTTTCAATGTGATGTTTTAAGAATTTCGTTACATGATTTATAACTTGGGCCAGTGTGTGGTCTGGGCCACATACATAGTGTTTTTTATAGAGATGAAAATCAATCTTACTGAGAAATCTCTGACAATAAAATTCATAATGAGAAAGCTCTTGTTATTTATGTTAATGATTGGCAGTTATTAGTAAGAATTAAAATCTCAACGCTTACAAAGCAAATAACATGTTCGATACATAAATAGTCAGCAGTAGTATTTAAGTATTCAATATAGTAGTTTGACAACACCATCAACATAAAATAAGACACTATTATTCTGAACTAAAGGAAAATTTCCATCTAAGCGCAATTTAGCCGGAATGAATAGCAGTACGATCATGTGTGTACCATTTGCATATTATAATAGGCATTGGAGTGTCTGCGATAGCAGGGTACCTACCATCATAATTATCATAAACTAAGGCAGTGGGAAAGAGATGGAATACTACAAGTTATATACCGTCATCTCTCTTCCACATTAGAGGTATTGTATAGGGTAGTGGCAGGTCTCCTGGATCATGATTACCGTTTATCTCCGGTGCACATATAGATACGGTATCCTTTGCATTTAGCAGATTTAATATGTTGAAACCTTAGAGTTATGTAGAGTTTATCGCAGGAGAAATTACTACACGCTGACACCTGTTTGTTGTAAATATTTTATGTGGTAAGGTAGTGCTAATTTGAACTGTATAAGCGTTGCTAATGATACAGGTTGCTTAACTCATTGAAATTATTGGAAATGGTGAATACATATTTTAAAGCCGAGTTTTATATCAATTTTACAGTTACACATTACATCATGTAAAAATGTAGAAGTTTTATGATACATTTAGATGGTGCCAATGTTGAGGTATAATTATTTAGCATAATGTTGAGACCACTACGGAACAACAGTCTCCCCATTAACTTTTTTAACCATTCTGATTTTTAATATCATACCACGTGCGTTCAGAGCACATAAATATTAAATTAATAATCAACATTTTCATACGTCATTCTTTTCGTTTAAATTTTTGAACGCCGCATTTAAGAAAATCTTGTTTATGTAGAAGATTTTCTTAAATACGTCATTTGTCCATTATCCGGATATCTAGGCTTGAGCTCGATAACTTTGTTGACTTAGTCTTACATCAAGGCCTGACGCGTGACGTCATCCTGATAAATTCCTCACACCTATAGGCAGCTGACACCAGCCTGCTGTACAACCTTGGTTTTTATCACACCATTGTGGGGACTTCTGGTATTTATCTCTCTTGATAGGCAAATCTACGTATACCATAAAATGTTATGTAAAACAATTTTTCTTATAGCTAACTTCTATGTTCATTTGAGAGGTCGATTATTTTTGAAGTAGGTGTACTGTTACAATCGTTCTTTAAGACCCTGGCATACTATGTGATCAAAAATTAAGTGAAAGCAAAACTAGATGACCTATTACAAGTCATAAATGCACAAAGAGAGAGAGACTAAATATTTATCAGACATCCGAAGACTACACAAGTATGCTGATGATGACTTCAGCGTTTAAGTATGTATCTGTAGCAACACTATTAAATATCATACTCTCAAAACCATAAATGAAAACCTAAATGCAACAATTTCAACACCCAATCCAAATTCTATCCATCGCTACAAAATATTCAAAACCGAATACGGAAACTGCAGCCAAAGTGATCCGAGCATTCCTAAGAGTTTCGTAACGCGAGCGTCGCAATCCTCGCGATAACGTATCTTGTTTGCTGACACATAATATTCCACCCAGTTACCTACATCGCCTACATACGGCAGACCAACAACCGTGTTATAGAAATTATAGAACTCGTTCTCTACGTTTCAGTCTTTTGTTTTATTCCTGTAAGTTTTTGTAGTTTCTTGTGATTTCTCGGGTACTTCATGAGCCAAGTGATAGTATGATACAAGTGGTACAATCTTTAGATTTTTATAAGGAATTTGGGGACCAACAGCTATCGATCTATCTAAACTTTCGCATTGATAATATTGCTACAGATAAAATTATTTCCATCGATGCGTATCTTATCTTTTATCGGTTTTAGTTCAATTTTGGAATTTTTTTTATTCATCCAGTGCCTGAAGGATACCTGAGGTACTATTAAATAAAAGGTTTTGACTCAACTATAGCGTATTTGATACGAACTTTAGTACCAGTAATAACAGTATTCTTCTCTCATTTGCTAGTATTAGAAATTGTAGGATATACGTTTTACCAAAACAGATTCTTAGCCAATAACACTAAAGGACCTCAAACTGGACTACCGCCTACAAATGCTCCTATTTCAATATCGGCCCACTTCTAACTTGATGCAGCTACTTTACCATTTGCAATAACTGGTATCGCCATCATCAAGGAAATACGAACTCGAATTAAATAATTCTTGTATTATAATATAGGACCAGTTTTAGAAGTGACAGCCACGACCAAAGAGATTTAAACTCGAAAGGAGGATGCATTGAATGTACACCGCAACGAATACGGGCTTAACCTTAAATACCCATTGAAGTACAGCCAGAAAAAAGTATGTGGAGACAGTGGTGACACTGCTTCACAAAACTAAACCTTATAGGTATGAAGTTAAGGTTGTCCAATTACAAGCAAGCAATTTACTTATTTCCATCTACATAGTCAGCAGTCATTTGTTTAAGACTTAAAACTGTTCGTATTGACTTTATTTTTGAATAAATGAGGCTGATATTCATCACACAGAAATATCAAAATAAATTAATTTCCTCAGATGTGTTAACTACATCTCTCTCGTTAAAGTAATTGAATTAATACCATGTGTTACTTACTATTTAGAACGAAATACTAACCTAGTAAACCATTTCACAAAATAACATAAAATTAACCTTTTTGATTTCCGTCCATGTCTGTATGACGGCCGGACATGTAAATCAATCAACTGTCCCATATTTCATCTTTCCGCATTCTAAAAAAACATCTGAACTATGTGAAGTGAACTTTATCAGTTCAAAGATAGAGTGCATTTTTGGGTATCGTGTTTTCGTGATAAGGATTCGAATGACCGATTAGGTGATATCATGCGTTCAGGTGTTTTGAATTTGTACCAAAGAGATAGAGGATTCTAAAAGATTATGGCATTAGCATTCAAGTACTCGATAACGTTTAGTTTGAATGCATATCAGATGATAACTAAGCGGATTAATAAAATATTGTAGAAATGTTCCAAAGGGTGTGTTATGAAGGCATGTAACAATAATAGTTGGATTTGCTAAAAGCGCTACTGCTATTGAGAAGACAACATATTATTTAGATTAAGATGTCATTCTAATGTTTTGGGAAATGACACTGCCGTTATAATTAAAATTGTTTCGATAATACATTAAGGCGTTAGTTGTCCTGACAATATTGTTTGTTGTGTTGTGTTTTTTTTACGTTTTGTAGGGGCATAAATAATTAAACAGTAAATAAGGCGATTTAATCAGCTTATAATCATGACGCCTGCGGAAGATGGCGAAAGAGATTAAACAGTAGACAGCCAAATTCCGAAATATCAAAAAGGTCCTAAAAAATCTAATTTCCCAAAGTAAGAACAGGTAGCAGTTGTGAATGAGGCACAATTATCGTAATTAACGCCGGCCGGTCAGGTGCAGCGGCCTACTTACAGAAGATAAACCCGAGCTTGCGACATGTTGGCAAATGCATTACTTTGTTTAATTTATCAACTTATACCACGACTGCGATAGTGCAAGTGTTTTTCGGAACTAGGCTACATTTGTTTCTATGTAATCTATGCTTACTTTTTTATATAAAAAACGAAACGAACTACAAAATGAATGGAAAATCTTTAAATTGATTATACGTAACTTTTCCAAAATTATGTAATAAAATCTATGCTTACTTTAACACAATTCTGAAAATCTGGAATTGAAAATAAAGTTGATTTTTTTGGGCAAAGAAAATATCAGTCTACACAACAAAGCTTGTTATATTTTTAAAATCCATAATGCTATTATCTAGACAGTGTTTTTGAAAAGCTTATTGACCTGTGACTTTAATTTATAAAAATAATACCTCATTAATGGTAATGACATTTAGTCGACGTCTGTGCCTGTACTAAGAAACCTTAAGGCGGTACTGTTGCTATCGAGGAAAAGAGATGGCGCTACACGTGGTGTCGTGCGCTGACTCGTTTCCACAATTTCTACAATTCTGCTTTTACATCTCGTAGTAAGCGCTCATGTCTGCAGTTGACGATTAAGTTAAACTATTCTTAATTAAATTTGTTCAAGTGGACAAGAAAATAAAGAATGTCTGTTGTACATCATTATCTCTTGCTATCATAAGAGTATCATTTTGTATCGATCGTTGTAGTGTATCGTTTGATCATTTAAGTATTCATCAACCTTATTGGGGAATGTGTCTAAACAAGAAACGGGTAAGAGAATGGATATGACAATTCTTCTCGATAAGTGACCTGATATGAAACTGTTTTCCTTAAAAGCTGATATTTCAAAAACAACCTTAAGATAATTTTAACACGAGATAACGTTATTCAAAAATACAGAAAACGACAATAAACACAGAATATGTCGCCACCAAACACGTTTACAGTAACAGGTACCTTCGGTCGTAAGGCTAGACCGCACATTACGTTCCTAGGTTATGCTATAAACAATCCACAGACGTACTAAACCTTCCTAAGTTTTGTACTGTTAGCATACTTTAAAATGGTAATGTCTAGGCAATAAAGTTGGCCGTGAATGTCCCGTAACAGGGTTGTCTTTCTTTTCCTTTCCTATTTCACACGACCTAGCATTATGATTGGGTACTTAACTAAAATAAACGAAATAATCCATTGGATTTCAGTAAAAACATTGGGTTTGGAATTTCCTCTTCTATCAGATCAATATAATAAAAAAATACAAAGGTATAACGAATTAAAGATGGTAAACTATGTGGAACTGGGGGTATTAACGTCACTTGTCATTAAAAAGTGCATTGAGATGTCCCCATTTTTATTTACGCGACAAAAGTAAAAATACGGGTCTATTTTGTTTTTAAATCTATCGGAGGACCTGTATAATCGAGCTATCACAAGTCTACAATATTCGGCTATACATATAAGTCTCCGCAGACGAGTGCCTATTTTATCAACGTACGATTCTCCATGGTAACAAGATTTAAGACTCAATAAGTATCACCTCGAGATCCATCTGTACCTGATGACGATTTTTTACTATTAGACTCATCTACGGCAGAAGTGACTATCCTACTTTGATTTCAAAACGGCGTTTTATGGAAGGATAAATTAGCAAGCTATAAATGTGCTTCCTAAACGCTTTCAGAATTAGAATGCTATTAAAAAGAAAGTCGGTATTGCGAATTAGGTTTATTTGACCTCTGGTTAGTGCAAAAATCTAAACTTTTTATAACTTCCAATAATAAAAAGGAAAGTGAAATTTTACTGTTGTTGTAAATTGAATGAATGATCATGAGTCTTGAGAATTGAGTGAATGAAAATATAAATGAGTCTAATAATTAGTTCGAATTAACTTGAGTCATAGCCAAGAATAAAAAATCTCTCTACATTGCCAGATATTTGAAAAATAATGGCTTGATAAAAAGTCAGGCATTTTTAAATGACGTTCTGTAATTTCTTTTCTTTCTAGACCACTTGATAGTGATAATAACACCTTTAGTATACCTAATATAAAACGACGTTTCATTCAGATAAATCTTGAATATGCCCGTCTCTTTTAAAATGTTTGCAGACAGGTTGAATGCCCCAACGAAATGCGGATGAGTTTCTTAAATACCTGCTTATACGCTAACGTGTCACTTGGTTGAACATTTACCTGTAAAGAAAAAACAATAATTAATCATTAACGCTCTGGATTATCACGCAATGTTGTAACGAGAAATCTGAGTTGAAAAGAAAGCAATGAACTGGACTGTTTTAAGTGTAAAATAATATTTTCGACGTAAATAGAAATGGCAGGATTTATCTTTACCCACAACAACAGCAGGGATGTCTTTGATCTTCTACTCTAGGGGCTGTCTAAGATCAAAGTAGGTATGGCAGGACGGTTGAATAAGAGATTCGCGCAGAGCATGCGAGCGATCCCATGACTCTGGCTTTGGCAATAAAATGGGTGTTTTGGCCGGTGTGAGTCCCACAAAAAAAAGAAAGGGACAGTTGACCAAGGTGACATTTTTTCTCGGGTAATGAGAGGCCCCACTCTATTTTATGGATAGCCCACGGACGAAACTGCATTATTAGTCAAACCATACATGAGAGTCACACTTAACCATAAGTCTCTTATAATAAAACAAGCATGGATGCCAAACATCTTATTACGGCCTCGGAAAATGTTAAGCCACCGTTTCAAGAGGTTTCCAATTCGTATTTAAAGTTTATCGATTTGAACATTTAAGAGTTGCACACACTGACATGATTACGTTACGATATCGGAGATGCCGTTTTACGTAATCCGAGAAACAGATTTTAGTTTAGATTTTTATGAGATATTGATTATGATTGATTTATGTCGGTGAGAAGTTTCAACTATGACAGCTTATTTAGAAAAGAAAATCAGGAAAGAGAGTAAATTTAAATTTATTCAACATTAAAGTAAGCGAGGTATTTAAACTGTGTGAAAGTTTGGCTTTATAGCTAAGGGCCTTAGCAATGAAGATAACGTAAATAATATTACAGCCAACTAGATTGCTCTAACAAGAGTTGAGAAAGTAAAACAAACTAATAGTCGTAATATCAGCAACATAAACAAAAGCAGGCGAGCGTAAGCAAGATAAATCTTAACAAAACGAAAACAGATTCTAAACGTAAAGAACACATTTATAATTTCAATTTAAATACAAATTGTGCTTAAGTTATGCAAAGTGATACACAAAGCTGTTCGTGGACTGTCAAGCATTGACACACCTCATTACACATGGAGCGGCCGACGCGGACGAAATACGTTCTTCAAATGTTTTAACTCGCTCACTGGCTTAATAAGTGAGGTTTAAGTTTAAACACGATTATTATCAGAATTACACGTTAATTTTATGTACATGTAAGCCTATTATTACATTTTTTCTGTTTCTAACACAATGACAACCTTTAATGGCTTTGTTGCTAGAATGAGGATGATTCGAATTTTAAAGACTTTTCTTGGAAATGGATTTCTATAACGGTTAATTTATTAAGTAAATATGCTTTGTTTGAGTAGATCGTGTCTATTATAATCATTAGGGTTACAAAGATAATTTGTACCAGTATTATATCATATTAATCTGCTAATTTATCTTATTCAAATTGGACATAATTTGACAATGTTTATGCGAATATGTCATCAGATTAATTACGCTTAAGGATTGACAAATTGCCATTATAAAACTGTTGATAACATTAAAACTTTAACTAATAAAATTTTCCTAGTAACAATTACTTAAAACACCTACTTTACTGCTCCCACTAATCGTAAAACAACGATACATATCGATGAATGTGATAATTGACCATAAAATGCTATAGAACCTTGTACGTGCCCATTCACGGTAGTACTATCATATAATTTGTGAAGTTAAAAATCCCATTACACAGTGCTCATTAAAATTAAGGAACGGTCAGATAAGATCTGTTAAACAAGCTGCCGTTAGGATAATTTTGGATCCCCCATGTTCTAGCTAAGTCAGCACCGTTTTGTTCATTATGACCGTCACGCGATCGTTCACAAATTCTTATTAGTACACTTTGGTGTTGATTAATATGGTAAGTGCGGTATTATAGAAGATGATCTTAATAGGGTGGACGATGTACTTGTTATAGACGACGATAGGGTTATTGTTAGAAGTGTCCGCGTCATAACTGATGTAAACAGGCTGATAGCTTTAAGTGTTATTAAAGTTGTTGTCCAAGAATTGTTTGTAGCTTTTAAATGGATGGGTGACGAGGAATGTGCAGCGTAAGCACCCTTGGGCATTATCCATGATAGCTCTGTAACAGTATTAATAATGGTGATAATGGACATTCATTTGTTTATCTTCCCACCCCACTTAGAACATCCTAAAGCAGTAGTATGGCCAGTAACATTAATGAAACATGTTTTGTTAGAAGCTCAAAGTAATTTACGAGGTAATTCCGAATAAATTCTACTCTTATAGCTAATTATATCCAAATCCGTCAGGCTATTACGAAGTGATTAGTGGCAGCGGTCCAAACATCTTTATATGGATATATCAACTCAACACGTTAGCCGTAGAAAGTAGAAGGGAATAAAAAATGATTGGACGAAGATCAATTAAGTGTGTGTCATAAGGAATGTGGAAATGAAAACGAAACTGATAAAGTAAATAAATCAAGATACAGTAAGTTTCTGTGACTTATCGATGAGTTAAATCGTAAAGCCGTTGACATTATTAATGGTAATAAACTATTGCCTGATCGTGTAGGATAGATTGTAGATACAAATTGATGTTTATTCTATGAAAACTTGTATGAGCTGCGTGCAATAATGCTATAAACCTAAGCTGCATTGGCGCTTTGCAAAATTCTAATTTATGGGTAGCCTGTGCTTGTAAATGTTATAAGATTTACAAAGATGATAATAATATGTGAAAACAAAATTTCTCGTTTCACAAAATTAAAATAATAAAAAAACATACCTACATAAACCTTCAGTTGCATGGTAATTATAAAGCCTCTGAATATTTCTATCCGTTCTACTTCTTTACTTCAAAATATTTGGATCGTTTGCAACAAAAACTTCAAACATTCGGCCATGACTGCTAAGACACGGTCAAGTGTAGCAATTAACATTATAACATTAACGCGGTTTTTGTTACTTCTGATTCACTCAAACCGGTTTCCTTCTATCTATAGCTTCTATTGTCCGAGCATTTTGCATTCGCGACATTTTTTCTGCATCCACATTTTAGGATAAGACGAAAACTAGATTTGGTTTATCACGATGCCATTATGAATTCCGAATGTAGAATACCAACGGATCCCGCACAATGGGATTGTTCTGTTTGTGCTTTGATACGAATCTGCATAATATTAGAGCTAACGAGGAATTCGAGATGTATTTTGCATATTTGGTTTTGTCATTTCAGATATATTTTGTCTGTCTAGCTAAAAATGACTTTGCATTTAATATTTTAGCCAATTCTTATTTATTAATGTATATTTAAGTAGATGAATTCCAGTTCTATAAAGATTTTTGCATTTAGTAGGATTAGATTAGAATCACACCCATGTCTGAGTCATTATGCCCCTGGCACCGACCCTGATTAAAGAAATTCGTCTCCAAGCATCACTATTTGTCTGAGGTGTCTGAGGAAGGAGTGGCCTGAACTCCAATCCTCGTACTAATTGTAGCGTTTTCCTCACAAATACTTTTCATAGCGTTCATGGTAGGTGGTCCTTTATCAATTCTTACCACACGCACATTATTCTCTCAATCTCCATCTACCGTTGCCTCATCTTCGGGACTACCTCCATAATCAAAGTGAGTGGAACAAGTTTCGCATCACGCCTAAACACTGTTGTTTGGCACGGGCCGTGTAATCCCTGCCTGTTCCGGGGTCAGGAAGTACCGTTAACTTTAGGTAATGCTAGCTTGGTTAACTGTGCAACAAATTAATTTCATTTCGCTGTTTATTATTCGCAAACTCGTTAGGGTATAAGCGGATTATGAAATTTAAATTTTGACAGTAAAATTATATTATTCGTGTTATGTCAAGTATAGCTTAACTTAAAACCACTTGTGTTTTTGGAAGTCTTTATTTTAATTTTAAACAAATATCTTAATGATTATTTATACGCAAATTTATAGTGCCTTAAATACCTACTTTCAAGAACCTTCATCAATCGAACCATCAAAGTTAATAGCCACGTGACATTTAGCGATTTTTGAGCAATTTTTTTGCGAAGCACGCACATGGCCCCAGGGAACAATATTAACATCTATATTACGTATAAGGATTTTCGTACATTAGCTGTAATAACAGTTATTTGTTCACTGACCTCTTTGGCACCGTGTCGTAGCAAACCAGGATCTTTGTAAATAGTTTTTTCAATACGAATTATTACGCGTTTTGCATTTATAATGACAATGAGTGATTCCGTTTTGTGGGAAGACTCAGGCTAGTTACCAAGCAGTTTTAGTTCCAAATAAATTATGGAAGATCAAAACTGATTTTGTAATATGTCGTCAGCACAACCAAATAACAAGAATAAATATTGTAGTAAGCAACTTTATAAAAATAATAATTTTCTAGTCAAAATGCTTAAAAAATATCTAATTTCCATTTAAAGTATTAATAGCATCTATTATTATACTTCCACATTTCAAAACCTGTTTAGATCTCCAAAAGTATTTTAGCCAAAAATAAAGCGATCAACTTGAATGCGATTCATCAATCAGTTTCTTTTCCACCTGTCCAGTTGTTTTTGTGTTAAAACTCCATTGTTGGAAGTAACATCATCATTTGTCTCATCAGCTATCCTTTCGACTTGTATGAAAAAATTCGCTTTTGCTAATGACTTGCAATTATGCGCCGTGTGGGGTCTTGGATCCTTTCAAATTACTATCTCAGTTCCGATACCCCTTTCATTAATTTCTGAACCGAAATCTTTAGGTTTTAAAATATTGTTTTTGATTTCATTAACGTCGAGTTTATCTGTTTCTCTCACTTCATTGATATTGTTGGCTTTGATGTTAATTAACATGTATTGGAATACATTGCGTTAATTTATTCCAATGCATTAATTATCATAATTAGTGTTATCTCCTTTTATGTATTGCGAGTCTGGTTTATCCCGTGTGTATTCCATATGAGTCGAATAAACCAATCCACTGGAAACGTAAATAATTTATTAATATGTTGTTATCTATAGTCTTTTTATTATTTACCGCCTCTGAAACTGTATTTTAATTAGCAGAATTATACCTATCTATACTCGTACTCTATTTTTGTGTTATTCTGACGTTCTTTTAAAGGAAATTGTATATTAATTATGAACAGGATAATTAACAAATAATTAAATTTGGAAATGAAATACAGTTAGTGCCTTTAGATGCGGATTTGTGGGTGCAGTACCAGTATCATTTAATTTGATAAAACTGTCACCATTTAGAATTCCGCTGTTTCTCAAGATTACCGAGTACTAGGTATAAAAGTACCTAGTTCCAAGTTCAATTGTATATTAATTACACCTTCAAACTTTATCATTAAGCTTCTATAAATTGCATGATACAATCATGACTATGATCCTACAAATATATTTACTTTTATATAATATTGTTAATTTCCTCGCGCCTGTTTAAACCCAGCATTAATAATTGTGCATTTAAATAACTGTACGCTGAACTTTAGCAGAAACCGATGTCAGGACAAGTATTATCAATCAAATTAATTTTAACTTCGACTGTCGGTAAGCTTGTTAAAGGAGGAGTACAGACAGCATAAATGTTGAACTAAAACATATAATATACATATGTTCAGTGACACTGAGTTATTAACTTACGTTTCGTTATCCAGATATTTAGTAAATCTTATAACGTTCTTGGACTTACGTTGCGGACAGTTTTTTATGTACCTAAGGTTTTTTTATTCCTAGCCTTTAATGTTCCAAAGCCTTTCTAAATCCTTACACAACTGTCTATCCCGCGCCATCTGAAACTAGTCTTCATAATGTGTGTACAATTGCAAGAATTGATGGTATTTTTTGACATTTAACAAATAGCGAGTAAGCATTATTCTGCAAAAACTAAAATTGAAAAACCTGCCTGCTTTATTATTGTGTTGACATAGAAAACTAGTTTAATAAAGATGAACAGAATAGAAAATTTTAATAGGTCAAGTAGGCTACTAACAGTTTATAACGCTTAGCAAAAAGTATTAAGAGCCATAATCGTTTAAAGCACTCTTGCTAATATTCTTTTTATGAGTAATCTGATAGCAATTTACTATTTACGAGGCTCTTAAATTAGCGTAACCTTGACATTCAACAATCAGTTAGATAGTTAGATGAAAATAGAGGAAGCGTCATAGCTTTGTCAGTCAGTTGACGATATTGTAAATGGGAATTTAAATGATAATACTAACTTTGGGGATAAGCACTATCTGATACAAAATCGGCCATTTTGAAATGATAGAAAACGGCGATAGTATTTAGCATTGTATAAGTTGATTTCTATCAAGAGTTCTTAGACAGAATTTGTTTAAAGAATTACCCACGGTTTCTGGAAGACTGATTAGTTGAATCTGCTGTCAAATCAACTGATCACGACTGTGATTGGATGAGCATCAACCTTACAAGCTTAATATGACATTCGACCGATGATTAACAAATTTTTGTGTTGATTTTTGCATCTGAGAAACCAGAGGTTAGTGTCAGGGTTCAGACTAAAAATGGGAAAACTTTATCAATTGAATGACGCACAAGTAATTCATGTTTGCCGCGTACCTATACAAAGTTTATTACATTGATAACCTATCTAGCAACAAAAATATTTTTCTCATCTCCAAATAATATTGCCGTCTTCAATTATCCTCAAGTATCATTTTACATAATGCTTCATACTCCTTTAACTGCAACGTGTTCACATAGCAACGCAGCTAATTAATCGCTCACTTCAAATATACCGACTGATTTGAAGCCTCCATTTTATCCCAAATATTTCGGGCATGCATACTTCACATACACACTTCAACCGTAAATATATCCACGAAACTTCGGTGAAAGTCATCCAGTTCCAATCAGATCGGCGAACTGTCGTAACTCACGTGTACCAATGACAATCTCGTATTAATTTATTCGGGCTAAAGCGATAAGCCGAAAGGGTAAATTTAATTGGCTTTCCCAATGTTGAAATATTCGAAGGTTCACCTTTAAGAGAAAGGGATTGTTAAACGACGATTGTAATTACGGTAAGAGGTGTTATACTTGCTCCTGTTGTCTGAATATCCAAATACTACCAGTTTCATTTACATGATGCAATGCTTAATTAACTATCCCAGATGTAAATCTTGACTTAAATGTGTCAGTGGAGTTGTGAGGCAGAATTGTGTGGTTGTTTGGAATAATCTACCGATCTATGGTTTTCGTACAAGTGAAAGGTGGACGTGATTATGTCAAATAATGATTTCTTGAATCAAAAACCGCAAATGGACAAGTTATTGGTGAGATTGATAGATAATATGAAGAACATAATGTAAGAATTCAACAGTGAGATGAACAGATGACCTCATTAATTCTTTATTTTTGTTAGTGAGAAAATATTCACAAAAAGCCAAAGTTCAGGTAAAATAACCTTAAAATGATAAGCCCTTTAGAATCCCTCTCACCTACGTAAGCACTCACTCAGTCAAAGGGCAAGAAAATACTCGAGAGTTCAAAGAAAAATATGGGAATATATCAAAAAGGGTTACTTTCAGGGCCCTAAGTAAGTTGCTACTTACCGGGCCTCGGGGGATTTCGACATAGCGATGTTGAACTGAATATCCTGTAAGGATCCTGTATAGGATTGAAAAAGTATGTAACGTATTTCGGCGAATTCTGGGCATATTTTGCAAGTTCTATCCATGGAGGATATCAAAACTGAGAAAAGATAATTCTGAGAAATATATTTGTTGCTTCCAGTTTCTTGAGCTGATGAAAATTGTGTTTTAAAAGTCATTTCTTTTATGAAGGTCTGACTATTCATGACAAGAATCGGTAATTGTCATCCAATGCGGTAAACGAATCATGACTAGTGTCTTTTAAGTACTTTGCGCAAAATATTCAATATGAAAATGTTTGATAATATTCCAAACAGTTCGACTTACTGAAACCCTACACCACAGTAATCCATAAAAGTCAAACGTCACGATGACAGTGACATTCTCAATGAACGAACAAGTTCATCTAACATTAGATTACCAAGGAAGCTGTTAACCCCAAATAAACTCGACCTTACTTAATTACTTGATAAACCAATGACACCGACTCCATGAATGAACGGATCATCTGAATGAATGAACATGTTCATTCAATCGTGATGCGCTCTGACGTCATTATGTCAGGTTCAATGAAGATTTGATGGATTGATGCTAACATCAAAGCTTAGTAAATGAAGGTATTCATAGAGTTAATTTGGTAATTATATTTAATTTGTGAGTAATGTGAATATGTCAATTTTGGGGTCATTGAACTTTATATGCGGCTTCAATTAATATAAAAAATGAGTTGTTTGCTGATTTTGATGTGATTAAATTGATGACTATAACTTATAAGGCTGTTAGTAATATAGTCTTATCATTGAACAGAAGTTCTTTGATTCTCAATTGTGTCACTGTCCCAGAGCACGTGAAATTCTCTTCTAATGCAGGGACAAAATAGAATACGGAACCGATATAAAACCAAACTACTCTTCGCAATTTTTATTTATCTGAGCTATACGAAGTTGCTTTGTTCTATAATTTCAAGATTCTAAGTTCACAGGAAGAACCCATGTAGGTTTTGATACCCTTGCGAGTGGCGAAAATTTGCGTAAATCTGTGACAGAAACGGCTGTATCTCTTGATTGAGTTGGCTTACAAGAATAAAAGGGTTTTGATAGTCAGAGCACGGAAAGTAAAGTCTCTCTCAAAGAACACAACCAAGTCGATCTACCTCTACAGCAACATAAGATAATAAATAATTAACTTAATTAACCAATCATCTAGAATTCCGCAGCCATTTTTACATCAGATCAAAGGGATCAACACAAGGTGTTCGACATATCCAGTTACTAGGAAGCGCATGCGCACGTTGCATCAATCAAATAATGCACCATACACGCCGCATGTAGGTCGATGGTAATTATTTATAAATCACTCTCATCTCGTGTTGTGTAAATATTGTGGGTAAGATCGTCAGCTGATCGAAATTATTATGAGAAGACATTTCTTTTGGTATTTATTGTTGTATGAGAGAAGTTGGTAATTTTCAAGTTCAGAAGCGCAATATTAGGTACCAAGCTTTGTTAAAACATATTTTGTAAGAAGCTAATACTACAAGTCTTTATTAAGCTGTAACTTACTCGTAAAACAAGGAACAAGGTTTTAAATTACGGTGTTATTCGATCTTCGAGGAAATTCCTTTCAAAATTCAAGTACCCATATGTAAAATTTGGGGTAGAATTCAGACAAGATCAGCGTGTAACCAAAACTGTGATTACAGCAAAGGGAGGTCTATCATTATCATTATCATATCGCAGTCTTCTGTTGGACATAGGCCTCAACAAGTGCATGCCACTGATATCTGTTTTCAGCCACTCAAGGAAGTCTATACTCAGCAGTAAACTAAGAACTGTATCATGAAGAATATTAATCACTAAATAAACATCCAGAACTTCAAATGACTCAATACAAATTTCGCAATACAGTCTCGCATCCTTTACTTAGCCTGGTTTTAATTCAAGTCATACGCAGTATCTGATACATTTCTGCCTGTAGAATTATAATGTGTGTTGTAATACGAAAGCCAGACTGAGTCAACAAGGTGACTAAGGAGATGATGGGGACTTAGGAGTCAGGCATCCGTATGTTAACATCGATGGTTTATATGATCAAATACCTTATAAAGAAGTACATGATTATAATTGTAATTTTATAGGAAGATTATTTATAACTCGATTAATTACATCTTTTTCTTTAGATTAATTGGATACTACATGTTCTTGTAACTTTGTCAGCATGGAATTCATCAAAAAAATATTAGTTTATTTTCTGAAATTAAAACAGGTTTTCTAAAATATAAGTAGCCTTAGTTGCTAAGTTACTCTTTAAAGCATCAGCTACCTGCCTTTGCTTTCGTTTCGAACCCTTTATAAGTGACATGCTCATTTCAGGCAGTAAAACCTCAGTAACTTAAATCTAGATACTAAAGCACAAAACTTTAATAGATTTTTTAAACATAAAAACCACCTATAACACTACGCTCGTTGTAACTGCAAAACTCAAATAAAAGTAAAGTACTAATACTTTCTGACGTAAGATCCTAAGTATCTCTTCGAGATTTTCTGTGAGAGGTTTCTCTTTGAACCCGTAATTCGCCACATTGAATGGCTTAGTCTGTAAGCCTTTACGCTTTGATAATATTAACCAGCTATAAAGCAGAGGTCACCAACCTCCACACACGATCACATGTAATTTAATATCCAAGCTCTTCAGAAATTGCGCACCACTTCAGCACTGAAATTCTCCTCATGTCGGATTTAATCACTGAAACTGAACGAAAAGGAAAATCCAACTGCAAATAAAATGAGTTCTGCAGTAATAAAATATACAGTTTTAAGTTGAAATGTTTTTGAGCTGAACCAAATGTTTAAAACAACTGTCGTTCAGTGTTTTTATACTTTTCTCATTATTTCTGAGACGTTAAATGGATTGTAATTAACTGTGTTAATTGAATTTCTAGATATCTCGAGGCCAAATTTCAGACTTAATACTAAAGACCAGTTTTTTGGAGGTAGTAAAAAAATATCGGAAAATCTAGCTCAAATAGTTTCATAGAAAGCCTTCGATAATCTAAGCACTAAGTAATGTACTACAAAGGAATTGGAATGGGAAATCTATTCAGCTATACGTAAATGTGCGTCACGGTTTTGTCATGATAATGACATCTGTGATGATCTCCGCTGATGTCACCTAACCGTTACCAGTGATCCCGGCTTCAAACATGCCTTGAATTTATAATCTAGTATTAGATTTTCCTTTTAGCTCATCGTTTAAAAGTTAAAGTTTCCAAATGACTCCATTATATGTTAATAAGAATACTTGGAAGTAATCTATACTAGACTTTACAGAAGTCCAAAATTATTTGGAAAATACGTGAAGGTTATGAAGTACGTGATAAACCTTGATAATTATCTAAGAAGGGTCTAAAGAGATCTGGTACTATCTATTTTTCCCATAACGAGGAAGACCCCTGAGTTTGTGTCGACATTACTTCTCAGGGTAGCCAGTTAGGAAAATTTGATTCCAAAGAGCTTATATTTAAAAAAAAATACATGTAAAAGAAATAACATTAGTGCAGACTATTTCCAGAAATATCCCATTGCACATGATCATAAATACAACGCTAAGTATAAAGAATCACTCAAAAGTGCAGTCACTATATCCCCAATAAGCTCACAATACCGTGTCATGTCTCAAAAGATTGATCACCATCAAACTTTATTAGCGGCAATAAAAATACAATAACTGTCCAAACGGCCAGACAACGATTATCATAAGTGCCTCTCTGACAGATGTATGGATATGCAAGGCGGGTCACGTAATCCATAATACAGGTCTCAAATGCATGGACAAGCTGTGTCACGATTTTCTGCAGTATGATGCAACGTTTTTGGTGGTCTAGTTTTTCTAGTCTTTGTGTATTCAGAATAGGTAGATCACGGTAGATGTTTGTTAACTTGCCTTTCTAAATGAATGAGTATTTTTATATTCTGTTAAAGATTTGGTAAGTTTGAATGCGTTTCCGCTTCTTCCTTGGACAAAAGATAGTAAATTCGTTACGTTAGTTTTTGGTCTGAAAACTAATTACCTACTTAGTTTAGTCTTAAATATCCAATTGGCTATTAACTCTTTAAGTAATCAACGAACTGGAAGAATTACGTTTTAGTTTTTGAAATAAAATTATGATTTTAAAGAAGAAAAGAACTTTTCCTATTAAAACTGTCGTGACCATAATATAGTTCGTGAATATTGACACCATTTACATCGCGTGCAACAACAGATTTACATACATTATATAAAAATCATGTACCATTATATCATTATAATATTTGCCACCATTGTGACTTACTGGGTTGTTTCGAGGCTACAAGATGTCCTGGAAGATATGATAATGGTCACAAGGTTGCCTACACTTTGGGTGTTGCGAAATTGACTTACATTTCAACAATATGGAAAGTGATTCATCGCATGCTACGATACAAAAGATCGCACGTCATCCA
The DNA here is from genome assembly GCA_941860345.1 of Chrysodeixis includens. Classification (NCBI taxonomy): domain Eukaryota; kingdom Metazoa; phylum Arthropoda; class Insecta; order Lepidoptera; family Noctuidae; genus Chrysodeixis; species Chrysodeixis includens. The sequence goes on from OW796098.1 coordinate 953,072, forward strand.
ATGCTGCATTGTCAAACAAAACAGCGTCTATATTTGTAACTGAAGCTGCAATGAATGACAGTAATTAGCAGAGACTCTAAAGATACTCAATACCATTTACCATAAATCGCAATTTCTAATTGTATTCCGTCCAACGCTGCGTCAACATACGCAAAGTCATTAATATCTCCAACTTAAGCGGCAATCAGTGTTATTCAAACATTAATGGCAAACAATTATGAAAACAATCTTCTGCTTTCAAGATTTATCAGGACAAGATACTTCGTAATAAATCGCAGCTACCTTATCATAAGTAACTTGACTTAGTCACCGTTTACGACAAACATCGAGGTATAAATAATGCTGAGACTTCATGAGTAATAGTGAACAGACAACCACACGTTAACAACCCTTTGGTTTCAAACAACACCTTTATTTCAATGCAGTAAGATCTATAATCGTATGTCAAAAACCTGTGTTCTTTCGACTCAGCCAGCTATGACAGTATGTAAATATGACTTTAGACGTAACTTATAGCTGTATGTTTAGTTTCTATTAATGATTTCTTGATAAAAAAAAAGATTTGAAGAATATGAAACGCGTTTAATTTCCTTTATATCTGTGTGATTTGTAACCACGATTCATTATTCAATAATATACAATGCCATTAGCTATTACTGATCGTATCGAAATTTCTTGCTAAGTAATTTTGACTTTCGAGTATCGATATACCGCCATACCATCTTTATTTTAGGTTTTACTTTTTTTTTTCACAAATTCATTCAATTAAAAACTATCTCATATTACTGTGAAATATTTAATGGCCCGATTCACAGACGTTTAACGTAATTGCCTTACCAGATCCTTGACTAACGATAAAATCTTTCTTCGTCACTTTCACGAAAGTCTAAAACTGTACTTAAATGGTCAATCCAATCAAAAATACTATTGACTGAACAGTCTTACGACAATTTAAGTACATCCTTATAAAACAGTTGACAGCAAATCGTTTGTTAAAGCTAAATAGATTCTTGGAAACACCGCGTGCCAATAAAAACAACCTTTTGTCAGTTAACAAGCATCTGTATTACGCGATTCGGTTACTGAATAGCCTATTTGACATAATATCTACAAAAAAATACAACCAAGACATGTTTTTTTGCCACAACACGTGCGTACGGTCTCATTTCGTAAATGTTCCTAAAATGACGTATCTTGAGTTTTTATTTTTTGTCTCCCAAAAGAACATTAATTATCATTCATTTTTATTTTTAGCAAACACTTTAGTTTCATCGAATTAGTTCGTAAATATAAAAAAGAAACTATAGTTTGGCGCGCCAAAATATGTGTCAAATTAAAAAATTACGTTGACATTAAGAAAGGAGTCTTTATTTATGTGTCTTTTTACTTATAAATCACTCAAACGGTAGTTGCTGGTTATAAATTATGAAAGTCAGCCATTATTTATTTGTGAGGCTTATTCTTGTGCTGAAATGAGTTTGTTGCGAGCTGTCACGGCGTAGTGTCAATGTCACACGGGATTAGAGTGCGTGTATCGTTAAGATCCAGAGAGCTCGGTTTAATTCTGCTTTGTCGTTGACAAGATGCAGCTGGCGCTAATTCTTTTATAATTTTAAGAATATTTAAGCTGATTTTATACGCAATGACAGTAGTAATCTTCTTGTAGATTAAACAAAACTTGTTCGTATAATATCTTAGTTGTTTTTGTTGTATTAACGCGGATCGCCGCGTAAAAATTGAATGACTCGTCGGAGTCTGACGGCATTCTTGCAATTATTAAAATGAGTTGCTTAACGTTTAACGAAAGTAGACAGTATCAAACAAAGTTCACAACACAAAAAAATTGTGTACAAATCCAGTAAACCAACAACGAATACGCAAAAAATAAAAACTTGTCTTACTGATTTACCTGCCGAATATTTATTCTGGACTGGATGACATACCTCGCGATCCATTGTGAATTATACGCTATTTGTAACACAAATTATACAATAAATAAAACGTTTTAGATATCCATCTGTTTGTAGGGATTTACAATGAGTTAGTGACACACCGGTGTGTTGTGTGGTGAGCGTTAAGCTTGTAAATTGTAATAGTTGCAATGTAAGAGATTTGTGTGATTTGCTTTGAACTGAAGTTGCTTTTATTGTTTTGCTTCCTTATATTATATTAAGATAGGTAGTTTAGATATTGTTGTAGTAAGTTTTACAGTCGTGATTCGTGAAACGTATTCATATTATTTTATTAATACTGAGTTTAAACTTGGAACAAATTCACTTCCCGCGTCTGTCTGTCACTAATGCGGTTTTTTATAAGACGAAGTCTTAAGTCTTTGAGTTAAGACGAAGGTTTATATGTATGATACATTAGTACTGCCGGGGCGTGTCGATAGTTTAATATAGCCATTTAGTAACGAGTATTTTTTGATTTACAATATTAGTTTCAGATCCAACAAGAGTCAATTTAAACTCTGTTGACACATGATATTTACGAATCACATTTCGTTTTAAATGTTACAAAACAAAAGATAAAATGCAATTTTATTTTTATTTCTACCTCAATTTGAATTTGTTAACAGAAATGTTATAAAGATAAAAATGTGCTTAAAAATATTTAATTAATTTTATTTTTAGTATATCTCTAGTAGGTAGCTGCTCTATAGTTGTGGCGTTAATTTCGCCATATTTTTATGACATTTTTACAAATGAAATTGTTTTTAATAAAAATTTGAAGTTCGAATTTGTTTTTCTGGGTCAGTTTAAGGATAATAAAATTAAATTTAAGCATAATGATTTGATAATATTTTAAGTATTTTTCGTTAAAGAAGGTTTATTGCCAATTTGCGAGATAAAACATAAGATTACTTATTTTAGTAGCAGTATAAATAATTTTATACTGCTACTAAAATAATTTAAGACTTGATTTATTCAATCAATTATTTCTATCGTAAAATGTAATATTATGTAATTTCAAAGAATTTGTATCTACCTCTGTAAGGTTTCGCTATAGGTGATAAAAATATAAAATATCTGAATCGCCTTTTGCGATATGTAGAAATATTTTCTAGATAGTTAAATACTAAGCAGCTTAGTGATTTTAATTAATTTTCCACCTAGTAATAAAACAGATGAATAAATAAATTACTATAAAAATATTTAAAACTTCAAGGAAGAACAAACGCTTCATATTTTTCTATAATTAAATGTCAACACGCACAATAAATAACAGAGTTATTTTAATTAATTCTTAGTATGTGGCTTGTTTTTATTGCATTCAGCATTTTAATGTTCGGTTTAATTGTGTTAACAATAGATTTTTACATAGTTATAAGTATTAAGTAACCTTCAATGTAACAATGATGTTAAAATATATACCTACCTAAAGTAATAGTTTACAATGAGTTCTTAAAATTAGATGGTAGACATTGTAGAAACGCGGTACGTGATGAACTGCAACGCATTGCCGTGCACCGACCAAACGCGGGAGACGTTGCATGGCGGTTTAGGTTTAGTCAGTAAGAGTCTGACAGTTGATACTACCCACTTCCTCCCCCAAGGAGGTGGGTGTCCATAAAGATTCCCCCGCCTTACCAAAAAAAAAGGTTATTGTGGAAGGTTAGCGCTCTACACTACGCATAGCAGCATCTTGTTTATACAACGAAAACAGCTCTACTAAGAAACCACTTCACGAATAATCAGTACGAAATTTTTTTTCTTCTTTTTAACGTAAAAGGTTTTAATTTCTTTCACCTGCCATTTACATTACACACACAAACAAAGAAATCAAAACGTGTAACTAAAGACATCGTATCCAGACTTCCTGCAATCCAGTTATTTTAATTAAAGGAAATCGTTGTACAGTCAGCACAAAAGTTTATGCACACTCTGATATACAAACCTCCTGTATTTCGATAAAATAAATTAGTATTGGGTAATAAACAAACTAACTTCAACGCCAGAATTTTACTGGAAACGGTAAAACTTAAAGTTGATGAAAAATATTTATAGATATTCATTTAGTTTATTGCATTCCATAAATGGTGGAGAATATAAAATTAATGTCACAATTATGGACCCTGATGGACAAAGCAACAATTAATAATAATAATATCTCCAGATCGATTTTGGCCACGGTGGCCATCGTTACTATAACATTAGCCAGCTACGTAGGACATATTATAGTGCACAAGGGTGTGCGCAAACGCAGGTGCACTCTCTGTTGCTTTACTTTCATAGCCCGATGGGACAGCAATCTGACACGACTGGAGAGATTTTATATTATTCACCAGTATTTATATTATTCACTTTGTTATATTATTTACTAAGTTAAAATAATATAATACTTCAAAGGGTCGTAGTAGGATCTCTTATTTTGAAAGGCTTTCGTTGCTAACCGTACAAGATATAGTAACATTAAAACGCCGCTATCTTGTTGTCGATGAAACTACAAAGATTAATGTGTACGAGACAGGTGTTTTCACAAGCAAAAACTGATTTATTTCGAGCGAGACCGCATCAAATGTTTTATTTATTATACCTAACCACCGGAAACAAAGAACGAGTATTTGTATTTTTATATATTTTTTTTGTGATTTACTACTTGGGAGGTAAGCTTTATTCTTAAACATTAAAATTTTATTAAGAAAACTTAATTTTTAATGACAATTTAGCGATTATTAGATTATAAATCTTCTTACTACTGATAAAATAGCTAACAGGTTTTGTTTTTATGACATTAACTTTTTAATTTACTAAAATCTATAACAGCAGCATTTGTCGGAAAATTTTACTACCAAAGAGAAAGGTTTATATTATTATGTGTTAAAGCTTCGGCGGGTCACTAGTCAAAATATATTTCGTTATTAAAATATCACCTTGGCCATGGATTTAACATTGAATAGCGATCGTTAACCATTAAAACAATTATAAAACAAACAACAAAAAGGTCGCAATTGTCTTGTTCCTGTCCTGTAGTCTTTTACATAATTACACAATTTATAACGAGCGTTTAATATTTAGTATAGAAAGTTTTTCAGGGTTCTGTATAGCACAAAGATCAAATAAATGTTACGGGAAACAGTAATGCGGTTTAGCAGAAAACACATTCTATAAATCGTAACCATTCCGTCAGATTTGGGCTTGTCTTGTTTTAGACATTTATCGCACACATTTCGCACTATACATAGATGAATTTAGAATTTATTTATTTGAATAGTACTTTATAAGTTTACGCACTGGTCCAAACGGTCGTTAAAAGTCTAATAATTATGGTGTATATTTTAAATATTTATATTTGAAATTCAAGTCACCAGAAAATGGGTGTAATTTTAACAAAAGCTTACAGAATCTACGGTGTGTATTAAATACTTACATTTAAAATTCGAGTCGTCAGAAAATGGGTGTAATTTTTCACAAAAGCCTACAGAACCCTAAAAAAACCAGTTCATTGTTTATCTCAAACCGTGCATCGATCAAGTGCAGATGCGGGAGCCGCATTATCCGTCCGTGTGTAACGTCCAGCTGTGACGTCATCGTTTGTGGGTCACGGCCCCACGTAGGCACTGTAGCCGTCAGATATAATTACTATTAATAAATTAATCGGTTATTGTATAAGCTCGTTTTTATTGCTTAACAGACGCGGGATTTATTGTTAGCATTTTTCATTAAAATGTGGGAGTCGAGGAAAGAGGCTTTTACTGATGTTGATGATGTCTTTAGTGATGTTTGTTTGTTTTTTTTTTTGTATGAGTTTGACATTTCAGGGAAGTTGGTATGATGATGACCTGTGTTCTAGTACGTATCTAAGTTAGTAAGAGCATACATTTTTTCTGTGTAAGTAATTATTCAGCAGATGTTTCTCAAAATCGCTATAAAATACTCTGTAATTAAAGTATACACTCAAACTAGCATAAAAGCGTAACAAAATAAACATTAATCTATAAATAAAAAAATAATAATTTCATAACCCTAAAACGCCGTCGTAAAATTCGCTCCAAATTTAATGACGTTATTAAAACGTTAAGGCCTAATAAGTTTTGACAGTGATGTTATATTTCGTCACTTACAATACTGACAGTCTGTCAACGGTACATCACCTCGAGACTAATTAGTAGACCAGTGGCATGTTGACACAAGTACAATGGCCTGACACACATCTTTTGTTCATAAACGGGAGAAAATATTTACCTTTCATGGTGTTGACATAACTTTTCGATGTTTTTGACGCAAAAGACGTCAGCTATTACGCGCTCGGCTATCCTTTGATGTAATGAAGTCATTATTGTTAATTATAGTTTATGTGGTTTTGGTTATGGTTGGGGAAAATGATACGGTTATTAATTATAGCAATAAACTTTAAGCATATGAGGTTGTACTTAATTTAGGAGCTGTACTACAAATGTTATTAAGCTGTTTATTTCATGTAAATTAGGTTAACAATTTGGAACACCCAACAGTATTTCTTGAAATTTTAAAGTAATTTCCAGTTATGAATTTCAGTTGTAAAAGTTAACCGTTGGTTTAGTGCTCTTTCATACCTGATATTTGGTAAATGGTAATAAGTAGTAGGTCTACAGTAAGTATATGTTGAATGTGATGTACATTTACATAATTATTACAAACCATAAAAAAAAGATCTCAGCTTATTCCATTGATACGCCAAAGATCAATATTTTTAAATATTCATAGCAAACAATTTCAAACGATAACATCAACCTTATGCAAATCAAATCATCGCACTAACTATAAAATTATCGTTCACAATGATGTGCTATAAAATCGTATTACAAAATGATATAACGCGAATTTGACAAATATGACAAATGACTCACCGATTACGAAATTGTATGAACTTGACAGACGGCGGCAAGCAACGGGTTGACCTTAGCAAATTTATTTACCATCGAAATAAATTACGTTAATCTTAAATCAAGGGCTGTAAGGGTTATAATCGCTTGCTTATTATTTAATCAACAGCATTGTTATGGTAATCGAAAGCTCCTTGAAAGGTGTCATCGCGTTTTAAAATTTGTGCGTCTGTTTGCTTTTACGTGTGTAGGTAAGTTTTTTATTCTCGTGGGATGGGAAACAATGCGTTTACGTATCCGTTGATATTTTATTGTTAACCTTGGCAGTTTATATTGACATCATCAATTAGAGATTCATCATGTTTTTGTTTCCCAAATAAAGGTGATGACTTGATAATGGTCTCGGTTGTAAATTTTGCTTTTTCAACACGTTTGTACTTAAATGTTTTTGTTTAAAATAATGTTTATTTTGTAGTAAAGTTCCTAACTTTTTATACTAACGAATATAATTTCAGCGGACGACCGCGTAAGTGCCCAATTTGTATAATCCAACAAAATTTAAAGTTGACTGTTCGCAGAAGCTGTTACTGAACTAGGTTTTTCTATTATCTTTAATATCCTTAACTAAAAAAGTGTTTAATAAAGAGATTAAAACTAAAAATTTCAACACTCGAGTCTTGTTTGCAAAAATACATCAATATTTCTCACTGGAATGCGGATTGATATAACAAAAGGTCAGTCAAAAGGCAAGGATTCACGCATGCGCAGTGCGCGCTGACCAACGCATAGCGGGCGCTGTGGGCAGCACCAATGCCTCCGGCACAATGCAGTAAGCGTTTCTTCCTACTAGTACTACCATTATAAGTACAACTACTATTATAAGTACTACCCATAAAGCACGTCGTGGGACGATATCTTATTTATAACTGAATCTACATCGAAATATCGTATTACCTTTGTTATGAATCGATGTTTCCTAACTATGCATAAGCTAACTCTACATATTTAGGTACCTTACGTATCTCATACCGCGTTCTTGGCGTTATTTGAATCTGTAGGCTGTTGTAAAAAAAATACTAGTCTATATGTAATATACTCAATATACTCTACTCATTGCTACAATCTGTTATATACTCATTGCTACAATCTGAATTAAAACCTCGATAAATATGTCCACCAGACATTAAAATGAAAGCCAGTACCTACAGATGTTTATTATCTTGGCTTTATTTCTTCAATTAATATCCTATGAAAATACTATCGTAAGCTTTAGCCCTAGTCGATTAACTTTAAACCCGAAAAACCTGTCAATAATCACCACATATTTCCCATGCCAAGACAACATAGGTTCTATACTTCAACAATAGAAGTCCAATCCATTGTCCTAGAGCTATACCACGACACCTTAAACCAATATTATCGCAGATGTGGAAACGAGACAGCGCACTACACTGTGTAGAAAGCTATCTTGCTTCCACACCCCCAACAGTCTTCCTTTAAGATATGGTGGTAAGTATTTGTATGCATATTGACACAGATGCATCTGCATTGAAAAGCTTAAGTTAAATAAAAATGTTACGCGTTAACAGTTAAGTGAAGTTTTAATATTCATCAGTTTTGTTCCACTGGCGTTTAGAATTTGGTATTTGAATGTTTGATGGTTTGAATATTTTGTATATGGTCTAAGTAGTGGGCGGTAGCGATTAACTACACCTATCTATTACAAGCTACTTGCAAATGTGTTGTTTTGAGTCTTATTTAATTGTATTTAATTAAACAGCTAACACTAAGTAAATTATTATGTTAAACTGTATACAAAGAATGTTGTATTACATCATCTTACCGGGTTTATGAAGTAACTAAATATATGCCGACAAATGGTAAATTGATATTATGTATAAACCATGTTGCTTTATAACGAAGATTTCTTTTAATTCACGGGTTAACTTCAAAGGAAGAAACCCGGTCCTTTTTTAAAGGCTTACACGGGGACACAGGTCCAACATGAAGAGGCCTTGTTGAGAACTTCAATCAAAAATATTATGGGGCACCTACCAAGGGCCATCCACCCCTGCTCTAACTTTATGGAAGAACTATTAATTAAATATTTTAATGTTTAGGCCATACGTAAAAAAAAATTGAATTCAACATTAAACAAATATGATTTGTTATGGTATTCCAATTGGTTTCACAGGGTGATTCAATTGTGTACCCATAAATAATACATCTGGAAATTAATGTCATTATTATTAAAACTATTTCATATTTCTTGCCTTATGTCATTATTCCATGAAATATGAATACACAATAAATATTAATAGGAATAAAGTCATAAATATATAGTTACACCTAATTTGGCATTTATTACATGCATTTTAACTAACCTTATATTTAACTCATTAAAATGCACATAGGTACCGACTCAATTTCGATAAAAAATCATTTAGAACAAATTTGCTTCTCAGAACTAATAAATTCATAATCTTGAAACATGACTTTTACGTCTTCATCTTACTAATATAATAAACGCGAAAGTTTATAAGTATGGAAGGATAGATGAATGTGTGTTACCCCTTTACGCTCAAAAGACTGGATCAATTTTGATGAAATTTTGTATGGAGTTAGTTGACACCTCGATTTAACACATAGGCTTTTAACTGACACCGTCAAACATTGCAGCTATAACCGACATTCGCGCGGACTAAGTCGCGGGGAACAGTAGTCTATAATATAGGTACGCATGAACCAATAAAAGAACCACGCCTTTTAATAAATAAATTATTTTAATAAAATTTATGCTATTAAAATGCATGCAATTAATTTGAATAAAAAACTAATTAATATCATTGGTACCTTTATAGGCAAACAAAAATCGGTCATATTCAATGCATATTCTCGGGAACGGCCGACCAGTTAAATAAACTAGTTCATACATAGTTCAAAAAGAACTAGTTAAGACTTTAAAACTCAAAGATTATTCATATATGTATTTATAAACAAAGTGACAACACGCCTTTCCGATGTCTCTACAATTAAACGAATGAATAATAATATCAATAAACTGTGGCACGTAAAGTACCGAATAGATCAGCGTAGTGCTAATGTGTCACTAGGCACTATGAAATGAGAACGTCGCCGGTTGTAAATCTACTGCTGTGACACTTTATGTGACAACTTTTTGTGTGGTACAAGTGATGGAATGTAGCGGGTGTTAAATGTGGTATATGTGTTTTAAGAAAAATGGTAAAAAAAGATACTTAATTTTTATTTTCTACTTATCCATTTAATACTTTATACACGAATTTCTGCAAAGACGTACTTAATACCATGTAACATTTTTTCGAATATGTGAAAATCAACAAACCTATGAGAAAAAAAATAATTTGTAATTTCCACAAGGTCACCAAGTACATACCAACAATTGAAAATACATGTTTATAACATTTAATTTTGTATGTTGTACGAACAAGTTTTTACTAAGTAAAAATTAGTCGTAGTTGCCCTCTCTTGTCCTACTTTTGCCGTGCCCGACAGGGTTCACAATTGTTATCTATATGCCTAATATAAGACCTACGTATACACATACATTGTAAAGAGCAAATAAAGTATTGAGTAACGCTTCCGCTTCCCGCTATAGTTTCTCACTTGCGCCACCCAAAACTTTCACAATTAATTTTCGCCGTATGATCTCACCAGCCTTGGGGTTGCATTTATTGCAGCTATAAAACGCCGCCATTTTTGTTTACCTACGCGAACAATGAGTTCAGCCTCGGATGTAAGTGCACCATACAGTTTAATATGTTATGCTGGCCGCCCATGACGAATTTACATCCTGAATAGGACAGGATATGACACTAATGTGTATGTGTGAAATTAATGTATATAGTTTATTAATTTATATTATTACGAGCTGTTGCCCGCGTCTTTGTAAGCAAAAAAAAAAGTAGATGATGTCAAAAGTGATAGATTTAAGCTTTACATATTATATGACAGTATTAGTTCCGATTTCGGCCACGTGTCAAACGATCCTTGTAGCACTATAGATATTGTAGAGATTGGTTTATAACTCCCATACCAACGGTAGACGAAAAAGGTTTAAGCTAAATTGTGACGTAGGTACTTGGTTAGAGCTTGGCACACTTTCAATCAACTTACCTGTAACAAAAATAAAAAATATTAATAATTGATTATGAAGTTTTATATTCAATATTTTAAAACCAAAATAAAAGATGCAAAGTCGTGATATATTTATTTATTATTGTTTTTATCAAATAATAAAACAATTTTTTTGTCAACATCATCGATCATTTCACGTATTTTATCTGATTTATTGACATTAAACATATATTCCACAATACATGTAACTTGTCAATTATATACTACAAAAACCCTTGATGTTACCGCCAATAGTTATTACAATAAGATGCATATTGAATATAAATTTTATAAGATTCAGAGCATGGCATATCAATTGACCTAATCTTGAAATATCTTATTGAGATTTATCTCGTTTTATCTCAAATGCGGTTTCATGTATATGCAGTTTTTATATAAGGTAAGTTGTCTCACTTTGAACCAGGTAAATTTCAAAGTCCCATATTGGGCTGGATTTTCAATCAATGCCTTCAATTTTTTGTGTATAGTTAGCATATTTATTTAGCTTAATTTTGTAAAACATTAATTTCTCATATTCTTTTTAGTTTCGGCGTAAAACAGGCTTTTCTGAAAAAATATTTTTGGTTCAATGAGTACTATCGGTGGTACACATTTAACCAGGGGGTAGTCCACATTGAGCCACCTTATTAATTATGTCTTATAGATCAATTTATAAGGCAAATACTTTGTAATAATAAAAATCAGTCTTATATTTATTAAAATCACTTAAAATCTTATGATCCTTTAATTGGATAATTAGCCAAATCGGGTTCCAAAGGCATCCGGAGTTTCATGGCACCTGATCTGTGCAGCTTAACACTTAGGCTTGGCCTCAAGCATGTTGGCAGTCGAATGCACCATTTTATAACAAATTAAAACAATTGTAGAAAAAAAAACTCATTTAACGACTTGGATGTACACAATAAACCATGGTTCAATGTGTAACACCCCCAGGTGGTTCACTGTGAGACACACCAGGTTTTGATAACTAATCTAAAAAATTTACCGGCATACCAATCACTTAAAAACTCGAATTGTAGCGCTTTTAATTGCTAAATAACCGTAAAATACAGTGTACATATACATAAATTGATATTATTTAAATGAAAAAAGCTAAAAAAGAATGAAGTTGGAAAAAAATATTTACTTTTTGAGTCAATTTGCTTTCAAATGCTCCTCACACAACCACTTGGCACGCGATCGTCACGTAAATTAGTGGGCAGTAAGGGATCGTAAATACCTCTCTTTCACTCATATTAGCGCGGTTTAACAACGTGGCGTTTTCGAGATTCGGCGGTGGTTCAATGTAGCTGCTTGGTTCAATGTGAGACACTCGACCCTAACTTTATTCAAGCAAAAAAAATGCTTTTCGAATTTTGTATGATTTTGATTTCGCCTTGTATGGTATCCTCTACGATTGTTGATTTTCGCTAATGAATACGATAACAATGTGAAACAATTATGTCGTAAACAATAATCGTCCATTTATCAATATTGATTTATATGTATAGTTGTTGTAATATCTCAAATGATTGCAATAATAATTAGTGTCCAACTGTTGTAATTTTTAAACAAATAAAATGATGTATTTTATTGTAAACTCTCCCGAGTATTTCATTACTTCGACCTTATTACAAAACAGTTGTTCACATTTAACAGGACACGTCATATTCTGCGAAAAACAAAAAAAATCCCAATGAAAATTCCTAAGAGTTTAATGATAAATCAAAGATATGAGACATCAAAGTTGGCCCAGTAACACATTTTTAATGCCCACAAATAACACGAAAGTATTTATGAATGAAGTATCACCGAAAAAGCCCACAGAGCGACTGACTCATTCTCATTCACGAATACAAATTAAAATTTTATAATTGGAACGAATTTACTGGTTTTCTTCTTTTTAAATATTTGAGTGACAGATACATCAAGGTTTGATGTGTTCCTTTTATAACTATAGCGTAGCGTATCTTTATTAACATATTGTATTAATGTTAATAGAGAAAAATGTTAATATTATTTTTGATACCTTAAATTAATTAGATTTTAGTATGATCGTAAATAAAATAAAAAATTAACAGATGTAGGTCAATGCTGTTCCGATTTCTATAAGTTTTTTTTGTATTTACGGACATAATAATTATCACACACTCGCCATGCTTTTTTGCATAATGCAGATAGCGTATTTTTATAGTATTCTTCTTAATCACATGCGTTTTCATTGTTTGCCCAAGTCTTATACTTAGGGTTCATTTTGGACGTTTCCCTGATATTATTACAACGTAAGAGCAAAGTAAAACAAGCTTTGTATGCAGTTAAGCCAGTTTGTATGTAGAGCTTTTGTATGCCCCTGTACGGAAGCGATGCGGTCTTAAGATAAACTCCAATCTTTGGGTAAACAACCAAAGCTATGTGTTCCGTTATTACTTTCCCTATAACTCTACAGTATAGGTACTAAATAACATTTTATCGATCAAAATCCATACTGATATTGTAAAAAGATAAAGTTGGTGCGTTTGTGTTGTTGCAAAATAATAATCTCAGGATCGGCTGAATCGATTTTGAGCCGTTATTTATAAGTGTCATAGGTTATATGAAAAATACGACGCAACCAACAGAGCCCGGGTCATCTAGCCAAACAATAAAATGTTGCAATTTTATGATCAATTTGTAAATCAGTATTTTTTATAGATCTATTAAACGAAAAAGGCCGTAAAACGAGTTGAATATAAATCATAAAATATCTAATGCTAGGTTAAACCAATAATATTATGAAGACCTCTTTAAAAGCTAAAAACATTGAGCTGTAATTTTAACCCACTAAAAGCATATTTATTAACATTATACACTTCTCTCATTCCCTAAGTAAAAACAACTTAAGCAACAAAAAAACAAACGTCAAAACTTTAATAAAAACACAAATACGACACCTGTTAAAAAATGGAACAACACAGGAAGCAATGAAAAAGCCCGAAGTGGTACACAACAGAAACCCTATCCTTTGAAGTTTTATTGGCAAGGAACAATGGGAATCGTGACCACGGCAGGCAAAGGCAAGGCATTATACAGCATTGTGGTTCCCAGCCCTATTTTTGGAAACTTTCGGCCATTTGTGGCCGAATCGCGGTTTTGAAAGACTTTTGTTGCGATCTTGTTTTGCGGTCCAAGAAATTGAACTAGAATGAATGGAATTGGTCGTTCGTTGTTATTTCTTTTTATTTATTCGTCTGTTTTTTTGGCTTTGTGGTTTGTGCGAGGGTGAGGATTACCTACGATATTTTTTATGGATATTATTTGATTCACACGCGAAATTGTGTTAGATACGGTTACTATACCCTATTATTATTATACCCTCCATTATCCGTTACGATATATTATATGACCATAGGCCTTCTGAACTCTTGAAAGTACCTATAGGACATTCTCTATGCACTCAATAAATCATGTTTTACGCAAGTTGTACTGTCTGTTCATTACAAAATAGCAATTATCCTTTGATTCGATTTGACAAGCCGTGGGTGTTCAATGAAGTAAGATTGACAATGGTCTGGTTGTAAATTAAATTCCGAAACACCATTGGACTACCGCTGTTGGACAAAATGGTGACTTTCAAATAGGGCTAAGAAACTTATAGCCCAGTCAAATTAGGGGTTTCACCTCGGAATGAAAGATAATAAGCTGAAAATTGGTGAGAACCTTTGTTTGATCGCCCTAAATATTGTCTCAAAAGTCACAACTTCTATCGTGTCCGCGTCTTAAGATATTCAAGGTCAAAGGTCACGAAAAACAATTTTTCGCGAATATCTCGGTTCCTATTGCTTAAATGATATTTTCACCAATATCAAAGTTGTAGAGTATAAAATTCTCTACAACTTTTGCCTAAACTTTTTTTTTATACGATCAACCGTTTTTGAGGTAGAGCGCGACGAGTGCGCAGCGTACATTTTATTTTATTACAAGTTCATACATACTATAATGCGAAAAGACTTTTTCCCAGACCTATTATGTACAGAAATAATGGGTATTGCCTCATAATTATATTTTTTTTGTCAATAATTGACTTTATACAACGTACTAATAACCGAAACTTACGCTTGATCCTGCATTACCTCATATATTATATGACTGTACGCTGCGCACTCGTCGCGCTCTAACTCAAAAATGGGTGATGGTATAAAAAAAAGTATAGACAAAAGTTGTAGAGAATTTTATACTCCACAACTTTAATATTGGTGAAAATATCATTTAAGCAAGAGGAACCGAGATATTCGCGAAAAAATGTTTTTCGTGACCTTTGACCTTGAATATCTTAAGACGCGGACACGATAGAGGTTGTGACTTTTGAGACAATATTTAGGGCGACCAAACAAAGGTTTTCACCAATTTTCAGCTTATTATCTTTCATTCCGAGGTTGACCCCTTATTTTACCTAATTTGACTGGGCTATTATAGCACAGCAATATCCAGGCCAGCGTATTATAGTAGACTAGCTGTTGCCCGCGAATTCACCCGCAGGAATCTCGGTTTTAGTCGGTTATATTGCAGCCATCAAAGGGCTATAGAAAGCGCATAGAAGAGCTGACCACCTTAAAGCTCCTGCAAATAATAATTCAAAGTAGTAACTATAGCCGAAATCGGCTGGGAAGTATATAAAAATATAGTGATATAGGTACAAAAAAGTACATGTATTAATCGAAGGTGTCAACTAACTCCACTTCAAATTTGATAATTGAACGTCAAAGCGTAACAAACATCCATCCATTTATACTCAACTTTCGAGTCTATTGTATTAGTAGGTACATATAATTTTTTTCAAAATTGTCATAACCGTTTGAACGTCAAAGAGTTACAAACACCCATATATACTTACAAAGTTTCTCATCTATATTAGTACGATATATACGTATAAAGGTATTTCTATTGTTTTGTTACTATACTATATCCAAGTATTGAATGAATATATTACGCTGTAGAGTTTGTATATATGAATGAGTGTTGTGTAACCTAACGCTCTGCTAGCGTATCGTGTTACCAGTGCAGTGTGATACGCGATGTTGTTTCACGTTTGCGATTATTTACGTCCATTCATATGTCTAGTATTGTGATATTTGGTTATGTTTTGATAGTGTCAGAGGTGGCGCAGGATAGAGAATCGTGGAAGGATTTGAGGTGGTGGAAGACGATATAGTCTCTGTATCATTGTGCATGTGAATTGAATGTCTGTGAAACCCCCCGCGATACAAGGATTAAATTCCTTAGTATGGGAGTCGTTTTTAAAAAATACAAACACTCGTTTACCGTTCTATTTGAACTAGATTAAGTAACTTCATTCACAACTTATTGATTAAAGTAATAATACCTAATTTATCGATCACAAGTTGCACTTTAAAGTAACGTTTCTACACCCTACCACTCCCATATTTCAAATAGTTCCAAAAATAGATACATATCTAAGTAATTAATAATGTCAGGAGTTCACTAGGACAACACAAGGTGCTACAACAAAAAGTTTTACAAAAAAAGGTTCGCGTGTCAGTTTGCCGGGGCTACAGCGGCAGCTGATCGGTAGAGTTAACTTGATTTATGTACCAGGAGAATATAAATAGCAGGAGTTAACTTAACATATGGGTAATGGACACTATCCATTGCGTGTCTAAATGGCAAACGTAGGTAACTTCAGAAGGTTTTAGCAAGCAATGTGCAACATTTGAGAAAGAAAGTCTGACTACGCCAAAACTGATTCCAGGTTTATCGAGGCATAATTTTATCAGCATCCATTGCGCAGTAAGTAAGCATAAAATATCCTTCCTAAAGTTACAGCCAGTAATGTATTCAGAAATCTGTAATAAAGCTGATTGTTGAACATCTGTTGAAGAGAAACATTAGCGACAGGCGACGATTTGTCTCGACAGTTTCTGAATGGACCACGATAATGACTTGCCGCTCATTACGAAATAGAACGGACAATAGAAAGAAGTTTTTATGCCCCATTTTTGAATTACTTTTTAATTCCTTTTTGATGTCTCATTTGAAAGAAGAATTCGTTTTCTTCGTTTGTTTTTATTTTATAGGAAAGATTAATGAGTGGGGGACAAAGGGTGACGTTTAATGTGACTTTTACTATCTTTGAAGAGTTTTATATTATTTAATAATATGGTTTAAGTAATTTATTAAGTATTTTAAATTTCACAGTACAGGAATTTAAGTCATGTATAAATCTAGTCACCCAAGGCATTTATCGAAAGCGATATAATGACTTCGCTTCAAATCTGTGTCTAGAATGTAACCCTTGTTTATTATAGTTTCAAAAGCTTTGAGCAAAACTAATTTCAGCACCACTCAATCACCAACTGCACATCTGTTGAGATACACAAATAACACTAACATTTGGCGACACACAGTCTGATCGTCCAAATGCCTGAATGCATTCAATTTGCGGCTTATCTCTCATAAAGGGTCTATTTGGTAAAATACAATGGCAGTTCACACCATTAGCGAAACAATGCGAGGAGCGTGCCTTATCTGGAGTCATAGCTATCTCAATCAAGAAGGGGAGGTTTGTTACTACTAGGCAGTTTTGAAGTTAGTTGTTTGGTATAAAACCGCTATTGGTAAAAGTTTAAAGCTGCCAGTTATGAAAAAATGTATATGGTCTACTAGAAACGTAACTATGGCTAACTGTAGTCAATGGATGTTGAATTCAGCGAGCCATTTTACTGTTTTATTAAATATTGTTAAAATTACGCAATATACCTAGCGACTTTTTGTTTACGGTTGATAAAATTGATAGAGGTGCGCAAATTAAACAAACACAACTTTGCCACCCTAACAGTAGTTAAACGACAAACACATTAAAATCTAACACGAAAATAGTCACCTAAACACAAAAACAATTCTCCCATTAAAATCTAATACACCAATCTGTTCACACAAATTAGAAAAGGGTGTCGATTCTCAAAGTCACGCGACAATGAATTGCACACAATTATATCGCACGAAACGAAGGGACGTAAACATCTGTCGGCGGGGTCCGGATGTCAAATCACTCGATATTCGGAACGAAGTCGAATGTGACACTGGGGTGTTATATTACTGTATTGTTAGTGTAACACTAGAAGGGATTTGAAGGGACCTATTACGTTATATCTGTGGCTATAAATGGTGTCGTAAAGTTGCAGTTTTGTTTGGTGAGATCTGTGTTTGAAATGCTAGTTTTGTCTAATTTATCTGGTAAAGGCGAAGGTTATCTTATCAGAATGCAAATTCAAATCAACCGGAACATGACCATGGATGTTAATTTTTAGGTGCAATATTGGAATTCCACTGAATAGGATGAGAGTGAAAGCAAACCGCAATCTAAATTGCCAAAATGACATAATTTTTGAAACATTTAATGTGCGTACACTAACGATACGAAGCTTAGGAAGAAGTCATGGTTGATACATACCCAGAAATGGGGTAGAATTGCAAGATGGCAGAACTCTTTCACAACGGGAGATTAATGACGCGCGAGAAAGGATGTGCTGAGCTTCTATCCTTCGCTCGTTAGTGATTCTGCAGTCTCATGCACCGCATACGGGACACCCAATCAATCCTATACCAGCCTAATTCCTAATGTCCATTCATACATATCCATTTCACACAGCAACGCAATCATAGATCATAATTAAGCTCTCATTACCCGACAATGGTGTCGCGTCACCAATTGAACGTGAACCGATACAATTGAAGTTACTCAGAAATTCAATTGAAGCCATCTACAATCGCAAGCAATAGGATATTATTGTATAAACAACTTTAAACAAGTAACTCTGTCCAATTGTCTGAATCCTGGGACGAAAAATCGCAGACGGAATTCTTTTGTTTGTGTATGATGTCTAAAATAATAAACTTTTACTATTATGAGATTGAAGTAGGTCAAGTGATAAGGCAGCGAGTTTTATAAACATAAATTTTCACCTATCTCGACGTGAAGGGAGATGGATTGTGGTCGCACCGCTTTCGTGATTCACTTCTATATTTCTTTGCTCTTGATTTATCATCATAATTTAAACGACAAACTTTTTAGTCTGGGAAATTGCAGACTTTGCTTAGTAACGTAGAACTTTCTCTCTACGTATAGCCAAAGTTAAGCCATGAGAATAATGTTGGTGTAATGTTTAAAATTAATAAGGTTATGGAAATTATATTCTATATTTCACTAGATGTCATACATGATGACCATAACATGAAATCACTTCGGTGCACATTTTTAGACTTAAAAGTACGTACATGTAAACCATATATCAAGAGAATTTAAACTTCTGGACCATTTTGACTGACCTACAAGGACTTGAATGAAAAAAACACATAAGGAACCATAACCTTTATTATTAGGTCAAATGCCGTCATCTTCACACTACCCAGAACAATAAACCTTCAATAAATAGTCATGAATGAGTTTATTCAAGTCAATGTCGCCAACGCTCATAAATCAATTAACTATTCCGTGTGACACTAACTGTTCTGACAGAATTTTGGACTATGACGTCACGCCTGACGTCATCGAATGCGACCTGCATGCTTGCAACTGATTTCGAAATTCGAAGTCAAATATGGCGGCAAATCATCCTGTCACCTTTAATGTTTGGTTGCAGTCAGACTGTTTTATTGATTATTAATAGCCTAACTTCTATTTAGAATTTAGTCCTATTATAAACGTGTACGTTTTTCGATTTTAAATGATGTCCAACAAACAGTCCGTAATCGGTATAGACAATTTATATAATTATGTCTTTAATAGAATTTATTGAAGAGTTGACTTAACACTGCATAATCAAACAGGTTAGAATTACAATTTACAAATTAATAGCTTTTAATAATAAAAAACATACATATCATAGAATAATTCACACATCTTTAAAACTGTGAATTTCACCTAGTTCAACTCACAATTCAAGGCCCAACAATAACGTAATTACACCCTTTTGTTTTTATTTCCGTGGTGAAACGCTAATGACTTCAAACCACGCCGAGGGCACGACGTGGGGATATATCGGACTCCCACCGACTATAAACACCCCGGGCCCCTTCTACTACCTAAGCCAAACGTAAATACCTACTACCTCCTGAACTGCGTGCATATCTAGTTACAGCAGCTTCCACCAATATTAAAGTAGACTTATTCTATTATACGCCTTACACTTATTCAAAATCAAAATCAAAAGTCATTTATTCAAATTAGGCTACAATGTAGCACTTTTCTAACGTCAAAATTAGGACACTATAGACAGCACCCCATCGCCCACCCTTCACCGCTTCCTGTGCTTTCGCTACGGGAGAAGAAACGGCGCAACAAACTCCTTAACTTATTTCTTTTAAAGTAACAGATTTTGCACGTGTATCAGCTTTAGTATACTCAATGTATCGTATAGTTCACGGCCGCATGATCGGTCGCCTGCACTCAATGGGTTGCGTAAGTTGACGACAGCTTCTAATAAAACAGTTTATGTGTATGTTTGTGATATAAAGTGTAAAGGATAGATTTGTCAAGGTTTCTTTGTACTGCTTGTTGTTTGTATGTTTGGAAAATTGTATTGACAGATAAAATTACATCAAAGTTTAGTTTGATGTGTTTTATTTTAATTATTGCTGTTTTAATATGTATTATCTTTATTTAACAGAAACAATACTAAAACAAGAAATATCTACATTTATTACTAAACTTATGTAACTAAAAAATTTACATATTTACAAAGCGTCGAAAAAAATATCCTCATCTCCGTCAATGGCGGGAAACGTGCCCAGGAGACTGGCCGCATTACCACGCTGAATGGCAATACCAATTCTTTGCGCGAAATACAGCCCAGCCCTCTGATCACGGGTGGAGTCGACCAAGCGCTTAGCGAGTTCCTTATACAGAGCTCGTGCACCCGGTCCCCATGGCCCAAGCGTTTCAACCCCAAAGGGCTCAAAAATATAATAAAAATATAATTGCTGTTTTTAAGTAGGTACGTTACGTATTTATAAAGTATCATATTTTTTACTTGAAAGGTAAATAATATAAAGTAAGAATCGTTTTTGATACTTCTCTTTCCTTCTGCCGGTTTATGGTTAGTTTAAATTGAAAATCTTGAGAAATAGATCATCTACCTTAATGGTAATAAGAAAAAGGTTATAACGCAAGAAGAAAATAGGAAAATATCATAGTACCTACTAAAAGGTGAACGCTAGTTGCTAATCATAGCAAAAGATAAACCTTTTTGATTGATTAGCAAAATTATTGTTTACTTTCTTACACAAATATTTGTTTTGTCACTTTTCTAGGAACTAGGAATTTGTGACTGCTTATTCTACATAGTAACAAAGTCCATGAACTCTGTTGTACGATTAGCAACAAAACTCTTTGAACAATCAATCAAAAATGATTAAAAACGCACTTATATTGGTGTCCTACCTACAGGCCTGTTGGTCTAGTGATTACTGGACTTGACTGCTATATCGGAGGTCGTGAGTTCGATTCCCACCCAAGACGAATGTTTGTGGGATGAGCACGATTATTTGTTCTGTGTCTGGGTGTAATTTATCTATATAATTATGTACCTATACAATATTTAGAAAACATATAAGTATGTTTATCAGTTGTGTGGTACTTATAACACAAGTTACACTCGTATACTTAATTTAAGACAAGATGGCGTTGTGGGAATGTTGAAAAATGTTCTGTAGTTTCTAGTTTTCAGTACAATTTTATCCTTAAAACATTCTATATCCCGGTTCCTATACTAACTCATTAAATTAAGTCGTCGTCATTCTGATAGTGCTCTTGAACTTTCCTGACTGTACCGTTATCGGTCAAAATATCTTCTGGTATATTTTTCATGGCCTCCAACATACGGACATCCAAGGACCAGATAACACTATCGCAGGATACACTTTAATACATTTGTCAAGGGCCTTGGTGTAAAAATAACGGTATCACAGTAAAAGGAGTGGTCTCATTGTTATCTGATGGGATATAAATGATCTGACAGTGATAGGTATACAATGCTGTGATTATTCATTTCCTTTAGTTCTTGAAGTTTTGTTTTTTTTTTTTTATTTTGGTAGAAGATATGATACTTTGATCTGAATAAGGTATTTGGGGTATATAATGGGATAACATTTAGTTTTAGCTTCTTAAGGCGATACTTTGGCTCCAAAACCTTGTCAGCTCGACGATTTTTTTATTACGTTTACAATAAACGCATATTTCAAGAAAAATGAGTAAGTTAACTGTTATTTCTGACATTTTTTTTTTCATAACCACAAAAAAAATATATTACAACAGAATACTCGAAACTAATCTATAACGATAACATCTACTAATTAAACTAATCAATAAAAAAAACTCCCGTGCATGAAAAATATTTTTCAGATTTCAGATCACAAAAACTGATACCAAATAAAAAACCACCATTCATAAACAAGACATCTATAAATCACAATACTGAAGCATACATGTTTGCAGTACTTAAATTATAATTGCAGCATACTTTCACGACAAGACTTATTCCGTGAGCGATAAAATTTGTCTGCAAAAGACTTCTCACTGTTTCGCAACACGAATCTCTTTATATTCGAAGAAATACTGTATAAGTATTACCGTTAAATCTTTCGCATAATTTCTGCAAACATATTCTGTCAGTTTGTATAAGAAAGAATTTTGTTAATAATAAGTGTCTTACCCCTGGTTTCTCAAGCGCTGATATACACAAAAAAGTGTCAGTCAAATCTCATGTTAAGCTCTGTGATTGGTTGAAAGTTTTATGGTCTGTCAACCAATCACAATCGTGATCAGTTGATTTGACAGCAGATTCAATTGATCGGACTTTCAGAAATCGGGGGTCAGTGAGATAATTCTAATCATCTTTTTTTCTCGTCTAATTAACATTACAAAAGGATTCATTCATAGCTTAATTAATTTGCAATAACATTTATTTGGCAATGTTTCCGAGTTTTCAATTTGACTAAATAATTATGTACTTTCGTAAATAAATGAAATGAATTGTCATATCCAATTTATTTTGTAAAGATCTTCCATTACTCATTAAAATTTATTCATCGATAAAAGTTTAAATATTTCAGAGCAAATAAATTTTCATCAAAAATTTCTTCATCGAGAATTTACACACGAGTCAATACACTTTCTCTGATCTACTAAGTCACGGCATATCCCACGATTAGTCGCATATGATGCAACGGATTCCTGCATCATTGCCAACTGTAAGATTAATGCGAATGTCACAATATTGTGGTAACACACAGTCCAGAACTCATTTTTACTACTCTACGAATATTGGGAACACAACATCATTTGAGCAAGGAACAACAGGTTAGATTGCATCGTGAAATGGAACGGTAAACTGTAAACTTGGCGCGGTTTATGCAGGATTGATGACGTCATGGCCGCATTGTGGAGTTTTATTTTAAAAAGGGTTTAAACTGGGATATTTTTTTTGCTACGGATAGAACTCTGTTTTATAATTTTGAAGTAAGAAATGATAATTTTGAGTAAACATCGTCAAAAAAAAGGCGAGCAAAAACACTTATAAAACTACCAGTTCATTAAAGTGATCCATTTTCAGTAGCGACTAGATTTATATGTAAGTATTACACAAATAACAGCACTGATTTCGAGCAAAACCGACCACGAAAATAGTTAAAACTGATTGATTCTTGCCTTAGCAAGTTCAATAGAAAATAAAGTAGAAAAATTGTATCGAGATTAAATGTAAATTAAAAGTAAATTAATTATTATCACATGTGAACCCGTAGCCGTTATCTCAAAGCCAAGTAATAAACAAATACGATTTGGGACATCAAAAATGCAAAGTTCAACAACTTCCAGTGAATAAACCTTTATATTCAATAGAATAGTCTTTATTCCCAGAATTTTATTATTGATAAGGATTTTATGCGCTTTATATAAAATCTTAAAACGAGACCTTTGCTCTTGTGTAAAAGAGATAGCGCACTACACTGCCTCTAGCGGCATCTCGCTTTAACATCAGCAAAAATCTAAAGGTCATTGTATTATCACTACTTCGTGTAATAAACTTTTCACTATCACAACTAATAAAATCTTTATCATAATTGAAAATGATGACGGCATTTTTAATTAAGGATACAATAAAGTTGTTTACTTTAATCACCAATAAGACATTTCTGTAAAAAAATAAAAATAAGCGCAGTTGTCTTAAGCCATAAATCATAAAATGAATGGTCATAATTATACATCTAAGTATATCATACTAATCTTTCCAAAATGTATCCCTTGAAAAGGTATTCGCGAGTCGTTTCTGTGAATCGAGTGGGAATTTAAACAATAGGCTGTAAGTAACTTGTTCAAATGTTATAAATTATGTTGATCTTCTTAGAATGTATTTCTGTACTTATTTTAAACGTTATCATTTGTAAATTAAGAAAAAATATATCACTACTCTCGCAGTCTGTATGCCTGCTTAAATCTTTAAAACCACGCAACGGATTTTGAAGTGGTTTTTTTAAATGGATTGAGTGATTCAAGAGGAAGGTTTATCACTCGTGCAAAGCTAGGGCAAGAGACTAGTAAATTAATAATCCTGAACACTGTTAATTCGCACTTGTTTCGGCATTAAAAAAAAAAATATAAATATGTATTTTCCAAGTTCCAACTACAGCTGCTACAGAGAGAATATCGTGTTAATAATGATTGCGTGTCTTTTAATTAGAACAATTATAACATGTTTACGCGTATTTTTTTATTAAGATCTAATCTATTTACGATTAGATAATCTATAATATTTTCCATTAACTGGTTCCAGGCATTTACGATCTGTCATAATAAAATACCGCTCTTTATTCTTGTTGGCAACATTCATCTCGCACTGGCCTTGAAATATTTGGCATTGGAAGGATGCATAAAATAAGAAGAAAGTAAAATTGAATGGAATGCGTTTTATTTTAAGCTCGCAACACTAAATTTAGAATTATACGAACTCAACAATACGCGTGATTAGGCCGTTGTTTTTTTTTCTTAACCAGTATTTGATGCACAATTTAAAAAACGAATATGAATGATTACAACACTCGTTTGTTTTTTTTTTTTTATAAATCGGATTTGTTTAAGTATACGTATTCTAAAAATTAATCTAAGATCAATTTTGTAATGTTTTATAATTACATAAACCTACTATTAATTTAGTCTCTAAATTTAGAAGCCTAGTTTATTGAAAACAAAGTTCACATTATCTAGAGGCAGGTAGGTACATAAGACCACATATCAATTAATGAAAAGCATCCAACTAATATAATAAACGCGAAACTTTATAAGTATGGATGTTAGTTACTTTTTTACTTTCAAACGGCAGGATAAAATTTGATGTAATTTCGTATGGAGTTAGCTGACATCCAGAAATAACACATAGCATACTTTTTAACCGACTGTAACAGAGCGGGGTGGTCTTTTTGCAGGCGGGCAAACTCGCAGGCTACTACTACTAATTCACAAATCTGCATAAGACAACATTAGCTATAGTTATGAAACGAGAAGTGTAACAAGTATTGTCGGAGCTGAAACACCTAGCGTGGAGATAACACGGTGTTTGCACAATGATACGTATTTACATATCCGCGACCTGGCAATACTGCATGACATCATCACTCGCTCGTACTTTACGTAAATAGTGGTATTTTGATGAAATTCTAGAGCAGGTGTTAAGAAGCTAGACTTATTCTTGGTTATTTTGTGCCACCTGCTCCTTCAAATTTATGGAATTGTGGGTCCGCATGTCAGAGCTTGTAGTAAGCTAAATAGAAATTAAATATCTATGGTAAACTCCCAGAAAAATGAAGGGAACGTTAAAACCTGAATTGAAGCCATAAGAATCATCTGAGCTATATTAAAGAAACTTTAAAATAATTTTGGACGGTGAAGGAGAAAGATAAAACTCAATTACTTTCCAATAATGTCTTTAAAAAGAGAATGAGATTTTGAAAAATTGCATTTTCATCATATTTTAAAGAATTTATTAAATAATGTCATGGATATCATTGAACTAATTAAGCTTATAACTACTTACCTATTAGAACTATTTTGTACAAGAAACAAAAGACGAGCCCATCTAGTTTCTGGCAGGCTGTATCTTAATAAAGTCATAATTTAATTCCGCGACTAGCAAGGAGCGTCTATGACTCAAGCAACGACATAATAATCCCATAAAATTCTTAAACTTGATTAAATTTATGCTAAACCTAACCTTGACTACGGGTCATGGTTAATCTCCTTTGAATATTCTCATTTGCCAAAATTTCCGTCCCAAAAATACAATTTCAAAGACGAATGCAAAACTGTGGTTTAGTCGTAAAATTAAGAGTAATAAAGGGAACGGCATGAAACGTGTTGTTGTGAGCCAAACCGGTGTGAAGCAAAAGTATTTTACAGTTACTCTCGAAATGTTTGCTGAAAATTATAGCGTATGCGATGTTTTACTTTTTAGCCTTCCGTGACATATTAAAACTATAACCACGTGCAGACAATAGTTCGTTCACAGTAACTGAAAATTAATTAATAAAAAAATAGCCTAAAAGGCCTTAAAGCCAGAAAAAATAGCCAAATAGGCCAATTCATAATTATCAAGGACAAATTTATTTAAAAATTTTACTAGATATTTCTAGATATTTATAGATCCTTAATAAGAAAATATGTGTGTTCGTATGCAACAGACATAAAAAGAACCCTAGAAAATTTAAACTACGAAAAAATCACATTTACCATCTTTCCATAGTTTGACATTTGTATTAATTTCTTTACTGACCCAATTATGACAATGTAACAAATATTTCTTCCGAAACGTTCGTCAGAATGCGCAGACGCGGGCGTTCATTCTGTATCATACTAGACCGGTTTCAAAATATCGATTCGTCTCATTCATGCGGGTGTCATACATAATTACTTCCAAATTTTTAAAGAATAACAATAAAAGAATAAATATAATACTCGCAATTAAATACAAATCATACAATGAAAGAAAATCACGTGGTTAGGAAGGTGCTGGACATGAATGTGGATGGATATAGGAGAAGAGGACGACCAAAGAAACGGTGGATGGATTGTGTAATAGATGATATGGCTGCAAAGAGTGTTACTTGCGAGATGACGTCAGATAGGAACGTGTGGAAGAAGAAAATATGCTGCCACCCCTAGTAATAATTGGGATAAGGGCAGGGGAATGATGATGACGATGAAAGAAAATCGTGTTGTTTTCATTCACAATAATACGACCAATTTTCAAAGTGACACAGTCAAACATACATTTGTATTTAATAAACACTTCAGTCTTCTCTTGACTGCAATGTCGTATTTTATAATTGTATGTAAATCGATATCCTATATGTTATGTTTTTTGACAGTGTCAATGCACGTATTTAAATAAGAAGGAAGCGCTAAATTTAATTTTATTATAAAATATTTCGATTTTGTAGTTTTTAAACAATTAAATCAAGGATTTCTCTAGATATTATTTGATTATATTAATATTATGTAAAATAATTCATTTATATTTCGGAAAAATGTTGATTTATGTTTCATGTGGAATTAGCCAGGGCTGTTTTTAGATATTTCAGAAACTAACTTAATTTTTATCTAAAATTGAATAAGGAGATATTCTTAAACTGTAACAGTATTTTCGACTCTACAACTCTCGTAGCAAACACAAAAGTCCCATTTATCTCTCTATCTCTATCTTTCTCCTATAACACATTGTTTTCATCTGCCATCGCCTCACGTAGAGTACGTTTCAAAGTAACGCGTGTCATATTTGCTTACAATATGACTTCTGAAGTATAGTGTAGAAACAGGTGGACTTGTTATGGCCTGTCATGTAATATACCGGGTTATGTTAATAGCTATCGATTCGATTAATTGTTCGGTAAACATTTCTAATATTTTTGGCTTCTTTGAGGTGCTTATATTATTTTTGTAAGTCTTTTAATTCAGGGGCTAACTTCAAGGGAAGAAACCCGGTCCTTTTTAAAGGCTTATACGGGGACACAGGTCTAACATGCAGAGGCCTTGTTGAGAACTTTATTGTATTAATTACTAGTCCTTTTAAGCGACTTCAAAAGAAAAAGGTTGTTTAATCTGCTGGATTTTGACGAATAAATTATATGTTTTTTTATTCATTGTTTTGAAGTTACTATTAAGAAGAATTACTACAAGTTCCTGTTGATTAGTGTTGATATTTTTTTTTACCAAGATAAGCAATTATAAATGGCTTAAGTAGGTGATAACATAGTTTTTTGCGGCCCCTGCCCATGAAACCCTATAATAAACCAGCGTGAGATAATTTACTCGTATTTTAATTCTTTAAGATTAGTTTCGACTACGCTGAGCTAATAAATACTTACTGTCGGTAATAAAATGATGTTTAAATAATTCTCATAATTTGCATATCTAAGACGTCGTATTTTAATGTTATTAGTATTAAAATATACAAGTCTAAGTGTCAATGTCGCAGTTTCTAATAATATTATACCATTAAAATAAAATTCGTAATAATATTTAGAAAAGAAGCTAAAAAATCTATGAGATTGACGGGAATAAAAATTCAGGAATAATTTAAAAATAAATACCAAAAAAATCGTATAAAGCAAATGCCGGTTCAATTACCTCAGTAGCTATGGAGTCAAAACACAGCACGGCACATAAACACACAATTAGTTGGAAAACCATAAAACTGTGTCGGAAAATCGTTCGCGAATATCGTGTTATGTGGAGTGATCGTCGGAGAGCGGACACGCGTGCTCGCGGCGCGGTCGCAGTGTCGACTGCGGAGTGGCGGCGCCCGTGAAACGCTTTCCACTTCAGATGCTCTGTATCAGCTGTTCTATGAAAATGTATCACTCTGTGTACTATGTTTTAGACTTTTAGGAGCCACGCTTTTTTGATGTTTTTATTTTTTTTGCTTCAAATTAGAATATGTTTTGGTTTTACTTCGTGGTGTTAGTAAGATTACAGGAGTTATGAAAATTAGTGATATGTTGAAAAAAAATCCTAAAGCTGTACTCCCAGATGTTGGTAACATGGTAACAACAATGTTTAATTGGCAATACAACAATAGGCAAACAAAACCCAATTTAATCCGTGTGATAGATTTCCAAATAATATTAGATACATAATATATTTATTACCGTGTAACCAAAACAAGAGGATGAGGCAATGGGTTGAAATCTTGTGTGAATCGACTCACGTCACTTACCAGTATAATTTTTACAAGAAAATGACGTTGACTGGCTAACTAGATTTATATAGTCAAATTCTTATTAATAATCTGTGTAAAAAGTTAGAATAAAATATAGAGTTTTCAAACTCATGTTACGAATACTGGCACCAAAAGGTTTAGTAGGTACCTCTAAGAAGTCTAACTAAAACATAGATAAATAGACTACTTCTCTATGTTTCACGGTTACAACCCTAACCTTTTGGCGCGTTCCTAACACGGAGTTTGCCTTTATACGGAAAATGTAGAGCCTGATATTTGCATGTAACCAAGAGCAGTATGGACTAAATGATAGCTATAGGTTTCTTAAAGGTAGTAGTAGTGTATCTTCTAGTATACTAGTTTAAACCCGCGAGTCCTTCTGCGCGGACGACGGTTATCGTAAAACGAATGTTCTATCTTGGAGTGATTTTAACAGATTAAATAGTTTTAAGATACAAAAAATTAGCTACTATTACTTTTTTTTTGCTCTTCTAAATCTACTGGAAATCTTCGTACACAACGTTTTTTACAAACGTTATTGAAGCGATTAGTCGAAATCATGTGGTTTGTCGATAAAGAATGACAATTCTATAAAAAAAATTCAATTACTTTGCAATTTATAGCTTTTACATATTAAGAAAATGAAATCTATGAAAATGAGATGCATTCTACACACGAAAAAGAAAATAATTAAAAATATTTTACGATCGCTCCGCAGTTCAGTCTGCATTTTCACTTGAGCATTTTATCGTCGCTATAACTATTACATTCCAATGACGATGAGGCACGCTCAAGTCTTTACAAAGTAAACAAATATTATAATAAATCCATCACGCATGCGCAGTGAGCACTATCTGACTGTCGTAGTCACTGAGCGATGGATGACTCTGACCTAAATATCTTGTCAAAATTGCCCACTTGAATGAGTAACTTAAAAATTTATAAAAATGTTTTTTTAGCAATAAAGTCTTCCTCAATATTATTACAACGCCATCTAGTTTCAAATTAAGTAGGTATACGAGAGGTAACTTGTGTTATGAGTACTAGACAACTGATAAACATACTTATATATTTTAAAATACGTGCATATTATAGATAAATTAGACCAGACGCAGAACAAATGATCCTGCTCATCACACAGAAGTTTGTCTTGGGTGAGGATCGAACCCACAACCTCCGGTATAGCAGTCAGGGCCACTAACCACTAGACCAACAGGCCCGTCAAATATTGAGGTATGTGTTGTATTTATCATAAGATCCGGTTTAAGCGGATGAGCGACAATTCTAGTCGATAAAAATGACAATAGAAATCGCGTCAATGTATACAAAAGACATTTCTTTTCAAATAAGTTACGTCATCTCCACATGTTTAAGCAATCGATTACCGAAACTGTAAACCTAACCAAACCCAGTTGATACGTTGATCTTGATCATGAAATCCTGAAACAAGGACATAATTTAAGATATAAAAACGCAACAAAAATCCTTCCCAAATTGTAAATAAATATAGCCAGTATCACTTGCTTTAAAAGAAGGATCTGTAAAAAAATATTTACGCATTCAAAAGATATGATGGAGTTAATGGAGTAGGTAAATGATCTTGACGACTCGTTACTATTAGATTTAGTCGGTGAAACAGTCAAAGCTTATGGTCAAGATAAGGCAAACAGCCATAGACATCATCAAAAACAAAAGAAAAAAATAACAACATCCCCACAAAGGAGCATGCAAAAAATTGTATGGGCTCTGTCCCAAGCACCAACAGACTTGGAACTAGTTTTAATATAATTATGAAGTCCCATAAAAAGACCAATATCGATTTTTTGTCCGTAAATATATGGGATTATTAAATAAAAAATTAAAATTTTAGTTGAAAAAGGGTGTTTATTTTTTTAAATAACTACGTTTAGTTATTAATTACAACACACAATGGTACAACTGAACATTTTAGGTAGGTATTAATAGCAAAAATATTTAAGTGTATTATGTAAGTATGTATATTTTTGATAAATAAACAACATTTTAGGTTAGTATTTTTAAACATTTCTTTGTTGTTGTTAATTTACTATCAAAGGGCCCAATAAACAAGCAGAGGTCAGAAATAGCTGCAAACAAGCTGATATTGCACAGATAAACAACGTGAACACAGCGGAACGTACAGGACACGACTGAGGTGCGCGCGCGCATGTTAGCATGGCAAGGGGCGAGGGTACAGTGAGATTAGACCGTTATTTTACCTATGCGTCTCACGGCTGTTCTCTATCAGTAGCTTTTTTTATAGTTAAGTAGTGTGCCTAAAAATTTTTGTACTGAAAAAAGTGAACAAGAATTGTTTTTTTGCACGTTAACCCCATGACTTACGGTGATGTCGTCATAATACCATGATGTGTTAAATGAGATACGTTTGAAATCTGTTGGTGGGTTGGGACGATTGTTTACGTGGTCATTTACATAATTAAAACAATGTAGAGATAAAAAAACTACTTCTCCTCTTTATACTTAGAAACGAAGTGCAAATAAGTATTAAGGCGCAACAGGAGGCCTTAGAGCCTTACACCATCGGCTAAAGTAATATAGTATTAAAGCGAGATGGCGCACTACAGAGCGTAGAACGCCGTCTCTTTTCCGCATATACAGCTGTCTCTCTTTAAGAGGTAGTGGTAGGCTATCAGGCTGTAAATAGCGATATGCAGACAACCTTTGGATGGACGCGCATGGGAAACGAAAAAGACTAAAGACGGTCCATGGTAAGATTATAAATATTCTTACTTATGATAATGTTAATTTATGTCGTGTATAAATAAAATGACATGGGCTGCCCAGAACGATTGGACGGTACAGCGACTTAAGAATCAGATTAGACGATTTGAAAAAGTTTACAGAAGTAAATTTTTTTCAATCGGACTATGGCTTTTATGCAAAAAAACTAATAATGAAATATATAAAGCAGTTGCTTACCAGTTCGCTCGCGCGAATATCGGTTATAGCTGCAAAACTTTAACCATCTCGGGTGCTGACGGTTTAAAGTAGCCTATATGTTGTTCCAAGTGGTCGGCTAACTCCGTACTAAATTGCTTAAAAAATTGATCTAACCGTTTGGAAGTGAAATCCATCCATCCATAGCTCCATACTAACAAGCTTTCGCGTTTAAAATTTCAGTTGGATAGTTGAATAAAAAAAACACAAAACAATAGAATTGGAATCCAAAATTGTGATCTTTAATGATATAACGGTTTAACTCACGCGTATTTATCGGGACAGCCCAACTAGTTTCGACTAGTTTCAAGAAAACCGCTCAATACTGGTTTTCATCATAAACATTTGTTTTGCATGGGCGAGATGTTTATTTTCATGCACTGCTGCAGCATATAAAATATAACTGATCCGTTTTGGTTATTTGACACCAAATTACGATCAAACAGACCGACGCTTAACGGTTTAGTTAGATCCATCCACACTAATCACCAAGACACTGGGACTCCATCATAGTTAAGAAAAGCCTTGACAAATGACGATCACAATTAAAAGTAAATAACACCATGTTAATTGAAGTCATTCAATGGAAACGCATCACGCATGCATATCATGACTTCATCACCGCATATACGACGGGGCTACTATAGCCACTGCATGCAATCCAAGGTCACCGTGACTAAGAAATGCATGCGAGCATATTATTTATGGAGCATGACCGGTTTATTTTGAGACTTATTACAATGAAGTGTGATGCAATGAAATGTTTTCATTTACGAGCTGTTTGCGGGCGCCAGCGGGTGACCATCAGTTGTTCATGATTTATTTATTGAAATTATTATTATTTTTATCTTCCACCTACCCAAAAAAAATTGGATGATTTACTTAGACTCAGGCGGTGAAGACAGGATGAGCTTCACTCCTTTAACAGAAACTAAAAAGGGTTAAATCCTAGATAGAGAGAGATGAAAGAGAGGCATTAGCCCTGTAGTGTGGCAGTAACGGTAGACGAAAGGTGATTAGTGAAACAGATTAAAACATACATTATTCAATTCCTTGCTTTTTGTCTTTGATTGACACCCATGCAAAACTGGGTTGGTGGTGGGTTGCCAGATTTTGATAGTTTGTATTAAATGGAAGTATCAATTTTAAAAATTAGACATGGCGGCAGCTGGATCATAAAGCCGTTTTTTTATCCCGAGCAATTAAATAGATGTGTATAGTTAGTTGAAAGATTGTCCTTTTAAATCCTATTAACAGCTATACTAGGTAAAGCTCCATCATACCTCTATGATAAACCACAAAACACTTGGCCACCCTACTCAGGCGACACGATTCGTTACATCAGAATTATAATAAAAGTTTTATATGTAACGATGTCTCTTTGATGCACGCCGCAGTTACTGCTAGTTTGTGTGGTTATAACGTCAGCGGAATGACGTAGATGTGATGGCTAATCATGTGTTTTACTATAGTTTTAGTTGTTGTCAGTTCGCCAATAAAGTACATTACGCGGCTTGAAGCTTTGTCATCAGGATGTAAACCAACAACACGATAAGAAGATAGAAATTTAAATAAAATTCCACTCGTTGACTGCATTTTAAAGAAGTTAGGGACATCGTCTGATATAAACGCTTAGTACAATTAAAAACTTAAATAAGATTAGAAAACAATGCATTAAACTTTTGAAAATAAGACATTATTGTTTTATTCTCGAAAACGTAATTTACAATTGCTATTTGCTTCATGCTATTTGTTTATTTCAATACTTAGAAGCCTTATTTATTCTACCCGCTGTTATCGTGGCCCAACAGTGGATGCATAACAAACAAATCGGAGGTCTCGTGTCAGGCAGTGACGTAACGTGAGCCGATCAACGATCAATCTCCCGACACCCGACACTTGTGTCTGACATTCGACACTTCTCTCATTTATGACTGAGAGCAAACGTTTAATAGAACACTGTTTACCTATCTGTCGATGCAAAACAAAGGTTTCCTCACGATGATAATTAAGGAAGTCTTTAAAAAAGTTACACGGGACTACGGGAATAAACCGCACACTGATTTTAAATAATATCGAGTCCCACCGTCTTACCAAGGTCTAGCAAAGTCTAAAAACTCTAGTCAAAGCCGACGTAAGGCTTAAAACATGCTCTTGACGACTCCGGCGGTCAACACTACCTAGTTGATACTTAATATAAAACTATTAAACTTACAAAGTAACAGTCGTAACGATCCGAATTAATTCATATTTTATTACCTCAGCATGACACTAATGGCGGGCACAGTCAGATTAACGAGAGCTATGCATGGCCTAGACGTGACTCTTGTGCTAAGCGAGACCTAGATCCTTTAAACCTAGACAATAAAACTGTGGGCTGGTATAAACAGTAGTACTATGGAGAAAGTGGTGCAGAAGGTCCAGTGATCAGTCCTGTCTCTTCATAAATTTCATGTCGCACTCATTTAATCACGTCATGTCAGTCTGTTAATCACAAGTCTCTGTCTTTCTTTCTGAAATGTATTAGATACAGGCTGATGGTGACGGAGCTGGCTAAGTGACCCGTAATCTTCATCCTACTAATATTATAAGCGCAAAAGTTTGTAATTATGGATGTAAATTTATTACTCTTTCAAGCTCAAGTGGCTGGAACAGTTTTGATAAAATTTGGTTTGGATTTAGCTGATACTCTGGATTAACACAGGCTTCCTTTTAACCAACAGCGTTAGACGGAAGTAATGTTTTTTTTTCAGCAACCGACGTTCAACATTCGTAGGGACGAAGTAGTGGGCGTCAGCTAGTCTACAGGAGTCTGAAATAAAATGGGTTTGTTTCACATTGAAATAATATCTACCACGGAAAGCAAGAAAATATTTAAGCGGTAAATTGTAGTAGATATGAAATTTAAAAAGAGTAAAACTTCTGCCATTAATCTTTTCAGTACCACCAGAAGTTACTGTACCTATAAGAAAATAACCCACTTTAATCAGAAAGTGCCATAAAACAGATTTTATCAACAATTCTCATTTTACATGTTCATACACGGGAATTTGAATCTTACTGTTTACAAAATAAAGTTTATGACATATGCATAGTAAGGTCCTTGCATTTTAGTTCAGTTACGGTGCGTCAGTAAGTTATAAATTACAATATAAAATAAATATTTTTATTTTAATAAACAAATTGCTGAAAATGATTCGTTACAAACATGTTATGGTTTGTAAAAAATATTTAATTATTATTATGTAATAAACAGGTAGATAGGTAATTAATTCGTTTTGTAATTTATAGGAACATACTAAGTATAATATACAAGCTAGATTATACCCCCGAAAATATTACTGTAAAGTAAATGTTTAAAAGTCGTTTTAACGTATTATAAGTGCATTTTTAATACATATTTGGTAATAAAAAAGGTTTTGATCTTATCATAATGTTAAAAAATAACAGCTTACATACTAACTAATTATAACAATTAAAACATACTTACCTACTGAAACAGAAAACTTTTTCCTCGCTCCTGATATTTACTTGCTCTGTAATCTGAACACAAAAACATTAAAGATAATGATTTTTTATGCAGTGTTAAGAGTAGAAAAAGATATG
Organism: Chrysodeixis includens; assembly: GCA_941860345.1. NCBI lineage: Eukaryota > Metazoa > Arthropoda > Insecta > Lepidoptera > Noctuidae > Chrysodeixis > Chrysodeixis includens. The sequence continues at coordinate 988,874 of OW796098.1, forward strand.
TTATACCGAATTAGCAAATTTATAAAAATTAGGATGAAAGTATCGAGATAAGTTCTGTTGTTCTTGAAAGGAGCGCCATCTAGTTATATTTATCTGAACTAAAGTTTGGCTACTCGCCGTTAGATGTCGCTTAAATCAGTTCAGCTGTTCCACAACAGATGGCAGCTCACACAGTACTAATTAATGTCTCTACATAAGTGAGGGATGTCTTTAACACTAGAAAGGCTGAAATAACGACCTACCTTTAAAGACGGCTGGGGGTCATTTGACCCTTACGTATGTTAATAGTTATTTTTAGATTGTTTTCCTTATAAATAGTGTTGGTTCAATAAAAATCCAATGAAAAAACAATAACATCAAGTTTTCACAAAAGAAAAGTTTATTTTTAAGTACCCATACATAATGTTTCATGTACAAATTACAGTTTCACAATTGTTGCAACTCCCACATAAAGGTCTACAAGAATCATACACTCTGTTGCTTTTATTTTAGCAACTTGAAATGTAGCAATGACGACTTTTTGTGAGATTAGTTGCGGAAGAGTGTGATGAGGTCTCACGCTGTGAGGATATGGGCAACTCCATAAGAAGTTTCCAGGATAAAATAAATTTTTCGTCAATATTTTTCTTCGTGCATATGGAGTGGGACCTGGCTGTCGGTCAAAACATTATGGCTGGCCCGACGACCCAGTGTTTCTCCATTTGTTTCAGAATTCTAAATGATATTCCACAAAATTCCACCTGGTGATATCATACTATTAGAATTTTCCGATGTAATTCTTGACATGGAACGTACACCACGCACACGTCTTCGAGATCGTCTACCACGTGATCCTCGTTGACTAGGTACATTTTGGTATTGAACAGAAGCTGAAAATAATAATAATTATTGTGTTATTAGACAATAAAAACAGGACATTGAGTCCTGTTTTCATCTTCAAACATGACAAAACATTGGCGAAAATAAATTTTATTTATCGATCTTACCTAATGATTAATTGCAGTCAAGTCCATCGCTTGAACTCGGCCAGAAGTATTAGTTTCTCCAGGATCTGACTCTGCACGTATTTCCGAATCGTCATCTTCACTTTCCGACAGATCTTTCGGCAAGGATTGTAATAATTCCAGTATTTCATTATGACGGACAGTTCCAGAAATTTCAAATCTCAATCACACCAAAAATAATAATGTTCACATTTCGAAAGCTCGCGTAATAGTAAATGAAGTCACTGATTTGTACAAGTAATGCTTTGTAAGACGATAACAAATAATATTACAAAGTATCCACAATTTATAAAATTGTATTTGCTTACTAATGAGCACTCACTCGTTATTATGGTCATATGACCCCGCGCCGTCTTTGTAGGTAATTCATCTATTTATTTACATTCAGATAGATATATGAAAATCATGATAGTGTTATTGTGAAATTGATGCTATTTCATTAAAAGTCACGAAATACTTAGTCACTTAAACAAGTAGTATTTGATTTATAAACAATTTAATTTCGAAATGGGTCATTTGACCCCCGTCCGCCTTTCTAGTGTTAATGTCCATAACTAAATATTTAAAGTAAACAAGTTATCACAACCAGAATATCTTAAATATACATCAAGGAATATGTAAAATCGACAACACGGAGCTATATAAGTATGTTTAGAAAGCTCCATTATAAATATCAAATGACGATATTTCAACTTTTCGTAAACATTCTCCACAGAAACATTAAGCACAGAAAAAAAATTACAACAGTTTTCAGACACACGTGAAAGTCAACGTGACATGCAAATTGAAAAGGGCATCGAAATTGTACAGCGATTGGGTTTCCAACAAGATTCAAAATAGTAAAAGTCCTGCAGTGAGGTCGAGCGCTGAGTTTATGGGAAACTGCTGCATTGCGACTAAAGGTCAGCCTCAATAACCTATCCATCTACGGAATACGGCTTACAAGAGATGGATGTGAATGTTACCTAAACAAAATACCTGTCAAATGCCTGGCGCTTAGTACTAAAATATTATTTTATATGTAGTGGACCGGGCATATAGGTACATAACTTTAGGGCTTAAATATTTGGTGACGGATTAGCAAATTGGTATAATCAATCATCATTATTCGAAAAGTGCTCGTATTGTTACAGCCAATTAATAAATTTTATTACTGTAAACTAATTAGATAATATTTTAGACAATTAAAGCACAACAATCAAGTATCAAATAATAGGTCACCCATCCAACGACCAACCTCGGCCAACGCTGCTTAACCAACCCTACAACTTTTACTAACACACGCTCAACGAACCACTGATTACAGCTAAAAACTTGAACATTTATTTATCTTAGACTAGACAGACTAAGATTAAGATAATTGAGTCTATAATTCAGTCTGAGGTAAAGGCAACCGAGCCTAGGTGGTATGGACATGCGTGCGTAAGGTCCTTCGGGCCGCGGGGAGGGAGGGGGGAGGTCGTTCGACGACCCGCGTAGGCGTCGCAAGCGCAGTGTGCAGCCTTCTAATGGGACGCGTATCATCACTTACACGTTAAATACTGAAATGTGTGAGAATGTTAGTGTAGATATCTATTTTGTTTCAAACTCATCAGATTTTGTTTTTTGTTTGAGGTGTATAGTGATAGTTCGAGTATTTGCATGGAAATGGAAACCATAAATTACAAATCCTAAAGTTGTATCTCACGGGGAATCAGATTGCATGCGTATGACGTTGATACTTTTGATCTAAAAACTATTTTTGAAAGCGTTGAGTGTAGGTTTTTGTATAAAGAAAAGATGACTAATGATTAAAATCTAAATTAATTTGTACTCATACATCAGTACAAGAGAAACGTCATTAATTATGTCATTCACACAGTCATTAACAGTATCTATTTCTTTACGGTATACTGGGCCAAAAAAACAAACGTAACGAAAATAACTACAAATATGTACAATTAAAGGATCCTTCTAAACCAATAGCCAATTTACTCTATCGCTTCTATACTTACCTACCTTACCTTATCAATAGTTTACAGCAGTAAGATTATAATCTAGCAAACAATTAAGGTTATAGTACAAACTAAGCAGTTGATAAAATCACATTCCCGGACCAATTAATAATAATATTCCACGACATTCACACAACGCGATCTAGTCTCAAACTAAACAAAGCTTGTATTATGAGTACCAGTCATCTGATAAACATATTTACTTCTAAATACATGTATGTATATTTACACCTAGATACAGAACAAATTTAATGATCGTGCTCATCACAAAGACATTTATACCGAGTGGGAATCGAACCCACGGCCTCTGGTATAGCAGTCAGGGTCACTGACCACTAGACCAACAGGCCAGTTTAAATCAAATTAGCTAGACATGGAATGATTGTCGATGAGATGACTAACAGAATGCGAGCGAAGGGAGGCCTTGGCCAGACAGTGCCAGATACCGATGATGCAACTTAGTCCTTACATCCGAATGTAAATTGCTCAGGTGAATGCTCTTTGGGGACAATATTTTTGGATTATAAGGATATGCTACTGATATTGAATATAAACGTGAAAGTTTTTCAGTATTGATGGGTGGATGGATGGTTTGTTTATCTTTCACGTTCAAACGGCTTAAAAAAGTTGGATGAAATTTAGTATGGAGTTAGCTGGTACCCTGGAATAACACATAGTTATATCTGACTGCTTAAAATTTAATGCTTCAATATCCTCGCAAGCGAATCAGCCAGAAATAAACTAGTTTTTGTAATACCAATAATGGATTGACCGAATTGCATTTGATTTTGATAATGTAGAAATGGCCCTTTGGTCCGAATACCTGACGAGAATCTGTTTATGAAAATGGTAATAGTATTAAAAAAATATGAGAAAGGTGGTCTTACATTATTAATAGGAAATACTTCAATTCACAGTGTTACGTATTCATGTTAACACAAACAAAATAAACTTCTACAACGGTACAAGCGACGCGAAAATTAATTAGTTTCAGTCAGAAAAAGTAACACAATTCGACGTGTTTTAATTTGGGAAACCTCAAATAAACTCGGGCACAAATTTTGTTTAATTTCATTGCTTGCCACAAACCATTATTTCCCTGTGGGTCGACAAAAAACGTTGCATTCATTTTTTGTGGACTCTACCCGCCATGTTGGAAAGTAGAGAAGCATCGATCCAAATATTGCTATACTGAGATTTTTGTTTTTGCCAATACCGTATTTTTACTATTTTAAAAATGTGCTAAAGTTGCGACTGGCCCATGATCCAATTGATAAAAAACCGCTTTTTTAATATAAGTAGGTTTCCTTTTTTAAAACGACATACATTTTTGCGAAACGTTTAGTTTTTGAGCTCCCTTTTTTCATCCTTCCCTTTGCGCATTGCCATTGATATTCCACAATTGTCCTTTCCGGCTTGGACAAATATCAAGGACCTTACAAATTCCCATAACCATATCTGGATGGCCCCATAAACAAAATCCCAATGAGATCACCATCAATAATTTAGTGGAAACATGTAAAATAGAGGTGGCATCTGCGTACAACATTGTATAAGGGACCTATAACCACCATTGAAAGTTAAGCTGTTGCAGTTGTGCAAGCGAGACGTCACTATACGCTGTATATCGCTGTCCCTCTTGCACATCTACATTAGTCTTGCTTGATTGGTTCGTGGTAGGCCAGGCATCTTGTTAAGAACGCCATACGAATGCTAAATAACATCTTAACTTGTAACCGACATATTTATTTGGCCGTCATCGAGAGGTCTCCAAATGTTTTATTCAAAGGAATGCTGTTAGGAACTGCATAGATTAGGTAACTCATAGTTTAGTGGTGTTTCGGATTTTAAAGTTTGAGGTTGACATTAAAATGGTCTTTGCAAGAAGTTGGAGTTGCTGTGAAATAGTCGATAAAAGTGTACAATCCAGACGTTGAATACAATTAAAAAAAAAAAATTCAATTATTTTGCCGAAAAAAAGATTGTTTTTTTACTCTTAATGTTTTAATACAGCCATTTTCTATACGATCCCAAAAAAATTTCAGAAGCAAACAATTTCTCAAATTCAATAGCTACATTCCTAACTTATAGCAAAAAGTGATCAACACCACAATAGCTTAGAAATTAAGCTTAAACTTAACCAACTCGCATTGTTCCGTATCTAGACCGCGATAACAAGTAAGGTTAGTTAGTTATAAACAGAGAACCACCTAAAGAAATATCATTGCAGGTGTGAAAGCGTGACAGCGCTCTACAAAGTCTAGAGCGACGTCTCTTTTCCACACCTGCTGTAATAATACTTTAAAAGGTGGTAAGGTCTTCAGAATTATGTTATCAAGTGATTTGATTTAATACAAATGTTCATTTAAGTAGGTTGCCTGATTTGTAACGTGGTCTTTAGATCCGATAGTGTACCGTGGGTTTAAGGAAAATGAATTTAGTGTTAGTAAAGGAGTTAACAGTAAATGTACCTGATTTGATTAACGATAGACCATGAAATGATATTTAGGTATCGACTGGCCTGTTGGTCTAGTGGTTAGTGGCTTCGATTCGATTCGGTTCGATTCCCACCCAGGACAAATATTTAAGTGATGAGCACGATCATTTGTTCTGTTTTTGGGAGTGATTTATCTAAAATGTGTGTAGACATAAATACACACTTAAAAGCTTTAAAAGCTAGTTCTCAATTCTAAGTTCTAAGTTGGCCCACATGTTATATTCAACCATAAAATCTGATTAAGATCAAAAGCTTGTCGGTTGTCGCTAATCAAAAACTACCGCTAGAAATCTTGTAATAAAATGGCTGCCAATATAAATCAGGTTATGCAAGCATTATCGTGATACACTTCGATATTATTTTAGATATATCAAAGTATAAAATGTGAAAGGACGTATGGTGACATAAGTGAAAGCTGACTAGGGATCAAGTCATATTAATATTTTAGTCTTTTGTAGGTAAATACCAAGCAAGCAATGTCCAAACCTTTAAACCCATTTTTGTTGAAAGGTAGGCTAAGACTACTGACTATAATAATCAACATAATTTAGTTGCAAGTAATCAAATCGTTTATCAAAACTCATCGCTACTCTCCAAATAACCAAAAAAAATACTTAATCTGATAAGAATTTTTGCCTTCACAATACGATAAGAGCTTTGATGCCAGTAAATATAATTGAAGGCAATACGACTGCAGGTGCAGATTTTAACGCGAGCACTCGGCAGGTGCCTGCATCGCTATCAGATACTTTTGACCGGATTTGCATGTAAATACCGGTTCCCAAAGAGATTGGTATTGCTTACTGCACGATATTTTCAACTCTTAATACTAATATTCAGTTTCATGTCAAGGTTGTTACGGATCGAATGTGTAGGAACTGTTGTTGAAGGACGATGATTTCTGTAAGTTAGGCTAGGTTATATACTTACAATTTACCTATATTAGAATCGATTTTGTCAATACTAGTTGTTGCCCGCCGCTCTGCTTAGCGGAATGTCGGTTTTAGTTACAAAAATATAAGCCCATCTGACGCAGTCGGGTAAAAAGTAGTGTATGTCTTAACCCACTCTGGATTAGATAGCCAGCAGCTAACTCCTTACTAAATATCATCAAAATGGATTCAGCAAGTTTTAGCGCAAAAGAGTAACAAACATCCATCCATCCATCCTTTAAATCATCGATGTTTACAAACACCTTTAAATTTCTAAACAGGTCTAGTAATTTATTGTCTAAAACAAAGCCCTATATTCCAAAAGGATCTCTTCCAATATTTGCAAAAACGTAATCATTGCAAACATCGATAGCAAGACCCTTTAATATAAAAACAATGATACGATCGCAATAACGTCTCAAATTTAAAACCACGACGAGATATAAAAATTGAGAAGGGTAACCCTTTCATGCAACCACTCTAATATTGTGTTACACTTGCTTGACCCTCTGGCCGGGATCATTAAGTCAGCTGATTAATGGGGGCCATGGAAAAACGTGGTACAGTTTTCCCGATACAATGAGAAAATAGGGGATCGAAGAAAAAGACGTCATATATGTCAAAACAAAAAACAAATATTCCACAGCGCCACCTAGCAGCTAGTCTCAAACCAAGCAAAGCTAGTAGTGAGTACTAGACAACTAATAAACATTCTTATATACTTCTAAATACATACATATTATAGATAAACTAGCTTTCCGCTCGCGGCTTCGCCCACGTGTAATTTGGGATTGTGGCGTTTTTTAATGATCTCGACAGGACTTTCTTTCATAGGCTAAAAAATTGTTACAATTTGAATTATATTATACAGCTAGAGTTACTCAGGGATGATGTAGCTTTCTAATGGCAAATATTTAAAAACGATAAGTAGTTTTGGAGTTTGTCGATTATGTTATGTAACAAAAAGTAAAGCGAGACAAAAACATCGTCTAGAAAAATTAAAAGTATCAGTTGAACTTTTTTTAATGCTCACTCCCGTCAGTAAAGGAAGCTTTGTTCAAAATATTAGACTCCTGCACCTAGCGATTATGGCTGCGCGAAAGTCAATCAGTCACCCAATCGCAACCCCCTAAATCACTATTAGAGGATAGTTCGGAAAAAATTATAATGCCAAACTTATTTACTTGACTATATACGTGTTTGTGCTAAGTTTCAAGTTTATAAACCCAAGGAATAAGATTTTTCATAGAAACTTTATGACCCCTTTTTACCCCCTTAGGGGTTGAATTTCCAAAAAAACTTTTTTTTAATGCTCACTCCCGGTCAGTAAAGGAGGCTTTGTTCAAAATATTAGACTCCTACACCTAGCGGTTATGGCTGCGCGAAAGTCAATCAGTCACCCAATCGCAACCCCCTAAATCACTATTGGAGGGTAGTTCGGAAAAAATTATAATGCCAAACTTATTTACTTGGCCATATACGTGTTTGTGCTAAGTTTCAAGTTTATAAACCCAAGGAATAAGATTTTTCATAGAAACGTTATGACCCCTTTTTACCCCCTTAGGGGTTGAATTTCCAAAAATCCTTTCTTAGTGCACCCCTACATATCTCAAGGAACCTACATGCCAAATTTCAGCTTTCTACGACCAGTAGTTTCGGCTGTGCGTTGTCTGTCAGTCAGTCAGTCAGTCAGTCAGTCAGTAACGGAAGAGTAACACCCAGACACAGAACAAATGATCGTGATCATCACATAAAGATTTGTCCTGCGTGGGGATCGAACCCACGACCTTCGTTATAGCAATTAGGGCCACCAGCCACTGGGCCAACACTGCCAACAGGCCGGTCAATACACGTTGCATCTCTAGTTCAGTGTAGGTAGATTCTGGCTTAGACACACGACATGTGAACACGCTGTGTTCTGCGGTTCTGCTGTGGGATATGCTCAAATAAAAAAATAAAGTGATCTGACTTTAACAAAAAATCTACCATTATCAAATTTCCTAAGTGCGTTACTTGAAAAAAAAATACCTATACAAGTTCTAAGTGCGTTCTCTGATTCAAAACCCTTGACTCCTAAAGGGCTATTTTATTTCTGAGTACCTATTGAAACTAGATATATAGAAAACTGGTATGAAACTATAAGCTCACAGCTTTTAAATTCGATCAAAATTGCTTGGAGATTGTATCTCTAGAAGATTTTATTTGCGATTAGAAACAGCATAATCAATCATGTTTGATGACAGATTTACTGTTAAGTTGAGCCGGTAAAAACCCATACTACCTCATTGGATTCACTGAAGGAATATCACTTGTATCTAGGTATATAGGTATTTGTGCTTTTGAAATATATTTCTACATAAACACCTTTAGCAAATACATTCCAACTCGACTCATAGGACCACATAACACAGGCATCTTCTCTCGTATGTGGTACGCATAAAGGTATTGCACTAAAGCAACAAATTTATTTTTTAAAGAAAAATCATTAGCAAATAGATCCAAACTCCTTTTTTAAACGCGACTCAAAGGACCAAACAACACTGGTCCTTATACCCCTACAAGAAATAGCAATAACTTTCTTAATTGAAAATTCCGCTGTACAAAAAGTACTGGCCGCTATGCGCTGAGCAAAAACTAGGTAATGTTCTTATGTTTACGCTTCGAGTGAGGCTGAGAGCGGTCAACGTAACGGGACTGTATGTAGCATGCTTTATTGAGGTACCCGCCGTGATACAGACTGGCTGAATCACTTGGTATCTGTGTATTTCTGATAAGAATATTCTTTGCAATCATTGTTGATATGGTGTTAGGTGTAGTGGGTAAACAAATGAGTTTGAATTACTGTCCATCTTTTTCTAAGCATCACATTTCTTTTATTGTTAATTTATACGATTTTCTTACGCGTATTTATCGGAAATGTCTGACGAGTTTCGGATCTAATCGGAGTTTTTAATCTTGAGGTGGCGCGACGGTCGAATTGCAAGTCAAACTTATAACACACAACTCAACAATCGCAGTAATCGAACCGCTGAAATTTAAGGAAGTAAGGTCTCAATCAAAAGAATAATTGAAAAGTCATCTCATTTCCATACAATAAAGTCGTTTATACCATCATTGGCGCCTGAACATCATAAATCTATATGATTGTTTTAAAATAAGTATGGTTTTAAAAATCAGGTTAACTTGTTATTCAAACAGGTACTTGAAATTCATTCTCACTTACTAAAATTATACGGTCCATTTACTTTATTAGTTTGCTAAAAAGTCTATTTAATTTAGCAGAATAACCATCAGCTTCCATTACGAGTAATTACTTTGCAACTGTTTTGAACTAGCGACGGGTCAACGTACTAACTCTATATGTATAGCTTATAAAACATAATTGCGTGAAATAGCAAGTTTAAGTGTCTAATTAAGCAAATAAATTATATGATATTACTTTATTTTATTTTTATTCATCTTATTTAAAAAAATATTTATCTTGTATGTACAACAACGACTTCCATTTCTGTAGATGGCTTGATAAATAAAAAAAGGAAAGAAATATTTCCTTTTTTGTTACTAAACTAGTGGGTTAAAATCATTAACGTTTCACCCCGGAAAACAAAAAAAAAGGTATCCTTCTTATGGCTATTTTATGTCACCTTGAAATATTTCGAATTTACCTACAATTTAATTTTCACGCAAAGATATGATGAAACTCCCAAAAAGTTCTAACAGATCGCCAAGAGGTTTTTCTATTTTTCCGTAACTTTCATGTAGAAGCACATTTTGTATCAACGCCATCTAGTTGTCGACAACGCGACTTACTTCACAGCTAACTGCACCGCTCTAATGCAATTTCTCAGCGTTCTAAATTCAAATGCGTCTGTCTCTCTTGAACTGTTACAATCCAATTTGTTTAGTTCACCGAACTGCGTTATTTCATTAAAATATATGTAACACTACGAACTGAAAAATAAAGATAGAGCAACTTCATTGTACTTCGTTCTCCCTATATGGGTTCCTAGTAAAATTGGTTGCGGAGGTCAAATATGCTGTCTATAGAAACAAAAATTTACCTTTGTTTTTCGTGGGATATCATCAAATGGCCCAACCCCCTGGATGGCGCAGCATGTAAACGTTGGTATTTTTATATATTTTTTCAAACATAAAGGGTTTAAACCAAAACTACCTTTTAAAGTATGTCTTGCAGTTACGGTATTGAAGTACATTACGCGGCATAGCCTCTCTTCTTTAGGAGGAAAATAAAATAATTTTTCAGTGCATGATTCACGTTTTCCTAATGTCTACAAAAATTCCCTTTCATTTTACGTTTAAAACAGACTTACATTCCCTCTGACTACGGCTTGTTTCATAGGCAAGTGGCATACTTGTACAAGCATACTCGTATGTAGTAAAACACGAAGTTTAACAATGCATTCTGCAATAAATAAGCAAGAATATTTCCTTTGAGCTCTATAATACTACAAATGTTTAAACAATATTTATTTTTAATTAAAGTAACAGTTGTTCAGAGGGACTTCCACTACATCTTAAAGTAATATTATTTTAGTTGTGGGAGCGAGACGCCGCTATACGATATGTAGTGCTCTGTCTCTTTTCCGCAACTGCATTTATATAACTTTAAAAGTTGGTAGTAGGCCTTCAGCGTAAAAGCTATTCGAATTGTATTTTATTTTCCATCTCCGTTCGTTATTGAATTCCTGGTACTGAATGCAATTTATACTTGTCTATTTATCAGTAAATTGTAACAACTTCGATACCTAATACCTTAGATTGTTAATTATTTGCTCGTTGTTTTTCATCAAATGGCTGGGATTTTCTGCGAATAGCTTTTACTCGTAATAAGCTGCAGCTTTTGTATACTACTCTTGTTATACTATTATACTGTTGTTCAGTCATAATTAGTCTAATTGTGCAATTGTTTATTTTACTTAAATAGCATTCCTTAACTAGTTAAGCCCCATGGTTTCACCCGTGTTCACGCTGTTACTATAGCATATAAATACCCCACTGTTGGGACAAATACGGTTTCTCCTTTAAGCAGTGAAGCTATGATCTTTTTCCTATATGATATCAAAATCGTTTTCAAAACCATTTTACCTTGAACCCAAATTCCCCAAATACCTCAAAACCTCATATTAACTGAAGCTTACACTTACCTCAAATAACTTTTATACCTAGTATGTAAAGAATGTTAACAGTTGGTAATAATTACTGCACGTGAGGTTTAATACACATGGGGCTAAGTTTATGGCGGCCTTGGCAGAGCAGGCGACCCTAGCCTTGACTGCCGGCCCGAACCTTGAACCTGTGTTGAGTCCTTTAAACATTTTTGCACAGGGGGACTTGATTGAAAGCATTTGTAGGAATGGTGTATTATACACTTGAATAAGGTTTTGATTTGTAATATCGTGGTCTTGTGTGATTTTTAGATGTTACAAGAAACCTTGTTTTAGAAGATAGATGAAATTGGGATTTGGAAGTCGTTTAAGACTCAGTTAGTTTTTATACCTACCGCTCGAACTTGCATATAAATTCACAGAAAGTCAATGTATGGTTTATGGTACACACATGTATAGAAAAGGTTGGAATCATAAAAAGACGAGTCTGACGTAGTCACGTCATATCTAACTCGATTCTGAAGTATGAAGATGATTTAATAAACGTTGACCCACACAGCGCAGGGCCACCACACATGTATTAAATAGGAAAAATAGGATATCATTTTTATAACTTAAAAACAAGAAAAAAAAAACAATTTCATTTTTATTAAAAATAAATTCGTAACAAGTAAGAATTTAATAAGACAACTCTCGCATGATTCACAATTATTTAATAACGGTTTATTCACGCGTATATATCGGGATAGCTTGACTAGCTTCAGGCACAACTTGAGTTCTAAATCCGCCGACGCGCAGGCGAAGTCGCGAGTCAAACAGTAGTTTGCTTATTTCGAATAGTTTACTAATCGACTTTAAACTGACTGATTGGAATAGCTACCCTACTAGCTCAGTTTATTTGATACAAAAAAATACCTCATTACGCTGATGAACCCATAGGGAAAGTTTTAGCAAGGTAATAAATAGAGATGAACGGGAGGCACTTATGAAGGAGTTTAAGTTAAATAGATTAGATGTAGGTTTAGTGCAAACTATTTTATCTGTACCCTCTTCAAAGGCCACTAAAAAGTTATGTAGTTTAGTAAAAATTCTTCATATGTAACTCCTGTCTCTTATACCTAATTAAGTTAAAGCAGATCATTATTTAATGTTATTATGTTCATTCATGTTTGTATTAGTTTGTACTAGTTAGTAACACTGTTATAAGGTACGATGGCGTTGTCATATCTGTTTAGATAAAAACCTCTAAATAAATAAAGATATTAAAAAAAAGGTAATAAATAAATAAATAAAAATTATTTGTTTCAGGTATAATACCCATACAAGTTTTAATTATTATTAATAAAATTTTAATTTAAAATATACTATAATTATCAATTAAAATTAAATTTAAAATATACATTATTAATTTTTAAAATTAAATTGAGTTAAATTAAGTAAATAAAATAAAATGTTTAAAATATTAATTTAAATATTTACCGCCCACCGGGGCACCCGGCACATGCACCTGTGCTTGAACTCAGTGCCACAGAAGGGGGCACTAATAATCCCACTCAATCCAGACTGGCCTATCCCATATAAATGTAATAAATGTATATTCTGCTCAGTCGATCTCTAGCAACGCAGGGGTCACGTTGCGCCGCGTCGTTCTAAAATTCGATCGGCATTACATGAAACAGTGATGGATGTTCTGCCGAGCGGCAATTTCTTCCGTGAGCTGCAGCATGTCACCGACACCGGGTACTTCGAGTGGAAGCTCTCCCTCGAGGACTACTGGCAAGAGACATGTTACGAGATGCAGCGGTACCTACGGGACGAGCCTCGCAAGGGGCGCGACCAGCTGGAGAAGGAGTGGGCCATCCCTAGCCCGGCGAGCCCGGGCAGCCAGCAGAACTCGTCCAACGAGCCGGACTTCAGCGTCCAGGCCGTGAAGTGCGAACCGCAGAGCGATTCCGACGACCCACGTGAAGAGCCCCCGAGCCCGGCCCCCGCGCCCCCGCGCCGCGCGCATCCGCCGCGCTACGCGCCGCTCGCCCCCGTGCCGCGCCGCCGCATACACCGCTGCGAGTTCGCGGCCTGCGATAAGGTCTACACCAAGAGCTCCCATCTCAAAGCTCACAAGCGAACCCACACTGGTGAGAAGCCGTACAAGTGTTCGTGGAAGGGGTGCGAGTGGCGCTTCGCTCGCTCGGACGAGCTGACGCGGCACTACCGCAAGCACACGGGCGCCAAGCCGTTCCGCTGCCGCCACTGCGAGCGCCGCTTCTCGCGCTCCGACCACCTCGCGCTGCACGCCAAGCGCCACGCGTAAACACACCGACACACCAACACATCTCTCAACTTACGTTCTATAAGTGACTCCCCTAAGTTACACTGATTGTGATGATCGCTGCTCCTCAGAGCGTCAAGCCAAAGAATGCCGCTACATCGTAGCCGAGTCAACAATCATTACATTTTAATGCTTTAAAGTTATTTTTTTAAGTTTAACGTTTTTGTTCAGTAAAATCTTTATGATACTTTAGTAATAATTTAATTATAGATCAGTAGCCTGAGTTAACAAAAGTGTCACCTTAATGCAGGGCATTGTCTGTTCTTACCGCAGCAGACGTTTAATGTCTGTAATGCCTCTGCTTCCCACGACCGAGAGGAGCCCTACTCCCGACACGCTAATCCCCGAGCACCCTCGGAAGTAGGTCGTCTAGCGCTGACGCGACTACTGCGGTCCGTCGCTGCCCTCGCACTCTTTAAGTGTATCAACTCGCGAAGCTGGTCGTGGGAAGCAAGCTTTATAAATATTTCATCCCAGTTTCGTTATTTTTTCAAAAAAGTGCTTGTTGGACCTGTGTCTATGATCCGGGTCTCTTACTCGAAGTAATCCGGTGAAGTTAAGATAAAAAATAATAAATTAATACTTTGTTTTTAATATTTCGGCATTATCGTTGATTCTAATTTACTGAGAGATCGATTTTGTTTTATTCCATTTCGTCGCTTTTTATATTTTGGCGCTATCGCTTAGCGATGCGCGAGTGTGCCATGAGCGCGGGCCCGCCCGGGCGGCCCGCATGCATTTCTAGGCTTAGTGCGTCGCGTTACCTGATGTTATGTCGGCGCCTCGCACCACTCGCGACTGTCGAGTCTCGTATTTTTATTTTGGATATTGTTTATAAACGTATTTTATTCGGTAATTTAAGCTTTCTCTTACTTTTTCATTCCGATATTGTGCGGTTAACTGGCCTTTATTTCGTTAGTTGTAAGATTTATTATCGTCTGCACTAATTTTTTTGTAATACCGTTACACGAGGGTAACATCATCATCATCATCATCATCATTCCCCTGCCCTTATCCCAATTATTATTATTTGGGGTCGGCGCAGCATGTCCTCTTCTTCATCAGTGACATCTAAGTACATTTTTTTTTGTATTCTTGTAATGTGTAAACTAAGCTAAGTGTATATTTATTTTATGTATATGGGTGTAAGGTCGAGTCTGGGCGAAGGAGGCGCGCGGCCACGAGCTCGCATGATCGCACACACAAGAGCACCAGAATATAGAAATGGCCCAAACACATTCGCGACTCGACCAACAGCTGACCACCCTCCAAACGGTCGCATTGACTGTGCAGTGTGACATACCTCCCGGAGCCAATTATTTAGTCTTCCCATTTGATAAGTTCTTATTGTCCTAGAGGTTTTTGACTTTACAGTTACAGTTACTTTCATTTTGACGGGTGCGCACCCGTCAAAATGAATTTCGACTGATTTTTAAAGGAATTTTCGATTATAGTTGGAATTTCTCTTTATTTTTATTTCTAAAGAACTGATTTTATTGTGACAGACGAATATTTCGAGCGTTTGATAATATATATCGGTGCGTGTCAGGTCACGGCGACTTACCACCTAACATGCAACGTTGCATAGCACTTATTTAAAGTCTCTATTGATTTTATCTCTTTGAATTAATAAATCAAGAAGTTTACTAAACATATAGTAGTAAGTAAGGAGATAGTTTATTTGACGCATTTTTGGCGTTTTTCCGGAAAATAATTTATTAGTTTCTAAGTAATCTTAGTTTTTATACTTTTTCATATTGTTATCGTTTACGCATTTGTCGTCGAAGGTCAAAATGATTATAATTATGCTTTGTAAATATGTAATTTTTTAGTTACATAAGTGTAGTTATAAATGTAGATATTTCTTGTTTAGTACTGTTTCTGTTTAATAAATATATATTATGCGTATTTCGTGTTTTGTTTTGACAGTAGACAACAACACAATAAATACGTGGGCAATAGTAATTACAAGAGATAATGTAACACTGCTTGCAACTACTTACAAGCTTATTCTTTATCCTTTACACACCTCACCAGCCCTAGTATTTAGTCTTACGATCTAAAAATAGTTACAATTAGCCTCTGTGGTGGTTTAAGGTCAGCAAATAGAAGTAGTGGCGTGTGGCGTGTCCTTTACGCCTCTTGGGACCTATAACCGAGTTCTGTATAGTAAAGTGTAAGGGCAGATACCTCATTACAGCTTGACGTCAATATTAATGAACGGACGAACAAAATACAGGCAATGTCAATGCCGCGGCTGCCGTTGATGGATTTTTGTGGAGAAAAACAAAAGAGTACATGGTTCGAGTAGTGATATTTGTACAGGTTAATGATGGTAGATGCTGTTCGTATTTTTGATCTGAAAGTTATATTTTGTTTTTATCAGTTACGTGGTAAAATAGTCACAAGATTCAGATTTCTCGTCGACTTAACTTGATATTTCTAAAGGCTCTATTACCTATGTATAAAAGATACAATATCACATTAAATTTTTAGTAGTCAAATGCGTCGTTAGATAGAATATTGAAAATGATCGTCAAAGTATGCAAATATTAAAACTGCACTTAACTTCCCATTCTAAAGAAATGTTTTAAGGCAACAGAAAATCACCTAATAAAATTAATCTTTGAACACGACCAGACAGTTAAAATATCTCTAATTAATTTAAAACATATTACAAGCAGTATTAATTTCTTCCGATTCCCTTTTACTCAAACACTAATCTTCAAAATGTATTTAAATTATATTTTTATTATTAAAGCTAGATGATTCGTACAGCCACAGCATTCTAAGTCTAGATCCACGGGGCCAGACACAGTGCAGTCAAACAAGTTCCAATAGAGAAAGTACCGGTAAATGGGTAGCTTTCTACAAATCTTTTACCATGCACTTATCTATAATATGGTACTTACTAGCTTTACGATTTACTTAGAGGTATGGAACAGGTAGGTTTATGTTGCAACTGTTTTACAGCCGAGGATACAGTGGCAAATCTAGGATTATCGTATAAGGAGGATGGGGACCAGATACTCCCTTGGGTAGGTTACAGAAGATGTCTTACGTTTCGAAATTTAACGTTTTTTTTTTCTTTTTTATTTTAAGGTTGTATTATTCTGGGTATAGGACCTATCTTGCCAGTAATATATTTAAGCCTTACATTATTAATTTTAGGCTATCGAGGGAAACAAGATCTCTTTAAAGGATGCGAGCCCACTTGTATCAGCTTGTTAAATTTCTTTTTAGAACTTTGAACATGGCTGATTTCAAACCTTCTTAAGCAAACCCTTTCTTGTAAATAGTTATCTACCTAATTCTCCATAGAAACAACTCAGTATCAAGCGTTCTTATACTTTCTATATATTATTATTTTCCAATAGGGTGTTCCCCCACAGTTACAGTTAATATTTGCTGAAGAGACGAGGCATCGCTTCCTGTTATTGATAAAGTTTTGTCTCAAGTGCATTCTTTACTCTATTTTCATACAAAAGGAAACCTGATACGTTCCACATTCAAGCAAAATTGTATGAATGGAGGAGGGTATATTTGTTATTATATTCTAGGTGCGCTTGTGATTCAGTTTGCTTTATCAGAAAACTGTATGTTTGACGAATGATGTGGCAAAAAGATAGAGAAGTTTTGCTAGGTTTTGAGCAGTTGGTGTATGGTGTGGCAAAATAAGTGAATATTCTTCTTACTAGCCTTTTTCTAAGTTATTTTGTGTTCAGGTAACAATCTCATTGGATCATGCTGAACTTCTTACCTATGACATCTTACCTATTATGCCTCTAAAATTGATTTCCACTGAGTAACATGACTGCAATGAACCCCGCGTAGGACACGAAATTTGTGCGGTCTGCAAAGGCTTGTTCTGAGTTTGGGTGTCTCTATAAAAAAACACCGTATTGTTTTCTGACGAGACTGAAATACAAACATCTACGCAACCATTCTTTTTATTAATACATTTAGTAAACCAATGCTACAATCATATTAATTTATTCAAACATTTCTCCGACACTTTCTAATTAATTTAGCTTTGAGCACAAACAAACTCGCATCAGTGTCAACCGCTTGACAACAAGTATTGAACCTTGCTTTCAGTACACTTTAATTATAATTTATAATTATTATAATTATACTAACGATAGCACCGACTCTTAAATCTGGGTTAACAGCTGTACTTGGTAAGAGTAATTCGAATTCTTCTTATAAAGTGATGCAATTCAAAGAATTAAATTATGGTTAAACATGTAATTATTAAATGAAGTACAAATCATAATTTGGAAAAGATAGCCAACGCTAAATGATACCATTGCTTGCCAAAATTCTTAGTTACATGTGACATTTTGGAACCATAGAAAATTTAAAAAGGATTTTATATGTATTTAATTCATCGAAAATAAAGATAAAAATATTTATAACAATATCTTTAAATAAAAAATAACACTCAAAACCCTTTTTTTTCAAAAAAAAACCTTTTCGTTTCCGTTTTCTCCTGTCGTAGGTCTGCTGGCAGAAATTTCTTAGGAAATATTCAGTACCTTTGTACCAATTGTTTTTATATGTATCATCATCTCTGTAATTTGTGTGTAATAAATAAATAATAAAATAAAAAGGTGTTATTTAATAAACCTAAGTCTGGGTTCAAGACTAAGAGCCTACCACGTCTTAAAGCTAAACCTACTACCTACTATAGTGAGAGCGTGACACCACTCTATACTGTGTAGAGCCGCATCTCGCTTCCACAACTCCAACTGTGTTACTGTATGACATGGTGGTAGCTTGCACATTCTTGGCATACCCTGGCACCGGTACTTTTACCTCGCTTATACAATATCGGCGACTGGTTTGCACGGACCGCGAACTAGGGGCATTGCGACTCTACACATTTGAGTTAAAATCACTTAGTCGTAATTAAGATGCTGTATTTGTTATTTAGAAGTTAGATGTATACGCTCAATACGCTGTACAGTTTTTTTAAGCTTACACTCTTGAGTCTAAATTTCGACTAGATGTGTGTCACTTATAACGCTTATTACGTGAAAATGGATTGTAAGGGTAGAGTCAAACTGAACACACGTAAGTTACGAATGCATACGTTACTTAAGACTTTTATTTTTCATATAAACGAATAGATACAACATTCCCCTGCCCTTCTCCCAATTATTATTTGGGGTCGGCGCAGCATGTCTTTACTCATGCTGCTTAAGTTTTGGCTGTATTTTACGGCCGGCCGCCTGCCTGACGCCAACCCTCCTTGGGAATGCTGTTGCTGGTGGTTTACTCCCCACCAGAGAAACGAATAGATAGAATATTAAAAATAAAATAATGAATTCCATGCGTGGAATCACTTTGTCTCTACCTTTATTTTAATTCCCGTATTCGAGCTAACCCTAACGAATTTGATCAAAATCTTTTAAAAAGTTTAATTATTTTCAGTCTAAAAGATAAAGATAACATATATCTAATATTCCCTTAGCAACAATACCCAAGAAGTCCGGAAACAGACCCGAGGTCTCACACCCAAGGTCAGTCAGTCCTTGCAGTCAGCTGTTTGTCAGACTACTTACACATTCCTCGCGCGTCGCATTGCAAGCACTTAGTACTGAGCATAACAATCCATGTTGTTACAGTTTTACGATGCCTACTTTAATTTCATATTGAAATTAACTACTATTGTCACAATGAAGATGGGAATACAGTGATATTTGAAATATTCACTGGCCTGTAGGTTTAGTGGTTAGTGACCCTGACTGCTATACCAGAGTTCGTGGGTTCGATCCTCACCTAGGACAAATGTTTGTATGATGAGCACGATCATTTTTCTCTGTCTGGGTGTTATTTATCTATATTAAGTATGTATATAGAACTATGTAAGTAAGTTTATCAGTTGTTTAGTACCCATAATACAAGCTCTGCTTAGTTTGAGCCTTGATGGCGTTGTGTGAAAGTCGTGGAATATTATTATTATTTAATTTAATCATGAAAATGCTTAATGTTTTTTGAAGTGAACCATTTCAAGTTGAGACTCAAAACCAATTTTCGTTCGCAAATGGGTTTTAAGTACTCTACATTTATGAACAGAAAGGCTGCGCTGTTACTGCAATACAGAACGTAGTCATTTCATCTGATGCATTTTTAATAAACTGTCATGGTTCAGATCGATACTTGTACTTGTTCTAGTTAACAGTGGACATTATTGATTTTACAGTGTTGAAACACTTTTATCCACTTGGAACTTCTTCATTCATAAACGCTAAAAAAGGTATTCTAGACTAGAAACTATATGCTAGCTGTCCTAGCGAACTTTTTTAACGGTGTTTTCAGACGGTGTTAAACTATAGCTCTCAAAAATAGCTTAAGTTTCTTTTGGTAAAAGAATTTCTAAAATGGGTTTTAGTCCAAACTCTCACATCACCAATTTTTCCATTTTATAATCGTACTAATATTAATAAACGCAAAAGTTTGTTAGTATGGATGAATGGATAGATTTTTCTAACTTTTTTATGCACAAACGGCTATATAAATTTAGTATAGAGTTAACTAACACCCTCGGTTAACACAGGCTACTTTTTAACCGGCTCCATCAAAAGGGGCTAATGTTTTTGTAGCTATAACCGACATTCGCGTGAACAAAGTCGGATGCAACAGCTATTATTAGTATGTATTAAAAGAAAATCAATCTCGTACCGACAAGTATACAACCTTCTTACAATACGTATATGGAAGGAGGTCGGAAAATAATTAAATAGGTAAACGATTTCCGTTAAACAGGCGTCGCCGGCGCACTCTGTCTAGACACATAATCAAGAGCTGATGATTATGTATCAAGTCTGGTCGGTAAAGGGCTTTGAGTTACACAAAGGTGTTTTCATAAACCGTTGCTTAACCTATATTCTTAAATGTTGTATAAAAAAAATCGACCTAGCTTTTTTCTTCGATACGACAAAAATTAAAAATAAATGATAAGTTTGTTGTATGTACCATAACTGTTAATATGCATGAAGTTTATTTGCAAAAAAAAAACTTTTTTTTTTTTAATATAACACAAAGTCACTCCAAATTTTATTTATACGTATAGTACAAATAATAGACATTTATCATGACTATACACATGCCCATACTCTACATTACAATAATCCTAAGGTTCTACTAGACGCACAACTCTACATATCGGTCCATGTATCCTTGTACCGCACACACCTAACAGCTGTCATGAGTATCTGCCGTAACGTATACTATGTGCTAACAATGCAAGATCAAGTTCAAAGTGTTTTCAATCTAATATATAAAATTCTCGTGTCACAGTTTTCGTTGCCATACTCCTCCGAAACGGCGGGACAAATTCTCTTGGAATTTTGTGTATGCATTCAGTAGGTCTGAGAAATAAAGTCTGCTAATAAAGAATTGAGTATTGAGTATTGAGAATCGGCTACTGTCTATTTTTCACCCTTATTTCTGTTTTTTTCGTGAACGAAGTCGCGGGCAACAGCTAGTTTATATATAGGTAATAGACATTTCTCCTAACTAAACACATGTCCATACTCTACATTATAATAAACCTAAGGTTCTAAAGGAACAGCTCTACATATCTGTCCATGTATCCTTGTACCGCACACACCTAACAGCTGGTGTCATGAGTATCTGCCGTAACGTATACTATGTGCTAACAATGCAAGATCAAGTTCAAAGTGTTTTCAATATCTAATTTATAAAATTCTCGTGTCACAGTTTTCGTTGCCATACTCCTCCGAAACGGCTTGACCGATTTTGATGAAATTTTTTGTGCTTGTCCGGTATCTATGAGAATCGGCCAACATCTATTTTTCATCCCTATTTTTTTTTCGCGAACGAAGTCGCGGGCAACAGCTAGTTTATGTATAGATAGTAGACATTTCTCATTACTATATACTTGTCCATACTCTACATTGTAATAAACCTAAGGTTCTAGAGGAACAACTCTACATATCGGTCCATGTATCCTTGTACCGCACACACCTAACAGCTGGTATCATGAGTATCTGCCGTAACGTATACTATGTGCTAACAATGCAAGATCAAGTTCAAAGTGTTTTCAATTCATGCTCTAAGGTCACGACAGCTATGAGGAGTACAGTGAAGACATGTGTTCCTATTGTTTATGTTACTAAGAAGTACATTGTATAGTTTATAAGTTCTATGGGATATTGTGGAAGCTAGTAAAATGGTATATTAAGGTCAATGGGGAGCCAGGATGCCCTATTTAATATAAAGCATTCAGTTAAATCTGGTTTTACTAGAATCTACCCTAGTCTGATTTGGGATTAAGACTATTCGTAATATTATGTGATTTGTATTTACAGAACCCATTGGCCAAAATTATACAACTATTTTTCATTTTATTAAACGATATACCAATAATATCCGCTTTAATCAGTCCATTCTTACTACCGGCTAGATAAATTACTCTTCTGTACATCCCACATTGTTCTTCTATTTATCAGATACAGTCTAATAAACTACGAAGTTCAAAAAAGAAAGACGAACACACGAACATTCACTTACACAATCCTAGATAAATTACTAATATTCCGCTTATTCTGCCTTGTTCTTGTATATATCGGATACAGCCTTTTAAACTACAAAAATCAAAAGATAAACATTTGTACAAAACATATTACACCCCTCGCTCTTCCTTTAAAACCCCCCCTTCCTTCTCCCGCCATAACATTATGCACCCGATAATCTCCGGCCAGTTACTTGCAAGTTATTCAGTTTTCCCTCCATCTCCGTTTGCCACCTCAAAGATGGCAGCATCCACGAGTTTTATCTCTACAAATATACATTTATTTAAATTGAATAAATTGAAGTTGTTTCATTCGAAGAGACGCAGATGCATTTTCGTAATCTTTAGTTTATATTAATAATGCAAACTTTCTAAAAAACGATTTCTTGCATTTACGATCGACAGCATATTTATGTTGAGGATAAATCAAATAATTACTTGCTTTCTTTAAAAAAATACTATGCTAATAGGTAGAAGATAAGATCCGAGAAGACCCAGACCAAACGATGATGGACAAATGAGAATAAGGAAGATATTTACAGTTCAAAACTGACTGCTTCAAGATTTAGGCGACTAAATAATACAAATAATCTAGTAACTAAAACGTCAACAATTAAGACTCTCAACTCGTCAACATCTTCATACAACATGACATGTGAAAACAAACCTCGGTCTATTATGCCGCTCCTATGGAACGAATAAGTTATTAAAAGGTAACAGTCAATTAGCCATAGTCAAAACCATAAATTAGCATAAATGATTTTTTTTCGGAACAGTTTTTCTTGGCGATGGTTTGTATTAAAGTTTGCATACTCACAACTTTGACTAGGCCTCACCAAAACACACTGTAGTTATACAAATAGTAAGTATAAGTTCGACAGTTCATCAAAACATCCTTACTCTCTTATCCTTCGATTATTTCTCCGTAAGGCTCAAGGTCAGCATAACAAGTTGATGTTATATCAAGTTACAAAATAACTTACTTCATTATTTTTATACATCCAAGGTTACTTATTACTCGACTTTATGTAAACTCTACATTAATAATTTTATATTACCTTTTGTTTGTTAATTTTTCCTATTTTTTTTTGCTTTAATGCTGGTTGTATTATATTTTTAAATAAACTTTACAACAATTGCTAAGTAAACAATTACTGTGTATTTCTTTTTTACTTATCTTGACAGTTGCTCTACATTTTGTGCAAAAGATCTATGTGTGTATTTAAGTTCAATGTGACTGATTACAAAATATTACCTAATAAAGAAAAACATTTTAATCAAGAATTAGCAAACTCGTTCGAGATAAGAGCTTAGTATTACGTGTTGACCCAAAAGGCCGCAACATTGATGCCGGAGCAAGAGTCACGCTACATGAGACCCAATGTAATCGCTGTCCTTTATCGACTGTAAAAATGTGGCGGTGACGTCACCGTCGCAGGCGCAACCAAGATTAACCGGCGACCAACTAAATATAGAGTGTAAACATGCCTTAAGTGAATCATGTGCGCTCGCTTCAGCTGTAGTAAGTAAACAGTCGTGGCATTGAATACAATCATTGTTTCGTAAGTATAATGATTAACGTTCAACACTTTATATTATATTTAAGAATGAACGGTTCGATTGACGATATTACCGCGTGCATTCAAAACATAACCTCCAAAACACCTAAACCATTGTCCGGCGCGTAAAAAATGCAGGCCCGGTGGCCGCGGCGACGTACGCACCTTGGCGCGGCGAGCGAGCGCGCCGGCTCGCAGTCAGTGCCGAACCACGGGCCCGGCGGCTCGTCGCGACAACCACTACCACTTACAACTTCTCGATAACTTATCAACGAATAATTGCATGAAGTCATCGATTAAATTAAGTGTACCAACGTCCGTAGCTCACAACACTGTTATTGTTTCAATCGACTCTACATTCAAAAAGTTGCCGAGGTTCAATGCTAAAGTTTGACAGTGGTGAACTCTACAAGTGTCCGTGAAAAAAGTTGTGTGCGATCCGATTGGTCGGTTTGTTTTGTTTTGTTAAGTCGTGTCCGGTAGCAGGATGAATGGGACGCCGGCTAGGAGGCCTAAGAGCGCTTTCTCTGAAATGGTGAGTGCAAGAGATCTCTCCGAGACTGTCGGACTACATTTTTTGTCGACATATTTTGTCGGTGCGTTGGAAGTTTCCGAATAAACTTGGGTGTCAACCCTAAGTTGCTGCACGGTTTACGAGTGTGCCGAAGCTATCGAAGGCCGGATATTTCCCTCGGGTAGAGAGCCCTGCTGATTTGAAAGGGTTACAAACAAACGATAACTTATAGCGCTAGAACGTTTGCCGTTGTGCATTAATTGATCAATAAAATTTATTTATGATTTATTGTTTTGTTTACGGTTCGAGAGATGAGTAATGCTGTGTTGATATAAATGTCATTAACTCTCATAATTTTAATATCTTCACATATGTTTTTCGCTGTGTCATTAGCTTAATAATTTTATTATTTTGGCTAGTTCCCCAATTATCTTTGACAATAAACCTACATTAAATTATCAATCAAGTCCCAAGTATGTCACCGTATTAATTATCAATTATTGACAATTAATTTAGTTGCGCTGCCTATCAGCGGCAGTAATTTATCAATTCACTTCGATGTAGAGTCGAGTTTATTTTCGTAATATCGTGTATTGTGGAGATAGTTATCGTTTTAAATGAGCATTCTAAACATTAATAAGCAGTTAGTGTTGGCCGGCAACAGAATGTTTGAAAATATTTTTATCTCTACAAAATGAGTTGTTTTACAAGTTTTGTGGGTGACCATGAACCGTGAGGCAGACGTATAAGGGGATACGACTAAAAATTCCGAGTATTAAGAAACATAATGGTCTAGTGACTAGACTGGGGCCATTGAGAATGGATTACACACGCATAAGGAACGAATTAACTGGCGATCTACAAATGTGATCTTGTTAGGTTTAAATACATAATGGTCTAACTATAAGAAACTTTTTTAGTCTTTTATTGCCATAATCTTTGGCTTAAATATAATTTTGACGTTATTTATTTATAAAATGGTTTATTTAGACGTTATTTTAATAAAGGAGAGTTCTTCGATCTTTTGAACAGCTAATTCTACTAAATTATATAGACTACACTATGCAATTTATTTAAACTAGGTAACATGTACTCTATATTTACACTTACTGGCCAATTTTCAGTAATTATGTGTTCGCCACTTTGGTCAGCTAACCACGTTATTGACAGTATACGAAAATGCTTCGGTTTAGATATTAATATTATACGAAGCAATTTAGTAGTTAACATGTTGGCCTGATATTGTAAATATTTATAGCAAATTAATGTTTATCGTGGCATGTTTATAAGGGCATAAGTAGGATATCACAATATGAGAAATAACGGGTGATAAATGGATGACTTTAGTAGAAAAAAATAAAGGTGGAAGGCATCTCGAATTAAAATCGAATGATTGTAAAAGAAATGGCCAACAATAGACTATATTGAAAACTTCTTATTGGAACACTAATACTCTTTAATATCCCTATCTATTAAAGAGGATTTTTTTAAGTATAGTAAATTAAGATAGTTGTAAAAGAGCATAAATCACCAAACATTTCTATGATTAGTTAACCAAAGAACAATCATACGTTCACAGTATCATAATACTAAACAATGATAGTGCTTTGTACATAGAGATTGATTAATGATAATCTCAGTTTTAGACACCAATAATAAAATAATATCTAGGCTTCAATAAAAAGCTAAAATGTGATGATTACAAAGTTATGCTTATTGATTTAAAAAAAACCTCTAAATTCTGCCATATTTCAATCTTTGAAGAGGTGCATAATGTCGTCGTATTTTAGACCTATTGCAAATTATAAGTACCCAAAATTTTATTAGCGTTTGACTTTATGTTTTTTTGTTTTAGAAAATGATTGATTACGATAAGCTATCTTTAATATTTGAGAACCACTTAAGCTGTGATTACTACAAACCCATTACCTATGTAAATAAGATACCTTTTATGGTGTTTTAACATTGATGGTGTGAAATATTATCATCAGTCACTGTAATGTCATGGTCAACTTAGTCGATGATTAAATTACATAAGACTCAAAGATGTGAATCTTGTTTTATCAGGTTTGGTACCTTAAATAGCTACCTACTTTTAAATTAAATAATGAAAAATATTTTATACTATTACCTATAGTAAAAATATCTATCAGGACATTTAACATTTCACTCAAAAAACAATATGGCGGTGTTATTTAGCGTGCTGCAATATTTTCATACAAACTTCTGTAGCTTTTTATAATAGTTAACTTTGAACAAAAGCCTGCAACGAATGTTTTTGTTAGTGTATGTGAACTTTCGTGGGTATGGAACAACTATGTAGCGTGGGCTTGCATTCCTATAATTCTGCCTGCAATAGCGGTATCATATCAGATGTCGAAGTTTTATTTCGGTGTCATTTACGTTACTTTACACTCTACATACTACTATGTATCTTTATTAAATTAGAAGGGCATACTTCCCAATTTACTAGTAGCAATGTCAACTCACCAGATCCGAAACGGAAAAGGGGATATAATTTTAGATATCTTTTGCAAAATATATTACAAAACTCTCTTATGATATAATTTACGGTAATTCTCGTATTTTTTGTTAGAGAAGATTACACCAATCAAATATTTAGACGTTAGTAAACAAGAGCCAACAAGCATAGGTAATATTTAGCCAGTAACGGCTTAATCTGTGGACTACACCAAACGCTACCGTGTACCGTGGAGACCATAACGACCCATTTTGAACAGGCCATAAGAGGAAATTGGCCATGGCAAGGTAACGGTACAGTATTAGCATAATCACCACTCTTAGAATTGACCCCAATAGTCGGTGTTACCACAAATGTACTGCTCTCCTTTCATTTAAGGAAACCGTAATGATTTTATTTGCAAATGAGGTTATGTTTGACAAATCATTTCCTTACAAATATTACGTATTTGTAAGGAAATGTTTTTTTGACAGTGTTTTTTTTTTAATTCTTTAATCATAGAAGAATACAGCTATTTCTCTACTGTGTTCAAATACAGCAAATTAAAAAGTAATTGTATGTCATAATCGACCCCTTCGAAATTATTTCGAACGCTCGCTTCGTTAAATTTTAAAGCACACTGTTCCTATAAAATTTGGCCTCGTCTTTGAATTAAGTGTATTCTATATCTAGGTTTGCAACGTTTTCTGTTTTATTTGTGAACCGCTGAAACTAAATGAATATGCAAGGGCACGTTGACTGTTGAAACGTTTCTCATGATGTGAGATGAATGCAATTAAAGTCGGGCTTCGAGTACAGGCGAAACCGACTTTATAAATGTACAATCTAAGTTATTTAGGGAATTTACTGACAGTACCGAACTGGCTACTGGTATTTGCAATGTGGTACAAAGTTGGTAGCTGCGCCGATATTGATTTGCGCATAGTTACAAAATTGTTTACTAAACAATGCATGTTTATTTATAAAACAATTTATCACAGGTTATCGAAACATTATCTATGTATTTATATGCTTAATTGGTTCGTATACCCTAGAATTTATCTCAGTTGCACAGAGGGTAATAAAAGCATTGCGTTATTGTTAACATACAGTTTTATCCAGAAAATTGGTGAATCCTGGAAACTGTCTTCATAAATATCCGCTCGTACAAATATTGAGTTCCCATTAAAATAGTCTGAATAAGTTTCGTGGGATGACATAATAAGACCTTCGTTTCGCCTCTATATGTTAAAAATATAAGTGACTACCACAGTAAAAAGTTTAATTATTCTTATGACATAATTAAAACCACTTTGTCGTTAACATTCTGGTATTCAAGTCTAGTCGTTTTTATCAAGTTTGTAGGCGTTTGTCGTGGTCACACGAATTTGTTTTTTGCACTCGTTCGATGTGGATTCCATACAAGTTTTTATGGAATTCTCTCTCTTGTATTAATTGTTTTTCTTCGCGGATCGCATGTCATTCCTGTTTTGTTAATTAATTGAGATATTGCTTGAACGAGCTTGTTTGTATCGAGTTGAGTTAATTTAGAGCTCGTTATGTTTTATAAATTATGTCTTGAATTAGCCTTGTTGTGAACGTTGGCAAATAGTGACGTATTTTTTGTGGCAGATATCGTTTGACAAAAATGACAGAAAATATAGCAAATTATATTGAAATATACATAATTAGACATTTTTATACAACTAGAGGTAAATAATTAAGACGACAAATATGTTTAAGATGATCTTTTTATTGACATTATTTGTTTTTCAAGCTCCTTGACCACATAACTCCAAATTTATCTCAATACATAAGTATAGCATAAGAAACATGATGTTAGTTTTTACAAATACTAATTAGAATGTTCTAGAAACAAGTTTTACGAATCTGAACTTTGTCGAATGCAAAAAGTTAATAGGATATTTAGTGTGTAGGAAAATCATCCGGTACTGAGTCATTTATTATAATTAGTTTCGCGAAATATTATTTATCGATAGTTCGCGCTTAAATGTGAAACTAGTTTTGAATAAAATTTGGATTAGGTAGAACTAGGCGCCACACAATTTATTATGTTACTACCCAGACTGTCTTTCAAACATGTGGTAGCAATTTGTAGTTTAGGGAAAACCCGACGGTGTGGGATACTGGGAATGCCATGTCAGTAACCTGTAATTATAGTAAAAGGGAATACCGTCTTTGTTGCGTCATCCTCAATTTTATTGATTAGAAAATTACCAACCCTTATCCAAACATAAATATCGTGGAACTTAAAGACACTTTTTATGTAGTACAATGTATGATAGGATCTTTACTAAACAATATCTATATAAAACTAAACTTATATTAAAATGTCTATTTCAGCCCTCTTCCTTTCTTCTAAATTTTTGCGTCCCTGCGCGCCTGACAGTGTCCATTATGATCTTAACTTGTTTTATTTTTTACCATCTCCGTAACATATGGAATGAAATAAACAATTGAGTATATAATACTTAAAAAATAACATGATATTTACAGACCGTCGAAACATATTTCGTCATCTCTGTTTATGGTGGGATACATGGTAGCATTACTACGTTGAATAGAAATTATATCAATTCTTAATTACGTTACCAGTAATTTGACTAGTTTCCAAGATCGACTTTCCTACTTACATGGGGCCATAATAGCACCGTATCAAAAACAAAAAACTGCGCATCGTTGCTCATAAGCGTAACAGAATAACAAACAGCTATGCACCTTTCAAAATAGCCTTGTAAACTATTCAATGTGTAATAAAGAAAGGGAGCTTGCCAAGGATCAGCGCACGCCCTTCTGACCGTCTACCACGACACCTTAAAGTAGGATAACTGCAGTTGAAGAAGCGAGATAGCGCTCTATATCGTGTAGAGCGGTGTCTCGCTTTCACAAGTACGACAGTGTTGGTTTATAAAGTGGTGGTACGCCCACCTGTACACGGTGCAGGGAGACACGCACCACAGCATCCAATACACATTATACACGTGCATTATGATAATTTGATCAAGATCAACCGGCTTGTGATTCAGCGGGAAACAATTTGGAACTGGATAAGTTTAGTCCGGTTGTGGATTTTGTTCAGGACGTTTATTATACTGAATTATACTGACTTGTTTCTGGGAAACAATGTTTTTTCAGAGAATTATGAGTGTGTCGGGTTTATATTTAATGTCTTTTATTAGATGACAGCGTCTCTAAACGTCATTTCGAATGACGTCGGTTTGGAACATAACTAACTACAGAGTTAACAAAAACTGTAGTTTTTTGTCTTTTTTAAGAAGAGTAGTAGGTACTATTAAGGAGGGAAAGAAAAAAATCAGATTTTAGTCTGTATATTTATATTTTAAACAAAATAGAAAAAATATACGTACTTAAACAAAACATACATTTTCCTTTTAGACTGTCTGTAATATTCCGACCTTACCCAACATTATACCATGAAACAATCTTTCTCTTTAAAAATCTCACGGAACCTTGTGACACAGTTTATAGAAGACTATTCATCTCAATAAATTTTACTCCATTTATCTCAGAGTACTGAAATCTCGCTCTCGTTGTCACCTACGAGACGTTATTCATTCTATTTCACTTATTATTGTTTTAATACTTGAAATACCTCACGTTGGTACTAAAACAATCAGTTCACCTGTTGAGCAATGAAGCAAGTTCAAGAGAATATTGAGGGGTGAATATATTAGTAACCTTTTTTCAATACGCTTCTAGCAAACATGTAATACTCAGTAATCGAATTGTATTAAATATGTTGAATATGGTATTATACATACAAGGTAAACCCAGAGTTTGAACAACAATTTATGGAACACACAATCCTTTTCAGAGATCGAATCCAAAGCCCGATTGAAAAGTGTAAATTTTCGAAAGTAATTTAAGATTTTTATGTAATGTCGAATAGGCCTAAAACAAGGAACTTTAAACACGTTAAATATTACAAAACTAGTGACTCTTAAAGTCATTAGCATATCACCCAGAAAACCGAAAAAAAAGGACGCATAAAAATGACATTCCTATGGAGAAGATAGCAAATACCAATATTCTACTCCTGCACACATTTATTTTCTTCTTTACCACAGCTAATATAACTATTAAAGTGTCCTTGAACTTGCCTCTCCATCCAAAGATGGCCTAATAACCTCTTTACCTGAACTCCGATTCATCGCCCTCAATTGTTATGACAATTGCTTTAATGTCCAAGTTTCTGTAGATATTAAGCATTGAATACGTATGTATTTGTATGTTACAACAGTGTGTATGTTAAGGATTTTAGTGGTAATAAGCTATAGAATACTGACTTGAAATCAATCGGTCAGGCAATCTGTGTATGTTTAGTTGACTATGTAAACTTCTCACTCGTTATGTTCCGAGCAAATATTAGTTCTATGTGTCTGTTATTTTAATTATGTTTAATTTGATGTAACTACTTAAACTTGTATATGACATATACAACCTTGCTTATACTGGTTCAAACTGGAAAATAAATCAAACGACATGGTTTAAACCTTTTTTGATTGGTGCAGCTACTACTCTCTCATTTTTCCCCTTGTTTCAAAACAAAAACAGTTAGTGACAGGTCTGAAATCATCAATAATCACAATATTTTTTGAAATAATGCTTCGTTAAATACTACTCGTTATCAAAGATCCGCAAATATTTTTCCGGATAAATACTCAGGCACGCAAACCACGTAGTGATTAGAGTGTATTGTGTTGTAAAATGTAGATATAAACTATGCAACTAGGTATTTGACTGATTTGGGTATTTACAAAATTAATAAGTTCTTTAGATAGATTTACAAAAAATATTAGACATGTATTTTTTCTTTTTTTGCGTAGGTAATTAAAAAAATGGAATCGATACATTTAATTGAAATCTCGTGTGACATCACGTCATAATGCGCTTTTTAATGACAAGTGACGTTACTGCACCCAATTCTATACGATTCATATTTTCTATTGCTTTGAAAAAAGAAGATACTTATACAATATTTTTTGAAAATATGACTGACGGACTAATTAGATTTTTTAAATCAAATACCTAATTTTCATAAAATAGACAACATTATTAAGTGGGCCATGTTTAGGAAGCAATGCGGTCTACACGCCTAATATACTTCACACCGTCTACGGACTGTCTGGGCGACCCGGATTGCCCTTAATCCGCCTCCTAGGCCTGCCCGGGGGCTTAAAGGGCGGGGGTCATTAGCCCCTAGGGAGGAAAGGGGTACAAGTTGGGGGCCCCCACGTAGGGGTGTGTTTAGGATAGAATGAACGCAGAAATGTTAAGCGAATCAGCATAAATAAACAAATGTATGATCACGTTTTGTCTTTGTAATGTTAGTGTTTGAATGGATTTTATTGCGGTTTGCTTGTGGCTGCAGAATTGACAAAAATTAATATACTTACTGTTTTACATAACTTTAAAACAAAAGCATCTTTATTTTGTAGCTCAAACTCCCAAAATGACTTTCACTGGACAATTAAATTTGAATTCTATTACAAATCACAGAAGCGTCATTTTCAAATATCACCCTATTGTTTAATTCCTGGATCCAATCGCATTATTTCCTGATAGGGAATTGTTTCGAAATCAATGCATATATCTGACAATACCCACAATCACGAAGCAAATACAAAGAGGAGATGGCCTAAGCAACTGTGCACTGTGACACTCAACTAGGCCCTGACGTCATCATTTGGGCGTGGCTTTAGTCAGTGAATAATAGTGCGTTTCCAAACATAATCCGACCCGACACTAGATGGCGACACTTGGTGTCATGGAAATTAAAAATATTTAGGTATGTAGAGCTAGAACTAACAAATTTTAATAATATTAATAATGAAATTTGTTCAACATTCATTCCTAAAGATCCTTTTAAGGCCAAAATGTTCTTTTTGTAGTTTTCATATCATTTTATAAACACGTGGCCATCTATCGTGAGATAGTTACGTCACTACAAAACGAAATCGACAGAAGGAGCGAATAGTTTTGCTATAGACCAATAGATGGAAAATAGAGAAGTGGGCGGGATCTAGCACCCCCTCACCCCGCAAAATGTCACGCGTTGTTTCCTAAGGAAATCGTGTTAGAACATCTCCTCTTTGTATTATCTCCGTGCCCACAATCAACTGTAACCGTAATGCGTTTCGTACCAAGGCCCGCTAATGGATGCCTAATGGACAATTTTCGGAATATTCATAATTAGTTGACTTATTTTCCATGTCATTTTTAAAGCAGATATATTACTATCCTTATTTCCTTTTATATTAAAGCTTTAATTTAGGAAAAAATATTGATTAGTTAGTAACGAGAATGATACCCTACTGCTTATTACCTTTGATCTGAAGAGAAACATTGAATATGAAACTGAACTATGTATTGTAGCGCGTCATCTCCCTTCCGCATCGGCATGTCCTACTATCAGTATTCCTGGTTTAAGTTTAACTCTTCTCTATCTACTACTAAGCATCATATTTGATCTATTAGTCGCAAACAGACAGATAAAACATTCCTCTTCAGGACACAACACAAGTCGGGTAAATATCACATGGTTACTAGAATAATGTTATATTTTATTGGTTTATACACGTTAACAAATTGTATGTGGTAAGGACGGAAAATATACAGAGCAACATAAACTGCAATAATGTTGAAAACATCGATTAATCTTAACCAAGTCTAGTATATTTCTAGCTTCGAGTCCCCGTTCTATAAATAAACGCAATAAAACTGTATTGCCTCTCGTATTATTGAAAATTATCTGATAATGTTGGAAGCTATTTTATCTAGGCTTGCAAATAAAGGCTGAAGCGGGTTTTTAACGACAAAAGTGCCGCAAATAAATTAAGTATTATGGTATTTAGATGATCAGAGAATACTTCCTATGAGTTCTTAAAGCATGATTTATACTGTCGTGTATGCGAGACACAGCATTGTGCAATGTAATGCGCGATCTAGCTTCCACATAGCAACTTGAAAAGATGAGATGGAACCAACAACCACATCTTAAAGTGAGATTGAAGGTGTTGTGGAAGATAAACGCTGTTCTACGCTGTCAAAAACTACAACAGTTAATTTAAGAAGGTCGGGGGAGGGGTTAGATCCGTTATAACATTTTAAAGTTTGAAATTATTTTCAGCTATTTCGAAAATCATCATCATTCCCCTGGCCTTATCCCAATAATTATTTTATTATTATTTCAGTTGTTTTCGAAAATATGTGTCCCAACTCCACGCGTTAATGACTCTCGATGCCTATATAAAGAATTAAGGTACCTACTTATTTTTAGGCTAAGAACTTATTTGTATATCCCTTTTTATAACGTAACGTAACATAAGTCAATTACGTGAATGTATTAAAGGATAGCATGCATCACAAACCCGCTTTACGAGAAATGCTGCAACCGACGATTGAGGCGAATGCCTTGATGACTCACCATGTGATATTTATGTTCTATAATGTCAAATCTTAAGGTTACCTAAGGACAGTTGAAGGTTTCTCTGTTGTGTAAATATAGAACTGATTTTATTTTTACTAGTTATTACTGGTCTTTTTTTGTTGTATTGATATAGGGGGTGTATCAGCATATAATTATAAATAACATAATCTCATGACATAATCTTATTTTTTGTTTATCTTTAGTAGGTATCTATAGTTTATATAGTACAACAGTTTTTATTCTATTTGTTTTCCTAGCGTATAGTGTCCCACTACTGGGCAAAAGCCTTCCCCAAGCCCTTCCACGATTCTCTATCCTGTGCCGCTTCGAACCAGTCCTTGCGGTGTGCGTTTAATTCATCCCGCCACTGCTATCTTCTTACTCATTTTTTTCTAGCCTGTAATGTCCCACTTCTAGATAATGGTCCCCCCTAAGTCCTTTCACAATTCTCTTTCTCAATTAAATAAAATAAATTTCATATGTTCGCATTAATAGGGTCTTTTTCGCAATCTTCCTGCTACAGAACTCTACCTTTTGAATATACGTATGTGAAATCGCATACATATTCTATTTTATCTTTATTACACATAGCGGGATCTAATCTCCGCAATTGATCTATTAATATATTAATCCCAGTCATTAGGTCTACTTAAGATTGTCTATTATTAGACCAATAATCCGCGAGAATAGCCTTACTGCATAGCCCTTTCAATATGCATATTTAATATACTAAATTGTTGTGTGTCTGTGTGTCAGTTATAAAAAAAATATAGTTAGCTTTTGGCAGAATTTTGTAAAGAACATTTTTGTTGTCGTCTTGAATAGTTTTCTTGAAGCAAGATCTTTATTCCCTTTCATCAACACTGATCTGACAGGCATGTGCATTCACTGTGCGAATGACAAAAAAAAATTTACTTGACTTTTATTTTTATTGTAATGATGTCTAATTTAATTATTGATATTTTTTTATGAACAATATTTTTTGTAACCAAGAATCTATTTCTAATATGGGTGAAATTGCCTGGAGAATTGACCTTACACACTTCATTTGTTTTTAATCACAACAGAAGCTGTATTGAACATATGATTGGGTTCCATACAAGCACTATGTATACAGCAAGAAAGAGGATGTATAGCTAAGTGTATAGTGTAAGAGACAACCCAATAGATTGGCGGATAACTGGCTTTGTTGAGTGACACTGACTATGTTAGATAACGGAGCCTACCACCATACTCTTAATTACGACTTCTGCTAATGTGTAAGAGAGATGCCGCTATACGCCGTGTAGCGTGCTGTTTCACTTCGATAAGTGCAACAATCTTATTTTAAAAGGTGGTGGAGGGTTCCAGGGGGAGGGAGTCATGTGTACCTAGATGTTATACTAAATATGTGTACTAGTATCTTGCAGCTTAAGTGTATTGGGTATTAGAATAATGTGAGATCACGAGATTCCTTGTTTTATTGGTACCGGAAAAGGATGAGGACAAAAACCGAGGATGCTACTTAAAGTGCTATCTTGAATGTCAAAGAATGTTTCCATCTCAAATATACAGATGGCAGTCTATCTCTACTGTACACTTAAAACTGTCAGAAACAGCATTAAACTTAACGGCGACTTAAAACTAATTGACATACCAGTGATCGACTAATACACACGCAAGTTAATACTAATTAATTATAATTACAATCACACATCAATATAGACCATTTCACCATTCTATGACCCTCTACCATGAACATCAAATATCTCCTCGTACCCTGTACCACGAGACCTCTTTCCTCATACGATGAACATCGAATTTCTTCTCATACCCTGTACCAAGGAACCGCTATCGCCTTATTCCCCGTACCATGAACATAGAATTTAACCACGCACCCCGTACCAAGAGACCGGTCTCCCCGTACCACTGGACATTGGGCACTGCATCGACTATTTATAGACTGCTGAACTTGAACCAGCAGTATCGATTTCGTGTCAACAACTCATCGATCGTCGTTTGTTTAATATAGTTTCCTGTATCGAGGTTTGTAATAGAGGGTAGATTGATGCGATGAAGTGTGGGTTTTCGACTTGAATATGTATTTTAGTAGACAATTTTGATCGTTCAATGCATTTACTAAGTATAAGAGGACATTCTACAGTTTAACAAAAGATTTATACTGAATAAATACTCTGACGCAATTCGTCATCATTACTTACGCCATATAACGCCCTATTCCTTTAAGTATCTAAATAAAATTTAAAATTTATGCAACACATGCAAGACTCAAACAGCGTCCAAGAAGTTAATCCTAAGATACCTAATTAACACCAATACAACAGCCAAGACCTATGTGTGCGTCAAAACAAAACTATAATAACCAAACAATATACCGCTATAATTCTTTTCAAATGAGAGGACTACAATAATTACTTCACGCACTGGCTGAAAACAATAATGCCCATCTTGTGAAAATCTGTGCCAAAAAGAAGAAAAAAAAACATAGTATGATAAAACCTCATAGTAAACATTGTGTGAGCAAGAGGGCATTATGTACCGTTTATTACTCTGTCTCTCTTCTACACCAACATCTGTGCTTGAAGTATTCATGTTAGAAGTTTTCTTAATTTAAATTATTGTACTAAGTCGGTATTGATAAAACCAGGCGCATATTTGTAATCAACATATCAGATATAAAAATAAAGTAAAAAACTTTACGAATCTCGTACGTTTTATGAACGCAAATTCTCCGAAACAAGCCAATCACTGAAATATTCGCAGAAATTAAATACAAACTTTATTTCGGGTTTATTTGATCGCATATTTTACACTTGTATAAATTCGAACCTTATTTTGTTAAGCAATTAGCAGGTTCCGCCAGATCAGTAACTGTTCAGGTGCATACATTCTGGTTTAAATATTTTTTTCTCTGTATTGTTTAAAGTAGAATAATAAAAATCTTTTTTTTTACCTTTCTAAAATCCCACTGCTAGGCAAAGGCCTCTCCTCTCTTTTAATCGTCTCTATCGTTTTCGATTTTTGTGAACGCTTGCCCAGAATCTGACTACTTTAAACAAATGAAATAATTTCGGTTTAATAGTATCAAATTTTAATGAGCTAAACATTTTTAAAATTCTTAAAAAAGTGTGGAGCACCCGCTTTAAATGACGCCATATTTTTATAATTTTTGCCACTTTGAGCTGCTGATTCTGTAGTGCAATCGTATCTCGTTTTACATCTGAAATTGTAGCACATAAATTAATTTAATCTGATACATGTTTTAATTAACACCAATTTTAACTGCCGTTGGATAACTCACATGCCTTTCATATACTGACACAGTTAAGAAGATCGAAAAAAAAGAATCAAAACAGCAAAATATTACAAGATATTCATAACTTCATAACGCAATTAAATGATCCTTCTTCATCATTATTCAATCTAGTACTTAGTAACAACAGTTCTAGATTCGAAAGGCCAATCAATTGCAGAAAAGCAAAGAAAAACAAAAACACATCAAGTAACCACCCAAATATAGATACAAACGCAAAACAAATGACAATCCAAAACAAATTCGTGCATCCATTTACTTACTACGCGTTTCACGTATCTATCGCAGTATTCGCAGAGCAAACGTTCGCATTTCACGACGCAACGGACCGTGCAGTGGAAAACCGTGCTGATCCAGTCCATCTGTAACCGGATCGCTTTGACGGCCGACCGGATTGACGCCGCGTGCGTTACGGTCCGGCCGGTGCTTTTACGGTAGTTCAAATGTACCTTTTCGGATTTTTGGTGTGATTTTTTGGTGCGTTGTTTTGTTTATCTGTGCTGTTTATGGTTATGCTTACCTATTACTTATTTGATAAACATTTTAAACCACCTTTCCTTGTGAAAACTCAACGTAACAGTTATCACGTCTTGTTCTGGTACTTTTAATTGTAAAATACTGAGACTGAATGATGTATAAGTAGATAATAATGTTACATTAACCATGTTAAACCAATACATCTATTTTCGTTTGACCAATACATCTATACGCCATAGAGTCAGACTTTGGTAAAAAGAAGAAATGTCAAATTCTTTTATCCAAAGAACATTAAAAATCATTCCTAAATTCACACCGGTACCTACCAACACCTATATAAATGCACGTATTGTACACCAGAGGACGCTGCAAGCCCTTTACACAGTCGCCACAAATCTAAGCCCGCGCTAATCCTTTTGTGGCACCGCTCACAATAGTTCGTCAGGTGATCCTGTGACCTTTACACCCACATACACGGGACAATGCGTTTACTTCGAAATCCGATAACTTTCGGTATAAATAGATGTGTGTAAGATAAACCTTTTCAATTAGGATTCTAACAATGCACAACATTTTTGGTTGTGACATGTAAAAGACACGAACAGTATGGAGTACGGAATTACCGAAATTGAAAAAAGGATTTTGGTGTACTGTGTCTATTCTATACGTAGAACGAGTTAATATGTTTACTTAGTTATCGTCATCAGCATCATTTTCCTGCCTTTATCCTATTTTACTTGGGGTCAGCGTAACCTTTTTTTTCTATTCACCCCCATCAGACCTCCATTGGCCTTTCAACAAGACAATATTGTATCGCATTATAATAAAAATTGAATGTACCACATGTGCCATGACTGCGACAGTTCAACACATTTGAGCGATTCAATCAACGTTAGGGCTTGGAACAATGTAATTTGTTTACGAACCCTGATAGACATTATATTTTATGTAAGAACCATTTATTAATAGGCTTATTTTATATACCCTTCCTGATTTTGCGCTTAAAATAACGATGAAAAATATTCATACTTTTGAAGAGTTAAAAATTGAACAGCATTTAGATGTCATGCTATTTTTCTCATTGTCACGAGGAATATAGTCACAAATAGACAGCCTAAACCATCACTTAACTAAGTTTAACTTCGCAAACAACTATTCAACTAACTAAACTATTCTTACTAATATGTCTAGCAAAACGTGTAAAACAATCCGCGTGCCTGCGTTATCGTGTTCAGACGGTTGCATAAGGATCGCATCAATCAACGCATTCTGTGTTTACCGATTAGCTATGCCACTCGGCGACTGTACGGACAGACTGCACTTATATTATTTATATGGTGATGAGCTTCGTTTTCTATAGACGTTTATGTTCTAGAATAGGTAAGTATTGGTTTAATAGAATTTAAAGGATTGATGTGTAATACTGAAAGTTAGGGTCTATGTTTTATTTAGGATGTAAGTATTAGAACTTTCTTTTTTACTGTAAAAAAAAAGTCATTTGACTAGAGCTTCAATTGTTTAATCAAGTCTACATATTTATGCTCGTTACTGTAGACTTTGAGAATAACAGGATTCAAATATTATTCAATTGAAGGTTTTAAACCTGACATTACCTGTAGGATTATATTGGTCCAAGCGCTAACGCTGACAAGTCGCTTAAAATATATTGACTTGACAACGTTATACGAAAACATTTGAATGACATTTGTTTTGCTATCGCTTTTTATTCTAATACGATGTTACATTGTATGATCCCCCAGGAAATCTAAAATAGCCGAGGTAGTACAAAAATAGCTAGTTTTTAGTTCTATGTCGATATGAAGTTGAAAGTTGTACTAGTTTTAACTTGTAATGAGGTTACCGAGTCCCTTAGGAGTTAGAACTCATATTGCATATTAAATCATTATGCACAAGGATATTGATATGGAATAGAGGCCACCACGCAAGCTGTCACGCTACGTGCAGTTTTGATGGCATCCGAGCATTTTGCAAAAGAAAACTTGTGTATTTATATATTTGTTTAGATATTTGTAAGTTATCTTCGACATGCATAATTCTTAAGTGAGATAGTCTTCAAAGCAAAAATATAAATGTGTCTCTAATCAAATGCAACCTTTGTGCCACTAACATAATTTAGAAGAAGAAGATTATTTGAAAAGACATTTAAGGCATGGTATTACAGGAGTTCAATTGGGTGTTCATTACTAATTGTTAATTAATTTAGGACCTTTTAACAAAAATCCTACTGGTGCCTCATTTATTTTACACACATAAAAGGAAGTATTAAGTATTCTCTAATGAGAGAGTTTGAAATAAAAATACTTGCAAACCAACCTCGTTTAAAATATGTCATAATATATCATTTTCATCCTCAAATGCCAGCAAAAAAACAAAAATAATTCATCTCGAGGTCGTAATGGTCTGTGGTCAGCTGTATCGGCGGCAGAAGGCCCAATTGTGGTCACAAACGACGCAGTCGCGACCACAAAGCAGGTACAAAATGCAACGGTTTTACGGATTTATAACGATATTGCGAGTGCAGGGTGAAGTTGAAGTGTTAAAGTTGTATGAGTATAGATAGGATTGGTTAAACTATGATTTCGTTATAAATTTTTAGGGCTATACATTTTTAAAACCTGAAAATACAGGTCCAGCGCGATAATTGATGTAATTTTTTCCCAGTGCCAAATGTGATAGGCATAGAATGGCATTTAAAATGGACGCGAAAATTTTATACTGTAATATATAGGTGTACAGTAAATGTGTGTTTATGGAATAGCTATAAAAGTATGAGTAAGCATGATTTAGTTCAAAAGTTAATTTCGCGCTTTTGAAATATTTTGTCGAATTTGTAGTGAGGCGCTGTTTTCGTTAAAATACATAACTTTATCACACTGTGAGCTACGATGCACCAACCCTTTAAGCCACATGTCAACTATCAGGCTTTGAAACGCAGCTCTTTGAGCCAAATTGGTAAGCTACCGCTTAAAACTAGATTCAACTCCACGAATAATGAAAATACTGTATTTAGCAAATGTTTTTTTACGTCTATAACTTTGGCTCAAATAGAGCTAACCCTGAATTTAACGTGTTGCCAGTTTTTTAGGAAACGTTCCATTTCGGGAAGCTTCCTTTTTGCACTATTTAGTGTGAATTCAAATACTTTGACAGTTCAGCCTTGAATTCCCTATCCATTGGACATGTGACCTAATTCTGTAATTTTGGAGCCGTTCGAACATACTGAACTAATACTAGCCATTTCAAGTTTTTGTGATAAAGTTGAACTTTTTTTCCATTTACAATTTAGTGCAGTTGAAATTGGAAAGTAGTTTTAACGTGATAAAAAGAGGACTTATTTTATCAATGTTAAGTTATACGGTTTATTCCGGTTGGAGACAAGTGGAATTAGAGTAGGGAGGCCTTCGCCCAGCAGTGGGACATCTCAGGCTAGTAATAATAATAATAATTCCGGTTGGGTCCAAAAATACTTGTAAGTTAAGCGTAAAATTCAACAATTATGAATCCGCCTCAGAAAATAGGTATTTTATAATAGGACTTACTTCATTTCACCTATTTCTAGTCTAGGTATATTGTGCTTATATAGCCTCGGTCTCAGTGGTTCTCATTTCGGCATTCAATATGTTATTTACGGTAACATCCCTACTCTACATTTTAGACCATGACACCTATTGCAAGAGGAAAATCAAGGATTTAGGTCAACCAATATTTGCCGATGAAGTTGGCATCATCAAAATAAATACATTTTCATTTTAATGACTATTAGTAAGATATGAACTACAGACTATGAACGCAAGGACATCTCATGGCAATTACAATACGATACACGTTGTAGATACGTAATCATTCATAATTTAAATAAGAAAATGCATTACTTTTTACAGTTATTGATGCATTTTTGTTCTTTAACTGTTTTTATACCGGGGAAAGACCATACTACAGCGGCATCTCTTCTCATATCTTCCACGACTTCCATACAACGCCGTCTAGTCTTAAACTAAGCAAAGCTAGTGTTATATGTGTATTAGACAACTGATAAACATATTTATTTCTAAATACGTACACCATACACATAAATTACAACCAGACTCAGAACAAATGATCATGCTTATCACACGACCATTGGTCCTGGGTGAGGATCGAACCCACGACCTTTGGTATAGCAATCTGGGCCACTAACCACTAGACCAATAAGCCAGTCGACCTTTTAATCCTGGTTCCTTCTTTAAATTCTAAAAAGTAGTATTAAGAGACACACACAACAAACGCTAAATATAAACTAAAAAAGACAAGTCCATTTAACACCTTTAACAACGTTATGATACTTTATAACTAGCATAACAACCTGCAACCTGCTTACTACCTAGGATTAAGACACAGGATTCTACCATCACTACTTAATGTAAAGCCGATGAAAAGAGACAGCGCTTTACACGACGTAGATCGGCATCTCGCTTCCACATCTTCAATGGTCTTGGTTTAAGAGGTGGTGGTATACTTGCAGGAGGTCGATCGCCACTAAGCCTTTGGGTCGGTGCCAGGTTTCGCCGATTTTACGTTACTAGGTAGCTGCGTCGTCGAGTGTGAAAAGCCCTTTTCTCACATTTTGTTAACATAATTGTCTTATAAATAAGCCTGTTTTTTGTCATCATTATTTGATGTGTAGAAAGAACATTAATTATCAATAATTTGACCATGGAGTTTTTAACATTAGCACTAGCAACTGTCATCTGTTTGGACCTGTCATAATAAAAATGGAACTAAATTCTAGGTACCTGATGTTCTGTATTAATACTTCTTTTATATATCCGCGAGTACCGCCACGTGGTAAAGCTAGTACAGACACGTAATTTGAAACTTTCACATGTCGTAACATAATTAAAAATATTTTTATTCGCATTTAATTAGTGGTAAGTGTAACGAGGTTGGCCCGCAAATATTTAACTCGACTCTGAGGTGAGTTACCGTAAAGTGGAGTGCAAAATTGTTTGATCTTTATATTTGGCTTGCCTTGTTCAAACAAAATAAATGTCGCGTAAATTTTGTTTTAATTCCCCTTTTTGTTTTATAAAGTAAAGCTAACCCCGCTCTACCTTATAAAAATAAATAGGGAAATTAACAAATGACGTACGAAATGTGAACTGGCTGAAAATGTACCTGATAGTCAAGTTTTTTTTTTTGTTTTAATCGAGTAAATAGAGTTTTAGATACAAAATTATTTATACCACTTCAAGCGATTGTAAATCATAATTATATTCATATATCACATCAACCTGTAAGAAACTATGTCTTCAGACTCTTTAGCCAAGTAACATTTCTAATATCATGAACGACAATTTAAAATGACATTTGATTTCGATAAATCACGTGACTTAGACCTGTCATCCCAATACAAATGAGCGTTATCTATTAACGTCAACGATCCCAAACTATTGCAGAATAAGTTGGCTAGAGGCAGTTTTATTTCTTAAATTTG
Organism: Chrysodeixis includens; assembly: GCA_941860345.1. Taxonomy (NCBI): domain Eukaryota; kingdom Metazoa; phylum Arthropoda; class Insecta; order Lepidoptera; family Noctuidae; genus Chrysodeixis; species Chrysodeixis includens. The sequence goes on from OW796098.1 coordinate 1,032,587, forward strand.
CGAAAAAAGACTACGAGTTAATGAGAGAGAGGTGGAAAGGAAATAATAAAAATCATGGCCTTTTTTTTCGTGGGAAATAATGAAATGACACCGTTCACCGTGGTTGCAGCGGGAGGGATAGTCAGACTTACTGACTAAAACCCACTATGTTCCTCCTGGAGCCCTTTGAGTGCCACGGTCACAGTAACTCTTAGAAACATCCCGCAGCCCCGACAGATATACTCATGACCTTACTTAGTACCGACCAAGAAATCCCAGTGAACAACGTTAGACCATATGGTAAGTTAAATACATCGAAATTCCAAGTACTGAACCAAAAACAAATACATCAATACTATATTTAGTGACACCTAATTACTGACATCATGGCGTCTAAATGTAACGGCGAGTTTACTGCAATGTTTCCTTATAAACTGAATATGAGTAGTGATAATATGACGTACAGACACAGTATGAATAAATACAGTAGTAGGATTCGACCGATACCAAAAAATAAATGCCTACAGCCACGCGGTACGTAAACAGCGATAGGGTTACCCACCTGCACCTACAGCACATACAGCAATTTAATTACACCTACTTGTTTTGAGTTTTTTTCCAGTTTTGATAGATTTTTTTATACGTACTTAATACTAATAAAACATATTGCTAATTTTAGTACTATAAACGGTTATTGTTTATGCGTCCGTTCGTCACTGTGACACACTTGGGACTGTTGCATGCTGAGCGCATAACACGATCCTAAAGTGTAGACCCTTGCCTTGCGCCCGTTTATATGAAGATGCCATACTGTATATTGCTAGACTGTGGTACACACATTCCAATTTAACGAACGTTGATTCATTGTTTAACCTTTGCTTGCTATCAGAACTATTTATATTCATAATTTATGTTATACTTAGACATTATCAAGTGACCTGAGTCTGGTTTTGACAAACAATTGCAGTAGGTAGATTAAAAGGTAGTGTTATTTTTACCCGACTGCCGCAGAAAGCAGGGTTTTGTTTTTTAAGTGTATGTATGTACGTAGATTTCTATGTTCCCTGCTACAGCCTGAACTGTTAGGATTTTAATTAATAGCTTCATTATAACCGTAGTTATCCGCAGTGACTATCATAAGGTTTCAATTACTTGACATTTACTACGAGTATACTTGACATGTACATTTACACTTACTCTTTCACCACTAAAATCATTTTTATTGCAATCAGTCGATCGACAAGCCTTCAAAGAACTTCTTACTATGTAATAATATCTATACTAAAACCTATTTGTCAATAATATAGTAAAACCTAGCAAACATTTACAACTAATTTTAATCGAATCTCAGTGCTTCAAGCTGGAATACAGTTTCACAAATAATTGTATTAAAACTAACTTCCCTTTAAATGCAATATCCTCTATGCAAGGAAGTGGGTCAAAATGGAAGTCTAAGGGATGGATGATTTGATTATCGACGAACGTTGCCGACCGGACACGAGTGAACACGAATGGTGACGAACCGTGCGGATAGAACGTGTAAAACTACATCAACCTGTATGTGTTTGAAATATTGTTTTGCATGTTTTTATTAAAGATTTGTGAAAATAATTGCGTACTTGAATAAAAAAACTAATAAGTCCTTTAAATAGATTTTCAAAAAAAAATTTTCACGTATTTTTTAATCCATTGCGTAAATTAAAATTAAGATTATGCAGTAAGGTTAAATCTCGTGTGAAAACGTCTCCAGTGCACTTTTTACTGATAAGTGACATTACTAGCCACTTCCATACGATTCACCATCTTTCATGCGTTATAGCTTTGTATTTTTTTGATAAAAGAATGTATTTATTCTTTTGTAATGTATGTATCCGACATTCTTTTTGAATCTAGGTATCTGATGAACTTACTAGATTGTAATAGTCATTTACCCAATTTTATTTAGCTTTAGTGATTAAACGTTCAAAGCAAGTAACCACCTAGACTGTGGTGCAAGCATTCTGTTGGATTTATTACCTTCACGAAATTCTAAGAAAAATATTAGTACCTAGTACAATAAATGTGGTCATCTGCCGAGTGAGTCGATGAATGACATTGAGAAATAGACTGCACGGATTGCCGAGTGGTATAGGTCACCACGCTAATTACCACTGTACGCGACGTGTCGCGGGTTCGATCCCCGCGTAGGACAAGAAATTGTGCTATCCAAAAAGGCTTGTTCTGAATCTGGGTGTCTCTGTGCATGTGAATTGATTGTCTGTAAAACCCTCCGCGATACAAGGATTACATTCTTTAGTGCGGAAAAAATATGGCAAAAATTTTAGGTGAATAAAATTTTCAAAACAAGAACTGGTCTGCATCCTTTTCATAGTTGATTAGATCGTCCTCTAATCGCCATTGTTTTATCTGATCTGGTCTAGAAATGACTTTGTGCACCGACAAAGCAGACCGTCCAAAAATAAAAACAAATTGATGTGGGAACCGTCGCTTTATAGTTGGGGTGACCTAATACGCATGCGCGAATTATCGTCAACGCAATTTAGTAACAATTACCTATACACCTTTTTCCTATGCAGTTTAGAAGAGATCACGTTTTGTGATCTTTTATAATAAAGAACAACAACAAGAGCAGTTTGACTTATAACACAAATTCTTATTTAGTGAATAAATTGCAACCTTAAAACGATGACAGTATGATACCTATAGCACTAAAGTTTAATTTCGATATTTTCCTTCCTCGTTTGTTTCTATTATTTTATCACCATTAACAACTCTGTATCCTGCTGCTGGGTTTAGGACTCTATGTGTTCATGACACTAAGCCTCTAATAGAAATTAGCTAAGTTTATCTTGCTGAAAAATTGCTGGTTTTATCGTGTAATCGAACCTCCACCGCTAAACTCCATGTATGTAATACACCGTCTTTCACGATAGCAGTTATCTTGCCTTAAGAACTCATAGTGAACGCACATAATCTGTAATCTCCAAAAATGCTATAAACATACTTAATACATCCGTTCCATAATTAACTGCAAATCGTTACGCTCTGTTTACACTTTACCTTCTTCAAGTCAATGTCATTATTACGTAAATAAACTTGACAGCTCCAACAACGTATCAAACAAAGATGGTATCGTTATGTGAAGGTTTTAATACTTGCATAAGTGATATTATAAGCACTCATGTGGAAAGGGCTGGATACTGTGTGACTGCGGAATCAAATCCAACCTTTCACGACCACATGAAGAAACATTATTGGTGTTATCAGTAAAGACGTCGCTCCATATTGTACAGTCCGCTGTCAGAACAGTTCGATACATCTTAATTTGACTACTACAACCAGACCAACACCAGATCAACTCATAAAAGTTGTATTCGCGTTAGGCTTCGCGCAAAAACGCCATTGACCACGGCCACTGGTGGCCAGCGAAAGCCACAATAACGTACTTTAAACATACTTTTTGATGACGGACACTGCTGCAGCGAGTGGCTGCTACCAGCTTAAGGTGTGCGGTGCATATATACAAAATTATTTTGTCCCTCTTAACATACTTTTTCATATTTTTTGTCAAAATATATAAAAAAAGTATGTTAAGTGGCTGTCGCTGGCCACCAGTGGCCGTCGGTAGGTGGCCCGTTTGCACGGAGCCTAAATTCCCCATTACGATTTTATAATTACAATAATACATATCTAAATTTCAAAATATATAACACCTATCCCACTGCCACCATCCCTGGGGAAAAACATTTGTGATTTTTCGCAATGACTTCCTGAATACGAACATAACAAACACACATTCCCATTGTTTACAAACCAACAATTGACTAATTACCACCATTTGGGAATACATGCAGAGACTAAAAGCTTTACGCAACCTGTAATACAACGACATAACCATAACAAATTTTATATTTAAACAAGAGGAAAAAGCAAAGAAAGACAAAATATTGACCACAAAACATCGACACTGACTGCACTAATAGCCAACTGTTCTGTGCGCGATGTCTCACGGGTTTGATCCCCGCACATGACACGAATTCGTGCGATCCACAAACGCTTGTTTCATATCTGGGTGTCTTTGTACTCATGAACGAAAATTAAATGTCTGGGAAACCTCTGAGACACGAGAATTGAATTACTTAGTAGTACATAAGTCATTGTTAAAAAAAATGTCTTTTGCTTCTAGATTTTACACGACTGTCCTATGACAAGGATAGCGACACATTCAGGAACGAAATTTTGCTCAGTACGATTCTCTAAAAGAGCTATAAGTGTCCTAATGGTGTTGCTCTTTTTTGGCAACGGCACACCACCTGAGTAAGTTCAATCTGACGTCTTTTTAACTTTATTACCTGTACCATTTTCGTAAAAATCGAGTTGTACCATTACACAATTAATCGGGATTGCGGCATATCGATTATGGCTTATAATATTCTATCTAGTATCTAGCCATAAACGTAACTGGACCCGCATAATGCACAGCGGCTCTGATAATCCCTTTCAAGATCGTGCAACAAAGGAACTCTATTATATTATTATACTATGAATATATAATTTAATCTAGAAAGTCTCGGAGAATAGTTAAAGACTAGATGATTCGAGTTTCCCATTAAGCTTATTATGTTTGGATGCTAAGGCAATAATGGACGAGCACTTTTACTATGAAGACTTAAAGCAAGACTGCTGTCGTGATTGAAGCAAGACGGCACATGCTACTGCGATAGCGGCATCTCATTTAGACAAGTGTAACAATACTGCATATCGTTTTACACTAACCAAAATAAAATACATATATGAACCTATAACTTAGGTAAGTATAATAAATTACTATACTATAAAGTTAATGGAAACTGTATAAAATTTCCAAAGGGAAGTTCCCATAAAATTTTACGGTAGTCACCTAACCAGGTATAGATTGAACAATTTCTAATCCTGAAGCTTTTAGTGGTCGGAACTAAACTGTTTTTATCATTTTACTGGCTTTCAAACGCAATTTCTACTAACACCTAACTTTATTCCACAAAATAATGTAATCTCAGGAATCCAGCTTAATACTGCTGCCATAATCATAAAATTGCACTTTCCTAAATCGTAAGGATTAAGTATGTAAAGCTCTTTTCAATTTCAAATTCCGTTTTATTCACCCTTACAGCATTTGGTAAATGGTAAAAGCAGAAACTGGACACGAAAAAGTCCCCTAAAAACAGCTCTCATTTTCCCGCCAAGGACTCAACATCACCGGAATGTTGGCAGCTATTTTAAAATTCGAAGGTCAAATAGGAAATTCAACCATATCCATGGACGTTCGAAAGGATATGACGACACGCCATGTTTCCGTTATGAAGGCCCAAGATGTAATGAAATGCAGGATTCCGATCGAAACATTTGAAAGTGAAAGCCGAATGGAAAATAGTTTGTATGTCGAATGTCATATTTTCCCGACAGCTGTTTTTTAAACTAGGATTTTTTAAATGATGTTTATTTTTTTGATTTCCATTTTTAATATCTTTACGTCTCTCCTTTTTTTTAAATTCAAGAAGCTATTTAATAATATTTCTTATTTCTTTTTTTTATAGCCGGTGTATTACCGGCTGTCCTTTACATCATTTTGTGCCAGTTTAACCGCACATAGTTATTTTGGTGACATTATAATTAGGGTAGGTAATTAAATACTCTTTCGATACAGCTGTCATATTTATGTCAAATTGATCACTCATCATCACGTGTTCCAATTTGAGTCACACTAAACTGAAAGTTGTCAATAACATAATCCATTCATCAAAGACTGACTCACACTATTTAATAACTAAAAAAAATATTGAATAAATCAACATAACTCAATAAATAGGCTGGTTGCGCATCTGATTAAATAAGTTAGTTAACAATGTGTTGGCGTACAAAACATACGCCGATGACTTCATGCTCTCAAATCAAAAGCTTTACGTGGGTGTCGGTGAAATAATACGAAGGCCAATCGGTGAGGCAACATCGGTTTACGAGTTACAACCTCATTTGTAAGTGACTTTACTTATGTTTGTAAAAAATGTGGAATTTGTGGCCAGTGTTGACTAAATAAGTAAGCATTATTACATAAATTCCAAGATGCTATAAAATCTTTAAATAGTATCTTTTTTTGGATTTAAATATTTATTTAATGGTTTATTGTTCTAAAATAGTTACATACAATTCAGCATATATTTGACTCACAAACTAAAGTTACCAACGATTATAATAGTTTTGACATTTCTTCTCACATTAAAATACATAAAAGATATCCAACTTATGGAATAAATAATTTCATTTCAAGTCATGTTTTACCTTAGTAATATTTCTGCACTGCATAACTTTATCAGATGCGCTAAACATTTTCCCATTTCTCATAACATTTTCATATAACCTTATTGCATTAGGTTTATAAGTAGCTTTCGCCACCTTATACAGGGGGATTAAAATGTACGTCATACGAGAATTCTCCTTTGCCGGAGTGCACACGTCAATAAGTTGCAAATGGACCCTTTGAAGCGCACGGAATGTAGCAAATCTCGCTCCGGGAATGTTTAAAAATATTTCTAGAGGCGACACATTCGACCTATTTTTGAAACTTGGTGAGGTAAAAGGCTCAGAGCTAAAATTCGGATGTGAATCATGTGATAAAAGGGTTATTTTCTTCATCAATCGATTTTCTTATAAATACAACAATGACGAAATGATATTATATTGAAATATTTGTATACATACATTTATAGTTCTTTGACGCCTCAAGAAATTAGGTAATGGTAAAAATAAATATACCCGAATTTATTTTAAGTTTAAACATGCGTGGTCACAAATACTTGGAAAAATATAACGTAACGGAACAATAACAAACCAAATAATCCGTTTAAAAGGCCGCAAAAATGGAATTAAACAATCAAATAGTGGATATTCCTTGTAATACATGTCAGTGTGTTTTTGTAGAGCACCCTGTGACACGGATTATGTCATAGTACGGGGGCTGTTTTAAAAAAATGAAGCTAAAACATTTTTAATTAGTTTTGTTATTTTGTTAATTTTTATTTCTGATCTGTCATATTTTGTGTGTGTGTAAATTCTAATTCTGCTCTACTGCATAACAGATAACGGAGGTCTTTCATTCATTTGTTTAAATGGGAAAATCTCCGCAAAAACTAAAAAAATAACAATAGTTATGGTACATGTTAAGGTTCATTGAAAAACCTAAAACTCACACCTGCACTAAGTCTATATCCTGTAATGCAAATATACAATAGACCAGTCATAAAAACACTATTAAACAACAAAAGAAGGATTGCAATACCGAATCCTTTAACCCAAGCACACTTGCTGTATACGAGGCTTTTACAAGCCTTGTGTATCCATCACATGGTTTACGGCCCAAATTTTATGCTATCGTTAAGATTGGCTTTCTTTTTAAGCGTGTATTTTATGGGGAATGGTCGCTAATGGGCATAAAATTGCCATTTCGATTTAAATCGTTGCAGTCTATGTCGAGATCGGTGATATGCTGATCGAAGAGTGAGGGATGATGTTGTGAAGCTTTTTGAGCCTCTTTTTGAAGGAAGATGGTAGATGGTTGATGGCAGAAGGCGGATGGACAATGGTAACTCTTTTATGATCTTTAAACTCACTTTAAACAAATGTCGAGGTGACTTATTTGTGACTTAAAATGATAACAATTAATTTGAGCAAGACATTATATGTGATTTTTTTTTACCAATGTTAAAGGTGATATCAAAAAGAGTAAATGATACTATTAATTACGTCTGATAGAGGAGAATGGAAGAAAAAATGTAACGACGACCCCAAGGAAAATGGGATAAGGGCAGGAAGATGATGATGATGAATGGTGATATAGAAATCTTTAACTGTCTTAAGGGTTGAAGGTAAATGAATCGAAGATGTCCAGATTTGCTATGCACTTACATTTTCAGTCAATATTAGAAGTATAGAGCTAACCAAAACTTCTAGGTTTCTCATTCTTAGCGATCCTCAGTAAAACAACATTAGGCATTATCCACTAGAGATACACTGTAGGCAGTTATAATGAATTTGACATTCAGAACATTCCTAGGTATTAGACCAGTCCTAGGTGGCATTTCAGACAATTTTCTAATGATTACTCAATTGCCATGTCCCACTACACTTGCATAAACGTAAATTAAGGAATGTGTAATAAATAGTGTAATCTTGTGGGTGAAATACATCCTTTTTAAAGTTTGAATAATGAGTTTTTAAGTTGGATATTATTTGTTGATTTGTATAATGTATCCGACGCCTTGGGCGGTCGGTCTAATACCTATTAGGTGAAGACAATGCTTTGTAATATCACATTTCCTAAGCAATAACACCACAATATTAGTATCGTTTTGATCTAGTCTTAGTCTTAGCATTATATACTACATTGTACATTCTGTAGATACCACAGAAACAGTATATTTCTTTTGTTTCAAGGTATTATAAAGATGATTTCGTTTTACTATTAAATTATACTAGGTATAAAAGGAGAAACAGTATTTATTTTTAACAGTAGGTATTTTTCAATTACTACAACAATAAGATTTTTTTATATTGATAAAATCTATAAAAAATATACCTCGCAAAAGAAAATAGTATCGCAGTAGAATGATTTCAGTCTCCTATTACGGGATTAGTGTCAACCAGCACCGGATCGAACAGACTTGTATCAAATAGACGATTTTAGGGGAGTCAATAGACCTTCATCTAGTAGTGAAAAATAAAATAGATGACATAAAAAAACCATATGTAATTTATCTAAGCTCCCACAAAATATAGGTAGTGTGCCAAAAACAATCTAAGAAATTCAATCAAAACCGCATTTTGATGATGATGAAATGTCAAGTAACCTTTTCGTTTAAAATCCATTTTAACTCCTCAAAAACGCATTCGTCCTAACACACAACACATTGTCTTCTCAGTATGAGATGAGTGTTACTCGGAGCATGAGTAATCGCTTGCTAATATAATTTTATGTAAAAAACATGTCGGACACGAAATCCTCGGGTGGGTGTAATTATAAGCACAAACTTCCCATTGTAAGTTTTTATTTCATTTTTAGAGTCCCGTACCCAGTGTAAAACGAAACCCTATTACTAAGCCTTCGCTGTCTGTCTGCCTCCAGGCTGTATCTCATAAACCGTAATAGCTAGAAAGCTGAAATTTTCACAAATAATGCATTCCTGTTGCCGCTATAATGACAAATACTCAAACAAAAAAAAATATTAAGAGGGTCCAACAAACGTAATTTTTAAGCAATCTTAATGAACAGGTAGATTAACAGACAAAAAATTAGTATACCTACAACAAACGTGATTTTCTAATATAGATAGTACGGAACCCTTCGTGCGCGAGTCCAACTCGCACTTAGCCAGGTTTTTTTATTTCATTTGTATTGGGATCTCCTTTGTGTGATACCCGTAGGTGTGGTTTTAAACTACCTGATTGCAAGTCTAAGAAGAATAGGTTTTTTTTGCTGTAACCCCAAATGGGTAGAAGTGTATACGAAGATTAGTTTTAATAAGATTATAATGATAAAAAGCATTGTAATGCCAGCTTCTTATATTGTACAATTGGTTTGTACTATTAATATGGATTAAAAGTGCTAATTCTGAAATAAATCTGGTATTTTCTTTAAGTATAACATAATCCGTTAACAATATTTCGGTTTTGTTTACAATGTTTCGAACAAAGTGATATAAAATACTACATCGATTTTCGCATGTAAAGCAACGCCTAGCCTAGGTTTCAACCTAATACTCAAATAAACACGTAAATACAACACCGAGATATGCTAAGTACAATACAAACCACTAAAACAAACATCTGCCGTCGAACTGACTAACTTAGTTCAGCTCACTCGAATGTTCCCAACAATCGGCTCTCCGATCCAATTGCGGGACGCCAAACGTGTGTCACGTGACAGCGTCACGCTGGACACGCGTACGTGACTACGTGTCCAGCATGACATCCGAATCGCAACACAATTAATAGTCGCATCACGGATGGGACGCTTTATTTTACTGATTGATTTTTTTGCTAATAACATGTAAGTGTTTCTGGAAGGCCTTTATTGCGTCTGTTCAATAGTTTCGGAGATCACGTTTCCTTTTTAGATTGTTGACATGCAAATTGGAGGTGTTATGTTGGGTGGTCTTATTTAAATGTAGCCGATCTACTGGTTTTATGCAATCTATATTTATAATGGAATTTGAAGTTAAACAGTCAATACTTACAAGTCTTGAGATATCAATAAAGTTTAATAATCAATAACCGTTAGTTCTCAAGAATTAAGTACTTCAACGAGCTATAAGTGCTACAAGTAAGTAGCTGTAATCTATACAATAAATAAATTACTATTATATCAGCTTATTATTAGGTAGGCAATACCCACTTCCCAAATTGAGTAGAAACGAACATTTAATTTGGACACCACGCTTTCTAACTAACTGACCTCCCATAATAACCGCTTAACGGCCATTAATTAATAAAAAACAAATCACTTAAGAAAAAAAAAATATTTCCCCTAAACTCCTCAATTAGGTAGCGTCCAACAATACTTTAAAGAGTTGACGCAATTGAGAATAATGATGATGAGCCCAAAGTGTCCGGACGGGCAAACAGACAAACAGGCAAGCGGGCAAACAGACAAACAGACAAGCGGGCAAACATGGCGGGTATTGCCGCTTGATCAAGCACTGCCGTGGGTGTGGTGATTACACTAATTGCCGGCCATTTGTGAGTGATGACTAGACGAGCTGGCGTTTTGGAACTTTTTGCTAGTTTGCTTAGTAACAAGTGCTATGAATTGGCTGATCGTGATGATCGAGTGATATCAGTTACTACTAATAAAAATAACGTCCGTAATATTTATTTCTAGAACGCACAGGTGCGCGCCGTAGGGATCGAACTTGAGACCTTTGACTTGGCAGTCCAACGGTCTTACCACTATCACAGAATCGTATCAGTTATCACTGAATGACGCTCATCAGATTTGTTTTTTTTTTTTGTGGAATTAGCAAATGTTTTAGTATTCTGCATCACTAGCCACATTCTAGAGTACCTACGATAGTCGTTTAAAAATATAATATATGGCTGATAGATTTGCGGTTTTATTAATATTTAGCAAAAAAAAGTTTAATTAAAACCGAGAAACAAGTGTATAGCAGGAACAACTTTTCACGAATCGCTGTAAAGTAATGGAAGGTTGTAAAAAGAGAACAACTTGAATATGAAGCTGGCAAGCATCCAGGGAAACACTAACAAGAAAAGGATTTGTGCTGAAATAAAATAAAACGTTCTAAATACTCTAAATAGCCATTGCAGATACTAATAAACAGCCTCTGCAATTGAAAAAAAAAAACAGATTTTGGTAAAATTCGTTAAAAAAATTGCTATAAGTTTCTAAATACACATATTATAGATAAATTACACCCAGATACGGAACAAACGATCATGCTCATCACACAAACATTTGTCCTGGGTGGGGACCGAACCCAGGACCTCCAATACAGCAGTCAGGGTCACTAACCACTAGACCAAGGCAGTCATATGATTACATTACTACAAATATTGTCAGCACTTTCATAAAAAAGACCCAAATCTGAGGCCAGTCTTGTGATAACTACAAATATTGTAAATACTATTACTAAAAAGACTTCAAAATCTCATATTTGAGAACAATTGATAATCTATCAAAAACCCTAAACTTCCAATCAACCAAACCTCCTTCAATCCAGTGACGAAACCTTCAACATCACACATCAGTCAGAAGTACAGGGAAACGTCAAGCTGTCAAACCGTCAGTCATACAGACGATGACAATCGTCTCGTCGAATCAAAAGCTAGCCTAGCCTTGGTACGTAGCCTACAGCTAACGTATTGTAGTTCCTCGTTAATTGCCTTGTGGATCCCAGTTAAGCGTATTGCTGTGTTATACCAACCTAGTAATTTAGCTTGACGCTTTAAACTTCGAATTTCGTTTCAATAAATGAAACAGTTGAAAAGTGATTAGAAACTTTTTGGTTACCTCAATTTTGGTAAAGTTTCAATTTTTTTCCAAAGGTGTATTGAATTGAACTGTGTAGTCTGCAGCATATTTTGTTCCCAGGTTACATTTAGGTGCGCTGCTAATTGCCATAAGCTGCTAATGAGCTTGGTAGTGTAGAGATAGATCAGTTCGATATAAACGAACGGCACCGCAGTAGTTCACTATTCACTCGCTATCTCTCTAACCCTGTAATAGATCCGCAGAAAGCTATTGATACCGATCGATCGACAGCTAGGAGTTCTAAAATCAAAATTCCTGATACGATATTGCGTTGAAAAAAAAACAATAGATGCCATTTGAACTTTTGAAGCCGCCATTTACCTGCAAAATTAATATCGACATATAGCATGACATATTTTCGGAGCACATTGATTTATTTGCCGTGTCAGCATTCGCTGGTCCAGGCAGGGTTGCCAGGCTTCCGGCTTAGTTTTGGCTGGTTTTGGCTAGCTTAACTGTTTTCTGATGTTATCCGACGCTGAATGTAATGCTGTCAACATGTAAGGTGAACGAATAATAAGAGAATAATAATTCAAAAACTGCTACCCTAAATGTATTCTTTCTGACAAGACCAGTTCGAAAGTTAAAAAGTAATTACCATGAAAACCGATACGTCCAAAACATTGTCTCAATCGGATGTCTACAAGGGTTCCTAATTTGGTTTGTAACAATAGTACATTAACTGATGCGTCCACAAATTAGGTGTAGTGAACGTCACACTAATATTATGCAGGCGCCAGTCTGCGTTGATGTATCTTCCCTCTTCACATTCAAAATCATACCAGAAGAATGACAATAAAAATTGGTGGCTAGCGGTCTAAATTATCACGTAGATTACTTGTAACAGGGATAACTGACATCCACGTAAAACTTTGGTATAGTTATAAATATTTTTTTAAATCACAACCCTATTTGCATCGTATGCAAGTCCCACGACCGCGCTGACCGGCCGTCAGTCCGTGTTTAACAACGCCATGCGAGACGAATGCTTCAGATCCATCATATTAGAACCGTGGTTTGTTACAAACGTTTACTGTAATATCTTAGCGAGGATCTGAGATGTAAGAAAAATAGTAAAACAAAGAAATCTCATACAAATCTGTGAAAAATTCCTACAAATTTGTATTCCACCTTCGGTAACTACACTTATCTTCTAAGTATGTGTAGTCAAACCTATGAAAAAAGATCGGATTTAACGTGGGCAAACTTTTTTAGACGCATGATATGTATGCAGAAGATTTTTAACATTAAGAAACATGAAGTAACTTTTTAACATATTGTATCCTAAGCATAAATTATTTAACAACCATTCCATCAATTAACTCTACCTCTCGCAGTCTACTACTAGGCAATCAAAATATGCCTCTTTTAAGCTATTCCATACTAGCTTGACCTCCTACCGCTTGCTTTTCTCCACAGCCATATTTTTCAGAAGCAAGAAATATGCTCGTAATGAACTGGCTCAGTCAACTACTAAAGCATCCTGTCACTGCATCCCTTCGGGTATAACAGCCAAGACCAGGCAAAGGCAAAAATCTAGAAAATAAATCCTGATAACTTGACAGTTTTGCAAGAACTTGGCAACATTCCAACCTAAATGTAGGTACAGCCGAGCAAAAAGGTGTGACGCGAGTGAACTGCGGGCGAATTCCATAACTGGCTTGTTTTAAATCACTGGCCGTTAAATATTTTACGAATGTTTAAATTAGAAAGACTTATTGCTGGACGTTTTGACGTCTGTCACTTAACATTGTATGGTTTAGGCCTTAGTTATAAATAGCAGACCGAAACTTATTATAAATAGTCGTATTTATTGCGTTTCTCGCCGTTAAACCAACACGGTATGTTCTGATTAATAAATAAAAAAAGATAATCTATACTAATCTATACTAATATTATAAAGCTGAAGAGTTTGTTTGTTTGTTTGTTTGTTTGTTTGTTTGTTTGAACGCGCTAATCTCAGGAACTACTGGTTCGAATCGAAAAATTCTTTTTGTGTTGAATAGACCATTTATCGAGGAAGGCTTTAGGCTATATAATATCACGTTGCAACTATTAGGAGCGAAGAAATAATAGAAAATGTGAAAAAAAACGGGGAAAATTGTTCATCCTTGAGGGCTTCTGTTGCGTGTGCTGCGAAAACGGTTCAAGATACACACAATATGTGTATGTAAGAATTATTTCTATTGAAATGATCTAAAAAAATGTCCGCGACAGTATATGTCTATCTTTTAAGATTAACTCACTAGATCCGTTTTTATGGTAATCAAATTCGATCGAAATTAATGCATCAACGCACAGCCCAAACTACTGGACGGATCGGGCTGAAATTTGGCTTGCAGGTACATATTGTTATGACGTAGGTATCCGCTAAGAAAGATTTTGATAACTTCCACACATAAGGGGATGAAATATGGGATGTTTGTAGAAATCTTCTTAGATTTTTGACTAGCCATGACTATAAACAAGTCTCAGGGGCAAACTCTCATATTTGCGGGTATTGACTTGAGAGAACATTGCTTCTCTCATGGGTAGTTCTATGTAGCTTGCTCACGAGTAAGTTCTCCCAGTAGCTTGATAGGTTTAGCGCCATATGACAAATTAGTTAAGAATATTGTTTACAAGGAAGTTTTGTAGGCCCTAATTTTTTATACTAACTTGCTAAACAATAATACTTCTTAACGCGTGCGAAGCCGCGGGCAAAAGCTAGTGTATAAATACAAATACATTTACAATAAGATATTTATTTATTTAACAAACGTACAATTATAATTTAATTAAAAATATTTTATTTTATTAATTAAAGTTATTTTATTTAACTTACAACCGATTTTATATTGCTTTTTTTTTTTGTTTATCCTTAACTTAAATACTCTGTTCCCGTCAGTACAGTTAAGTTCGTTAAGTCGTTTCCAGCCGTATCTTCGGTATTTTTATCTCAGTCATTAACTTAGTTATCTACCAGATTTTTTAACTTACTGCTTTGAATCTGTTTTGTTATTACGGGTATTTATTTAAACAATAATATTATCTATTACGGTCTAAAGTATTTATTGTGTCACAGTGTCAATGCCTTTACTGTAGCAAACTGAGCAATATTACAAACTAACTAAGCGTTTCTCGAAATTCATACCAAAATATTATGTCTAAGCCATTAAACCATTGACTGTCAAGACATTGCGAGATTAGAATTAAGTAGCTTACAATTAAAATTCACTTTGAACTAAAATAATTTAACCTACAAGTATGTAAGTTAAATTTACATATAGCACACAAAGCTTGCGCTCAAATGGCTTACCACCACCTCCTAAATTAAAACAAATGAAAGTGTGAAAACAAGATGGCTCACTACACAACGTAGAGTTCCATCTCTTTTTATCACCCAGAATACTATTACTTTAGGGCTAAGCGCAGGCTTTAACTGTTTCACCAGTCTATAACAACCATATCATAAATACGAATACTTTACCATACATTTTTACCCATACCATCAACCCATTAACTCAAATACCAGACTACCAAATGGCAAAAAGAAAACACACGAAACTGATACTTCTATGTAAATTTTCCATCAAACTGACCAAGCCTGATTAACAAATATAACATCGTCAAACAAAGCAAACGTCTTGTTCTAATTTATGTACACTTGTAAACACCTGTACTCCGAAAACTTAAAGCACAAATATTGCCGTTGTGTGAGCGAGATGCCGCTATGTGTAGTAAAGTGCCGTCTTGCTTCCACACCGACGAGAGTTCTGATTTGAGAGTGTAGTAACGCGGGTACTAATTAACGACAGCTTACTTAATTAGACACCATTATGATGAGATCATTGTATCACTTTAATAAATACTTGAGCATCGAAATGGTGTGATTGTATTGCCTTTTAAAGTCAGTAGTAATGTTTGTTATACTTCATTTGAGTTAAACGTGTAGATGTACCTACACTTAAATTATTATAGAGACACACAGAACGTTCAATTTACGATCTGTGTTATTAAAAAAATACTTTAGATCAGTTTATTTCTTTACGGAGAAAACTTACACACGCAACAAAAAACCTCAATATGATAACTTCATAAATTTTTTCGAAATAATATTTTTATATAGCCCATCTGAGATTCCACTGCTGGGCAAATAATAATTATGTACTGCAATTTTAGAATAATTATCAAAACTTTTCTAAAATACTTATCATATTCGAGGACTTAGCTTATTACATTTTTATCATCAATACCTACTTACTGTCATATTTTCGTAGTACACTTAACAATGACATCACCGCAATGTGCACAGTGCCTACGCCGGTCCTTGTGACACTTCATCACGATTGCCAGAATCGAACCGTTTTAGTCACCTTTACTATTGACGTACGATGAGGACTTATTAGTTAAAACACTGACCTATTCGGTGAAATTATTGTTTTGTCAGTTTAGCTCTAAATATAAAAACATCGTTTAATTGCATGCTCGACTTACTTCGGTCTTTCAAAAACGAATCGTCCGTCAGTAAGATTTTCAAAAAGTATGGGACACGTATTTTTCTTTTATCACATAAATAAAAATTAGAGGAATTGGATACAATGAGTTGAAATGTCGTGTGTCGTGTAACTTTGTAATGTATTCTTATAATTTGTAATATATTTTTGTGAATCTTTCAGACAGTCTAATTCGATTTTTTTCTTTAAAATACTGGTATTACCTGGTATCAGACTTTACCTGTTCAGTAGTTGCACATCCAGAATTGTCATAAGGGGCTTGACACCGCTGCTTGTATATAAAAAAAAAACATTTAACAAAACTTTTCAGTCTTCATATAGCCGTATATCAGTGTACTTATTTATCACTTTAAGATTTTGCAATAAACCTCAGAAGCATGTCAGGTATTTTAGTGGGGCTTGTGCGCCCGAAACTACCAAACGCGATTAATCTTTAAAGTACTTCGTACTTTCGTTGTAAGTCCAGTAAGGGTTATTTTCGCTAGATCCTTAATCCCATAATCTAATTCCCAATCAATATCCGGCTACTCCTCGCCAATTTAATAATTTAGCCTCCACCGTCGGAACTCGTTACATCTCCTTACTAAACACGTAATGAATCAGCTTATATCACAATTCATTAAGAGCTATACTTGTTTGCAAATTGGTCTTTGTGTACAAAACAATAGGACGCATACATTAGACCTGTATGTCCGCATCAAAGGACAGGGTGACCTCATTACTGTAACAGTGAAGGTATGTAAAAGTAAAAGGTTCATTAGGCGTTATAATAAATAATAAAAAACCAGCCTTAACACGTCCCACTGCTGGGCACATGTCTCTTCCCGTATAGGAAAGGTTTGAGCGTTGATCACCACGCTAGCTCACTACGAATTGGCGATTTCAGATTCCAATATTTGGAATCCAGGTTTCCTCACGATGTTTTCCTTCACCGGATGTCAGAAGCCGTTGCTTGCTTTAAATATTTATTAATCTAATTACATGTATGTATAGATGGATGTTTGTTGCACTTCCACGTTTAAACAGCTTAACCGATTTAGTTGAAATTTGTAATAGAGTTACCTGATATTCAGGCTACTTTTGTATTATGATTGCGAAAAAGCAGTTTAAAAAAGATACTTGTAGGTTCACTTCAAAATACAAAACTGCAAATATTTAATAAAGCAAACTTCAGAAATCCAAGCCCAATTACAATATTCATTACAAATGAAAGTTATACTAATACAGAGTACATTAATATTCTTACATTTCATTAGAGGAGTAATGAAGCTTGTGATCGAATGCAAGATGGCTGCTTATCTTGACATCTGGGGGCTACTACCACTTATCAAAGTAACACCATTGCAGTTGCGGAAGAGAGACACCTTTCTACGCTGTGTAGTGCTATCTCGCTTTCACAACTGTACTTTGTAGTTCAGACTTGTTTCACAAGTCTTAATTTATGAGATGGTGGTAGGTTGATAGATGGATATGTGATCCGAAGATATCTTGCAACGGTTAGTAATTGAACACTGTATAGTCTTCATTATGAGATGTTTTAGTATCTCCTTTTTGAGAATTCAAAGCAAATTCTTGAATAAGACTCCTAACTTATTCAAACAGTTTCACGTTTCCGTATGGTATTCGATCAAGTTTCTATAAGCGTGGCTATCGGTAACAGAAATTGATTATCAAATATGTCTATGAAATTACAATGCTGTTTAAAGTTGTCGCTAGTCAAATCCACGCAAATATTAGGATCGAATCGTGTATGTAATCTTTATAGGTAATTAAAAAAGAGCTGGAAGTTAATTTTAGAATTGATCAATAATATCCTGTATAAGATTCATCCGATATCGATAAAATACTCGTAAAAGCAATGCCAACTTTTGTGGCGGTGATAATAATCTAACATCAACATACGTGTTAACAAAACTATTTAATCCATTATTTTAGAAACCGCACTGATCTATTGTAATTACAATTCTAAGGCTACTTATCAGAAAGGAGAGCATATTATGACCGTAAACATATCCAGAGTCGCGCGGAGTACTTGCAAGCGACCCCGCGGCGTGACTCTGGCCTAGGCAGTTATGGACTAGATAATTTAGTCGTGTCATGGGTAAAAGACATTAGCTTCACACTATCATCATCATCTTCCTGCCCTTACCCCATTTTACTTGGGTTCGGCGCAACACGTTTTTTCTTCCATTCTCCCCTATCAGACGTCACGGTATCCTTAACCCCTTTTTCATTCATATCAATCCTTAGACAATTTATCCATTTTTCTTTGGTCTTTCCTTTCCACTCATCAATATTCATACTCATCACTCCTTAGTCACATGAGTCTCATTCCTCCTCATCTCAAGTCCATACCAAGACTGACGATTACTTACTTTTAACAACTTTTTTTTTCTGTAACAGGTGCTTCTTTCAAACAGTATTAGCTTCAAACTAAAAAAAAAAAATGTTATTGTTGTGAAGTGTCCAGTCCAGTTATCTCTTTGCCATCCTGCAAAAATACATGCTATTGACCATGAACCATATTGCTTCTAAACATCACAAAACATTGATAAGATATTATTATGTGTCACAGATATCAGAATATTTATGTCACTATATTAATCTATACCGATGTATCTATAACAGTGTATCTATTTATAATACCTATTTCTTTGTAGGCGACCTAATTTGATAAGTTTAATACGATGCATGTTTATGCAATTGGTTTATAGTTTATTTGTAATGTAAGCATGATGTGGAGTTTTCATATACAAGTACAAATACATTAATATGTGTAGCCTAACCATCTAGATAGCTAGTTAGTTTTATATGCGATGCCTCTGAAGTGTTAAAACAATCCCTTAAACAATTCTCAGGTGTGCTGATTTCCTTCCGATGTTTCCCTTCACCGTTTTTAACGAGTGAAAATAATTTTGTAATACGCAAATGAATTCGAAAAGACATTGGTGCGTACTGAGATTTGATCCTACGAATCGTAACTTGGCAGCGGTAAAACGATCAGTGGCAATATGGTAATTTTTAAATAGAATTAGGATACCGTAAGCGACCTAACGAGCTAGCCCAGCGTATTATAGTAGAGGTCAGTTATATCAACTCTATATCGTACAAGTAGTACGTACTTTGCATTTTGATATTAAACTTGGCATAAATACTGACTTCCTAACCTTAAAACTGGAGAGCCAAGTCACTTAAGGTGAATTTACACTAAGTGACTTGGCGCAGAACACAGCAAGTACTAAGATTTAAAATTCTTAGTAAAGAATCTTAGCTTTAATAACATATACGGAAAGTGGTTTGGCCTATTCTTTGCAGTTTACTGAAATATAGCTCACTCTTTCTAATTTATTGAAGTCGTAAGAAAGGATTTTTTAAAAAGAACAACAATTTATTTTATACCGCTTCCCGAAATACAGATTTAATAACTACTTGTATCATTCTATCACAAAAATCCTTATAAAAATAATAAAGAGGAAAAAGAACTCATTGTATCGCAAAGGCTTTCTAGATATTTAAATTACAAGCACCAGAACAGTTATTCTGAGCAATATCAAATCAAATCGATCAAATGCTTGTTTGTCTCTTCCGGAATTCAAACCCGCACTCAAACGCGCTCTGTCACTTTACTACTCATACAATCAACTACTTAATACTGCAATAAAGTATTAAGCGCTTTTAACTTAAGAAAATTGAAATAAAACCTTACAATAAGCTGCCTTAATAACACATCTGCTCGAGTAACCACGACATGATTATAAAATTGCTATCAATAAGAAATACTTCGGATCTAAGTGAACAATTACAAATGTTCTACATAACAAGTAGAGTGAAAACAGAGATAAATCAAACTCGCCGCATCCGACGTCACGTGACCAACGAAGCAATCACAACCGGAATATTGAAGAACAGATACATTTTAAATGTTTAAGATATTTTCCTTGATCTTCAATATTTTTAATTCGCAGAAACTCAACCGAATCGAATATTACAATTAAATATTAATAGTATAAAATAATTCAAACCTCAGTAAGGACTCGAACCTGCGACTCCTGGTTAAGTTTTTTTTCTATTGTGCAAAAGTATTTTTAAGTCAAAAGAGTTTTTTTTTGTGTGTGTTTTTTATCATCAGTCTTGTTGCAAGCAATCGCTATCGTAAAGTTAAAATTAATTGAAATGCAATTCAAAACAAGCTTTATGTAGACAAATAAACAAATTAAAAAAATACTATCAGTAAAATTTGTAAAGACTTCGAAACTCAATTAAAATACAACAAAAATCTAACCCAATTATAGGCAATGCAATAGAAAACGATTAATTACTTTCAATCACAAAACATTCCCTTTACAATACTTAACGCGAAACTGGAAAGAAGGTATAATAAATAAGGTCGTCTGTAGTTATGCAGCTATTGAGACCGACACTACACGTGCAGGCAATTTCTATTGGAAAACTTCTAAATTTTTCTAAAGGAAAAACGTACGCAACGATTCTTTGATTGAAAACGTCAACAGTTTTAAGTTTTTTTACTCAAAGCATTTTAATTGCGTGATTGGAGCACCAATACATCAACTGAAAGTGACTTTAGCTGGCTTTAAGTCTACATCATCATCTTCCTGCTCTTATCTCATATTAAAAGTTGCAATTAAAATTGCAATTAAAAGTGAAAGTTGGGTGTGGCAGAAGAAGCATGAAAGTAGAATAAATGCAGTTGAAATGAGAGCTCTAAGAAGTATGCTAGGACTGAAATTGAGCGATAGGATAAGAAATGATGTGATAAGGGAAAGATGTGGCGTGAAAGAAGATGTAGTCACAAGGATTGAGAAAGGGATGCTTAAATGGTTTGGACATGTTAAGAGGATGAACGAAAGAAGACTAACGAAACAGATATATGAGTGTAGTTTGAATGGAGTTGGGAGGGGAAGACCACGACAGACGTTCCAGGACCAAATAGGGAAAGTCCTAAAAAAGGGTCAGGTCAGGAGTACCCTAAACCGACGGGCGTGTATGAAACGACTGATGAGTGTGGATGAAGCTAAAGTGGTATGCCAGGATCGTAGCAAATGGAAAGATGTGATCTCTGCCTACCCCCAAGGGAAAGAGGCGTGACGTTTATGTATGTATGTATCTCATATTACTTAGGGTCGGCACAACATGTTTTTTTTTCTCTTTTCTCCGCTATCAGACGTCACAGTATCATTTACTCCTTTTTGGATTTTTTTTTGGCATTGATATGGCAATCAAATTAAAAAAGTAACAGATGGATCTGTGATTTTAGGATACTAAGTCTAAATTCTTAGTTGTAACTAACTAGTCACAGTTATGATTTACGCAATTATATTTGTTACAACGCAGTCGGTTAAAAAGAAGACTTATTACGCGTTTAAATTAATTATTTGTAGGATTAGATATTCGTCGAATATCAAACATAGCTTGCTGAAACATTCAAAACCAGTGCTCAAACTTACCTTATGAGTTAAAACGCAAAACTAATGAAACATTTAATAAAAAATCCACCAACAATTTCCTTCGTTCAAACATCAAATATCAGTATGATATCAACCAACTAACTTATGCATAAAAACTAATTCACCAAATACATTTTCTGTCTAGTAAATACGGTTCCTGGGAAGTTTATTAAATTAGTGCTTTCCAAAAGAGCGTCAAAGCGAACCACACGAGTATTCCATCTCGTCCGATGCATTTATCTTGCATGTTTGTCTTTAATCCCGACAGGGTAATGGAACTCCCTGTATTATTACTGTAGTGTGTGTCTATTACTTTGCACTGCGTTGTGAAGCTGTTAATGTATTAGGAAACTTGAAAAGATATATAGTAAAACCTTCTCGGCTATTTATGACAACAAACAAACTTTTAAGTCTTCTGAGCCAGGCGCCTAACCTTATCAAAAAAATGTCGAGTTTAATTCAAAGTAGCATAACGTTGAATATTGAATCGCCTAACTATCTTAAACATGAATTATTCCAACAATGCTGATGCAACAAAGATAAGCAGATAAATACATAGCCAGTATAACCCTATTTTAGTTTAAAAGCAAATATTCTAAAATAGTATATTCTAAAAAAAAAACAGTCTAAGAGGTTCCAACAGCTCTAAAAAAATCTTCGAAAAAAACGGTTACAAGCACAAAACATTTCCTTGTATTTTCAATTTACATCACAAGAAGAAGACCAAAAAATACAACATCAATTCAAAGAGCACCTCAAACAGTTCTATTTCAGTTATAAAATACTTTTCAGTTCATAGAAAGCTTTTGTGACTAAAATAACCTGCGCTGCATAAAGTGATTGATGAAAAAAGCGACGCTGCAAAGTATTGCAAAATAAAACTTTGATAGTTACGTAATTTCTTAAAACTTTGTTATTTTGTAATTAGTAACTTTGAAGAATTTTCCAGAGCGCTTACTCTGAAGACTTTGAATAAAGTTGTTGGTATTCTGGAGTTGAGACAGAGTAACATGCAGTGGTAGTGCTATCTCGCTTACACAACGGGCCAGCTCGAGTTTAAGAGCTCATGGTATGAAAGCTGTTCTTACAGTTTTATGCAACGGAACCTTAATGAAGTAAATCTGTATCGCTACGTGCAGTACCCACTGGGACAAAGATATATTTACGTTATTTTCATAGATGGGCACAATTTTTTTCGAATATGGAGAAGAAATTGTTCATGTTTTAAATGTTTATATCATATTACATTGTAAAACTAGTTTTTGTACGCCTAGTAAAGCACAAGTATATTATAACAACAAACATAACTATATATATTTATTAAGAACTGCATTGTACACCTTTGTTAAAGCAAATAAATTATTTCTATTTTTAGATGAGAATCGTTAACATTGTTATTTTTTTGTACTTAAGCCAAATTGTTATTAAGAATAGTAAAGACGGTAAACATAATTGTAACTTTTATTTCAATCGAAAAGCCTGCAAGAAAAAGGACATCATACGCCTTCGTTAAAAAATCCCAAATCATGTTTTTACTGTAGGTACCTCTCACGCAACACCACAATAAAATGATGTGGTTTTCTCAGAACCTTCAAGGATCAAACAGCCACGCTTTCCACGAAAATATACTGTGACATAACCCCGCGGTTTTCCTACAAAACATTGTTTTACAAAACCTAATTGGAATCGGTAGCGAACTGTTTTATTCACCGCTCGGTCGGACTCGGTCTTGCATTATTCGTAAGAACCTACTGTAATAGATATTAAGTATTTAAATTTAGCCGCGTTTTGCATTTCTGAGCGATCCCAGAAATAGACATCAATGTAACTATTATTTATTTATCAAAGGGCACATTTAATAGTCCCTATTACCAAAAGCAAAAGGATTAAATAATTAATTCTTGAAGGTAACTCAGATGAATACTGTCATCCAAATCACCATTACAAAGGTCATTTCTAGCGGTTTACTGTTCGTAATTTAAATCAGAACAATATCTTCTATACCTACAAGTCACGTTGCATAAGGTATTCTATCTAAATTAAGATATGCTAAACTGGTATTGTTAACCGCATATAGCCAAGAATCAATAACCATCACCCTTAAATGGAAAACGTGACTTAGTAATGAAAGAAGATATAACTTCTCAACCTTCATAGATAGACCAGTGACGTTT
This sequence comes from Chrysodeixis includens, assembly GCA_941860345.1. Taxonomy (NCBI): domain Eukaryota; kingdom Metazoa; phylum Arthropoda; class Insecta; order Lepidoptera; family Noctuidae; genus Chrysodeixis; species Chrysodeixis includens. The sequence continues at coordinate 1,056,783 of OW796098.1, forward strand.
CTGTGGACGTTTCATGAGGTTTTTTCTCACCAACTTAGTCCGGTGAAGCTATTGATATAATTGTATACACGGTGAAGTGATCAAAGCCTCCCTGAAGGTAACTGTAGCTGCCCTCTACAAATAATTGTCACTGCTAACACTTTAAGAAATATTACTGACCTCAAGACGTCAAGACATCACCTCTCTCTCTGCTGACCGTATATGTGAGGTAGCATGTGCGGAGATAGAAAATCTTATTATTCTTTGTGTTTACAGACCTCCAGCGTCCCCATTTTCGTCGTTTTTAACTATTATGGAGGATATATTAAGTAAATTGTGTAATAATAATAAATCAATATATGTCTGCGGAGACTTTAATGTTGATATTTTGACCGAGTCCTCCGTTAAATGTAAATTTTTATCACTTTTTAAATCATTTAATTTAGATTATATTTTTAATGAGCCCACTAGGATAACTGCACACTCCTCTACTTGTATAGATAATATTTTTTCAAATCAAGGAGTGCTTAATTTTCAATTATTACCCGGTGTGAGATCAGATCATATGGGTCAAATGGTCTCAATAAAAACTAAAAATAGATTGCCTATTACTAAAAACATTATAGTCAGGCCTCTAACTAATAATTCTTTAAATTCTTTTAAAAATAATGTCAGCAATCAGCTTACGAATAAATATTCATTCTCGGGAAAGCCAAATAAGGTTTATGGTGAATTGTTTCACATAATCCATAAGTCGTTTACGAAATCTTGTCCTCAAAAAGAAATAAAGATTAATTTTAAATGTAAATTTAATGATTGGGCTACCAAAGGCATTAGAATAAGTAGGGACAAATTGTATAGTCTATATGAGGAAAAATCGTATAACAATGACCCACTTTTGCATAGTCATGTAAGAAATTATTCCAAATTGTTTAAAAGGGTCTGCTTAGCAGCTAAGTCGAAACATATCAGCAGGCGGATCGGCAATTCTGATAACAAAATTAAAACAGTATGGAAGATTATCAATACTGAAACTGGGAATAGTAAACAAAGAGATACAGATCTGTCTTTGAAAATTAATAATAAAATCATTACAGATAAACTGGAAGTGGCCACCGCTTTTGAAGAATTTTTTTCAAACATCCCTATAGAGGTAACAAAATCACTTCCCTCATGTTCCTCGAGAGCGGAGCTACTACTTAAAAAATTCGTCAGTAGATGTATTCCAAATTTTAGTTTTACTCATGTATCTCCTTATATAGTCAAAAAATCATTTAATATCATTAAAGTGAAGACCACAGAAGACTTATGGGGAATATCTGTCAAAGTAATAGAATCAATAATTGACACTATTGCCCCAATTCTTGCAAAAATCTTTAACGACTGTGTTGATTGTGGCACTTTTCCTGATTTAATGAAGCACAGTAAAGTCATTCCTATTTTCAAATCTGGTTGCAAGAATGATCCATCTAACTACAGACCAGTTTCGGTACTTCCTGCTATTAGTAAGATTTTTGAGAGATTGGTTTTAGATCAAATGATGTCACATTTTAGTAAATATAAAATCTTTCATGATCGTCAGTTTGGCTTCACCAAAGGAAGGTCGACGACCGACGCCGCGGCCAGATTGATGTCTCATATATTGGAAGCTTGGGAGGGTTCACAGGATGCCATAGGCATTTTTTGTGATCTCTCCAAGGCTTTTGATTGCGTTGACCATAATACTCTAATCCTTAAACTGCATTACTACGGATTACGAGGACAATCGTTACAACTTGTATTGTCATATTTGTCATCCAGACAGCAAAAAGTAGGCATTAACGGCGTAACTTCATCCGGGTCTTTGGTAAGAATGGGCGTACCACAGGGTTCGATTTTAGGCCCGTTTCTATTCTTAGCGTACATTAATGACCTTCCTTTTATGATGTCCAGCTTGACAGATATAGTTCTTTTCGCAGATGATACCTCTCTCATTTTTAAAGTTAATAGAAAAAATAAGGATATTGCTGACCTAAATAATGGCTTAAATGTATTATCGGATTGGTTTTCAGCGAACAACTTACTTTTGAACGCGTCGAAAACAAAATGCTTAAAATTTTCTCTTGCGAATGTTCGGTCTCATACAGATCTAGATGTAATGCTTGACGGCAATAATCTTGAATTTATTGACGAAACCGTATTTCTAGGTATAACCATAGACTCGAAGTTGCAGTGGGGCGCTCACATCTCAGCCCTGTCTCGAAGGTTAAGTTCTGCCGCTTTCGCGGTCCGAAGAATAAGACAGCTTACAGATGTTCCCACTGCTAAATTAGTTTACTACGCGTATTTCCACAGCATTATGTCATACGGCATTTTGCTGTGGGGCTCTGCTGCCGATGCAGAGTCTGTTTTTATTCTACAAAAACGCGCTATTAGGGCAATTTACTGCATGGGGCCCCGTGAGTCCTTGAGAGATACGTTTAAAGAGATTAATGTTCTAACTATGCCCTCGCAATACATAATGGAGAATATAATGTATGTTCGTAAAAACCTCGATAAATTCAGTACAAATAGTGATTTTCATAGCATTAACACGAGAAGCAAAAATAAACTTGCAGTTCCAAGATTTAGATTAACTAAAACAAATACTAAATCTTTCCTAGGAAATTCTATCCGTTTTTATAACAAACTGCCTGATAGTATTATTAAATTACCAAACAATAAATTTAAAAATGCCGTAAGATCTCAGCTGTTAAGTAAAGCGTACTATTCGATTAGTGATTACGTAGAGGATAGGCGCGCGTGGATGTAGTATTTCTGCACATGTGGTCTCCCTGGCAGTCTGCTAGCTTTTTATTATAATATAATATAGTATTCTTATTACTGCGTAATTTTCAGCTTTCCCTTAGCGTCTATTTTGAGAAGCTTTGACATGCCTTGACATTCCTGTTAGGGTTCGATTAGGACTACATATTTTTTGTATGTAAGATTATTATTATTTTATTTCTTTGTGCCCATAAGCATTGTACATGTATCAACATCGTTAACTTGGTAAAATAGTCGGGTTCCCCTTTCTTTTGTAATTATTTTCTATTTTCTTTATTTAAAGGATATTTTATCTATAGTTGGCAATCTGTACATTTTGCTAATTTGCGTTGTTGTTGCATAATTATTGTTGTAAAACATAAATTGTATTTTCTATTTTTTAAAAGAGTAACTTATGGAGTTTCTTGCCGGTTCTTCTCCATAAGAATGACATTTTGGAACCGCGCAACTAGAGTCAGTAACGTTTTGAAAGTGCCTGAGAAGGCCTACTCGAAATAAAAACCTTTTGATTTTTTTGATTTACTTATATAGGATGAAGAATTGTTTCATTTAGAAGACGAAGATGTTACTTAATTATATATGTTTCAACATCACTCTTCAATTCTACCTTTTAAAAAGCATATAAATATACGGTCGAACTTTCCGTGTGGTGTCCGGATATAAAGAATAGCACCACCCCACATCCTCCACTGGGTGTCGTAAAAGGCGACTAATGGACCTTAAGACCTAGTGCACTGTACCAAGCACCTTGGGTTACCCGAATGGTTGCGGGTAAACAACCAACAATCGCATTCCCAAAGAGGGTTAGTGTCAGGCAGGCGGCCGACTATAAAACCATAGCCAAAACTTTAAGCAACATGTCTAGAAGACGTGTTGCGCCGACCCCAAGTAAAAATTGGGATAAGGGCAGGGGAATGATGAAAAAAAAAAAATGATAAATATACGGTCGAATCGAGAAACCTCTTCCTTTTTGAAGTCGGTTAAAAATACAGTAGGCCGTCTTTTATATGAATGTTTTACATTTCTCTGTTGTAATAAGCTGTATTTAAAATATGTTAGAGTTCTGTTTAAACACGTAAGTACCTACTACATCTATTCCTCAAAACTTACCACAGAACTATTACTAAAACAGACCAGACATGATCAAGCATTCAGGTCCATATCGTATTCATGGTACTGGTCTCCAAGTTTCCGACGCTTGCATTATATAATTGTGAAGTTGGCAGCATTGGGAAGCACTTTATGCTAAATTCAAAGGGTACATGACCTTTGCTAAGTTACTTAGTAATATGTTGTCGCGGCTTTGTATATTTGAGACTCTATAAATTATTTTTAGTTTTAATGTTGAAAAGGATGTTTATTTGTGATGTAAAATAAGTCTATGTAGGCTTCTGGTCGATTCATATAAAGAGATGAGAGATTCAAAGCTGTGATAGCCTAGTAGTAAGACCGCAGGACTGCAAAGGTCAAAGGTCTAGAGTTTGGTCCCCACGACTCGCACCGACTTTTCGAATGTTGTGTGCGACTTACAAATAAATATCACAGCTTCCATGTTTCGTAAGATACGTAAAAATATGGGTCCTGCGCCTGATCTCTCTCCGGGCGTGTCGGATTGCCGTCCCATCGGGCAATGAGAGTAAAGGTGTAAAGAGTGCACCTGTATTGCGCACACACTTGTGCACTATAAAATGTCCCGCGTAGCTTGTTGGTGTCATAGTAACACTGGCCGCCGTGGCTGAAATCATTCCGGACATCATTATAATAAGATTATTCGCTTAGTTTTTTTATTAATGTAGAAAATGAGAATAATAATTTAAATAAGTATTTTCGAAGTCTTAATAATGCTTTACTGCTTTCTCTCTTAACTTCACTTGTGTAAGAACGTCTTAAATTAAGTTTGAGTATTCAGGGAGTTTACTAGGGGCTCTCAAAGCAAGACTGTTGCTGTAATTAATGTGCGACTCTACACAGTAATGTGATGTGACTCTATACTAGGGCAACTGTCCTACCTCCATACTACAGAATACATAGTATAGGCACATTATAATTACATACATTAGAATACATTGGACGAAAATTTACTCGAAATTATACTAATGTGTAATTTTGAGTATTCATCTACGAACACATTTTAATAATAAATCTAATTTGTCCGTCAGTTAGATAATTAAAGAATGTTATACACGTATTTTTGTGTTTATCTAAACGATAAAAAATTACAAAGTGATGCTGTTTCAGAGTATAGGGGAGGAGGCTTGTGAAGTAACGCATTCACAAAAATTGTACGTAAAAGTGACGTCACGTGGAACTTTCATTGACGGTACTTTAATAATTTTTTGTTTGAGGGACATAATTAAGTATCCAATATTATTCATTAAACTATACGACGGATATTAAAAAAAAATTGTCATCATCCCTATTAAAGGTGTTTGCAAAAAAAACTTATTTCTACTTCTACACGAATCCGACCATATAAAAATCAAGCTTCTGCACAGTTACCCTTAACTAAAACCATGTTTATTTACGGATTTAAACAAAATAATACACGTTACAAGGTAACTTTTTTACAGCGCAATAAATGTGTCATCAATTTATAGTGAAAGTTTTGGAAACATAATAAAGTTTGCATAAACTTTACAGCTACATCATAGTTTAGTTGGCCTGCTACCAAAACCAGCTTATCTAACGAACTGCACTATACTTTTATTGCATACTTAAGTACCATTGAGAAAGGAGAAACACGAGGCCATGGAAAAAAAAAATATGCCTCCTGCCTGCCTGCCTCCGTACACCAAGGATATCGGGGATAGAAATAGCTCAAATGTATAAGTTTAATGCCTGTTCATTCCATTCATTGAAACTGATGGTTTTGAGGTCAAAACGCACTCAGTATAATTCAAGCTTTTTTGGACCGTGCGAGAATATATGGGTTCAAGTTTCGACAGTCAGGAGCAAAAACATGTATGGTAAGTTGTCTCACTTTGAACCAGGTAAATTTCAAAGTCCCATATTGGGCTGGATTTTCAATCAATGCCTTAAATTTTTTGTGTATAGTTAGCATATTTATTAAGCTTCAATTTCGTAAAACATTAATTTCTCATAATCTTTTTAGTTTCGGCGTAAAACAGGTTTTTCTGAAAATTTTTTTTTGGTTCAATGAGTACTACCGGTGGTACACATTTAACCAGGATATGGTCCACATTGAGCCACCTTATTGACCATGTCTTCTAGATCAATTTATAAGGCAAATACTTTGTAATAATAAAAATCATTCTTATATTTATTAAAATCACTTAAAATCGTATGATCCTTTAATTGGATAATTAGCCAAATCGGGTTTCAAAAGCATCCGGAGTTTCATGGCACCTGATCTGTGCAGATTAACACTTAGGCTTGGCCTCAAGCATGTTGGCAGTCGAATGCCTCCTCTTTTTCTTATCGTCACTTAGTTTCGCACCATTCTATAACAAATTAAATCAAATGTAGAAAAAAAAACTCCTTTAACGACTTGGATGTACACAATAAATCATGGTTCAATGTGTAACACCCTCAGATGGTTCACTGTGAGACACACCACGTTTGATGGCTAATCTCAAAAATTTACCGGCATACCAATCACTTAAAAACTTGAATTGTAGCGCTTTTAATTGCTAAATAACCGTAGAATACAGTGTACATTTAAATAAATTGATATTATTTAAACGAAAAAAGCTAAAAAAGAATGAAATTGGAAAAAAATATTTACTTTTTGAGTCAATTTGCTTTCAAATGCTCCTCACACAACCACTTGGCACACGATATCCACACAAACTAGTGGGCAGTAAAGGATCGTAAATACCACTCTTTCACTCATATTAGCGCGGTTTAGCAATGTGCCGTTTTCGAGATTCGGCGGTGGTTCAATGTAGCTGCCTGGTTCACTGTGAGACCCCCGACCCTATATGTATATATATGTGACCAAACAGTTGCAGTAGATTTCTTAAAAGAGAAATTTCTGAAACTGCTATGGAATATTCCTGAAATTAAATATTTTATGTTTACCTAAACATAAAATATTTAATTTGAAAGAAAATTTCACGATTCCATAAATCATTTGACGAGGACTTTAACTTCAATTGTGTTTACATGTATTTTCTCGTGACTGTACATTGCTGTAAAATAATCACAACACCTACTCCTATGTCTATCTCCAAACTCGAAAATTGTTTATCCTTTACCCCCTTACACAGTAGTAGCATTATACAGTTATAGGACATAAGCTACAAACTGTGCACCGCCAGCACATAAACACGCCACGGCACGCGGAAGCCCATTGTGGGCATTCCTCACAAGTTCACTGCTAAGGTATATAGCTAACCGACCTTTTTCCATCGCCCTCAGTGCATAACATTCAATATGACACATTTTATAATGTATAGAGCTGAGGAAAAGGTTGAGTACCATGTAATGAAGCATTTTTGTATATGTAATCGAACTCTTTGTCAAAATAGTTAACTAATAAAAATGTTTATTTTTGTTTCAGGTAAATTGCCGTGTTGACAAAATCCTGTTGAGCATCGTGTCCAGATGAGTAAACAAAACAATCTTGATCTCTTTACACTGACAGAGCTAGACACCTCGAAAGCTAACACAAAACACTGTTATGATAGAGGCTTTCTTTATCTGCCCATAATGGCGATCCTTGTAGACGTTTCTCGGTTACCTATGGTCACCTTACAAAGAAATACGGTTGCATTTGTTGAAACGAGACGGTGTACTACACAACGTAGAGCGGCATCCGTCTTTCAAAACTACAACTGCAACTTTGTTACACTAAAGTAAATAAATAAGTTTTCTAGTAACAATCTCACTTTAAGAAATGATACCCATATAACATGTTGCGCATAAAATGGTATACAATTTCAAACACCGACCAAACGCGAGAGATTTTGAACAGCGGTTTAGGTTTAGTCAGTAATAGTCTAACTCTACCCTCTTCGTTCTCAGAGAAGGGCATCAATAAAGATTCCCTTACCTTACCAAAATGGCCTCCTAAACATACCAACATATCCAAAGACACTGCTCATAATGATTTAGTATACAAAGCAGAAACTCATCAATGTCACATTAAAGATGTTGCCACAATTAGTATTACACAATACACGCCTTTCCTTGCATTTGAATAGCAAATGTTATGACGTCATACAGTTGCATCCAGCGAACCTTTACAATTAGTCACCGTATTAAGTATTTGACAAGCGGTGATTAGTTCTTTGAAGGTATAAAAGCAAGAAATCTTGTGCCATTACTTTACAATAAGTTTTGTATTAATAATCCATTGGTCATATTTATATAGTGCTAACGTACATCGCAATAAGCATCCTTCTGTAAAAAAGCTTATAGTCTAGTCCGAAAAAACAATTGGTTCTCCTTTAAACATGTTACAGTTTAGAAGAGGGTGCTTATGACAAAGTTAATACCAAGAAATGAAAATTATCATCACATCTAAAAAATAAAAAAAATAAGAACTAAAATCTCTATTCTATGCTAATTGCTAAGGCATATGTGGTAGAGTGTTTGTGGATATATCTTTTTCCATAACACAGTACAACGTGTGATAGAAACTATACTAAATAAAAAATATATACATTTAAATTTAAACTTATATAACTAAAAATATCATAATAGCGTCAAAAATATGTCGTCATCTCCGTCACTGGCAAGAAACGTGCTCAGGAGACATGCAATAATCTTACATTATTCGAGTTAATCATAGCTTATTTCATCTTCTCTATGCATATAAAGATCAGCCATTTTCTTCATTTAATAACATTCATGCAAAAACATGAAATTTAACAGACACAGTTTTCATTCAGGAAATACCCTCATACATACATTAAAAGTTCATGAAACAAGAACTAGCGGAAACAAGGGAAACATCTGGAACTGTCCAACTTTTTTACAAACATTCTCGTATGCATTCTAATTAGCAAGCTTAATATAGTGCAAGTTGTTCAAAATTAAGTTATCAAGTAAATTATGTTTGAGTTTTCATTTTTCGAACACATATTCTTATATAGATTAGTGTTAGTTTTTGAAGTACCGACTTTTGATGTTAATAAGACTGAAATATGAAATTATGTACCCACCACTTGTTTCGGCGAAATACCTTATTAAAATCCTTATTCTTTGAGTGAAAATAATCAATTTCTACTGAGTATGCATTAGCACATAAAAAAGAATCTCTCACATTATAATCTTGTCATAAAAAGTAGAAAGCTGGAACAGTATTGTAAGGTATATAATTTTTTAAGCGTAAGCTGTTTATTTTTCCCTGAAAAGTAACTGAAAAATGTAGTTAAGCTTAGCAAGTAACTGTTTTTATCCCAAATAAATAAATAAAAAACAACTCACAAAGCAATTTCTACCAGTACTAAGCTCCATATAACGAAAAACCGAATAACAAAAGGCCTTGACTCTGCGAAAACACAGCACCTTTGCTGACCAGAAACAGCGGCATGTGTTAAAAGATATGATAATTATAATCGGCGGCAGTAAAGATCAGCACACAACGTAAACGATAATTGCCGGTAATTGTTAATTTTGCTGTTATTGTTACGTGGAAGGACAGGGCCAGACTTGGAAGTATTGAAAAATCTTAATCATATTTGATTACTACATTGTATATTTAACGCAATATTTTGGCATACATTTTAAAGGTCCTAATGTCTTCTACAGTCTTGTCGGTGCCATAGTGCTTGAGAACACCTAATTATTTATTGGGGTCCCTAAAAAAGTAGTTTATTATCTATACTATATGCACACTTTCACCTCTAGTGGCCTACGCCCAGCGCCGAAAATTAAAATTAATAACATCGCATTTAAAAAAAGCTGACAGTTGAAACCATACTCTAGAAATCACTTATTATATTTTGTTATACTTCACACCAATGCGAATGAGGTCTTAGACGCTAACCTAAAAGTATAAGTGTAACTTAAAAAATGTATAATTATTGTATATCAGTCATACAAAAAAAAATGCATACCCAAATCCATTCCTGTACCCGAACTACAACACGGGTACACATTAACAAAATGTTGACTCACGCAGTTAACGCTGCGTCGTCCTTACTCTTGACATTATGTTAATTATCGTAACCCTTAACGCTTAATATAGCCATGTAAACAACCGGAACCCCTACCACCACCTCTTAATATACTATACTTAAACATGTTGAAGAGAGATAGCGCGCTACATAGACTAGAACGGCCTCTCTCTTCCACACCTTCATTTATATTCCTTCAAAAGATCGTGGTAGGTTTCCACTGAAAAGGTTATGGAAATAAAATTATTACGCCATCGGTATTTAAGTCCTGTAATCTGTTCTTAACAGATAATCTTTTAATGTTTATTGATGTAAATGTGCAATTTCGTTATTACGTTCAGATGTTTTACAAGTTGTTTCGACTAAAAGGTTTGTAAGGAATAAGTATTAATGTGCAGTTTTAAAAAATAATTTGTATAGTACTGCGCATGCTTGTTGCACAAGCATTTATGGTTCTCACTAATCGACTGATCGAATCGCTTAAATGTATTGAACTGACAACTCAAAGTCACGTCAGCTGTCGCAAAGCAATGAAATTCCCATACATTTGGAATTTCCTATTCGTGTTTCTATGCGTCGCGTTAAGTACTCTATACTTCCGGTAATCCATACATTAGTGTCATTAATAATGTCTCAGTTTAAAATATTGCCCACGACTTTGAAGTAACCCTGTATATTTGCCTTACTTAATTATTATCAAATAGGTTTTTAAGACAATATCCCATTCTTAACATACCCACACGAAACCTGTACCCAAAAGTGTTGTCATCCGAAAATAATGAATCCCTTACACCTTATAATGATCCCTTTGATCATAAGTGTGACGATTTAAACATTGACCGAGTTCTGACATTTTAAAGTTCACAGAATTATATTTTCGTTCGTATCGTGTGGGTTTATCAAGAGAATCTGTAGGAATATCAATACTGTGATATTTTATTGGTATTGAAGTGGAAAAGGTCACCATGCACTTTTGCGGCCTACAAACGTTTGTGGAGTAAATTCCTTTGTGCAGAAAATGTACGTAAAATATTTGCGAAATTAACTCTGCCTGAAATAGCATTTTTCTATTCGCTTACTTTTTTTATAGTAACTTTCGTAAGGATGACTGATACTGAAATGATACAACGTTTTACTCACGCGTATTTATCGGGATAGCCCGACTAGTTTCGAACCCAACCGGAGTCCTTAATCATGCCGACGCGGCGGCGGGGTCGCGAGTCGAACAACAGTTCGACTCATGATTAAGGACTCCAATTGGGTCCAAAACTAGTCGTCCTATCCCAATAAATACGCGTGAGTAAACCGTTGTATAATTTAAGTACTTTGCCATTACGAAATCGCGAGAAATCGCGTCCAAATACCCTTTAAAACACCAAATACCTACAGATCGACCTAAGAAACCGCAAAGCTAGTCGCAGTAGGCGCTAACAATGAACGTGCTAGGAATACATCAGGCGGTCATGAATCCGCCTCAGTACGCAACCGACACGTTTCGGTAATCGGTCAACATGTGACACATGCAAATAGCTAACACTGCTAAGAATAGCTTACGCTACTATAAGCTATTAGTGATGTTGCTCAGTTGGTTAGATTGCCTGTCAACGGATTTGGTATGATTTGGGGTTCTCTTGTACTGCTTGTACATCATCAGTGGATGCTGTTGTGTATGCTATTCATATTTTTGTAGTCTGCAATTATCTAGCCCTAAAAAAAGGTATTGTGTATAAACTACTTGTGAAAATTTGATTGGGAATAAATGTTTACTGTCGTCAGAACTTGAGCTTTGAGACCGCTTTGGTTCAGTTGTTAGGGACATTTTGACACTACAGCCTAAAACATCGCGAACAAATTAGAAGTTCCTAAAAATATTATGAAAAACGTAGGCAATAGGTACTCGTAATATAAAAACGTCTGATAAGAAATCAGACATTTTTATATAAAAACGTCTGATAAGAAATCAGACATTTTTATATTACGAGTCCTTAATTAATAATGTTAACAATAAACAATAAATTATTATGCAGTTATCGTCGTTGGGCGCAGTTAAGTTCTAAAATGTATTTATTAGCATCAAAAACGTGGATGAATGAATCAAAGTAATATTGTGACGTAGGATTCACAAATCTAGAGCGAAAGCGTATATTTACTGATAAACAAAAGCCAGTAAGTAAATAATATAAAAATAGAAAACAATAACTAAAAGAGAAACAAGGAACATAGAAATGTAGTTGCAATGAAATCTCGGAACACAGCTTCATAGAAAAAGTAATTTTATTAGCTTAGCACAAGTCACAGTTTTGTTTATCATAGGGCTTTACCTAGAACCTCTCTTTCTCTTCTGTTTCCTAGTATTTTTTATTATAGAACTGATATCTTTTAATAGAAAGGTTTCCCATTTTCTACTTTTCTGCTCTGATTCTTACAAACTAGGTTTTGTTCAGGCTTCATCCGATTGTTATAGGTTATCTTCACATATAGATTAGCTTGTCTATGTCCTATCATTTAAGCTTAACCTGTAGAATATTCCATTAAAACCAGTTCAGCGGTTTGAGTGTGAAAGCGTAACAGTGTAATCCGTCCACCATATTACCTAGGCTTCAAAATAAAGCTTAAATTAATCGTGAATGCATCAAAACGATATCAAGTATCAAAAAAAGAAGAACCAGTCTGAATATTAAAAAAAAAAGTATAAAGTTGTCGCTTACCGCGTCCAAAAAAAAACGGGGAAACATGACGAAATGTACAAGTAACAGCTTTTATAAAAACATAACTCTATTTTTCGTAACATAATCCTTTATAGAGGCCAAATAGGCAACACCGGACTAACAGTAACAAAATTAATGTTCGAAACTGAACGCTTGTCCAAAGTTTTCTAAACAAAAAGCATTTTCGAAAATTTCTAAAAGTTTTAATCATGTTACATGATACTTGTTGCAATTAGTGATGGAAGATGTTACAACGATCGGGTCGGGAACTTGGGACCTTTCATTGCAACCTTGGATACTGGGAACCTGTATTATAAGGCCTTGGTTAGTGGTTATGTTTTTAGGAATAACGCTTGATGTCGTTAATTGTGTGATCGATAATTTAGAGGAGAGTCTTCTTAGTACCGACTAGAGATCTTTCAGGCTTAGCCAAGTTGACAATCTACAATCGTAAATATCAATAGATTTTTTTATATTTATCAGGACTTATTTTTTTGTAATGTTAGCGAGTTCTTTTAAATTTTTCTTTACTACCTTAATAGTTTTCTAAAACAACAACCATTGAAAAATACTGTCAATAATTCCAGGTACACAGTTACACACAGATAAATTAAAATTATCTATAATTTCTTACATACATATTGTAATAAAGTTACATGTAAATATGACACAAATGGAACACCATTTTAATTTTAATAAAACATTGCTTAGAACTTGTAACCAAGTGCATAATACGAGTACCTATGTTAATCGTGCATTCGTGCGTCGCCGCGTCACCCGAATCATTTAGCCGCCAATGATCGGACGTAATCGGCTATAATCGTATGTAATCGTATGCAGTCGTCCGTAATCGTGTGCAATCGTCAACTGAGATACGATTGTGATGCATGACGTTTATTGGCTTGTCTAGACTGCAGACTATGTGTAGACGTTATTTTGAATTTAGAACGAGATAAGAAAATAATGTAGTTTGTATTTTTTTTTAATTAATATGCAAGTCTTTGGCACCTCTTTGGTATAAATATTCCTGGTTGCTGCTTATAAAATAGTTTTTCTTTCTAACCTTTTTACTTATTAATCTTTTGTGATAGTCTTTTCTTTTTTTCTGGTGCATAACTTTTATAGGTTATAATTATTTAGTGTTACATATTTTGTGTATGTGCAATACTTATATTAGGTACCTATTTTTAAGAGTGCAATTCTGGCATCCTAGAAATTGCTTCTAGTTATCTATCTAGTTTGTAAAATGTAACGCTCCGAATTCTCTCTAAATCAGAATTTCCAGAATCAGATTCGCGTACAACACAATTAGTATCCCAACCGGACGTGTCACCTCGAATTCCAACGTCATTAATTCGTGGACCAGTAATACATATAGTTTCCTGGAATCGATCGATTTCATCTGGAATCTCGACTAAGTGCATTAGCTGCTGGTATAATTAACAGTGGCTGATAACGTTACGTGAACTGATGACTATCTGTTGATAAGGTGTGACTGACGCCCGATTGAGTGTCTCTGACATTTGATATAGTTGGATGACTGATTCTTGATACGTGAAAACTTGAAAAACTAGTTTTATTGAAAAGAACGAAATCTTAATTCTAAATGTTTGGCCCGTGACAATCTTAGTGGAAGAAGGATGACCAAATTTTTTTTTGTTTGTTAGGTAAGAATTTTAATTAATGTTTTTTTTTAGTTTTGAATAACAATCCGGATTTTGAGTTTGTTAAATTGTTGGAATCGTGATTAAGAACTCAATAACCACAAAATCCTAAGTTCCTCTACTTTTTTGACAGGCATCGAAAATATCTGGAAAAATATTCCTAATTCTAGCCTTAGATCAGTTAGATCTTGTTACCTTGTATAAACTACTGCATAATTATAACATGTCAGGATTGTTACTTACCATGTACTTTAGCATCAAGTGGTTTCATTTTACCCAAGTGTTAGTCATCATGTGAATGACAGGAGCTCTCCACGCTATCTCAAGTACCTGCGTTAGTTCATTCATACGTTCTCTGAAGCGAGGATTTAATAAATCGATGACTTTGGTTTCGTAAATTTTGTGATAATTACATTTAGCTCAATACGCATTGATAGAACTGAAATTGCCTTTAATTCCAATAATTATAATAAACCAGTCTCACTGAACGGCACAGGTCTCATCCCACATAGAGAAGATTTGAGCATTAATCGTTACGCTAACTCACTACGGATTGGCGATTTCATATTCCAATATTTGGAATCCAGGTTTCTTTATCATACATCCAATTGAAATGTGTTTAAATTAATTACGGACTTTTATATTTGTAAGTGAAAATGGTTGATACCCGAAAACAATCGATTTTTTTTTTATAGCCGCAACACTGAAAATGTGCGTGAAACACATGATTTTAATATTAGCTTAAAAATGTGCGTGTTTTAAGATATTTATGTTGCCATTTAACTAAAAGGAGCGGTCAGATTAGTCTATTTCAAACTAAAGGTCAACGGCTCTTAAACTAAAATAATTTCAATTTAAATAAACTAACACGTACACAAATAATAGGAACATGAATAATGACCGTCACGTCACATCGTCACGGCATCACGGTCGGCGGTAGCGTGACAGAGACTCTTAGTTAATTACAGGCGCGGCTAATTCTCTAGTAATAGCCGCTTACAGCTCACTTTCTAACCCCTAATTACTGGCTAACGTAATGGGGTAGAAACTATACGATTTGTACTAGAGGAGGTATTATATTTTCGCAGTAGGTAAGATGTATGGCATTGTATGAGAAAGGATACCGCGTAGGTACACTGAAAAATGTGATGCGACGTTAATTCTGAGTTTTTTTTTTCATTTACGGACATTTACAGGCTGTTCAAAATCAAGTCATTATTTCAAATTAGGCTACAATGTAGCACTTTTTGAAAGTCAAATTAATCATAGCTTCACCGCTTCCTGTGCTGTGTTCGTGATTTATATCATAAGAAGAGCCAGTAAATGTTACACTGCTGGGAAAAGGTTTCTTCTCAATGTTAAAAATAATTGATCACTTCCCTTTCGGATTGTAAGTGCGGCAATTTCAGATTTGAATATTTGGAACCTAGGTTTTCTGACAATAGTCACACAGTGATAATTTCTATTGTAAATAATAACGTAAGAAACATAACGACACCAATTAATTAATAGAAAAAACATATGACTGTTTTATCTAATAATAGATACAGCTTTACTACCTCCCAGTCGTGCAAATTAATTTAATTATTAATATCACTTATATTATGATTGAAGTATAACAATATAACAGTATATGATACCTGCAACAATAATATAATTAAGGTTATAGTCTTGACCGCTACATCGCAGCACTATTAGTGGTTACCCAATTACAGTAATTATTAAGGCTATCGCAGTAATATTATATGTATAACAATACATCTATTTCAATTCACGGGATAACTTCTAGGGAAGAAACCCGGTCCTTTTTAAAGGCTTACTCGGGGACACAGGTCCAACATGCAGAGGCCCTGTTGAGAACTTTAATCTAAAATGTGATGGGGCACCTACCAAGGGCCATCCACCCCTGCTCTATGGAAGAACAGACATGGACGGCCCAAGGTAGCTACAAAACTATTGCAAATTATGGATGAAACGAATAGGATATGTAACTATGTTAGATGTTTTTCCTTCTCTAACTATGGAAAACTATGGCACCTGCCTTTCTATACATAAAAATGCAATTAAAATTAACATTACAATACATTATTTATTATGGTGACTATAAAGAGATAATGTGTGTATTATTAAGTAGCTACATAGTACATTTCTCTAAGAATGTATCGTACTACAAGACAAAGGCCCAAGATGCAAGGACGATGCATTTTCAAATGTTACTTACCTAAGTAACATTTGAAAATCGTATTTTTGCCTCTATTTTCCACTCGAAAGCTAAAACTGTAAGACAACAGTTCTTGCAAAGTATTTTGATATAACTTAGATCAATAAAATTGGTACCTTTATATAACAGTAAAATGAGGCTAGTTAGAAAATCAGAAAAGTGTTGGTGTGTTTTGATTTTTGTCGTCTCGTCCTAGATGGGCCGTAAGCATGCAGGACCAGATGATGAATTACTCCATTTTTAATTTTTAATTGGTTAAGTTATAAAGAAACAAAAATCATCGCAATTCTAAAATAGATATCCAACTAAATCGTTAGCAGCCAACCCCAGCGTATCTTGCCGGACAAACTTTGACAGAGTACATTTAATAAGCAAAAAGAAAACAAATTGCAATAAAACGACACTTAATTAAAACGATTCGATGCATCGCTGACTCATTAGTCCTCCCATAAGATGGGCTTGACAGAGTCACATTTCTTCAGCTAACCAAAAACACATGTACTCTGCATTTGGGCATCATTTTATAAACAAAATGTACACTGATTCATTGCGCGTGTGATTTTTAGTCTGCGGTACAAGTTATGAGCGATCGCGGTTATTGAGTGGTTTGATGTGGTATCAAACTTTTTGAGGCGTGTGATTGCCTCTGAAAACGCTGTAATAAAAGCTTGCCGATTCTTCTTCATAGGAAAAACAGTTTAACTACGCAACTAGAGTTATTCAAATGAACACTTTGAAAGGTCTTACTTAATATGAAAACAAAAAAAAATATTTGGTTCATCATCATCATTCCCCTGGCCTTATCCCAATTATTATTTGATACTAAAAATTAAACTCTATTTAGATTCACTTTTTCTATCTTGTTTTATGTCTGGACTACCATAAGCTAGGTAAACCTCCTCCTCCCTCCCTTTTTTCCATTTCCTTTCAGTGTACTTGGAAGATTATTAAATTTACCAAGAGGCAATTAACACAGGTGTGCGGTTGAAGAAGTGTATCAATATAATACTACGAGGCATAGAGTGACGTCTCTATTCCAGTTTTCTGCTCTTCAATATCACTCAAAGCGAGGCTCGCCTTCAGAAAAATACTAATTCAACTATGTACTAAAGCATGAATGAACTAGTCATTAGCCCTCTCCAGCTGGGGAGTTTGTTGCGCCGTTTCTTCTTTTGTTACAAATTCTTGACGTCACGTCATTGTAAGATTCACCATCCTCCCATGCCTTGTGCCACACACCCACCCTATTTGGCACACAAGGTCACACTTGCGTAATCGAATATTTCGAGCTGTGATCTGTCGGTTATTAACGACGACAGTTCTACAGGCGTTTACTTGATGCCAACGAGTTTTATAAGGAATATTATCGTTAAAATGATTTATATCACGCCCACAATTAGTTGATATTATGCTAAGTGATAAACATGGAGTACGTGTTAGAATAAAATTATGATTAATTATTTATTTCAATGTAAATGATAAATGGTCGCTGTATTTGTTTAATGGTTTTTGAGCAACTGGTGTGGTCCTTTAGACTTGTTTTTGTGAAGTTTTATGCCCCCAGACCTAGTATTTACACTACCTTATATCAGTTTTCAGTAAATACATTTTAATAGGCTTTAGTTGAGAAATAATAAGTCTAAATGTGCTTCCTACTACTAACTGGATAAAGATAGCGAAAGAAAGGCTGAAGGAGGTGATGGAGTGCCCCATCTAATAAACACAGATACCAAGTCAATACAAAATAGATGAACAAGGATCCTAAACTACAACACAGTTGCAGTTCTGACTGAGAGAGGCTACTCTAAAACACTACCTCCCCTTTTTTAAAGGCAACTGTCTTACTTTAAGATATAGTGGAAAGTCCTCAGATCTGTGTACATATTTTTATATAACATGACCACAATATTTCTAATTTGAACTATCCACAATACACATACGTATATTTTATTTCCTTAAAATAAATCCACAATAGTCCAGTCCAATATAATAAATCCGCGGTGAAAGCTCGAGCACACAGGTATTTGTTTACCAAATCAATACCAACCTGTAGTAGCCTGTAGTATAGCTATAGGTACTGCAATACCTGTAGCTACGTATAGCTGCCTATAGCTCGCCGTGTCGACAATAATTTGATTACTATCCGGTATCGCGAGCGAGGATTTTAATTTATCGGTTCTCTGTGACGCGCACGCTTCAATACCAACATTGGTATAAGGCTGGGCTTTTAATATTATCAAAATACATATATCATTGTGATACAGAATGCCGCTTTCCTTTTTTAGCATAGGTAACAATTAAACGAAGAGTATTTTTCATTTTGATTGTTTTACTAAAATTGCAAATACAAAACGGCTGGTAGGAGCTGGATGCGAGTGGGCGAAAACAGATCTCAGTGGCGTGCACTTGAAGAGGCCTATGTCCAGCAGTGGGCTGCAATAGGCTGATGATGATAACACCATCAAAAGTCTAGCAAGAGGACGGCCAAAGAAATGATGGATTGTGTGAAAGATGATATGGCTGCAAAGAGTGTAACTTACGAGATTGACATCAGTCATCAGATAGGCACGTGTCGAAGAAGAAGACATGCTGTGCCGACCTCAAATAGTAATTGAGATTAGGACAGGGGAATGATGAAAGAACCAAACTTCATCTTAATCATTTTGAATACGCAAAAACCGTAACCATTGCATTTAATTTAAAGAGCTAAACATCCATTTATTTCCATTAACATGTCTCCTTCAGTCTTACACATTTGCATAGCACAGTATCACACTGTTACCCGACTACGTTACTACGTATAACAGATGAATGTCGTTCAAAGTATCCCATTTTCATGGTAATGCGTGTGTAGTGTGAGCGTGGAGCTAATGCAGCTGAATATCTCCACTATTCTCGTCTGACGGCTGCTTTCAAAGGGTGAATACTACGCTTAAATGCCTTTAAAACAGGGAATATGGGCCATTTGTAACTCAAGCGGTGGCTATCGAAAAAGTATTTCCTATTACTCGTTACTTTATTTAAAAGGTTATACATTGCTAGAACTATGCTTTTTGGATAAAAGGACGTAAACTGTTTCATTTTTGACTGGCCTGTTGGTCCAGTGGTTAAAGGCCGTGACTGCTATACCAGAGGTCGTGGGTTCGATTCCCACTCTCGACCAATATTTTTGTGATGGGCAACGATCATTTGTTCTGTGTCTTATAATTATCCCTGTTACTTAAATTAACACTATGTAATCGCAATAAGACTTAATTTCACTTTTTAAAGCATTTCTATTGTTTTCTTGGTATTTTATTGCTCTCTTCCTTCCTCTTTAATATCAGTGATGATATCAGACATTTTCTAACGATAAAGATGTAGTCTTTATAAATAAATCATATGTTTTTGGTATGGCAGGATGCCTGTAATTGGTAACATTTTTATATCTCAATAAAAAAGCTATTTCAGTAAAATGAAATGACAAATAATCCAATAAATTATGTTAACCATTTGACAACAATAAAATCCAGGAAGAGATGATTTATAGCTTGACTGTTGATATAGTGGAAGCGAGATAGCACGTTACTCTATATTATTATGCAGCTCTATCTCTCTTTCACGACAAAAATTATCAACCATTTTTTTTTAATCGTGAATCAAGCTCTGTGATTGGTTGTTAGTTTTATAGTCAACCAATCACAGTCTTAACCAGTTGATTTGACAGCAGATTCCATTGACCAGCTTTCCAGAATCCAGGGGTTAGTTTTCTAAAAGCTCATAGTAAGAACAAGCTCGATAAGAAACCTGCAACATAAAAGCGAAAAGTTAGCATTAAAACGAGGTGTTTTCAATTAAAAAACAATATCAACACTCAAAGGAGAGTAAGTTTCTGGCGCAAGTCAAACGAAACAGGTCAATATAGTCCGGCGCGAGTTCGCAACTTTGTTATAACTCGGCTTGCTTTGAGATATTAATATTTTATGTGCTAAAGGAACCATATATTGTAGTTTGAGTTAATTTTATTAAAAATTAATGCATCTAGGCTTATGGTCTAATTCAAACTACATATTTGCGTCAAACAGTTTTATTGTACATGGAATCCTATTACATAGGTACAGCGTTAATTCATCTATCGACTATCATAAGTATTTTGACCATGTTTAAGTAATTTAGTGTAATTTTGACTACTAGTCTTTCTATTAGATACTACGTATATTGTGTTATCCAGTAAAATACATTTTTGACGTATGATAGGCAGTCGTTCATTGTACATATCATGGTTAAACTGAATCTACACTTAGAAATTCCCTAGATACTGCGTTGATTCATCTATGGACCACATAAGTTTATTTTGACCAAATTTAAGTAAATTAGTGTAATTGTGACAACCACTCTTTCTATAAGATACTGCGTATATTGTGTAATCCAGTAAAATTTTGACGTTTGATGGGCAGTCGTTCATTGTACAAATTCATGGTTAAACTGAATCTACACCTAGAAAATCCCTAAATGTTTGATGTAACTGTCCTGCTACACATTCTTTGAGATAACCATCACTCATTAATCAGCACAAATAAATAATTGACATGAGATTCACAACACTGAGTGCATACCATAAATACCTAAGTTGCATCGCGTTACAGCGGGGTATATTTGCCATTCAAATCGGTATTTTTCACCTACAATCACTCTATATCAAATTGATTTCATTTACTTCGGAATTGTAATTGTCTCAAATATTTGGACAAACTAGAGCTTCAACTGTTTAACGACGATCGTGTACATTTATAGAAATTGATAGTTAGCTACTGTGTAGACTATTTGCATTTTAAATTGTTTTATTGATTCTTTGTCTTAGTTTAGCTCTAGGTAGTAATAGTTCTCTTTCATGATAACATGTGTGTAATTCCCACTATTAAAATGCAATAACTGAACTGGGGTATTTTAGTCTGTGCACGACTGGCGTATTCCCATATCATGGCGTGGGGTTTATTTATAATTAACCTTATTAAGACAAAGGTAGTAACTAGCATTTTAAACTGAAAACATGAAAAAAAAATATGTTTAATGAATCCTTTTTATTCTAGACTACGGTATAATTAAACTAAATTTAAATGAAAATGTAGAACATCCTTAGACGATAACTTAATTGGTATCTACTTTCGTTTCGACAAACAACTTGATAAGAAAGTCATTAACAAAAACCTTTGTTATTGTTGATAATTTCCCCACCAATGTCCTCTTCAAAACATTTTGATAGCGCTTCTAGTCCTAAAAAGTACAGTATATTGTTGGTAACTTATTTAATACTTGCCTATGCTGTCCAGACACGACTTAATAAATGCAAAATGAACAAGCTTACCGCCATCTACCAGGCAGTAGTAGAACTAAATTATTATAAGAACAGAAATTGTTCTGCTTTTGGTTTACAAAATTAGTAACGTTATTTAATTTTACACATTTACGATTAAAATAATATTTTTATTAAACATTTTGTGTCTAACATAACCTTTTACAATCTCAATTGCATATTTGTATGTTTGTGAGAACTGAAATAAAACTGTTTCAAAATGGCTTCAGAATTGTTTTATACAGTCATATGTTACCGCATGATATGAATATATTGAATACCTCTATTGTAAAACCAAAACAATTTATTCAAAAGTTTCCGCGATCGAATTATGGAACAATAATAATTTGTCCTTGTCTCCTAACTTGTTTACTAGGAAACGTACGAGGAAAATATAAAGCAACTGCAGTTTTCAGGTCATGTGATCAATTGAACTACCTTGTTATGTACTAGTAATGAACTACATACTAAAGGGCACATTTAAAAATCGGAGTTGGAAACGATGACTATCGTTATGCTACTCGACGGTAGATGGCGTTAGTAGAGCGAATAACGTGCCGCACTACAGATTTGCAGTCAGTGATAATTTCTAGTGCGCGTGAGGCTTACTAGATGGCGCTATTAATAGTTTTAGTATTAAACAATTATCTTTAAAAAATAACGTACTTTGTTCTACAATGTAGGTATTAATAATAAAAGTACTGTAATCATAATATATATAAAACTAACTTACAGTAATCACTTGTTTACAAATGCGATAAAACTGTTTATTTATATTACAACATAATGTCACTGAACCCACACGGATATATGACCAAGAACTGCTAATAAGGGAAGAAATTTAACAGGCAATACTACCCAAGGGTGTTGCAATTTGTCGAGTCATTTACTGTGGATACATTTAGATCTGTTTGCATGACCGTAAAGAGTCCACACCCTTACCATAACCTCCCATTGTGTGCTCCAATTTACACAGACCTGCCGTGCCCCTCTGACGGTACAATTAAACAAGTACGAAGGAAACTTTGTTCACAACTCGATGGGTCATCGTAAACTGGTTTAGAAGCACATCGTCCACCCATTGGCAGGTGACCACGATCACGTCACCTTCGCAATGGAATCGTAATCGTAAAAGTTGACTAGTTTCCCGCGGGCACCGTGACTGGGAACTACCCTCGCCAGCCCATTTAACTAAAAGCCTCACTTATACAAAATGATTTGATAACGTTGGCAATGAATTGGAAGACCGAAAAGTTTTTGAAGAAAATTAAAAGGTTTTTCGTCGGCCGTCTGTGTAGAAAGAAGATGAATAACATGAGACGAAGGCGGGAATCCGTTGCCTCAGTTTATAGAAAGACTACAAAATTCTTGACATCGAACACGGCAAACTTTCTTAAGAAAAAGCCCGGTCCGAAGAAATCTAGAATTCTAATGAAGACCGTTGAAGATTTCGAAGATAATGCAGAAGAAAACTTTGAAAAAGTTGAAGTGCCGACGACTGACGAAGATGATTTAGGAGAAAGAGACCTGGACTTCTATCTAGGAGTGAGTAAGAGAGAGAGTTACTGGAGGGATCCTGTAGGAAAGGAACAGATAAGAAAAGACTACCTCGTCTACCATTGTGGCATCACCGAGGAAGATTATGACAAGAATTACAAGAAAAACGTAGTCCCCAAAGTATCTTACGTCATACAACCGAAACTAAAACAAGTGCCGTTCAAAATACACAGGAAGCGACGAAAGAACGGAGACTTGAGAGATGACTCTTGGAGAGAAAAGAGTGGGATATTCAAACTGTTCGCTTATAGACGTGATAGCGAATATTCCACGTCGGATAGTTACAGCGAATGTGATTCTAATGAGGATGGCAAGGTTGAGAGGCTTCAGTCTACTAACGAAGATGATGTAGAAGACATGATAGGATATCTCAATGAATTGAGGACGTGCGGGTCTGGTGACATGATCGAGGTTGGTTTGGACGTAGCGAATTAAAACTATTGATTAAATCAAGTTAATACACACAATTGATAGTGACGAAGTTTTCCACGAACGTATTACGATTTTTCTAACATTTGCATTACTTTTTTTCCTTATAAGAGTCGTGAATGATGGGTGTCACGTTTAGCATATACTTTCTTTGTTTTAAAGAATTACGCGTGACTAATAATTCACTTCACTATACATATTATGAGTCTTTGTAGTAATACAAAGAGTGGTTGCTATTGTGCTGTATTTTATAAAGCAATGCAATGCTCTTTAATGTTAATCTAGCATCCTGCTTGGCTTAACTAATTAATGATCCATCCGTGAATTTGTACCAAAACAATTCCATGCCATAAAACTAAAAATCAACAATGTGCTAGAATTGTTAAGCTTCTTTTGAGTATTAAATATTTATAAGAAACTTCATACCCCATATATAGTATTTATAGTATAATTTATTTCCTGTTTATCAAAATCAAATTAAGTTTAGATCAGATATAATAACATCCCAATGATAAACTTCTTTCAACCAGTCGTTCTATTCTCTTTTCAGTCTTTGCTCTACTTTTGCAGCAATCTTTCGCCCACCGTTGGGCACATTACTCCAAAGCACCTTTACTCG
Organism: Chrysodeixis includens; assembly: GCA_941860345.1. NCBI lineage: Eukaryota > Metazoa > Arthropoda > Insecta > Lepidoptera > Noctuidae > Chrysodeixis > Chrysodeixis includens. The sequence goes on from OW796098.1 coordinate 1,081,182, forward strand.
ACACGACTTACCTTGCTCTATTTCTTACCCATTACGTTTTAAGGACATGCATTCTTCGTAAGTTGTTATAAAGTATTAAAAAAAATTAAAAGATTTATTGCAGAAACTTGTACAAGTTTCACAGTTTATCTTACATAAAGACCACCTTTTAAGTAAAAGATATACTTGTGCTAGGAGGCCCCGCTCTTCAATGACATTGTTATAATGGCAAAAGTGTTGTGTATTTAAAATATTTTTCTTTTCCAGGGAGTGCGGATCAAAGAAGTATCGGAAGGCCGTCCCTGTGACAACTGCCCGGAGCTCTGCCCGGGATTCATTCCCCACGCCTGGAGGTAAGTCTTACTCCACCTTACTTATATGGACACGGAAACTATTATCTCAAACCTTGGTGTAACCCCGAGCAAGGAATTGTACCTTGTGCATACAAATAAAGGTGTCTCTTCTCGTTAGAGGTTATCTGTCATCAAACACATTCCTAGTTTAATAAACTATCGGTAGTTTACTAAATAGAGATTGGAATTCGACGTATGTTAATTTTATATCTTCCGTTTCACACCTTTTTTTTCTGACATAGGTTTGCCATACCATTATCCTTTCAGAAACATTTGTATTACGGAACATCCACAACTCTAAACTATTTTTATTAAATAGGTATTTCTAATCCTACTAACATTAGGACCGCAAAATTTTGTAAGATGGACGGATGTTTGTTACTTTCTCACGCTCAAACTGCTAGATCGCTAGATAATGTTGATGAAATTTGGTACGAACTATGGAGTCATGTAGCTGACGTCTTGGATTAAGGCTACTTTTTAACCAATTGCGACAGAGGGGTCATGTTTTTGCGCCTATAACCGAAATTCGGGCGTGCGAAGTCGCGGACAAAAGCTAGTAAATTATATTCACCTAGACGTCACTTTTAAGGATCTATTAGGCGTACTTGCGTAGGTAACAATCTTTGAATATCAATGTCTATCTCAAATTGGGGCATCCCAAAACGCTTTGTAAAAACCGTGGTTAGCTTTTGTTTTCACTTATGGTATCTTTGTGGCCATACGGTGATACGCACGTCACTCATCAGGACTAGCTTCATTTCCAACAGTCTTCTTACAAGGGATTAAGGTTCATTTTCGTATGTTTTTGTTTGAATTGACGCTGTATCGTCACAATTGGATCGAGATGATAAGCGTGTACGACAGACACAATTGAGTCAGTACTACTCTGTAAGGACTTTCTTTGTGCACACAATTTGGCAACGAACTCAATTCATTGTTTTCGAAGTCCTTATGTTGCTCTTAATTAGGCGTAATTTAGTTTAATTTTAGAAAGGACATCTTTAGTAATAACATTGACCTCATTTTTTAAATATTTGTGGCCATCAGATAGATACATTTCCCTAACAATAGTACTGTTACAGTACGTTTAGATAACTTTGTATGGTTTCACACAAAACAAACCGAAATTACATAAACAGCCTAAGCCCATTACGTTATCACCTCTGTGACCGGGTCACAGATAACGTATCGACCATACACACAACGACGAACGTGATCGAAATCAACTAACGAGCGGATAATCAGCCTTGCGGTGAGGCCAGCGGTAGCGCGTGCGCAGCGCAACGCACCAAACTGTCCACTCCGGCTCCCGCCGTCACCGCGAACGCACGTACCCACAACAATGTGTCTCTCGTTAAAACAATTAGAGTGGGCGGACGTCTACAGACGCATCAAAGGCACCGACAAAGAACCACCAAAAGAGAAAAAGATGCAGAAATTCCCTTCAAGGGAACGAAATTACGCTGTGAAGAGAAAAGAGAATAACAACATGAGGTCTCACGTCAATTGCGAAAGCTGCGCCCGCGCCGCTGAGAAAGAAGAAAGATGATGTGTTTATGTGGTTGCTAAGGATTCAGTGGATCTGCGGATCGTATGTGATAATGTGATACATCGAACTATAATTTCGATCGTGACAAGTTATAAATGGTGCGAAGTGAGAACTGGTTTTGTAAACAGACTAGTGTAGTGTTAAAACGTTTTTGCTCAAAACATTCCAAGTTCTTGCTCAAAATTGTTTCGTAAACGTTTGTTTTATTGTTAAACATAATGGCAGGATGTTAGCAAATAACTGTGGATTTTATCTGCGTTAATGAGAACTGCATTTCGTATTACAAGGTCCGTTGTTTCACGGGGCCGACAAATAAGCTGTTATGTCTGACTTTCGGACTTTTGTGGCAACTTTATTTTTGAAAACAATAGCTAAATGGAACTCTATTCCAAAGTTGTCGAATAACTAATTGTTCATTTGAATATTGTAAATATGATGATAAATATTGTGCTAATTCGTGTCTGGTGGCACTAGGTATGTTATCAACCGTATTATTGGTGTAACGATCCCGGATGCCATCCAAACCATTCAATTTTAAAACCTATCCTTAACCTATACGGTTGAGAATTGTATAACACTCAATGATGTTTTGAGAATCGCAAAAAAATAAACAAAAAATATTTGAATATTTTGTATGGACGTGAATATGATACATTGATATCTGTATAGTTGCATGTTAAGTGGGTTGAATTGAAGGAAGGTTATTTTAAGACTTTAAATAAATGAGTTCATAAGATCAGACCACTTTATTTATTTCTTTTGTTATCTAACAATGTGGGTATTGTGCTGTCTATTATATAAATAGTGACCTATTGTCCGGAGAGATCAAAGTTCTGTCTGTATCTGCTTTTGTTGGTCAAACTGTTATCAATACAGTCACTATATTTCACTTTACTTTTTACGTAACAGTTGTCATTGACTGTGATTTTTACAACTATTGTACGGATTCATAATACCTTATTGGATTATGATGTTTTCGTAACAGAAAATGGATTATCAATTTGGCAAGTATAATTACAAAAAATCACACTTCATTTGTCTCTTGCAATAGGTAGGTGTGTAGGTTTAACTTTTGAAATTAAACAACATTGTCTCGAACTTAAATAACAAACCTGTAAGTGTTCTGTTGTAAAGGTTGAACACACTTATATGAGCTGAAAGCGTCGAAGCAAAGGAATTATAGAATTCTTTATATATGTTACAGTCATAGTGATTAATGAGCGATTATACATAATGACTAGTCATTATGGATAATAGCTAAATTCACTAGACAGTGTAATAAATTAATCACATTATCTAGTTATTATTCATAATATCGTGTCAAAGTTAGCCAAAGTAATAATACGGTCTTTATCTTAGGTTCACCCTTGTTTGATCGAACAACGTTTGATATAATATTACTCAATCGAACAACGTTTAAGAAAATCATCACTTTGTATAATGTCGTTTGACTTAATTTTCAGTTCGTCGAATATTTATTTGCTATATCAACATTTGCGCTAATGATCAAAAGGTATAATGTTCATTTGATATCTACACTCCTGCCTAAAAAAAAAACCTAACCTAACCTAAATTAGGTGAGGTTAGGTTTTTTTTTTTATTTGTTAAAATCTATGTTTATTGAGGTGAAAATATTATGTTATGTTATTTTAATTGTTAAAATAATCTTTCTGATATGTATGCTTAAGGAAAATTAAAATACAAATTTATTCTTAAACGAATATCCACTTGTTTTATCACTTTATCCAATTCTTTGAAGATATTATGTATAATGGCTAGTTAATGTGATTAATTTTGTGTGAATTATCACTTTATCCAAATTGAGTAGATATTATTCATAATAGCTAGACAGTATACATAATATCTAGATTAATCACTTTGGCTGTAACATATACATTCTCATGAATCCTTGCACCCTTCTCCGTGTCAAATCTGCAGATTTCTCTGGTCTACTAACATCAGACCCTAATTCCCTTATCATGGGACCACATGTAAACACACCACACCACATGTGTGACTATCAAACAAAAAAAGAATTTTGCAAATCGGTTCATGCGTCTTCGAGTAATCCTTGCACATAAATAAAAAGAAAAGATAACGACGAATGGAGAACCTCCTCCTTTTTGAAGTCGGTTGAAAATTCGTTTCGTTCAATGTTACCTGGGATGAGTATGCCTTCTCCTTAATAAGAATACTTAAAAGTAGAGATATGAGATACATTTTTCAACTTAAACTTAACACAAAAACTTGTTTTTTGCTGTCATTTACGAGTATGACAGGTATAGCTGTCAGTAATAAATTTAAAATGTCAAGAATAAAAAGAAAAACATTAATTTCTCAGTAACTGGTTTTACTGAATTATACATAACATTATTTTATTTTCCTTTACCGATAAACAGCTAAAACTTGATTACGTTTGTTTTTGTCGATTATTCCGTGATAAACTATCAAAGAATATAATCCTATTATCTTAATGTATTAAATAACAATTACTTCACGGTTATTATTACTCAAGTAATTCTTACGTAACTAAAAGGTTCACATAACGAAGAATAATAATTGCAAGATCTCGAGATATCAACGCATAGTTTCTTCACTTGTATTTGCATCTCTTTTTAGACTATGCAAATGACAGGGACAATGTATGTGAGTGTCAGAATCAGCTGTTCAAACAATGCTGGTTTTACAATCATCAGATGTTTCCCATTTTATTATAACACAACACAATAGGGAGTAACTGTTTTAAGACTTTTCTCAATTTTCCTAGAGTCACATTGTCGGGCCGTCTGTCTGCCTGACGGTGTAGTCAGTCATTTGCAAGAGGTATTAAACTACAATTTATATCAACTACTCAAATCTACTGTCCTTTGAAGCTGTAAAAAAACATGCTTCTTATGAACTTCATACGCAACTTCCAGTGTCACAAATCAGACCAGCACTTAACCGGTTTTTGACTACCAGTGACAGTCTATCAAAACCACTTCTGCCTACTAACCAAATAGACTCAGTATGGAATATTTACTTCAAGTAACTCGACGTCCAACGCAATAAACCAGCTAGATATTACTAGCACCTACCTAGCCGATAATAACTTGACCTTTAAACTTGATAATAACAGCAACTTTACCTTATACCTATTAAATACTAGTTAATAATACATATTCTCAATCATTAATGTTGTTTACTATTACATTCTATATAATTCTAAGGATATGTCGAAATCAGTTTCTAGTTTTACCAGTCTCAGCTGATTTACAATTTATGGTGTTTCTTGCAGGTTCTTCTCTATAACAATGACATTTTGGAACCGCGCAACTAGAGTCAGTATCGTTTTGAAAGTGTCTGAGGAGGCCTACTCGAAATAAAAACCTTTTGACTTTATTTTTAGAGTTCTTCAATTACAAACATAATATTCTTGGAAAGATTATCAATAATAGGTTCTATGAGTAAGTACTGACACTGGGTCAGCAGCATATTTGGTACGATTGTAGCCCAAACTTCCCACTCACTGACTTTCTTAATCACTACTAACCAAATGATGCAGAATGTTTAATAGTCGCATAGAACTGTTTTCGAAGTTCATATTTTCTAGTTAAGAGGGATAGGCTGTTATCTAACATATTGTACCTATCCAATTAGACAATTACATTACAAACAGTCATTAATGTGTGTCAATAACCTTAGATAAGGGCACCCGATAATTGTAAATGCAGCCCCGTTTGTTGATCGATAATGTTTTTAAATAGTTTGGACTTCGATTGGTACATAAATATAAATATTTCGAGTTGTTTCGGATTCGGACTGGTATCAATAAAGGAAAAAGAGGATCTCACACCACCACCTCCTAAAAAATAAAGACTGTTGTGACCCAATCGTGACAGTCTTTTATAATCAATAACTTAAATAACAGTTGGAAAATTAAGAAAACTTCAAATTTTTGGGAATGACTGGCCTGTTGGTCTAGTGGTTAGTGACCCTGACTTCTATACCAGAGGTCGTGTGATGTGTGATGAGTACGATCATTTTGTTCTGTGTCTAGGTGTAATTTATCTACAATACGTATATGTATTCAGAAGTATATAATTATGTTTATCAGTTCTCTAGAACTCGTAATTCAAGCTCTGCTTTGTTTGAAATTAGATGGCCTTGTGTGAAATTCGTGGAGTATTATACAAGAAATAAAATAAAAAAGGACGTTATTTTTTATAAGTGACGTGATATTGTTTTGCCAGTTCAGTGTATTACATAGTATGTCTAGGCCTAGTCATGAACCTAATGCGATTTGTCTTATTAGATCCATTATTTAATAGTTGTCATATTACAAGTCATATTAGTACCTCTTATAACGGTTATAGTCACAAAACAATTACTCTCTAAAAGGAGTCGGGAAATTCTACATTCATTTTCCTGTTACTGAATTTTCCTTTTCGTACGGATTATGTTTAGGTACCAGCCAATGTTTTGTTTATAAGTCTTAACATACCATGTACTGCGAATCTTACCCTAATATGGATTAAAGTTACGCTTGAAAGTGCGTTAAGCGGTCGGCCGCGCCAAATTAGTACATATATCACGTGGCAAGGAAGGAAGACCCGAGCATCAAGACATTACAGGTGTTATAATGTTGAAATTGGACTAGCAACACTACGTAATCTGGACTCCGTGGAAGCAAAGGTTTACCAGGGAGCACCCATAAACGTGGCCAGTCTCCGGAGTCTATTTAACGCAGTTTCATGCTTTAACGATTCTTAAAACTCATTTACGTTGTTAGTTCTCACCGTATCAAAATACTCATTATAATATTACAATAAATGATACGTAATCGTATTGTTTCCATTCTTTTGTAATTATATGACGGTTCTCAAACATAAACGTCAGTTGTCAAAATATTGTCAAAATGACATCAGCTTGCGTCACATGAATAGTTATTTTTTTATTATTCTTTAGAATAGTAGGTAGATGACACTGTTATTAACACCTAGGCTTAATGGAAACACCCAAAAGTATGGGAAGAATATTTTCACATCACGTTTGGTTTTTCAGGTTAATACATGTATTTCTTATTACTTGTGTTACGCCTGGTGTTAAATACTTCTTCAAATTTACCTGCATCAAGACCTAACCTTTTTCCAAGCCGACCTGTACGGTTTCCAATTTTCAAGTACCTATTTGGCAGCATATCACATGGAGCGGCTGCTTATTTAACCTTCGCAGCTTACTGTTTGATAATAAACGAATGGTCTCTTATACAAAATAAACGTCAGCAAGGCAGACCCAGATGGAGATGGCGAGAAGACCTGGATGCATTTTTACCGAACTGATCATTCGTGGCTCTTGAGAGATACAAGTAGAGGAAGACTAGGGACGCCTTCGCCCAGCCGTGAGACATTTCAGTCTAATAAAAATAATAAGCAACTTAATAGGAACATGTGGAAGAAGACATGGTGCGCCGAGATCAAATAATAATTGAGATAAGGGCAAGGGAACGATGATAAATAACAAATAAATTAATGTTTAATGGGTATACTATCGATAGAGTATTAATATTGACTGTAAACAAAACATTGTATACTTGTCGTTTAGGTAAAGGTACAAATAACATTATTAAGGAAATATAACATCCTTATTTCTTCATATTATAGTTTTAATAATTTATTCCTGTTTATAATGAAAGTTGAAAGTGACTAAATGTAATACCCGGCTACGACACACATTACCCATAGTCACGCTGTTTACACAATAACAATCACTAATTGGTTAACACGCTTAAACTGCGTCAATAAATTATAGCATAAGTTTATATGAAGTAGTTTCTTTGTACATAAAATAACTTAAAAGTATTGCTATCTTTTACTGATATGCAGAGTAAGAAAAAGACGGCAATATACTTGTAGGCGTCGTCTGTCTTAATGTAATTTTGGTCAAAATTTTGACAGCGATTTGACAGCTCTAATTTTCTTCTATCCTTTTCCAATCACATACAAACGAGAGAGATACCGATAGCCTAGTAGATAGTTAGCCTAGGTAATCAGAGTTCGACCTTATAACCAAAATATGAAGTATTATTTTCGTATATTTCATAACTATATTAAAATGTTTAAGTTGCATACATTTTAGGTGATATTTATCTTCCTTGCTTCATTCTGCATGTATTACGAGGTCTGTTGCACACTCTACTGGAATGCTTACATTGCTAACATTAAGTAATACAACCTGCTTGTCGAGTTCTAACTCGTAACTTACACAAACATTCATCATTTAATTAAATATTTTAATCTTATAAACCACGAAGCAAAATGGTTCTGAAGGATTTTTTTTATGTTTGACATAAACATTTACACTTTCAGAATCGCTTACACTTTTTACTTAATTTTTTTTTTACTTTTAAACTTGGAGTTACACCGTTTTGCGTCATGCTTTTCAGAAAGTCGAATTGTAACTGTAGATGCCTTAGATATTTAGCAACGTTTCTGAAAAGAACAATTTGTATTCTTCGTAATTCGTCCATTACTTTTTTTGATTATTAAAAAAGATCTTGCTTCTGATGCTTACGGTGCTCTAATATGCTCTCCTTTTCTTTTTTAAGATTAAGTTCGGTTAAAACCACTCTTACGTTGTCATATCTTACAACATAAGTCAATCATTTTCCCTATTATTTCCAACTTTTTGATATACAGGGGAACACATGACGTACATCAACGTGACAATTCCCAGTAACCAATTACCATATGTGTAAATTCGTTAATGTCCAATAAATTGCGCAGTTTCAATACTTGAACTAAATATACACAAGTGCACAGTTAAAGAATGAAATAAAACATCAATAAATATAAACTTGCTACAAGAAATAGTGTCAGATAAAATATACGTATTGTTTTATTGATCTCAATTAACAGTAAATTGAAATTGATATGGGATGGTTGAGTAAGCAATGAAATACTCGTAGGTATATCACGTGCATTCGATGGAATATTGATACATTTGTCATTTTATTAGTATTCAATACTAGTCAATAGTCAATTCTTTAATAGATTTCCATATGTTACTCAGGTGGTACATTTTATAGTCTAGAATCAACCCTATAGGGCACAGTTTAAAGAAGTTGGAGAGTGTAGCAGTGGCTTATTACTAGCTTAATTGCAATTATACTTAACAACGTTTTAGTGTACATGTGAGTGTCGGTGTGAGTTTGTATACCAGCAGTAACAGCTTGAAGTACAGAGCAACAAGGACTTTTTGGCACGTTGATGAGATTGACATGAGCTGGTGTACATATTCCCACAAGAATGAACGAAGAGTATGAAATGAATGAAGAGTAACTGTCAAAAGTAGGCATTAGTTTTGATTTCGGCCACGTGCCAAAAGATCATTGTAGAATTATAGTACGCCATGCTATGTTATCCTAAATGTCAATGTGGATACTAAATGAATAAGTACAAATCGGTTTTAGTAAAAATAGCTATAGTCGGAGAAAAAATATATCCGAATGTATATTTTGAAATAAACAACTTTTTTAAGAAAGCAAACGTATATTATCCTATAATGGTCCTCCCGTACAAATTTTGAACAGGTGATGACAATTTTGATCCGGAGACCAGATGTTGTTTTTTGAGAATTGACTATTTAATATTTATAGGCAAGTTGATAATTCCCGGTTTCAAAAGCTGTATAGAAAATATCCGGGGTCGGTACTCGGTAAGCACTTTATAATAGGCTTTATATGAAGCATAATATTGTGTATTATTTTATATTTGATTGGCTTGTTAGTTTAGTGGTTAGTGGCCCTGACTGCTATACCACAGGTCGTGCGTTCGATTCCCACCCAGGACAAACGTTTGTGTGATGAGTACGATCATTTGTTCTGTGTCTGGGTGTAATTTATCTATAATACGTATGTATTTAGAGGTATGTTTATCAGTTGTCTAGTACTCATAATACAAGCTCTGCTTAGTTTGAGACTAGATGGCGTTGTGTTGAAGTCGTGGAATATTATATTTCATGCTCGAGTGCCTAAGTCACGATGTGACTTGTCGCAATGTACGTAACTTATGAATAACTGTAGTTACGATAGCCACGGTTGCGGTAACCATTACCAAGTTAAAGCTAACCTTGGTCAGTTTTGCGAAATATTACTAACCTAATACAATGTTTTTATTGAAATAATTTGTCGTAGAAGTATAATTCTTAATAAAAACTGCATGCTTTAACAAAAACAGTGCACATCACAATAACATTATTTAGCATTGTTATTGTGTGTATATTTATTATCAGTACTTTAATACGGTAAAGCACACGAAGCATTATAATAATGCGTAGTTATGGGTTAAAGCCGTTAAAGGTGGCAATTGGTACCAAGAAATGAATAACACCAAGAATTTAATGATTCTTATACCTAACTAATTGTCATTTTGTTTTCAATGAAGCGATTCTAATACCATAATATCTTAGTCTGAAGTCCATTTGTTAAGCCGTCTTAGCGTTATTAGTACAAAGTACAATACGTTACTAGATCCGGTAGAGTAATCGATGCTTCTATAGTTTGTTACTGTATTTTTCTTTGATGCTGTGGAAAGGGAAGTTAGAAACACGCCTACAGTCCTATAATCTGCTGCGGGATGTTCGTAAGAGTTACCACGACTCTGGCACTCAAAGGGCTGCAGGAGGAACATAGTGGGTTTTAGTCAGTAAGTCTGACACTCCCTCCCGGTGCTCCCACAGCGGGAGGGGTCATTTGATGATTTCCCACAAAAAAAGAAATAGAAATAATCTATTTGCTTAAACATAGGTGTACAATGACTACAATGTATAATGTAGAAATTATATGATTTCATTTCATTTCACCACTTTCCAATAGACCTTGCAAACAGGAATCTAGTCGAGATTGAAAAAAGAGGAACCATGTATTCCTCGATCTAATATTTCATAACATTTAGTTAGCAACTACAAACAGCTGATGTCATAATAAAACGCTGATCGCATTAACATTCAATTGTTTGGTTAGGTCAGTTCATTGTTTTGATGAGCCAACTATTATATCGGTAACCAAAACAAATTTTAGCTGATCATCTGAGGGCCTAACACAACCGCGAAAAAAAAAGAAATTAGGTATGAAAAATAGTTGTTGACCGAATCTCACACTAACATGCGTATACAAAATTTCAAGAGAATCGATCAAGCCGTTTCGGAGGAGTACGGGAACAAACATTGTGACACGAGAATTTAATACATAAGACTAGTGTTCAAGAAAAAAAATAGGGATGATAAAAAGATACTGGCCGATTCTCAGACTAACTAAACGAATAAATAAAATTTCAAAAACATTCGAACATTTTGACGCGAGAATTTTATATCTACGATACCTACTTATGCTTTGAAACTTTTGTCATATCATTCAAATCAGTTATTAAGCTACTGTTCCGATAAAGTGTAAAAGAGCAACATTGTATAGAAATGGACATGGATATAAGGTGCGTTGGGGTAAGATCGGTGCTGGGGTAAGAGCGTACAAATGAAATTCCCAGCGTATTCGGCTATATTTTTTAATGCTACCCACATTCCGCGCGACGTCATTTAATTTCGCCCCGCCCCGCAGTGGCCACCAGTCGCTCCGGCAAGTCGGACGTGTGCTACACGCCGTTAGAGAAAACAAGGCACGTTTTATAAAATATATGTGGAAAGATCGAATAAATGTTTTTCGTACACCTTGTGCTCCTAGCAATAGAAGTAGTTTTAATTTATTGTTCGAACTTACCCCTTGATGACGAAATCTTCATTGTACTCATAAAAAATATGTCTTGGTTTTACAAGCGTACCATGCAAAAAGTATTGAGTGTATATACATCAATACAATTTTAATTTACAGTAAGTTTAATCATTATCAATTTGCATGAATGTGGTGTATATTAAAATGGAGTAAAATATTTTTTTCAACATTCTTCCAAGTATCTGAAAATCCATTCGATATTACCCCAACGCACTATAAGTAGCAGCTATTTGTTTCCTAGTATTACATAGTAAGAGCTCGTATTCTCAGTAACATCACGTATCCCGCAGATTTTATGGTTTCCGGTAATCTTAATGTCTAACGCTTTAGCCAATTATAGGAAGTTTATTGATAGCCGTCTGTGTTACTTCCTAATGTATAAAAGTAAGGTGATACAGTTGTGAGCAGTATTATTGAACGTAGGTAGGTACATAAAATTTGTTTAAATTGTTTAATTGATTGATGAATTAGTGGAGATAGCACAAAGGCACGGTGTTAGTACAGACAAAGTATATTACGTAATATTTTGACGAAGCGCGCTACACCACTTTAAGCGACATCTCATTGTCACGACTGTATTTATATTATCTACTTTAAGACGTGGCGCTAAGCTTTTTTTTCAAAGATGTGGTGAAACGCTATCAACTTCAACCCACGCCGAGGGCGCGGCGTGGGGATATGTCGGGTTCCCACCGACTAAAATCACCCCGGGCCCCTTCTACTACATAAACCGGAATCACGGGATCGCTCACGCATGTTCTGTATGACTGGCTCTCCAATCGGACAGAAGCCCGAGTGGATTTCTTCTCGAGGGGTAGGTGTAAAGAACCCACCCCTCACTCCTCATAAGGACGGACGCGCAGGACGACGCGGCCGTTTCCTTTTGGCCTGTTAGGTGTTTGGATGACAGAGTGCCCTCCTTGCCATCCATAGGAGGTCTTACCTCTTTAAGTAAAACTATTGCAGTTATGGCAGCGACATGCTGCTCTTCGCAGAAATAATCAGTTACACTACGCTACAAACTTATTGTCAATCAATAAAACATGTATTGCAGTAATTAATTAGCATACAATGTGCGTGTACGATCACTCTCTCTTAACATTGCTTGCCGCTTCGATGTTTGTCTACTGAAAAAACCCGAGAACAAGCAGAATATCAACGTTTTTTTTATAATTGTCTATGTCTGAAGCAATGAAAGTATTGGTGACGTATTTTATTTGTTTACTATGTTCACAAGAGTCGACTTCATTTACATGTATTTGCTTTATGTAAGTAGTTTTTCGCGTTATTAATTAGAAAACTCAAATTATTTTTTTTCATTGAATATATCTTTATCTCAACATCTAAAATAAACCTAGTTTCTACAGTGTATAGGCCGTAATTACATAATTTACAAAACAAAGCTAAAATAAATTGTCAGTTCCATTGATATATTATCATATTACGTCGAGGCCATCGTATCAAATCGCGACAATCTAAATCCAACCAGCGGAACCATTTCAACAAATTGATATGAATAATCAAATTAGATATCAAGTATCAAGAATCAGACAATTCATGTAATTGCCTATGTTACCTCTCCCACACAAGTTTGACACCTAACAAGACTAAGATGTTATAGAAAAATCGACCTTAAGACGTTTACATAAAGACGTTTTTAAGAAAATTACTGGACATACTACAGTCGGTATATGTGTGGTGGGTTGTACCACATTACCAATGTTTATTGGACATTAACACACCTTATATCATTGAATAGTTTATTTTTGAGGGAGTTAATCACACTAATTCTTCCTCTTGCTTTATAGGCAATTATTATTATTAGAACACCCAATTTGCGAATTTTATTCATTAATATCAGGAAGGAATGGTTAATGATTGCCTTGAGTTTTAAACATTTCAATATTGTGCACAGGTAGTCAAAACGTTTAGCGTGTTAGTAGCAAAATTGTACCAAGACCAATTTAATACATAAAAAAAGGGAAACAAGTTTTAGTATATTTACAATTTACATATTGGTAATGATTTTAGTGGCTTCTTATAATCGTGTAACCTGTATGTAATACGGAATTTATATTATTTCGTTCATGACAACATTCTCTCGAAAATACTACAACTAAAATTAAAACGGATTTCTAAGTGTGAGGAGTGTGTAGTAAAAAATGTAATAATATAATGTGTTTTTTTTTATTTTTTATTAGCAAATAATATTTGAAACAATATTTGTTAGATACCATAGTAGACAGGTGTCCGGGATAGGTAAGCCCTGTGTTACAGATCACCAGGCTTAGTAAAGATTATTTAATGCACTTAAGACTTATCATGGATTCATTCTTAGCTATCAGACAGTTATTTCCTAACCTGTAACAAGAAAAGTACTTATTCAAGACGTTTATAGGCTGATCTTTTAACGATAACGTTGACATACCGATATCAAAATGTAATGAAATCCTCTTTTACGACGCATGTTACTCGTAAAATAACAATATTATTGTAAAGCCGATGACTCACTACAAAGGACAAAGAACTGAGTGGTCATTGTAACGTGTTTTGGCGCGAATTTCCTTAGTCTTCAGAGAATTACTCATCATTTTCTACGCACAAAAAATATAATAAGCAACTCAAAACACTGCCATCTATGAGTCAGTAGCGGAAGCTTAAAACATGATAGAGCGACATCTGTCGTGACTTTGTGATAGTTTGTTTTTACGTACTTTAGTAGTTGTACACTAGATGGCGGTACACTATACATCAAAGTGACTTCAAAGGTTAACGAAATCTACTTATTTTCGATTAACTATTTTCAACCTATGCGGGTTATAGATAACTGAAGAATATAACTGTTTTTGCGGTAGTACAAACAAAATAAATTACTCCTGCATCGTAAATAACATAGTCGTAATTATTAAGCAAATGGTGTAAGTAGGTACAGTTAACACCATACGATTGTAATTTTATTTTATTAAATAATTAGATGCGAATTTTGCCTTTTTCATTTATTATACAATATACCTAAATGACATTTCACTAGTGTCTTAGACAAATCAGAATCCTTAATTACTTACATAGAAATTACAGATTTATCTTGCTAAACTCATATTAGTCACACATTTTCTGAGTAGCGGCAAAAAAACGTAACTAAACAGATAAAAATATTTATTTTTTGAGTAAACAGCACCCGAGTTGTCGCGATAATGTCGGTAAGTGATAAGATAGCGACACGTCCTAATTCCCGCTGCCTAATTGTTTATTAAACCGATAGGTTATATATTAAACGACAACATATTTCATGAATATTGCAAAAAACACCTAATTATGTTGACTAGGTACTTCGTGATATACCATTTTTTTGTGCGGTTTACCTTATGGTATACCTATTTAACTAGTACCTATATGTCTACTATTTCATAATACGGTGAGAGTTTAACTATACTATGCAAATCAGGATACTTCGGTTCATTGTGTTAGAGGGAAGATAGTTAGGGACATTTCAAATAAAGTAAAATGACTCAATTAATTTGGGACGTGATGAAAATTCTCCAGTGGCTAGTGTCTAGTAGTATTTAAAAAGCCAAGTTGCTTCAGAATAAGGTACCTACAATGTAAAATCTAGTCTGACATTGTGCTGACATCATTACTTACTTTTAAAAACGAAATTACACCGTAGTTACTATAAGACATCCCTAATTTACAAATAAAAATGCTTGTTTACCTTTATCTTCGTAACGTTAGCGTCTTTATTGATTAATCTCCGAGAGCACTCGCTAGTCGCTACTTGATATGAAGAAGAATGTAAAACTAAAACAATCCATTGTTTAATAAATCGCGTCCCTATCAGCTGTCATTATCAACACCGGCAATGACATCACCCATTCTGCCTTCAGACGCAAGATTATAACATTCGTCACTGTAAAAAAAATAATGCCAATTTACCAACATACTTAGACATGTAAAGTACGAAAAAATACAAACAATGAGAGGTCACGCTCGATTGGTCGCTCACACGTTCCGCAAAGCCTAATCCCTTGAACTTGAGCGAGCGGAACCGAGGTAAACAAACGTCGGGTAACCCGTTGACGAGTATTTGTCATTTGGAACGCACGCGACTCGCTAGCGCCAGTGTCGTGCGCGCGCTCCGCGATAAATCCGAACGCGACGTAAAATTCGCAACTAAAAAAATAAAAACAACAACAAAGCATTCCAATTTCGAATTTCTAACAGTTTAGTGCATTCGGCCAGTGAGGAAATAGATTATTTATTGTGTGTGTTGGTAAATTATGTGATTGTGAGTTCTATGGTGTCAATTTGAAACCTTTGTGGTCCATGAAGGAAATGACGGCAGAATGACCGATAAGAGATGATACTGCCAGTTTGATGCTGGTTGAAAGCAATTTAGAGATTTCGTTGGTAATTTATTGTTTTAAATTTTATTTTTTTACGTCAAATATATTTTTTTAATTTGATAAACTTGGAAACGTGTGCACTGTTCCGGTCGCATTTATACATATTTTTACTTCCGTTTTTATTTTGTTTATTTTTAATTTCATTTTGAATTAGCGTAACCTCAAAAAGTGATATGAAAGCAATTTATGATTTATAATATTTTCGTATTTTTTACGTAAGTAGGTACAGCTGACCGTAACGACAGTATACCGAAGCTGTTATTACTCCTTCCTTCGCAGAGACTGTTGTTGCTACTTAATAATTATTCCCACGTTTGTTTAATTATTGGAAGTACTTAACCCCTATGTATCTATTGTTTTAAGACAACTAGCTTTACGTAAGTATATTAAAATAAAGGTTAATAATAATAAATCCAAGTGCCTATGTTATAATCAATTGGTGATTAATTGAGTGACGATTTACACAGATTAGTTCCTAATTCGATAAGAATTTACGTTTAGTGTCAGTAATAAAGTTGCTTTTTAGGCCCGTAGAAACAAGAAATTAATTTGTATTCTAATTAAACACAGGTATTATTTCGTAGGTATCGATGAGTAAATTAATCTAAATTCAAATAAAATTCAGTTAGTGCGTTCGAAATTTAAATATTTTTATTTATGACGCTGGTTGGTATGGCTTCTATTTGCCATTGTTCTAAAATCTCGTTCGTTATTTGAATTCCGTCATATTTGTGTTCAATAAACTTACGATGCGAAGGCGGTTATATTCTGGACTGAAATCGAATGAGTTACGATCGATTTTGATTTGTCAACCATGCGTCCTAGCACCTGTGGAGGGAACGTACGAGGCGTGGATTTCAATATTCTCGGTTCCCATCACATGGAAATAGCTTAGTAATGACGAATCGCAGGTAATTCCTACGTTTATGTTCACACCAACCGAGAGTAGAATGCATAGTGTGTTTAAACCAAATGCATTCAGTAAAAGAATTCTCAAACCAAAAACTGCGTATCTAAGGGTAGGTACTTAATAACCTATTTTAAGGTCCCTATGTTTCTAGTCCTCTACATTAGGGGTAGGTATTTGTCTCAGTTGTCAGTTGATTACGAAGTCTTAAGTAGATAGGTCGAGCGAGGTACCAGACTGCGATTTACGATGCGCCTTATTAGAAGGGAGTAGGGTTTGCTTTTTGGGATATTGCGACGATAAATTTGTCTCTAGAATTGAAATACCTAACCTGGCTTAATCTTTATGACAGTGACATTACTGACATTGCTTAGAGTAGGTGCCTTTTAAGAAATCAATTAAGTTTTGTCATAAGTTTAGCTGCGCGACTTGGCGTTGAGTGTATTGTTCCCTTTCATACCTAAGTAATTTATCACGTAAATGATTTTTGCAAGGAAACAATGAACAAAGTTATTGTCATATTGTTTTTTACATGATAGGTGTTCTTTGTGAATGTGAGACTTGAGACAGGCAAAAAGGCAAAAAAATAGTGAGGTAGGTTACGTTCAAATGGTTTTTATGTGTTTAAACTTTTCAGCTTCTGACTACCTTTATTTATAACTAGCTGTTTCTCGCTATAATGTCCGTTATAGCTTCAAAAACATTACCCCTCTTACGCAGTCGGTTAAGAAGCAGCCAATGTGTTAATACAGGTTGTTTACTAACTCCATAAAAGTTAAGCCAGCCGTTCGAGCTTGAAAGAGTAGGTAACAAACATCCATCCGTTCATTCTTACAAACTTTCGCATTTACAAAATTAGTAGGAACAACTTAAGGGTGAAAGAGCAATATTAGGTTCAAAATGTAATTCAGTTAGGTTCGAAATATAGCGATAAACGCGTTCTAGTATATCGCGGTTCACGAGTACATTTCTTCCGCTCAGTGCGGCTCCACTGTTTGTAAACTATCAAACGTTTGTCAAATACCATTTTCGCAATTTTCGAGTGTTTAAAAAACATACATGCACAATGTCAAACAAGTTTGACAACTTTGACGTCAGTTTTACTCACCGTTCACGCTATTTGACATGTACACGATTGAATTGACAAGCTAGGAAGCTTTACTTTTAGAACAAAGAAAACTACTAATTTCAGCCTTTGATAACAAAAAGATATTGTGATGAAACTAAGCCTATTTTGTATTGCTTGTGCTGTGATTAAACTTGATTTTAATAAACTATTTTACGAGTTTGTGACAGCTGTCAAAAAAGTTGTGACGTTTATCAAATTTATAACAAGCTAAAGACAGCAACACTGCATTCTGACATTTCCACATTTCTATAACAATTATGTACCCGTTTCTTAGAGAAAATATAAGGTGTGTACATATGTACAGACAATTATTTCCCCCTGTAGTAATTTCACACGAAATGTGAATTAGTTGTGAATACTTGGCAGTGAACGTACATCGATACTTCATTCCCGGCGTGATACATGGTGCTATCTATCGCGGTTTTCAGGGCACCGCCGACGTTTAGTTTTATTAACACTGTGTGGGCATTTAATAAATGTCGTTAAATATTTAATGTCTCAGGAAATTGAATTTCTTGTGGCCTATTAAAATGTGGCCAGTTTTCTAACTTACGAAATACACTATTTAAAAAATACTCGTTAGTGTTGAAAAATCTGATCCTAGCTCATCGATTGAGATTGAGCTACTACAGGACCAGCTGTTCTATAAAATACTCTAGTATTACTTAATTAGAGTAGTTCCTACGTTTCTTCTATACGACCGACATAAGAACACGTACACCTGAGTCATGCTTTCACGATTCTAACTCAACTGCTTGTTTTGGTAAAAAAAAAAACAACCAAAGCCATTTTATGACTGGCCAGGAATTATTGGAATTTTTATCTTCCGAATATTTGTAAATGGACAGCTGTAACGGAACGTTTAATGATTCGTAATTGGAACGTTATTCGGACGACGGTATTGACGTAATTGTGTTTTAAATCAGCCTGGATTTAAAACGATTCTTCATTCCAATTACGATTTGATTAACGTTCTTTCATACAATATTCGAGAAAAGAAAAAAAAACAGAAGGTCTGGCCAAACAGGTAGTGTTAAATAACTTTGTTTTTTTACTAATTGGCTTATGTAGCTTCTGAAGTGAGCAAATTAGTGCTTACAATTAAAAAAAGAAAGAAAAGAAAAGAAAAAAAAGAGCGTTGCGTAAATCAGACTACGTAAAATTACTTGATTTTTAATATCATAAAAATAACTAGAACTTTCGTTTTTAGCGCTATCAGTTATCTTTCCCGCTGAATATATTAATAACATTGATATCTTTAGGCAATTTTGTACTTAATCACACCTAGAGATAGTTTATTAAAAAATTTTGTTCTTATCAGCATGGAGAGGCCATCTCGTCTTGAATCTCTTTACACCACGAAGGTTACGCTAAAACAACACCGACTGCGCAACACCACCATTACCGGAATAATATAAACACAACACAATATATTTTCCTTAAACGTGACCAAGAACAAAGTCCCTATAAACACCCGGAGTCCTTTCGTTCTAAAGTAAACACCGCTGTTTAGTTTCTCTCACTAATTGGCGGTAAAGCAAATTGTTCTCAGAACTAATTCATTTGTTTAACAAATACGGTAATAACAAGCTCCTTTATTCCAACGGTGTTGAACGCCAAGATATTCCTGAAACTAGAATAAATTGATTCGCTAGATCTCGAGGGATTGATTTTTCAATCCTTGACTCGATCTTTTTGGGGTTGAGCGGCGGCCATCTTTAACGAGATCCGGAATTCTGAATTTGAATCTAAGTACTCTATAGAGACTACGATTTGCTCGTCTATCAAATTTCCTACATTTTTCTTTATCTGAAACTCGTTTGGATGAAGGTTAGAACTTAGAACATAAAGTTTCCTCATATCGAATACTAACAATCAGAAAAATAAAGAATGGTCTTCAAAAACCTGGGAAAAGAGATTACTAGCTAGCACACTACACTATCATTTACACTCTGTTTTAGATTAACGGTTGTGGCTATGCGTGTATTGTGCAACGTGCTATCTATCGATCGGCATAACTGTTAAGATTTCGCGGTTACATTTTTAAATGGAATATTGAAGAGAGTATGTAGCTGGCTGGTTACAATTTCAGTGTTGACTGGAATAGGTATAAGATGCCATTTACCGTATGTAGAAAAAAAAAACGTTTGATTTTAAACAGTATTCTTTCATTTTTAATTTTTGCTTGTCGTGTATTTAAATATTCGTTCTTACATAATCATGTAAAATGGTCAGTTGAGACTTAATTTGTCAAAGCCTTCAATTTTTAAATGAATTTTATATAAACTATGTTTACTTTCTCTTGCTAATTAGCGTCTAAGTAAAGTCATAAGGTGTGAACTATTAATAGCTAGACAAGTCTTAATATAAGTTACAGCTCTTATTTAATGACTTTTAAAATAAAATGATAGTAAAAACTGAAACGTTTAATATTTGTGTTGTGTACTAAAAGCGAAGATACGACAATAATGTCTGCTAATGTGATGAAACTGAATGTCCAAAAGTCCCCAATCTAGGATAGATGTCGAAAATCTTCTAAAACTTTTACGACTACAGTCTGAACATTTTTGTATTGTGGAGTCAGGAGGGTGTAAAACCTTTTTACTTACTAAATAATAACGTTTACTAAAGCTACAACTGAGTATTGGATACATCCGAAAAGTGAAAATGTGATGGTTTTCTCGTCTTCTTGTTCTCCATAAGAGTGTCGTAGAGTCTAGATAACTTCTTAGTTCTTGCGCACTCTGCAAGACTTTTCGGGCGAGATATCCCGCGTGAATCTGTATCCGAGCCGCTATTAAACTAACGACTCATGAAAGTATTAGCGATGTCTTAAAACAACATTCATTATAAGACGTAAGATAATTACGTTAGGTCATCCTGTGATCACCAGTTTAATAATACTAATTGTTTCAATACCATGAAGTAATCTAACACGCAATCTGTTTGTTAGTTACAACAAACATAGGTTAGTTCTATCTAAATATTTGTTATACTTTCATTGTGAATTATTGTTTACATTTTTTACCGTTGCATACTTTAGTTTAACTAATAAGACAGCAGTTGACTGCGGAGTGTAAAGGAAAAAACAGTGGACTGCAGTGTGCAAAATTACAAATTTTAATGAAATGTCATCCACCTCATTGTCTGGTAAGATTTGAGGTTATTTTCTTTTTCTATATTTGTTTTAAGAACTTTTAAACAATAAGTTACGCTATTTGTATCATAAACTGATCTGATGACGTAAACTTACATAGTAATTAATGAATATACCATATAAAAGAGGTTATTCTCTCATATGACATTAATTATAAAATACTGTCTCAATTTTAGACTAGAATGTCCAAACTTTCCTAGAAATCCGCCCAGAAGATCTACAACCACTTTTTGTTGTTTTGCGACAGTTCACAATTGCGACAGTTTTATACTTACTTTAGGAATAAAGTAGTCCCACTGACCTTTTTATTTTTTCCCTAGCCTATAATCTCCCACTGCTGGGCAAAGGCCTTCCCCAAGTCCTTCCACGATTCTCTATCTTGTGCCGCTTCGAACCAGTCCACGCGGTTTACAATTAATTCATCCCGCCACCGCTTTTGTGAACCTTTGTGGAAGTAAAATTAAATGTCACCAAGATGTTTAAATATTGAAGCACCGACAAATTTCAATTGTGAAACTTTGAGAAGAATGGATGATCGTCTATGACATAATTAGAAATGTCATAGGACATTGTTTTCTTTTGTTTTCTAATCAACAATCGCACGGGCAGTGGTCAAGAAAGACGTTCGCTCATTTATTGATTCATATTCAATAGCGGTGATCGAATGAATGAAAACAATTGAATTAAGGATACTTCTTCAATTAGGTACTTGTGTAGATTAATTTGAATTTATTTAACAAATCATTTTATGCCTAACTTTACTAAAGCACTTATGGTAATCGTTTTTGTATGCTCTATTGCCTGTTACATACATATTTTAGACAACTAACGGGTCTTATTAGCGAGAAAAGAATATCGAATTACATGGTCAGCTGTCTACATATGTTAGATAATATAGATAACATAATTTCGCAGTTTTTTTACAAAAGACAAAGAATTTTTACTTGACATTTTGCAAACATAAAATTGTTGCTAAACACAAGTATTTGTATGCTGAAAGTTAAACCATAGCATGTACTTTCACTATTTTATTGACAGCACAATAGTTGCTAAACATTATCAATTAACATAACCTCATTTGTATTTAGAAAAGGCTTTATTTAGATCTTTACTTGCATATTGTCATAAATTAAGTGTAGGTAGTGTAATAACACCAAGCCGTTGCTTTCAATTGGATTAGGAATAGGATCTAGGATTAAAAACGTTCAAATGTCTAATATAAAAAAAAAATCTAACAATCTTTACAACTTTTTAAGTTTGAAAGACTATTTTACAACCAATAATTGTTATTAGGCTACTGTTGTACAATTTTAATAAATTCGTAAAATAGTTATAAGGAATTTAAAACTCGATACAAAACAGTTGACAGAAATGTTATTTCACAATATGAATTTGATGGAGCATTTCAGTAAGACAAAAGACGTTTTTGTCTTACTGAAATGTTTATAAAAAATAAACTTGTGTAAAACTTATGCTACAGACTAGTGCAGACACTTCAACATTTACCAAGAAAACCTCACATATTATTATTGACGGTTTCAAGACAGGTCTACTTTTACCCGTCAAAAAGTTTTACTTGACGTATAATTAAGTAAACAAGTCTTAACAAACATGTAAATTACTGGTATGTCTCATCGCATGCAAATATGCACGCTATTGTTTTCACTGCAACGTTTAATTTCACTTGGCACGCACGCATGCAAGTTTAAGTGATCCATTTCAAAGAGATGACATGGTATCAGCAGAATGCTAATCGTCAGCTGTTTTCTACGTACCTGTCTCTTTCGCACTACTGTCAATGTTACGAGATGAAGTGGGATAAAAACCTTTTATCTTTTAGTCAGATAGAGAAAGCTGCTGAAATGTGAACTAATACTATAGAATCCTTATAGTAAAGAGTAACAAACATCTGGATGGATCTTTGTTACTCTTTCACACTAAAACGGCTTAAGCAATTTTGATGAAATTCTATACAGAGTAAGCTGGCAGTGGAACAGTTAATAAACTATAATTACTAAAAGCTTTTGCGGATTAATTGTTTATAGGTACTTAAAATTCCCATTTTTATTCGCAGAATTATACGAATAAGGTAAAATACATGAGGATATTAGTAAAATAATGATTCATAAAATTTTCTTGCTTTTATGGGTATGAATATTCATGGAATCCACCTTCATAAAATAAGGCTTCATCAAACATTTATATCTACATTCCATAATAACCATTGATAACCATTATTGAAAAGCATTTCCTATTTTTTTTTTAATTATCCATTCGGGCTCATAAGTATGAGTCTTTCCTTTTTACACACAGATTTGTTACTCAAACATAAATAAAACACGATGAAAAATGATGTGCAAAACAAAAAATAAAACAAAATTATTCTCCACACGATTTTTTTTATCATACGTCAATGGAACAACTCAATCGAATCTGTTTTAAATAGCTGTCAGTTGATTGATGGTTGCAATTACACGGTATTAACATTATCTGTCGGCGGAAGACATTGTTATACGAAAATTAAATAGTGTTTACGTGATACGAGATGCAAGACTACTGGAAACAGCTTTGATGGGCTACAACTTACATAATACAGGGAAAAAAGGCTTTAGAACTCGTTCAAAGTGACTCGATACCGAGAAATAAACACTTTGAATGATGTTGCATATTTTATCATTAGACTTTTGTTCAATTGTGTACTTATTATTTACGAAAAACGACAGACAAACTGTAATAGAACTCGCTAAATAAGCACACATTAAATGTTAGGGATTGTTAATTAAAATACATCGTCATCAAAGAGACATAGACAAGGTTAACTCTATAAAAAAACATATATCTGACGTTTCGTGACACAGGATGTCACAAATCAGTGTACACGAACCATAAACACTCCGAATTAATTGAATAAAAACGTATTCACTTTTCATTAATTCTAATGAAATATCACGGTTATACGGGCATCACGGCTGTCTTCACACTGTAGCCCAAGGTTGACCACTCCCTTACACTTTATGTTATTTTTTACGCGCTTTTTATTTACTCCATATCGTTAACTGTCATTTTAGTAGGAGACGTAAATTCAAATTATTCTGTGATACATTTTGATGGCTTCATTTACGGTGTTTTCTTTGTACTTACTTTCTATATTATTTTTGCTAGTCTTCCTACCATTCTTCAGCGTTTTTTGAGACAGTACACACAGTACACATTACGTATTACATAGACAAAAATTTCATTTTATTGTTTTGTTTTTGTGAATGATGAACTGTCAATCAAGATTAGCTTTTGTTAGATATTCAATACTGGACATTAGTACGGAATTCGCTGCCAAGTTTCCTAAATATATCGTAATAAAATTAATAGCATTACATAGTTCTGGACGTAGGAAAATTTGTCTGTACCTATATTTTATTTCTAGACCAACCGATTTTTTCCTAGTCCATAATTATTATACGTATACTAGCAATCCGCCTAGCTTCGCACGAGTGCAATAGTGATGTATTAAATGTATAAACCTTCCTCTGGAAACATTTATCTAAAAAAACGCATCAAAATCCATTCTCTAGCTTTAAAGATCTAAGCATACATAGGGTCTACGTAGGACTTTGATTCATACTACCATACTATGTATTAAAGAGACATTCTTTACTCTCAAATATTAAAACACAAGTTTGAGTGTGAGAACACTTCCATGAGATTGCTAAATGTCTATCTTTTACTACCCATGAAATCAACAGCTAAAGACTTAATAACAAAATAAAACTGGCATTTCTATCTTCATTTCATTTCTTCGTCTTTTAATTGTTTGATTCCATAAAGTACTAGAAAAGCATAAAACCGCATAGGTATGGTCAGTTACATACTTACACGTTCAGATATTTTTCAATCGAAGCCAATGCTTATCGCATCTTCTCACGTAAGCACATTTGTATAAGGGCAAAGGTCGCTAAAAGCTACAAGAACGGAACACTCGCAAGCTCCATACTCAATAGATAACCTAGCCACTCGCGCCATTTTATTATCTACGATTTTTACGCGCCACCTTGAACATACCTCCACAGATAATAAACAAAATGAGGAAGCAAGGAGTATACATTTCAATGATAAATCATCCGTACTCAAGGCACCAAAGAAATATTGGTGGAATAAAACTCAGCAAGGGTGACCTATATTTTTTATTCAATCTAGCCAATCTGAAAATGTTTATTTATTGTGCAAAAATATATTGCGAATAGAAGGACTATCGCGAAAGATAACATATGGAAGCTATTAAGCGCATGCGGTGAAAATGTACGTACTTAAAGCACTGAGCTGTGTGTATTTTTCTTTTTAATAAAAGTGAATCTAAACATAATGGTCCGTTCGTTTTTTAAATTTATGATTCTTTGCGTTCTGTGTTTTACGGATTGTCATTATAATAAAAAAATACTTTATTATAATTGGCCGGTTATATTACGCAATGCACTTAGAATAAAATATTGTTTAATTTATAAATGCATTGGGAACTGCCATGGGCGGTAAGAGCTTTTTGCGAAACAGTGTTGTTGGTCTACTTTCATTAGCTTTGGTTGTTGTTATTTGTTAGTGGTAAAAACTTAGTCAATGCTTAAATAACTTTTATTGTATAGAATTAAAACAAAAGTAGTACCTCATCTCAGTATTTCGATGTTTCTTACATCTTATACTCGAATGACTATTACTACTTTTAACCAAGGTTTTAATAATATCTCGGGAAAATCCGCGCGCAGAACTTGTTAAAAATAAATCGAATCTACGTCGCGGCACGTCGCCCGTGCCTCATAAAAATCTATTGCAAATGTTTGTTACTATTTGATTCCCAAGCATTTTAAACGATATTTTACGCCTTTGATCACGACGATATGAAAAATTAGAATAATGATTTAATTCGTCTGAACATTTCTAGTCAACCACTGATTAATTTCGGACAAATTACTTTTAAAAGTAAAACAACTTTTTTAATTTTACTCATCGTTGCTGGTCACTTATTTTTTTTCTTTTTATTTTTAATCGGCGTTGCTGGCTGGCAAAAACGTTGTGGTGGTGAAACGACGTAACTAATTGAATTCATTCATGATTAAGGTAATGGCTACTTACAAACACGATAACGCTAAAAACATCGTAAATATGGATGAAACACACTGATTACTGATAATAAGTGTAAGTGATGTCCATCTAATTACATATAGATAACTATTTCTCTACTAGTAAAGTTTTATTAAAATGTATGAAGCTAGCATTCTGCCTACTTACATACTTCTATTTAAATAACGAGTATCAGTTCGTTGACCCGTAATAAATATGACATTCGCAGCTGATAATTTAACATTTTTTTCTTCCTAAATCATATGATTTAGGCAGACTGAAAATACAAAAAAAAAACAAATTTATTTAGACATAAATCATGCGTCTATCATGGAAAACTTGGCGTAGAAAAATACTTATTACAAGATACATGTACATTTTTATTCAAGTAACTGGCAACATGTAACAGATTCATGTCATAAAAAAGATAAAGTTTTAAAAAATATGTAATTATAACTCCCGATTCTAATTAACCTGTAATTCGTTTTGTTTTAAATTTAGATTTTTAGTCAAAGGAGCCGAATACATTAAAACTATAACTAAGGTAAGGTATAGCTCAATAAAGATCTAATCTAAAGAGTAATTATTTAAAAGTTCAGTAACATGTTCTCATCATTTTGCGCTGCTTTAGTATTTTTAATGAATTAAGACTAGATTATACTGCCTAGAAGATTATACTGCCTATTGGCTAGAATTAACTAAATAGTTTCAAAATAGTCTACCATATTTAATTTTTGTTACCTAACTAGCGAAAGTAAAGATCCAGTTATTTAATAAATTAGTTTTTTTTTATTGTACATTTAAACACACAAGTGTTAATGGTAACATTGCCGTTAACAACGTCTTTAAGTAAAAGTACTAAAGTGCATTTTCGCAATTCGTTGCTACCACCAAAAACTGCGTTGCACTGTACAATAAGTAGATCTCTAAAAAGTCTTTATTAGTTGGTTTGACGACCAAACGATCTTGACTTTGAATTTATTTCATTCAGACATTTTCTGTGTCAAATTTGTTACACATTTCTTTTTTTATCGAATGAAAGAATTTCATATGAAATTTCTTTTACGAGGTTGTTGAACTTTCTATCAAAAGTTTTTTAAAGTATTTCAATTGTATAGAATAAAAAGAGACTAGACGAAAGCGAATCTTTTATTTTGAGACAACTTGCCAATCGAATACTTATACATTCTCAATATTCAACGAATACTTATTTCCTGCAAATTACTTTTCGGAACATTCCATTTTTTTTATCCACCAAATCTGCAAGGCAATTTAATTTTGACATACTGTCAAAACTTCCTAAGGAGACTATTGACATAAGATGATAATTGGAACACAAGGCCTCACGTCCATGTCCAGTGGCATCTCTAAGCCTAGTTTTAAATGAAATTAAATTACTGCACGTGTTATGGCCTAGTTTAAAGGAAACCTTACATGAAACATGTTTTCTTTAAGTCTTAACCCGCGTTAAAACCTACTTTGTAATAATCCTTTTTCAATGTTGACAATGGCCATAAACATTCTGTTGCATTACTAGCATCTATGACTTTTAAATATAGAGTAGCTACTTTATTTTTTCATTCTCGTTATGATTATTAGTTACCAGCCAGTAAGTTCTCTTTTAATAAATTTGTTTTTTATCCTGAACGCGCGGTTGTGGTTTTTCATCATTCAGAATTATGAACAGTTTTGTTCTGGTTTGATTGTAGTAATTTTTAGTACGGGTAATATTTTGTGATTCATATTGATTAGAACCACACCTAATAAGTACAGTTACTTGGATACGGTCAGTTCGATCGGACACAGAGATAATAAGATTTAACGTCATAGCACTAGACTAACATACGTCAATATGTGCAACGCATTGCCCTACATACAGTTGCCTTAAATGGCTATCGATTAGACTGCCATTAACTCTACTCATTTCCATCTAGATTGTAACTATGCTACAAAAACTCGTGATAATGTATGTGATAATATTCTCACGCGTAACGTGAGTAACGATCGGATACTTCAGTGCTAATGGAGTCATTATGATACGAGAAAAACAAGCGGATTTGTTGAAGAAACATGTTGTTTTTTTAATATCAAAGGTTTAGTTGTAATAGTCATACATCTTAATTGTAGTTCTGTCATGTGACTTTATTACAAGCGTTGATAAAGATCGCTCAAATGTATGGAGATGACAGTACATTTTCATAAGTAAAACGTTTGGAGTTGTCACTTTCATACATCTGGGGGATCCAAATGTATGAAAGTGACAACTTTAGACTTTCGCAACAGAATTCACACTTGAGAAAATGACACTTTTCTAGGGAATATCTCAGAAAAAATTGGAAAGATTAAGACGGCCTAATGAAAATACTAGACATATAAACGTACAAATTAATTATTAACGTAGACTAAGTCTACCGTAATATCTTTATCAACTATCAAGTGATGAATGATAACACTTACCATTCGATACGAAATGAGGTTAATAATCACTAAAAATACTCCGCTAAACGTTGAGTGGGAAACTTTAAATTCTCGCGTGAAAAATAAAACAGGATACCAAAGACAACTGATGATATTTCCATTCATTCGCGGACTATTTCATACAAAACAATTACCTCGTTTTAAATGAAATATCTTTCATATTTTACTGATAATATTTAAGTGGGATCTATAATCTTATTGAATCTAAACGTGTTTGTGTGTCTGTGTAATTTTATATTAAGTTGCGAATATTTAATATTTTTTCTAATTTTGTCAAGGCATACTTTAAAATCCAGCACTTTAACACAATAATAATGAGGTGAACAAACGATTAAATGACACTCAAATTAAATCCTGTTTGAAGTCGGATTAAAATGAATTGTGGTAGTTAGCTGGTCGTTCCATATTATGGTACTAATATTCTCGTATTATCTCGATAGGTTTTCATATCAACCCATAGAGACAAGAAGCGGTAAACAACAAAGTATAGAAAAATTAAACTAGACATAAAATGATATAGTCACGACAATGGAAAACAAATGAATGTCATCTTGAATGGTGATAATGTTTGTTGCAATTGTGTACAGTTGTACACAGAGAATGCTGTTATATGATACTTGCTTACAAACATACTTTTCACAAAATACAAACAATAAACTGACGAAGCAAATGTTTTAAAACGAAAGAAAGTCGCGGGTAAACCGAGGCTTGAAATAAATACATTATATTACCGGCCCCACTCATATTTTCACACATAATTAAATGTTATGACAGTAAAAACGCCGGAACGATGTCAAGATATTTTATATCAACGATATTTCGCTACGAATAATTGGATTTTATTTTTAAAATGTGCTCATAGACACTTTGACATGTTTTAGGGCCGACACTGATATGTGTGTGTCGTTAAATTAATATTGTGAATAAAATATCGTGTAAATCCAACGAATTCTGTTAGACCTCCCGTTTGAAGTAAGTTATGGGTGTGATAATAGGCCGGTGAGCTTACAAATAACATTAGACTTGTTTTAAATAAATGACCCGTGTTAAAACTTTTATTTGTGTCGGCAACGGCGCGGCCATGTCTCTAGTTTAGCTGTCATCACCTCAGGAGCTGTCACTTTGACATATTATACTGCCTATAGTTTGACGTTTATTTTTACCAGTGGGTGGTGTAAATGTTTGCATCTTTATTCACTTACATTTACTTTAAAGCACCTAATTTACTATCAAAGAGTATCTGTATTACAATAACCTACATAAATACTCAAAATACATATGTTTTCTGACTTCAAAATTACTAGAAGTTACGATATCAGCAAAATTACTATCAAAAGTAATAAAATGATGCAACGAAAATACATCAAACAAATACTACGTGACTTTTGTAGCCCGAATGACACTTGCAACTCGTGTTTAATTAGATTACGGTCGCAATGTCAAACATGCGTACATTTTTCATATTAGCACCATATGACAGCCGCTGTCAAAATGATTTAAAATGGACGAATAATAAAAAAAGAAAAAAACTCGAAAACAAATTGATGACTAATCTTTTTTTGCTGATATTTTTCATTCGAATTCGAATTTTATTTTATTTATCATTTGAATGTATTGGATGGGTGATTTTTCATAGCAAGGATTGATCAGCTGTCGTTTATAATTATGATACTGCCAACCAAGAATTTCATAAGTACAGAACAAAGGTGTGCCTATCTATACATGCATATCTGTGCATTGCATATTATATCACAAAAACAAACAAGTGAGATAGTATCAACGCGCATACTATAAGCTCTTAGAGCAGGAATCTGAGTGTTTTCATTGTTAAAAAGCAAGATGGCAGTAGGCTGTGTAGTGTCCCGTCTCG
Organism: Chrysodeixis includens; assembly: GCA_941860345.1. Taxonomy (NCBI): domain Eukaryota; kingdom Metazoa; phylum Arthropoda; class Insecta; order Lepidoptera; family Noctuidae; genus Chrysodeixis; species Chrysodeixis includens. The sequence continues at coordinate 1,111,879 of OW796098.1, forward strand.
CTTTCACATTGGTCCTGCTGAAAGAGTCCATACAAAAAACATGTATAGGTATAGAATTATGACAGTACGCGTTTTGATCATGATCAAAAGATCTAATATCTTCATTAAACTAAGTTTCTCCTTGATTGCTCGCAAAATTACGTTCACAGTATATTCCAAAATTAATTGAGTTCGTCTAAAAATATTTGCGTCATATATTTTCGTGACACATTATATTAATTATAATTTTTGTTTTGAAATGTCATGAGTTTTCGTGGCTCGCGTTTTATCTTCGTCAATTAGGCCTGCTCTCATTATAGCAGACATCAAGGTTATAAAATATAGTTTGTAATTGAAATAATTTCATTATTAGGTCTAGCGGTCATGCGACAAGCGTCTGCTTCCTTGTTTTGAAGGAATTATTAAAAAGATTTACTTGTTAATGTTAAAAGAATTATGGTGAGTAAAATTAAAACAATTTTCGTAGCGTGTCAGACGATAGGATTTATTCGTAACTATGACATTCCATGCTCAAAACTATCTCGAAAAAAATCAGTTACGTAACTGACAAAAAGCACACAGCATAGACTAAACAGAATTCCGTTGAAAGTTATTCGATATTTAAAGTTAATTAAAATGCAATCATACCATAAACAACCGAGTTGTTCGCCTATTACCACGAATAAAACCTTTTCAGGCAAAATTTATGTTTTTGCTTGAATATCTAACTTTATTTGGATATTTTATTTTGTGGTAAATAAGCTGGCTGGCCGCACAGATTGCATAATACCATTAACGTTGAGAGAAATAGAATGCGTTCGCGCAGACTCGTGAATGATTCATTGAACGTATGTGTTGCGCAGGTGATGGTGTCTTAGACTTTATTGAATAATAGCACATATCCTACAGGGCCAGTAAAATGTAACTGCGAAGATGTAGTAGTAGTAGTAGCTTGGCGAACGTAATATAAAATGCTCCATGAATGCGGTAAAAAAAACATAATAATCGACTACAGACTGTTGTAAAGCGTACGATCGTGCAAGTTATTCTAGGCGCACGGTAGTAGGTTAGCCAAGTACAATCAAAATACAAACATAAAGCAACATATCAAAATAAGGCTGCCTCCAAAAAGTTCTGTTTATTTATGTACAAAGTTCCAATTATGCAACAAGCTTAGTTCCACTTTGTTCTCAAGTCACGTTCGTATAATAACGAAATAAAACGTTTTAAAATGTGTAATTAGGCGCCAAATAAGGAGCTCGTTAATTCTTGACATGTAAGCGCATGTCTGTCAACTGATTTAAATGGATACAAAAAAGACTTAGCCTTATCTTTTTATACTTTGACATGTCAACAAATTACTGTCAAGGGTTCGCGGTGTGTGTGAGGTCTCGCAAGGTTTTGTGGGGCATTTGAACTAGATTATAGGTACCACTTATCTCTGATTACATGATTAGGATAAATATTGTTGTTTCTAGGTTGACTCCTCATACTCTATCGGTTTTCTCAGATGGTAGTTATTTAAGTTTTCGGATTGCCCTTTTTTGTATTCCAGTGGAAATCCTCATGGACTAGCCCTCGTCAGGGTATTGACGAGGGAGTGTGCCGGACTTTTACCGGCTATTTCCACTGGAGCGTCCTCATGTACGGGGTTCGCTTTCGCATTCATCACACACCCGGCAGAAGTTTTCGGATAGCCTACCACCGTCTCTTAAACTTATTTATTTACTCAAAACTTAAATCTATTATTACAGTTAGCTTAACCTAATGCAATAGACAAGAAAAAAATACTTAAATCTAAGATCTAATCAGTTCTTTCTATAAACTTATAATTCTATAGGTAGTTCTAGTGAAGTCATTCAGTGAGCAAGAGAATATGTCCATTTGCTCGGCCACCGTATTGAGCGTACGCAGGGCCCGCGTCAGTGGTGCCCGCTGCAGTTTTAACATTCCACAATAGCAACAGTCTTATGTTGCTATTGTGGAATGTTAAAACTGCAGTAGTCAGACTTTAAAAGGTGGTGATTAGTCCTTCATTTCTCCAGCGATGTATTTTTGTTTTAGACATCTGATAGTTCGGTCTTTGACTTTGATACCTAAAACCTTGACAAAAAAAACAAAGAAAGGGTCACAATGTTACAAGTTCACGACGTAATCAAGAATACCAGAACATGAAGTACTAATGGAAGTGCGTCAACTGTCGCATACATTGTCCAGCCGTGCAAGACAATGGCCATCAAACACTGAATTGTTTAAATTGGAACTTCCGCCAGAGGTCGCGGGTGATCCTTGCGGCCGCTTCCCTCATTTGTTTCACTAATTGTTGTGTAACTAGCAAGAGTATGATTTGAATTTCTTTGCGTATTAAATGTCATTAAGACTGCTCTTGTTTCCGATGCAGTTATGTTGTGATGTGGATATTGACCAATCAGAGGAATCCTCATTAGAGGAGTAGTCGTTATAGTGAAGGTAACTGTAATAAGATTGTTGTCATTCGAGGTATCTGTGCTTGAGATACTTTTAGCGGTTTATCGTAAAGCCTCTACAATTTCGATAGCCTTACCAAGGTCCCCATGATACATAGTAACTCTCTTACAAAAAATAATAGGCATTAGTTTGAGGTGGAGCCCAATAGAGGCGGGTAAAAGAAAACCTGCTAAGACGAACAATTAAGTACATTTTACTACTTTGTTTGTAAGCATATGAAAAAATAAAGTGACTAAGAACAGTTACGACCGCCTTTGACATTGTGACATAAATGTGACGTTAATTTATGCAGTTAGTATTGTTTTTGCTGCAAGAACAATCGATTTCTGACAGAACTCCGATGACACTTTGTCAAAGATGACACATGGCATAAAACTTCATTTTAACCGTAGAATAAGTCACGAGCAAAAATATGTGCTGTGCATTCTTCTCTTCGTCTGAATTTTGAATTCTTCAAATTCGCTCAATTCATTCTTCATTACGGACATGGACTGTTTATTGATAATATTTTCTTACGAAAATAGATATGTATCGATTATGTAATATATTATGAAATGTGCAACGGTACCATAACCGATACATCAAAGATTAATTTCCAAATGCAACGCTTGCAGCTTATCTTTGCGCTTGAATTGTAAAACAAGTTAATATGTCAAAATACGTCATACAATCACGTTTTATCGTGTATTATCAGTCAACCGGCCACTTCATGTTGGGTATACATGCTACTATGAATACCACTGAAAATATTCTTACCAAAGAACTCCCAATATTGCCTAATGACAGATTGGGTATCTAATACTAAAACGTCAATCAGTTTTATTCCGTTAGGTTGGTGCTATGATTGCCCCTTATAGAAAGCAGAGACGGATGAACATTTAAGAACGGTATACAATAGCTACAATTAATATCCATTTCAGTATTGAGATATTTTTGGTCATGATGACAATACTATATCCGAGTCCCACGCCTAAAATTTTGCGATAGAATTCAAGGGCTTCCAGACATTTCCAAAACAAACCCAGTACTGAATAATGATCAGTATGTCTTTCGTCATGTAGCCAATTTATTGCTCTAGCGTACTGCGTATCTCCCACGCATCATCATTATTCTAGAAATAATACGAAACTCCCACTTATTTACTGTATCAAACATTACCGGATGTGAAGGCAATGTCCTTTTTAGCAGTCAGATCTAATGTCAAGCATTTGTCATGTAAACGTCACTCACGATATTTGAAAGTGATCGAATTCGACATTTGATACTTTCTTTCGAATCGATTTAGATGTAGGAGGGTTAAGTGATTGGATTTGAAAATGGAATTAGATTTAAATATTTATTTCTTTGCATTTGTTTTCGATCTCGTTTCTATGATAAGATAATTCAATATGGTTACCCTTTTGAACGAAATGAGGTTTTATTGACTCTTAACACGTATAATTGACAAATTGTACTACGTAGCATTTATATAAAAAAAAAACAAAAATTAAAATAAAAGAATAATTACACAACGAAATCTCTAAATTGCTCAACCAAAAAAAAAAAACAGCAGATGAAAGAACCCGCGAAAAAGACAAACAGAAACAAAAAGACAAATCACAGTTAAATGCCTCCAACGGAGACCACGAACGACGGCATGCTGTGCCTGTCGCGTCACGAGAACTGCCCGTGGAGTGAGGCCCTCAAGTCCGCCGACGTCAACTGGACTGGACTCCAGTACACCTGTCTTAAAGTCCTGCATCTCTACTGCAAGGTCTTTGAGAAAGAAGATGTCTTGGATATGGTTATACGGTGAGTTTGTGTTTTGTTTTCGGACTGTGTGTAACCTCTTTTGTTTTTATGAAAATTTGGCAGTATGTAGCCTCCTTACGTAACTGTATTTTCTATGTTGCTTGTTATTCTAAGCATTTTAGCACCAACTTTTTATAGCTTAAACTTGATCTTAACAAAAAAACAATGTAACTTCTAGGTAAACGAAATGCAAATAGAATGATGTAATGAATAATGACCACAAATGATAACCGTTTCGTACTATTAACAAGATTTTGCATCAAATTACCCTTCTTATTAGAATATTCTAAGTAAAATTTATAGCATCTCTCACAGAAATATCCTGAAATTAGATTTATTGTGATGATCCATGAAGCACAACAGGCAGTGACTAACAGACAACAAGCCGATATGAGTAGGTTTATGGCGCATTCCCAACTGCTCTAGAAATTGCTAGTATTCAAAGACCAAAAACGACTCGACATTCTATAAATTCTATTGTGACCAATAAGTGTTCCATCCAGCCATTCAAACCATTTCGATTATGGATTGCAGTTTCAAAATTAGAACAGCTGTGCTCTAAATTCGAGATTGCATTTAATCGTTCATTATATGAGGTTGGTAGCACTTAAAGGTTTGACGTTACTCTTTAATCAAATTCAGAACATGACTGTTTGTTTCGAACACCAACGACTTGTTTGAAAGTATTCCATTGTTGCATGTGACGAAGCTCCCAAGTAGGAACGTAATTTAAATAGTCAAAGGTAAATTCGAATTTTATCTATAGTTAAACCTCATTTTGTTTTTTCAAAAGACTCCTAACATCCTGATCTAATAATAATCTTCTGTATACGTTTATAAAATAATTTTGTAAGCGTCAAGGCACTGTTTATAGAACGCATGTTTTTATGAGAATATTTTATCAAACGAGACCAGCATTATACTCAGCGTGTTTAGATGTTTTTAGCACCGGATAGAATATGTAGCTTCTTGATTATTCATTCCCAGACATTTTTTTAATACGTCTGGTTTTTCAATGCCAACTTCGAATAAGGACTGGTCAGAATCATATCACTAGTGTGTAATATCTTGCAGTCCCTAGTTCTTGAAAGAGCTATTCGGCAGAAATTGTTTTTGTAAAAATAAAGTCGTACCTTCCTTGAATGAGAAGAGGCCTTTGCGATATTTATCGGGTTTTATTATTAACATCGAAAAAACAGTATTTAGCTCCTCGATAAATATCGAACTTGAACAGAGAATAGAAACCTGGAAAGAATTAAAAATCAATGCATATTTTTCATAATTTTGATTTAAGCACTAACGCTTAGTAGATTTCCCCCATAAAATCTAAAATAATTCAATTAAATCAAAGCCATTTCGAAAGATTTAAATGACCAAACTTTCCTGTGTGTATCTAACATCATCATTATTTATAATCTAATTCTATCCAATAATATATTTTCGATCATTACCATTGATCTCTGTTCTCATACAATAAACGATCAAACATGTTTATTAAATCGTAAACCCCCAATATTTATGTTTAATTACGATTTTTATGTTGGCTGCTAATTTTATCGGTATCAAACGATGTAATGAAACGGTTTTGCGGCCAGTAATGCCCGACACCCGGGATGAGTTGGTCGTAAAGGATGGATGTTGGCGAAATGAGCGACATTCAACGCAAAATTTGTAGTAAACAAGTATTGTAGAAGCATCATAGTCGGAAATTTCAGCTATTATGATACCCTAACTGAAGCCAAGTTAGATTTAGCGTCATATTTTAACTTAAAGTATCTACAGTCAGAAGGTTTTAAGAAACACCTCCCTCAGCCAGTTTAAAATTTCAATATGCGTTCTGAACGTATTGACAAAAATATAAGTTAAATCTTTGTTCTTATACTCGAAACAATAATTTCGTACATATAAATATTATTTATTTCAAAACTAATAATAAACATTCCTTCATAAATTAAACAATTGTTTTCCACGAAGAAACGTATCTAATCTGACTTTTCACGATTACATGAACATGATATGTTAACATAAATGTATCATTAAACATTTATTGGAACGAACTTAGATGAACTAGTGAGAGAGAATATTGAAACTATTTCCCAAAGAAAGTTCAACATTTCATTAATTTTTCTTCTTAATCTTCCAACTTTACATGCTTTTGTCTTGCTTTCATTGGCCATTCATCAAGGCCGAAAAAACAAAAAACAACTACAAAAAAAAAACAAAAGTCGTTCGTGTAACTTCGTAAATCTCCGTCAACAAGTGTGCGGTCGCTGACAGCTCTATTTAAAATTTTCGAACGTAACGCACCTTGATCAATGACCTATATCGGTGTAACGGTTTGTCTGTTTACTAGCCGTTTACGTGCGGTCATATTCTTTTTTTGATTCCGGTTTCTTAATCAAGTATGCAAACTCTTTTGTTCCGATCTTCCTTTTTTAAATGATTTGTGTTCTAAAGGAGGTGAGGTTTGGTATTACAAGTTAATATAAATGTCAACGATACTGGCACAAAAGCATAATGCCTAGCTTAGGGAACATTTGCAATGGAAAATATACAAAAAGACTAACTATGTTTGCAAACCCATTAATCGATTAAAAAGACGCATCAGTTGCAAATTGCCATTGTGTCTCCATTACACTATAAGCCGTGACATTTCCGTTCTATTTTCAGACGCCATTAGTCATGTATTAGCTGGCAACCCTGCATTACATAGACAACCGTAGACCTTTCCGTGACCTCTTTGCTACCCCATTTAACTAACGAAGGAACATGTTGTAGAATTGATTTTGCTATGGATGTAAATGTAGGAGAATTTTCTTGGTCGCTTGCCGGTTAATTTTAATTCTTATTAGGAATTTCTTGTTATCACATTTTATATCCATAATTATGTACCTGTCCTCTTTAAAACTGGAATTTTACCAATAAAAACCGTTGATGGAAACAGATCAAATGAGGAAATGTCATTGCTTTTTGATAAGTTTCTTGTCCTCTGCCGTATATTTGAGCAATTCCATCACATTACACTTTGGTAGAATCACTTCACTTGAGGGCTGCAATTGTTGAAATCCATGATCTCTCAAGCACAAGGATTCTCGTTTGTATTTTCTTTTTTCCAATCTCGATGGCAATCAAATTTAGTCAGGCCAGCAGCCGGCCTCGGATTAGTGGATTTAAGCTTATCACCGAGATCTGTCCTACATTCTTACAAGTATGTTTACGCCAGAATGATCTAAACTAATTGCATAGGTATCGTAAAAAGGGGTATTCCTAGGGTATTCCTCTCCATCACACCCTGCAAAAACCTAATAAAATTTAAAAGCAATTGCCTTAGAAATTACGAGGTATACTTTGCATAATAATATCTCACAAAGTGAACTGGGATGGGCTCGTTCCATTAGTTGGAGGCGAGCTCAAGGACTGACCTGAAGGGGTGACTTTCTTATGTTTTAATGACTAGCTTACATGTTGCATGAGAAGTAGAAGGTTTTTATTTATGTATGTTAGAGTATGTATGTGGAAGTTCTGTGTTCATGGTGACACGTATCAGGGAGGGGTTGATGTTTTTAGGTGTTTCTGGTCTGGTTTTGGTCATGATTTGATTGTAGCCTAAGAAATGTATCAAGCTCTTCTTCCCATTTATTTCCTAATACCCTGAATTTTGAAACGAGTATCGTATCAAGAAAATGTGTTGAGGCCTCAGAAGTTATGCTGTTTAATCTGTTATCCACTGTTACCGTGTTTTCAGTTCTGATTTCTGGTGCTTAACTTTAATTATATCTGTAGTACAGACAGAAGCAACTACTACGCGTATTAAAGCCATATTTGATCTCAATGGCTTTGCCGGTATCTAATTCATTGTCATTTTGAAAGTGGCCTTCGCAATGACACGTGCATGATGTTCTTTTATTTGTGTATTTATGTAGAATTTACGTGTGGTTCAAAATAATGCAATCAATTGGCACAAGATCAATAGATTTGCCGTTACTCAAATATCTTTATTACACGTTTTACTGCACCATAATTCATGTCATGTTAGGGATGCAAGATGTAGTATTGTTTTATTATCTTATGTATTTGGCATTGTGTATCTGCTTATAAAATAGCTGCCTTTGTTGGTTAAATTCAAAGATAAAATGATTTTATTTTGAATAAATTTCTATCCGGCACTTTCGTATAGTAAGATTATGACGTGTACAAGATAACTAGGTAGGTTTCGTATAGACAGGGTACACAAATGAAGAAAATCCAGCGAGAATTATGTTTCTATAGAACCTATGTACGTATGTACATATGTACCAACGTATGTATGTACCAATATATAGTTTACTTATTTAAAATCGGTTGTCGTCAAAGTCAGCTCATTTCTATACGTCTTGAAAAAATATGTAGGAAAAAGAAAACATGATTGGAAAAACCAAGCTGTCATAATATTGTTTCTTGTGTGGGAATTAAACAATATGCCAGAAACAATAGTCAATAGCCTATCCGTTACGTAATCTGAACTGCATCATCGCCATTTGACGTAATCATTTTGACAGATAATCCGAATTCAAATTCCATTGAATAGAATTCGATTGACAGATGAATGACATATTGAAAAGAGAATGACAAGATGAAATTAAGTAAATAATACGTAAAATTCATCTATAAAATTGATTAACTAGGTTTAAAATAGCCAAAGTTATTGCAAAAGTAAGAGAAAACCCTTTTATCTACATTAAAAACATTCCTTTACTTAAGTATAATACATTGAACTTACTACGGAGTTACTGTGCGAAAATAACTGTATAGCTTCATTTAGAATCCGCACAGTTATTTTCCAAATCACGAGTTCTTTCATTAAAAGTGAGAAATCCTTTGATCTCGGTTATTTTCGCGCAGTCTCATTGAACTTTGCTAAAGTTAGCCTTTTGGCTATCAATGTTGTGGATTTTGGACGACAATCGTACAGTAAACCCACGCTATCAATGTTGCCAAAAATATCAAACTTTGGTTCCGATGCTGTAATAATATTTATTTAATCCGATAAATAATATCCGGATTAATTATAAAGATTTTTGATTAAACTGTACATAGCTCGATTATTCCATAAGAGTGTCTTTTTGTGAAATAATTTCTTGGTTCCAAAATCATTCTACTAAGGAACTGAATAACCAACGAAAAATGGCTTTTAAGTCAGGTAACAAATAATAACAAAACGTAGGCAACTTTCTTAAAAAAAAAACCATAAAAAGTTTAAAAGAAATAAACAGGTAACATTAAACGACGATTTATCTAAACAATACGTGAAGCAAAGGCATTCATCATACAGCCATGTTGACTAACGTTTTATTTTTCCATGCACCCCCGCGTGAACCGCCAACGCAAACCAACTTTTTTAATTTTCTTTTCTTTACACCACGATGACAGCTGTTATACATTTTTATTGCCAGCCAGTTTGAACTTGACTTTAATCAGCTGACTTTGGTTTAATGATCTCTCGCGTGTAATAAAAAATACCGGCTATTTTTAGCTGAGGAATTTCTATGCAGATCCGGGAATTAAATACGTAACCACCTGCCTATCCGCACTGGTGATGCGAAAACTGGTTACTCAACATCTTACGACAGTTACCATAGACAAGTATGTAACATGTGACAGAAATTGTTCCTCTATTTTTTTACTCATATTTTCTGCCCTTTGAAACAGAACATTTTCGAACTAAAAACATTATGTCTGGGATGTCGTAGAAACAGTGGTTTATGACTAATAAATTATAATTAGTAACTAACTAGGTAACCTTCCCTGTACTAATAAAAGACAAATACTACAGATAAGTTTAATTTGTCTCTTTCATCACCAGTACTGTTTAAATTCGTGGACTTTTAACTTGAATCCATACTTTTAAGTCGGTTAATTAATTCAAAAGAAGCACAAATAAAAAAAATAACGATGTTCCGAAAATGTAAGTACTAGATGCCTAGTATATTCTATACTAATATTTAATGAATGATAAAACAAAACTGTCTACCCCTCTGAAAACTACAGGCGTAAAGATAAAAAAACGCAGTCTAAACAAAAACCTTTTTACGTAGCAACTAAAAAATACGTACGTTTTCATTTTCTTACCAGACAGACGCTTACATTTAAAATATTTTATGTATGTTTAAACAAAGTATGATGGATGAACTGAACATCCTCTATAAATATAAACAAATACGTGAAAAGCCAACACGGATATTCTATTCACAATTCTGTATAACGTGGGAGTAAGAAAGAAAAATATCGTAAACCATTTGCCTGCTAAACTTCTTTGAATTCGATTTTGCCTATTTCGTCGCGTCTCTGTATTTCTATGAATGTATAAGGACAACTTACTTGTTGAAAATAAGTAATAAATTGCCTGACAACTTGTCTTTCGCTTTTGACGTTTTTATATCTATTGTCTATAACTCTATAACCAAACAGACGAAAATTAAAAAAAAAAACAACGTACGACTCGACTTCGACTTCATTAAGTATTTAAAAATGGAACATGAATTGCACCATAGTTTCAAACATTTTTTATAGATTGGTTATTAGGATTTTGATCCACCAAAAAACTCTTGTCTTATAAAATGTTAACGCAAATTGCTTAGCGAGAGGAAATCATAATACATATTCGATGACAGAAAGGGAAAGAAAAAACATTATATTGTTATATGTGTCACGGATACATTTGTTATGACTGTTACTTGTTTATTGTAGTTTGTAAGTTATGAGCACTGAGCCGAGTTGCTGGGTTTATAACACTTTTGTTTTAGTCATTTATTGTGAGAAGAATTATGTGTCTGGGCCGGTTATATACTATGTAGTTCCACTTGATAAAATCATAGTTCTTTTAAATTAACTTCACGACGATGAACAACTATTTAAGTAAACGACATTGTCAAAGCAAAATGGAAATTTTGGATAGCTATTACTTCTTTTGACTTCAGAAGCTTTTCCTATTTTCTTGGAAGCAATGTTAGAAACATTGGAAAAGTACCCAAATTACCTTAAAGTTTTTCTTTGTGTTCGGTTTTATGACGCGCGTTTCAGAATACGACTAGATCACGACGAGATTTAGGCTCGAATTCAGTTTTAATTCATGAGCCGTTCGTAACTTTAGAGTAATCCTTAAATAAGAAGAACTCTGAAGGAGATATCAATCTTAAAACAAATGAAGGAACTGTGACAATAGAGCTTAAGTTAGAGGTAAATGTATCAAATGGACTAATGTGGTTAACCAAGGCATTTTATAGCCCGGTCGAGTGTACTCACATGACTGTTTCGAAACTAGGTCTTTCTTAGTTTTAGATTTAATCATCGTAATTTACGTGATTTATTTAATTCTAAACGATGGTTTTAAGGTCGTAAATGGGATAAGGGCAGGAAGATTCCTGCCCTCATCCCATTTTCCTTGGGGTCGGCTCAACACGTTTTTTTCTTACATTCTCCCCTATCAGACGTCACACTATCATTTACTAATTTTTCATTCATATCATTCCTTATACTATCCATCCATCTTTTCTTTGGCCTTCCCCTTCTCATCCCCATCTCCATCCATCAACTTTAAATTTAAATCTCATAACGTAGGACCATTTTCACAGTTCAAACTGCTCGTAAACCATATCAAAGTTTAAGTAGTAAGCCTGTGAATGCCTTTTATCGCCTCTTCAAATAATCGCTTATCTATTATTGTTTGCAAAAAAAAAGGCAAACATACTAAACATTATATGACAGTGAAGGACGAAGATTTTTAAAAGATGACATCTTTCTTAATGTCATTGTTTTATTAGCTGATACAAAAAATCTATTCAAGAATAAAAGTTATGTTTATAACGCAATCTAAAACACAGTCGTTAGCATTAATAAGGATAAATGTCAGTTTACTATTAATAATAAAAGTGATGTAATAATAGGTGAGTTTCCTACTACACGTATATGTTGCGATATTTAAGTTAATAAATACATAGTAATCATCGACATCGTCTTTCTACGGTACCTACCAACCTAGTTTTCTACTAACGATTGAGTATGCTTCCACTCTTACTGGTGTTAATAATCATGATCAATAACCGCTCATCTGGTTAAAACCGTAGCGCGCCAAAGTGTTGTCTTTTTAATAACTAGATGGCATTGGCGTCAATTTAAAAGCCGCATGCGTTTGTCGTCATCATTAGTATAGGAAAATTGTTGTTTTATTTAAAAAAAAACACACGCTTATTAAACAACTGGCCCCAGCTGAATACGATATTCTACAGTAGCAAATGCCTATCTATCTCCACAACCTGTTACGTGGAAGCATTAATAAATAGCCAAGTATTTACTTATGTTCCCAAATCCAGACTAAAAGTCGCCATCGTAATTTAGGGATCCTAATATTTATCTCTTAGAAAGCTTCGCAAATAAGAAACCATTAAGCATCCACCCTTGAAGGACAAGTTACTAGATAAACAACTGTAGTCTAGAAATACTAAATTTGTATGTTAAGAAAGATTTCTTCTTACACATTAATAATATTTAGACCCATTAAAATAATAGCTATTGTCCGCGAATTCACCTGCGCAACGTTGGTTGTAGATAGATAGAATATTCTTTACTTGTTTAGTGCACACCACATGAGAAAGACATTTGACAAACATAAAATTTACATATTATCTACAATAATATTAACGCACGATGCAACCTGTTAAAAAATACCCTACGTATTAATCCAGGGTAACATCATACTAAATTTCATGAAAATTAAACTTGCCATTTGAAAGGGAAAGAGTAAATATCCAACCATCCATACTAACAAACTTTCGCGTTTACAATATTAGTATGATCTCCAGTCGGCGACGTTTAGTGTCCCTGAACTTGTTGAAGGGCAACTCTCATTGCAGTACGAAAATAATCACAGTTTTCGTTTTATTAGCTCCAAGTGTTTGGGTAAATATTAAGCGCCAGTTACTGCGATAGCTTTGTAAACTTACCGAGATATTTTACTGCTATTCTCAGATGGAAATATTAGTAGATCTTGTTTTGTTTCAGCAGTGGTGTCTTGTTTGTCTTTAGTTAAACAGAACTAAAGTACATCGTCTGTTGTTAATCATAGCAAATCATGTTTTTGTGTAATAAAAGGTTACAGATTTATTGAAGTAGCTACAGCTTTACAAGGCAAAATATCAACAAATGTAAAAACTTTCAAGACGAGTTTTCCTTTATCAATCTTTCTATTTAAGTAGATTTACTATTTTAGTGTTAATTTTATTCGAGAATTTAGTGGCAGCTTCATAAACCCTGATAATGATGGCTGGCAGTATACGATTCGAAAACTAAATTAAACTAAAGTTGAATCGAAACTGCTGACGTACTGACGCAGACAGATTGGTACTCATAGGTTCACAGCAAAGAGGACATAACGAAAAACACATAAATTCACATTCAAATCGATTCGATGAGGTAAATACAAGCACACAAATCTAAATCACAAAATCCCAAACAAAATCTCCTCAGATGTTGAAATAACTGCAATATCAAAGCAAACAGCTCCACAACTATATTCCTTGAGAATGTCAATGGTATCGTCTATTTACTTGTATATTTCAAACATCTCTTACTGTTAAGAAGCGAGACATAGATGGGAACCAGCATTTGGATGTTTGCCAAATGTTTTGCCAAACATTTGTTAAATGTACGCTAATATTTAAAAATAAACGCGTCTGTTTGTTGTTTCTTCATACGCAACATCAGGCAACAGGTGAAATTCGCCTGTTTTAAGTTTTGTTATTATTTATTTACCTAAGTGGTTAATCCGTGAACGTCCGATTGATTGGTACTAACCTAAAAAGATTGTTTACGTTTCTAAATCATTATTCGAGGTATGCGAGGAGGAAACGGAATGAAATCCTAAAGCTCTAGGTCGTTTATTGTAAATATTTAGTTTATCCATTCATGTTACAATATTTTTTACTGGTAACGGGAAGGGGCGTCGAAAAATAAATATGATTTCTCTGTTGTTGACTTGCCTTCAAGATTACCCACCCACTACCCAGTGTAACACGCAAAAATGAATTATATTTCGGCAGCAGACGAAACAGCAATTATGTATACTCCTTTCGAACATAAATCCTTCAAATTAAAAGAAAAAAATGACATAATGACAAGAATAAGCATTATGGCTTCCTACATAATAAAAATAAACAATGCTGGCCATGTGTTCCCCAATTATTATCGGCGGGAAAATTTGTTCCGCCATTGAATGGGAATATTTTTAGATGTCTTATTTATAAATGTTTTCTTGATATGAGTTTTGCTTGTTCAATGAATCCTTAGGTTTTATGAATGAAATATTCCGGTGAAGCAGGCAAGTCATACGATTAAAGGTTCATAACAATTCCTTCTATCTCACTGGCATGAGAGTGGTGTAGCTCCCAAGTCAGCAAAAGCAATTCTTATGATCGCTTGTCCAAATACAAATCAAATGATGATGTAATACCATCAACATTGAAGAGCATTATATCAATTCCTGTTTCAAACAAAAGCTGCCAGATTTACAATGATTTAAGATGCGGTCTATTCCATTCATTGATTCAATCCGTGATCTCAACTCGCTTGCAATCAATGTATTCTTTATCCTGACCTTTGTTATAATAGATACGTCATAATTCGCTGTACTCTCCGATCACTACCAATAATTGCTTATAGAATAAATGACACGTTTGTACCACTGTCATTTGAGTACCAGTAGTGATTGTTCCTAATATGATTTTACAAAGGAAAGCTATCATTTTGTAAGAAATATAGTCCAGTAATCATGTCTTTCATCAGTTCGACCTTCACCTTATCTCATTACTCTTTCATCGTCTTCCGGTCAAGCAATTTGAGTTACTAACTCAACTGGCAATTCGAGCTGACTCCACGATAGACGTAGCTAAACATGTTCCAATTCTTCGAGATTCATTTGTTTATCTATCTACGGCCGCGGTAATAAATATTAATCTTGTTACAGACGTGAATGAAATGTTTTCAATGGGATGCAGCACTGAGCGCCGGATATTAAAAATATGTAGCAGACGTTTTGATGTAATTAATTAAAATTATAACATTTTTTAATAGTTTCCCAAGTTCATTGATGTCACAAAAAATTACTTATAGCCTATTGGGAATGTATTATATGATTCTGCGAAATGACCACATTAGTTTTCTTGGAGTATACTCTCCAAGAAAACTAAAGTGGTCATTTCGCATTCTACGCAAGACGTTAATGCCATTCATGCCATGTTCTACACGTGTCTGTATGCCCTTCAACTGTTTGCTGTATACAAATAATGTATGTTACAGTCATAGTGATTAATGAGCGATTATACATAATGACTAGTCATTATGGATAATAGCTAAATTCACTAGACAGTGTAATAAATTAATCACATTATCTAGTTATTATTCATAATATCGTGTCAAAGTTAGCCAAAGTAATAATACTGTCTTTATCTTAGGTTCACCCTTGTTTGATCGAACAACGTTTGATATAATATTACTCAATCGAACAACGTTTAAGAAAATCATCACTTTGTATAATGTCGTTTGACATAATTTTCAGTTCGTCGAATATTTATTTGCTATATCAACATTTGCGCTAATGATCAAAAGGTATAATGTTCATTTGATATCCACACTCCTGCCTAAAAAAAAAACCTAACCTAACCTAAATTAGGTGAGGTTAGGTTTTTCTTTTTATTTGTTAAAATCTATGTTTATTGAGGTGAAAATATTATCTTATGTTATTTTAATTGTTAAAATAATCTTTCTGATATGTATGCTTAAGGGAAATTGAAATACAAATTTATTCTTAAACGAATATCTACTTGTTTTATCACTTTATCCAATTCTTTGAAGATATTATGTATAATAGCTAGTTAATGTGATTAATTTTGTGTGAATTATCACTTTATCTAAATTGAGTAGATATTATTCATAATAGCTAGACAGTATACATAATATCTAGATTAATCACTTTGGCTGTAACATGTACACTAAAATACTTTATAGTTTACTATCTTTTGGCATAACATATGGAAACTATGTTATTTTCTTTTAAGATAATGCACTGAAAGGAAACTTATATAATTATTTTGTTTATAATAGACGACCTCAGTTTCATATCCGAATATACGACCTGGAAGCAGATAGTGATAATCAGATATATACATATAATACGCTCCATTTGCACATATAACACGTTTAAGTGTACATATCCGGACCAGCTTGTCAATACACAAATGAGTTTAACTACACTGGCCCTATAACACGACCCTTAGGGACCCCCAAAATTAATTAACACAGAAAAGGTGTCACGCAAACAGAGAACGCGTCCCGTAACTACGTCCAATAAACACACATAAATCTGTTCCTAATTTACAATTCTCAATTTATTGCGGATCGTTTGTGGCCAGTTTATTGTATGGCCACAGATTAAATAGCTTCAGACGACTCGATTCACATAATCGAAAAAAATAAGTAATTTATGAAGGTGGAAGTTAAATTCTTTCTGCAATATTTTATTTATTCCTTAAGCGTCTCAAAACATTAGTTCTATACATAACAATCAAAGTTATGTATTTATTGCAAAGCAAGGAAAGAGAAAATTTCACAAAAACAAGATAATTGCTCAGATCACACGCTTCTTTGGACGCTATTAACAAGGATTAGTGAGGGAGTCAAGAAAAATATGTTTATTTGGAGAGCGTATGATATAAAATTCTCTAAGCATCGCATATGCATTCAGCGTGATATAATATCGCAACAAGGAAATAATGCATTTGGCACAAGCTTTTGGCATCACGTACCATCGAGCTTTCTGGTCTTATCAATCCCGTGGCTTCGCTAACTAAATCAATATCGATGTTAGGGTAAAGGCATTAAAGGCAACGTGCGAATTGTTTAAATGATACATCATTTTGACTGAGCTAGTTGCTTGATCAAACAATTACAAAAACAACATGAAACTGTAGACGTCAGCCAATGTTTTTATAATCGCCGATAAACTAGACGTTAACAATTATTAAAATAATCAAAGTCTAGGTGAATGTTGTTTTTGATTTGGACCCATGGTCGAGATTAAGGAGACAATAAGAAAAATGATTCGTTGTCATTGTCAACACTACACTACATCACATATTGTATGTAATAAAATATTTTCATCAGCCTCTAAAATCTTGGAATTTGAACCTCAGAAAACACACATTGTTTTTTTAATTAAGGTGAACGTCATCATTCAGTCCAGTCCCAAGGAAAGGATTACGTCACGTACTCTATAGGTAGTTGTGTTAATTGGAAAACTACGACTAAATTGTAAAGACGAAATGTCTCAGAATTTCATAGTACTCCGATCGTTACACCAAGTTTGTGACACGGTCGCATTTCGTTCCAGAAAATTTGAACCAAAATACAAAGCGAAAACATCACAAAAGCGTAAACTCCAGTGCCCTTGCAGCCAGCTAGCTGCATGACCTAATTACCGGCAATAAAATTAGCCGAAATATATTTTATGACAACATACATATTACACAGGTTACACTGTCCAAAATGAACAAGTGGCTATACAAGTGAAGCAATCGTTTTGTAAGAAAAAGTGGAACTATTGTCTAGCCGTACAATTTTGCATAACCCGAACTCAAGTGTAATTTGTCTATGCATTGTTTTGTGGATGTCAAATTTGACGTCTGCTGTCATCGTGCCATCAATCATAAACATTGATTGTGTAAAATGAAATCATGTCTATATTTAGGGGAAAAGAGATTTAATTTCCAATGCTTAGTAAGTGCCTGGCAAAAATAAATGGCGGGTCGTCTAGAGTCTAGACAGCAGTTTGGAGATTGAAGCGGAATAGACAAGGCTGTTTATAAAATTTATAGTTTCATTTGACAATCTTTCAATACCACAGATAAAATAACTGTCAAAATGGATTTCGCTGTCCACAGGGTTTAAATTAAGAACGTCAAATGTCTTACACAAGGCCATACTTCACACACAGTTTGACAAATACAATTATGACGGAAATAATGTTTTCCTTGGATGCGTCACCTGTTCCGCACTTACGTACAGTCCAACACACATCAATATCAACATTGGCAGCTGAAGCGCCCTTATTCTTAGAACCATAAGGTTTATTTTTGACATCAGCTGTTACTGTCATCGTGTGTTCGATTGTACTCAGTAATGTGGTCAGACTCAGACATTTTAATGTAAATGGATTTCATGGTAGCGATGTTATGGGTACTTATATCTGGAACAATGTCTCATATTTATGAGGCAATAATCTTCGAAAGAGTCGCTACTAAAAACAAAATAAAGCAAGATGCAACACGTAAATATGTAACGGAATATTTAAATTTTCATGTGTTACAGTTGACTGTTGACTGTCTGGATGTATTTAAACCTTATTACTATCGATAAAGCTAAGTTACAATTAAAAAATTTAGAACAATAGTAACACAAAGATAACTTAACTTTAAAAAAATAATTTTAAAACGGCATTACATCCATATAGCAGTCTTTATAAGGCAGAAAAAAGCAAAAGACTATTGAATATTTTAAAGTTTTCGAAGTCGAATCCAAACCCAAATAGAAAGTACTTCTTTTGAAAGCCGACAATCCTGCATAATACAGTAATAAATAATAGTAAACAGAGAAACGTCATTGACCCCCCGTCATACAACATTGTCAGCGCGTACCAATTAAGAGCATTGCTATTACCATGGGAAACATGCATTGCTCATAAGTTCGTAAGCCCAGAATAGGCTGTTAAAGGACCTATTAATAGACTATTGTTGTTCTGGAAACCCTTTTCTCAAGCCTGTGCTTGAAATTTGTCCTGAGATCCAAGGAGGTTTTAACCCGTAGGTAACACTGTTGTGAAGGAATGAAAACTTACAACAAATTGAAAAAAAGAGCAATTAATGAGTGAATTAATTCTGCTAAATGGACTTGTTTCCAAGCTAAGAATAATTAAAAATAACAGGAGGAACGAAATCGCAGTTCGAATTTGGAATGTTAATATTAATGTGAATGTAGTGTATGCTACATTTGAATCCTAATTTATAATTATAATTCTTTAATGGTAACTGAGTCGATGGATAGTTATTGACAATTCTATCACAAGCGACAATATAAAAAGAAAGATAGCTTTTTGCATGACAATGCATGGTAGCTGTATTCCTTCAAAAAAGATTTAACTTCATTCTAATTTCTTATCCTGAGACGTATAAAGTCACCCAAAACTATCACTACTCTTTTCTTTAAGTTCTTAAAATAAACATGAGTACATGAATTTACTAAGTAAATACTTGTTGGTATTCTAATCGCTGATACCAATCTACAACATATTTCAGTTTGATCTAATCAACTTCGCAATTTGTCATATAAACTATTTTTATTATAATTTGTTTATTGATATAATAGTACCTAAACAACTATACTATTCTATTCCTAACATCTCTTATTTCCTTACCTAACTTCCATTGCAATATTGAGCTACAAGGTTCTTCTCACATGGATGACAATAACACGAGGGCGTTGGTGTGCATATTATAATTATCAACAAGAATCAACAAAGTTGTCCGTCAAAAGTGATGGTTTTCCATATATGATGGTACGAGTACTAGTGATCTCGAAACCTTCCTCTTGAATCGACTTGATTTTATACTATGTGGTGATAAGTTCCCATTTCGTCCACATGCCAAAAGATCTTTGTAGCACACATCTTCTTAGCTGCTTAGCTTTACGTTGTTAGCTGCACCTTTGTACAGTAAACCCAAAATGCAAAGGACACTAAAGTTATAAAGACCAGTACATCTACTCTATAGTCTATACTCAAAGGTCGAAGCTTTCGAAATAGCCTAATAATAGACATTGATGGTCAAGGTCATAGATAAGTGTGTTGGAAGATATCAGCCAATCCCGTCGTAGAGATAACACGGAGTGCACGTAAACCTCAAGGAGAGTCGAGTTTATGGTTAGACCGCCATATTTGTATTGCGATAATATTAGTAAGGTGAGTATGTGGTTCATACACAGAATACTGGTACTCAAGAGTACACTAGTTTTCTAATAGAATCATAAGAATAATTATAAATTTTCTGTACTTTCCAAGAACATAAACAATTTTGAATAATAATTGTTTTTAAACTTTCGCGGCTTATACACATATTTTAGACAACAAATAGGTTTTATTCTCGATGTAATTCGACTCGTAGAAAATATAATTCTAAAATAATATAAGTCTAAAATATAATTTTGTACAATAAATAAATAGTGATACACTTATCAGCGAAAATTCTCAAGAGCTAAGGAGGTATTTTTGCGGAACATGTTATTTCTTTTTCACACTTCCTTCCATGTATAGAATTAGTAGGTAATTGAAATATTCTGTATTCCGGGTTCTTTTACACGTTGCTTTACCATATTTTAAAGTACTAAAACCTACGTGGGTTCAATAGTTTTCAACATTTTATTCTACTCTGACTCACACCTTATCAAGTGACGTCATTGCGTACACGCAGGTTTACGCTAAACCACTTGAATTCTCTTGTCAAATTCCTTGTAATTGTGAGTAATTCAGTTTCTACAGTAATCTTGTATTTAGCTGAAAGTAACCTAATTTCATGTTTACTATTAAAATGACTATATGGATGCATCATTTTCTTTTGTAGAATCAATCTTGGCTAACAACGTACATTTTTAGAGTATTCTTAAACAGTGTAGTCCTTTTAGTGTGCTTTCTTCTGAATTGTATTTGATTATTGTAATTGTACTTATGGTAGTAAGACCCCGCTCTACGCCGTGCGCTGTGATGCTTCTACAATTGCAATAATATTACTTGAGGTGGCGGTGGGTTATTTTACCAGATACATCCGTTTTTTTAACTATAGCAACACAGCCCTACCTTGAAAACCGCCACGAGCTAGAAAGAGCTAAAATCTTAAAAAAAAACAAATGTAAAAAAAAATCAAAAGAAAGAAGACAGCAAAACGTCACTTAAAATTCAAAATGAAACGAATACATGATGAGTATAATGAAGAATAATGTTTAAATATTAAAAGGAGCATAATACAGGCACATTGTCTGCTGTATTGAAATGCTAAGTGAACGTCTGATATGACTGAACGGTTCAAGACTGATTTAATAGGATAAGTGGTATACACTGATTTAAGAACGGTGGCTCCACCGTCCTTTGAACTGGATTTAAAGAACAGAAAGGAACGAAAATATTCTTTTGTTTTGTAGACTAGTGGATTCGAACGAGAACGTCTTTTCACACAGTTTTCAGTTATATTTTAATTATAACTTTAAATAAAGAACTGTCTTCAAAAAAGCAACAGCTAATTCCAAAAAAAGGAAGTGGTTGTTTCTTAATAACAAATTTCGATCAGGTAATCGACAATTTTATAGTTCTTTTTATGCACAAGCTCAAAAGGGTTACGTATAATAATATGACCGAAATCTTCAGTACAAACGGGTCAAATAATAAGGTGTATATTGGACGTTGGCAAATTGAAAATGCTAATCTTACACAGAGAAAAAATGGAAACTCACCCCGAAATGAGCTTAGAAAAAGTTTAGGTTAAAGAAAAATATACTCGGCTGCTCTGTTTTGTGTTCACAATCGAATAAGAAAATTCTAAGTTTACATTATGTATTAATAATGTTAATGGATATAGCAATCACGAATGAGACTGGCGAAATGAAATGGCTGTGCTATACCTTAATTAAATAAACTACAAAAAGTACCCGATTGAAATTGTTCGTGTATTAAAAAAAAAACAAAGTTTACAATTTAGCGTTTGAAGGCTTCTTAGGTTTAGTATGACGCGATAAATATAAAATTTAATTAACATATGACTGCTATGTAATTCTCACGTCCATGCACAGCTGATCTCATGATTACGTCAGCTTATGCTAGGTATTGGAAAATAAAATGTGACGTTAGAAATAGTAGGAATGAGTGAAGATTGAGAATATTAGGACAT
The DNA here is from genome assembly GCA_941860345.1 of Chrysodeixis includens. Lineage (NCBI taxonomy): Eukaryota > Metazoa > Arthropoda > Insecta > Lepidoptera > Noctuidae > Chrysodeixis > Chrysodeixis includens. The sequence continues at coordinate 1,134,150 of OW796098.1, forward strand.
ATTATATGGCATGACTACCTTTTTTTGCTTTGTGCTAAAGTAGAATAAGTTACAGGAACAAAGGTATTTTGCAATTGATTGGTTTCCGATTATCTGTACTTTATAGACTACTAGCGGTTGCCCGCGATTTCGTTCGCGACAAAATAAAATAGGGATATAAAATAGATAGTAGGTACGATTCTCAGAACATAACATCTTACGCATGTACCTACATAATTTCAAGAGAATCGGTCCAGCCATTTCGGAGGAGTATGGCTACTAACAGATAAGAAAATTTTAGGTATAACTAATAACTGCTAGTTAATTTAAATTGCAATTAAACGCAGAATGATTAGGCGTTTTGAAGATCGAGTCACAGTAAAAACTTGCCCTTAACAGTCAAACTGTTTTTAAAACCGACATTGTCAAACCGAATGTAGTCTCACAAGACATTTTAGAACGTCATTTTATAAGTTATTACATTTTACAAACTAGTATGAGTAGTATTTAGTATGTAAGCCGCAGATGTTACCGAGGACTCTAGATGTTATCAAACACCTGGGCCTCGCTATATAAGGCTAGGTTTAGTATTAAGCAATGTCTTTACATCCATATACAATAAGTTATCGATATCTAAATAGTACTAAATACACTAACCATACTAGTTAGGCTGTTAATCTATTCATAATTTGTTATGGATTCTATTATTACTTTGCATATGAAATACAATTCTTTAGTCTAATGAGTAATTATGTATAAAGATATTGCACACGTATCAAGATATACTGCACACCTGACTGCTATACTGGAGGTTGTGGGTTCGATTCCCACCCAGGATAAGTGGTTGTGTGATGAGCACGATCATTTGTTCTGTCTGGGTGTAATTTATCTATAATATGTTTGTATTTAGAAGTATATCATACTAATATACTTCTAAATACATCTTCTTTATCAGTTGTCTAGTACTCATAATACAAGCTACATTAGTAGCTTAGTTTGAGATTAGATGGCGTTGTGTGAAAGGCGTGGAATATAATTATTATTACACTAAATTTTAACCAGCGTCATCTAGTATAAACATAGTAAACACATTTCATAATTGAAATAAATCTATTAAATGTTTTGAACAATTATCCATACTTATCTAGAAACGGCTGTGATTTAAGTTACAAACACAGCTCATCTCCATTTTGTGATAATACTGATACAATCAAGATGAAAAGTTCCTTACAAAAGCATAGTTAGTTCCCTTATATACTACACTACTATCTCTATACAAGTTCCTACATTCCCATAGTTTACGAGTGAGCTTGTTAGTTCTTAGTCCTTACACTCGCGCGTCTCATCTCACAAACTACAGATGATTGTCTTATTAGGGGTGTGTTATGTTTCTTTGTCACGCCACTGCTCTCCAGCGGCTATTTATAGAAGCTGTTTACGTGTGCAAATGAGTTATGTCCATAATATTGTACGAGCGTGAGTTCACAGAAAATAGCAGTATGTTACTATAGACGTGAAAGAATCTTGCTTGCATCAAAAATATGTTTACAGCGCCATCTAGATTTCGAGTTAGGAGCAATTATTGTATAAATTAAATTATAGGTATTTTTTATTTCGATTGTTTTGTTTCTTACTTTATAATTATAACATCAAAGTTTAATATTTCTGTATTTAAAGAACTCTTTGCGTGCAATAAACTGCTAGTAGATGACCAATAAAACAATTTGGTACTAAGCACAAAAAAATATCAAACAAAATCATTTAACAACAAAAATCTCTCATACCTCTCCCACATACTCTACCGTAACCAAAAAATCCTAATTTAATATAATTATTTCCAGAAAAACGTGCAAGTCATGCGGCTGCGACCGGCTGAAGCACTCCGTGTACCACGAGGAGCTGGGCTCGGTGCGCGACCGCCTCGGCCTGCGCGAGTCCAAGATCAACCACCACTCGTACGACAGCCCGCCCGGGTTGACCGCCAAGCAGGTATGATTTGATTTACAAACATTGCACTCTTTTACTCGCTGTTAGGAATTGCGGAGAGATTTAAATAGTTATTACAGCTGATTTTAACACAATATTATCATAAAGAGAAAAGTGAAAACTTTTTACAGCTGATTTTAGCACAATAATAGTACAAAATAGAAAAGTTTTTTCTGTGATACGCTGATAATATGAATGTTTAAGACATCTTTATGCTAAAATAGCTAGGGATTTAGATGAATTGGGTGCAATTACTACATTCTAGATAAAAACTATCTTTTAACTGCCACACCGCTGCACCGGTGGGTTCATCCGGTATAAAAAAAATACTTGCGTAAAGTTGTTAAAAGTTAAGCAGTTAATATTTCAAAATCGAATCTGCAACCCGATGCTTCTAATTACGGTCGTTAAACTACTAGGGCACGATACGCGGTCTTTATACATTTTTTTCAATAGTTCTATTTATATCTATATCGATGTAAGAAGGACAGCGGCCGTGACGATCACCTGTCGCCTTGTCGATAGACTTGACACTACATGGTGACTGCTAACGTATGCACGGCGTCGGCGTCGTGACACAATCATCTATTACATGTGATAAATGCAGTAGCTACAAACATTTTTAACTTCATTTAGTCAATTTTAGATTTGATGGAGTTAAATAATGGGTTTTTGATAAGAGATAAATGTTTTTTCAGACTGAACTCTACTGGTCGTCATTAGCCGAGCGCGCACCGACAGGATTAGGGGGCGCTACTGGCGCCGCCGCGTGGCGAGCCTGGCGAACGAGAGCGCTAGCTTCCCAACTCCCGAAGCAAGACCTCTCGCTAGCACATTGCCGACACATCGATGAAAATCATCGCAAGCAATATGAAGACTTCGTAGCCGCACGAAACGAAATTGCACTTGACATTGGTACGTCGTAGTCCAATTTGCTCTCGCTATCGCCATCTTGTGGCGAGTAGATGAAGTTATTTATAAACGGCTTTATTTAGCAATATTTGTTTCAGGCGTTGCAAGTCAATATCACGGTGCATCTATCGAGTGTATGGGATGCAATAAACCAATTCGAAGTGGCAGTATTACTGTTCAAGCTCCACGGATAGGTGAAGAGGTAAGGTTTACCAATTACAGCGCCATCTAGTTTACGTTAAACCAACTACAAGACAACACTTTACTGGCATAGTTCTACTATTCGATAATAGGTGGCGCTAATAACAGTTAAAAAAACAAATTGAAAATATTTTTTGTAATGATTATTACTTATTACTTAATACTATTACGTATAAATTATTACTTTGCTTAACAGGCATATTTCCACCCTACATGCTTCTCGTGTGCGGAATGTGACGAGTTGCTCGTCGAACTAGCGTACTGCGCGTTAGACGGCCGGCTGTACTGCGTCCGGCACTACGCGGAAAGACTGAAACCTAGGTGTCATGCTTGCGATGAGGTAAGTGGTAGATAACAATTAAATATTTTATTAACAGTATTTTTAAGGTACATATAAGGGAACAAACGTTTTTTTTTCGCTGGTTAGTAGGTACATTTTAAAATAAATCTTATTGCTCCTGTTTTAGCGGAAAATGTAAGTAAATAGTGTTAACATGACAAAAAAAAACTAACAAATAGTTTGTTGTACCTACGGCACTAAGCATTGGCCATTACGTACCAATAGTAAAATGTAATGGACTTTATTCTGCTAACAATAAACGTGATTTTCCTGTGACATAACTGTGAGCAGTTGTTTGTACACATACGAAATTTTCTAAAACATTTTCGTTCTTATTTTAGATTGATATATTGATGAATTGTTTCCTATCAGCGGCCATTAACGATGACAGCTAGAATGTTAGTAACGAAAAACGTTACGATAATTAATAGTGATATCGATAATCAGCTTGGTTTCAATCCAAAAACACCATTACTATGTACTTTCAATGTTGGTATTTAAATTATATGGGAATTTCAACCCTGAAAAAAATTTTATTCTTCTCATTAAACACTTTTTTCATTCACAAAAAGTATCGTAATGTTTCTTTAGTTTTTGAGGTATAGTCAATAGAGTCATTGATACTTTTAAAACCACGATAATAAATTGATTTAGTGATTTCCATTTCTTGTCTCTTGTGTTAGATGTCTGTTAATCTGATATTAACCAATCATACTGTCAACACCATTCTCTCACTCATTCATGTATTTGTGAATACTGGCAATAAAATTTTAATTATTTTGGGATAACCGAGATGAATGCAAATATTATTACAACAACTTGCAATAATCTATTACGTTCTTTATCAAACATTGCGGATCCAGCCATTATGGAGTTCCGAAACTTTGATTATCAAGTTCAGCTATCCTAAACTCTATTTAATCATTATAATTTAAACCTGTTCTATAACTTATGAATTTGTTTTTATCCAGATGTGTTACGTTTGTGATATTTTTACATAAATACTTCCCATAGATCTAAATAAAATTAGCATCTTCCTCTCTTCTATGCCCTTACAGGGTCTATGCTGTATCATAATATTATGTAACACCTTGTAAACATATAGAGTGCAATAAAAGTATCTCTTATAAGTACCGACTGATTACCATTACTGCGGACGTATTCCAAAAGGACAATAAAACGTCGCGGCTATTCCGGGCCGTCGCTCTCTGTCCACTGACATTTGCCAGTCGCCTCACATAACTGCCACTATGTATACCATGATCTGGTCTCCAGCTAAGAATAGGAACTTCTTCCTGGGTTGCAAAGATATAAAAACATTACATTTTTGGGTATTTTGGCACTTCATTATGCTCATAATGGTCAGTCACATCTCAGTAATGGTCACATATGTGCATAAGCAATGGTATAGGATGAAAGACTTAGCTCGATTTAGTTCAAATCCTAGTTTAGAATAAGACCTTGTCTATTGAACTTCTAAGCAGTTACTGGTGTAAACAAAACGATAAATGCAAACTCATTAATAGCTGTTTTAGTTCTAAATAACAACTGGAATTCCTAGTAATTTGTTATTTAACCGGTAAAACTGAAAGCCGACTCACACACTTTGGGCAAGAGTTAAGCTAAATTTGAAGTTCTTAATTATCTGATGCACTATAAATTAAATATGTCTCCCTATGAACAATCAAAATCAAAACCAAAATGTTTTTATTTCGAGTAGGCCTTTTAAGGCACTTTCAAAACGTTACTGACTCATTTTGCCTGTAGTTGACTTTAGTTGTTCAAACAATTACTCAATTGTTTGAAATAACAAATGAAGCCGTTGAGCATTCATCAAAGTATCTGAGTGCATCCTCTACAAACGAAACGCGTTATAATTTTAGCATCTAACAATATCTGTGCCACAAACAGTTTTGTTTTTATGACAATATTATTGATGCGTGCAACTGTTCACACTCATTCATCCGTTTGCTTTTCATCGCTGTATGTTACTCGTTCAAGGTGTAAGCTGTATTTTCTTGTCTAGTGCTTTTTCGTTACGGTTTCATGTGAAATGGGCTGTAGGCAGGCACGGGAAAGCTCGGGTTTTAGTTACATCTGGTGAGAATGACTGACACCAACATACCTTGGGGATAGACTAGCTACAACTGTGTTTCTGGTTCTTATCTAAAATTTTCTTCACGAGAAACTATGCCGTAGAAAATCACGTGTTTTTCTGCTTTAGTAAAGCACATAACAAGCACAAGACATTAAGGAGTACATCGAATGCTCATTATTGCAGGTTGTGGTAGGTTAGTGACTCTTTGTCAAAAATTTAAAAGTTGTGATGTATATTGTGGTGTATCTATGTATATTTATTTCTTTGACTACATTTTGTATAATCTCAATATCTAATCTAATATTTGAGGTACTGTCCGTTAGCATCATAAAGAGGCACACCTCTGAAACTGTTTTTGTTTGTAGTACTCAAAATAAAAACGTTTCATTTTCCAAATATTAGTTTATAATGTTTTCAACGTAAACACCTGCCATTGATGATTTACATTTTTAATAAAACCTCCAAGTTCATCTGCCTGGATGTATTGCCTTAATAAATTCTCCAAATACATTCTGGATGTCACTCAACACACACTAAAATTAGAATTGTTTACACCATATTAAGCCCAGGTATGTCTGCCTCACGATTATAGCCAATTGAAATATGTGCGGTATGTGGTTACAGAACAAAAATAAATTGTTAACTAGCTACTGTTGAACATTGGTTTACACCTTACCACTTTAGTCAGTTCCTACACTCCCAACGGGATTGCGCGCCTTTTTATGAACCGCCATTTTTTATTCAGAAAAAAGTTTTCTTGATCAAGTGTGCTAAACTCCTTAGTCGGTGATCTGATAAGTTCCAAATTTAAATTCCGGTCGAATAAGGTAATGATGTCATTTTGTTCTTTTTTCTTTTAATGTGTGCCTGTTTTGCTGTCGTTTATCCTGCTATTATATTTTTAATTTGTGATAATGTTTATTCATTTGAACCATCATACTAAATTACAGTTATGAGTTATAGTCTCAAATGTATCGTAATGGAGGCGCCTGAAGTGGTGGCCTATATTTGCAACGAACGAATTATTGCGAATGTTACTACATCGTATCAGTTACGTTTCTGTATCGAAGTGGTAATTACAAAATTGTGCGTACGAAAACACGTCAAGTCTGACGTTAGTTTAATGGAATAAGATTGTACGAGTGGCATTCAGAATAATCGAAGGTGAATTTTGCAAGCGCTTAAAATAAAAAGGGCTTTTGATGTTGTCAGAACTCGGACACTTTAATTTTGACATTATCCCTACGGGTTATTGACGCTGAGTCGCGGTGGGGCAGCCATTTTCCCGGCTATCGATCTTCCAAATACCGATCGATCTCTTTGAAGTGTCCATCGTCCAAGCTTGTTTATAGTCACAAGCCTGTGGATGTAATAAATATAATCGACGCGCACGTACGACAAGGACCATCTTAACCGGCCAGTGTTCGCCAACTGAACTCAATACTCTTTCGACAGCTACCGAGGACGTGTCGCCTCCAGCGAAATTAATTTATACCTTAGTCTCCAGTTTAATAAAAAATATTTAAAAAGTCAGTTTGGTGCGCGACTGTTGCGTCAGTTTCGTGGTGCATTGCCGATTTCGATATTTGAATTAGCGCGCGATTTTCTCCCGCCTTTTTTGGTGTTCGGATACAAGCCGAATAGGAAGAAAGTTATTGTGAGTGTCTTTGGGTTTAGCATGTTTTTAAAATAGTGTTAATTATCTGGTTTCCATTTGTTTTAGTATTTGCTTGCTTAATAATTATTAACATTATAAATGCCAAGAAAGTGTAATTTTTACTAATAATACATAAAAACAAAATCATGCTTTTAGTTACTAGGTTCCAAAATATTACCCTATAAATTTCTAGTGTTCAAATATTCAGTAAATAGTCATCTACACGCTGATAAAGGTAATAGCTTCACCTGTAAAGAAAAGATCGTCGTAATGGTTCATCTACTCGATGACAGATGGCGCTCTTATTTATTACTTTAACAAAATATTGTACTTTTATATCCGTGCGAGATGACAAATATTATTGATGAGCTTGTAAAATCCGTTTTGTATATCATTTTGTAATTTTGTAAGTTGACATTTACACATTGCATTTTTATGCTAATTGCACAGATGGCGCAGTTGACCTATAGCTATTTGTAATCGTAATAAAACTATTTTGCAACGGCTCTAATAATGTAGTTCAGCAATAATCAGCTTAGTTGCGTAACTGTGCCTGATGCCACTCATATTTTAATCATAATTAGTTCTCAACACCATTTAATTTTAATCTTGGGAGAAACTGCATTTGATGTAATTTTACTCTAAGCTGATAATCAGAATAACACAGTTATGTTCCTTTTTGGTGTCATGTAGGCCTTTTCATAATAATATGACATACAAATGAAGTTTCCACTACATAATAAATTATCGATTTAAAAGTCGTAAAATATTTATTCTAAAGTTAGCAGGTTATGTGCAACTTATTTCAATATCTGTTTGTTGATTATTTATTTTAGAAATATAAAAACAATTTTGATATGGCAGGTTTTACGCCCAATTGAGCGCATCAAGTGTTAAATTAATCTTCCTACATCACATTCATTTGACTTTCGATATTTACAGTATCTTATATCTGGCAATCCACTACATGACAGTGACGCGTGTCAAAGTGGAATTTAAAAAATCAACCTGTCTGTAAACGTCAATAAGAACGCGGGAAAAAATTTGGCACGTTCTAGGTAACAAATAGCAAGATTATCAACTCGACGTTGTTTTTCATACTAATCAGTAATTAAGCTCGTTGCTACGATACATTTTAAGCTTGTATTTTAAAAATATTACACTCGTTCTTAAGACGCTGGCTTAAGGTCGTAAGTCGTTTGATTTTTGGTTTTCAAACAGTTATAAAGGGAATTTTGTTGTCTTAGGCTTACTGACAGTGTAATTTTCGTGAGGAGATTAGTTTTGCTGAATTCAATTCAGTTTTGAATGTTTGTTAATAAAATGTTATCGTCAACACGGAGACTAGCACCTATTAGGTTTATGAGCCCTACAAAAGTACCTAAATATTGTACAATCCAACCAATACTCTATTAAAATGGAATATCGGAAGGTTAGATAAAGAAAAACAAATGAGAGGTATTCAGCGACATGAAGAGATTTTTGTATAAAAAAACCTCATGTCGAACCTACCGAAAAAATTATAAAAAGAACCAAGTTCTTCGACCCGTGCCGAGAGACATTTAAAATTGAAAACGTCGCGGGAAAACAACAAAAACTTGCATTTATCATTGTAACAGACAGCTCTACTTGTTCAAATCACCTGTCGTACGGTCGTACCTCAAACTCTATGGTTATATGTCATTGACCCCATTCGCCTGCCAATAATCTTGTTTACCGGATACTGACCACCTTCCGTCAAAATATCCAATTATTTTTAGCATAGGTAAAAAATAATATTCATATTGGGTCAATTAAAGCAATATGATTTTCTTTCTAGGAAATTGCTAAAAATTAATACGCTATTACTACTTAATTCTCAATTATAAACAATAGTATTATTCGACGTTAGTTTTGTAATTTAAAATCATCTAATAAATAAATAATAATGATAGCCAACATAATAATACTATTGTTATTATAAAATTCAAACATTCGAGTCAGTCTGTTTATTTTAATTTAATTGGCACTGGCCGAGTGATATAATTATCGTCTAGACCTAATAGCAATTTATAAAAAAAAATATATTCAAATTTTTCCGTTCTCTATCGTATGACAAATTGTATGTGCATTTGTTTTCATTGGCATGCAATATAATTAAGGAATGATTTTTGTACAATTTTGAGAATTATTTGTTAATGTAAAGAAAAACCTGTTAAGTCTATTAATAAAATTGCAATAATTAAATGTTTCGTTAAAAATACACGTCAATATTCTCATTATTACGTTATTAAACTTCATATTAATAATTCGATATCATTTGCTTTACAATAAACACAACTAAAACTCGAGAGTAAATATTATAAGAGGAAATAGTTTACAAAATAATAAATAACACGTGCTAACTATCAATCAAGTGTAATAGTTCTATTAAATGCTAAAATCATAAATTACTTTAAATTACAACAGTAATATTGTTGAAAACAAAGATACGCCGATGTTTTTGCATGTGTTGCCAACGCGTAAAAATGCTTGGAATGATTTCATACAGTAAACTTTAAGACATTATTATAAGCTTCGTATGTAACTACTTTAGGACGTTATATTGAAGAAAGTATTTAAAAAATACCTTAAATTGAAATTTATTCTATGCCAGTAACAACTAATACAAATTTTTACTTTTGGAATACACTACATATGATCGTGTTAAATAAAAAAAAAAAACAAATAATTTGTAAAAAAAATATTTATTATGACTTTATTTCCACAATCCACAACATTTTTTCTACTATTTTACAACCAGCGTACTATGATATATTATTTTTATCTACGCCTACTACGAAACTTAAAATACATACAAACCTTCGAAATTGTCTGGGGAACGCCCCTCGCTTGCCAATAAGTTCATTCAAGTTCAAGTGGGCGTTATGAATGGATTAATAGCTTGACAAATAGTTTTAGAAGGTAGAATTTCACTGACATCAAATTCTGTGTGTTCGTCATGTTATAACAAGAATAATATGTTGATCTTGATATTGGCTGAATAGTCGATTGCCTTCGACAAAATTTCCTTTGTCTATAAAAATCCGCAGCTGGGCAGTATGGTCGAAATACTTTAACCTGCAATAAACGTAAAAGAAACAAAATATCTGAAAAAATATATTTTCATCCGTTTGAAATTTACGAGTTCGTGTATCTTTTAATTTGCTTTAATTGTCCGTATAATGTAGGTTTAAATTCCTTATTTAGATATTATTTGGCATCTAATTTCCTAGATACTTTTTATCTACATAGTATCCACTATTACCAACACCACCTACTGGGTACTTTGGTTTAAAATTCACCAACACCTTTCTGTAAATTTTAAGCTTCCAAATCACCGCAGCCAAATTTAGTCAACAAAGCCAGGTATCAAATAACAACACCTTTAAAAAACAGAACAGTCTCAGATTTTCTTTTACCTAGTCTTGAATAAAACGTTCCTCCCGTTCCCGCCATCCTGGTTCCCTCTCATCGACTGCGCATCGACTCGTGCGCACGGCCCGCGCGTGACGTCACGCCGGTGTCGGGTGTCGGCGCGCGCAGTGCCGAACTCGGCGAAGCACTTTCACTGTGACCTTGCCTTTGACACACATGGCTATTTAAGTACAGATTATTTAGTGTAAGGTCGTAGGGAGAAAGGTAGGTGTTGCTGTCTCGTTTTTAACGATAGTGGTAGTTTAAAGATTGTTGGTAGATTAGGTAATTTCTTTATTGTTCTTATAGCTAAAGAGACAGCGTAAATAGACCGATAAACGGGATATGTTGGGTTTCATAGATATATCTGTTGGTCTGCTTATTAAGCTAAATATTAAATGGTATTCAATATTAGGGTCACGTTATAACATGCCGTCTTTGTCTTTTCAGGGCGTAAAGAGAAGGCATACGAAAGTTTTGAAGTCGTAAATTTCAGTATTTAGATGCACAAGAAATAGAACAATAATTAGATGAGTTCGCTTAAAAACAGCATCAGTACTAGACTGGTAGTTTCAGTAATTAGAGGAACTGAATGTTTCCTTAATGTAGACAGATAGGTTTGGATGTAAATGTAAGAGATACTTCTAAAAATTTGCTCGTCATTATTTATACTTTAGAATAATATATGGTTAATGTGTATTTGTGTTTCATTATAGGTAATGTATTCCATGGCCAATCCAAATAGGTGTCAGAAAAATACACAAATACCTACTTACCTTACTTGATTGTTTATTTTGTAATTTGTACTGCATATTTACCGATTACTTGTTGAAGTAATCTGTTTGACAAACTGTAGGCGTTGTGCATATAATATATGTAATTATATACTTTAATGCTAAGAATATCTGAATAGGGTCTCTAGGGGGGTCACAATTCATTAACTAATATTTAAATAGGTACTTTTGTTTTATAGAAAATAAAGATGAGAATGAGATTGTAAAGTATGTTTAAATAAACAGAAAAAAATGACGTAATTTTAAGGGATTAATGACAGATGTCATCATTTTTACTCTGGCAACACCACTAAAACGCTAAATAAAGTAAATACTTTTTCATAATTACCTTCGTCAAATCAAACCTACAGAAGCTTTCAAGTTCCTCAATACAACATGATATTATATTACTCATAATTTCATGAAACACCAGTTATTTGCCAAATACTTGTACTTCAAATAAATAGGTTATTGGTCTGCGATCACTATGACAGCGGCTGAGTTACGACCTATATCTGTCAAACAATGTCACTGACACTTCGTAGCTCATGTTTAAGTGGGTTTTTTAATGTTTTGTAAGTTATTTCTAAAATTCTTAAAAAAGGGGGGTTCATTAAATTGTGTGTCTTATTGTGTTTGTAAATCCTGAAAAAGTATTATTTTTTCCTTATTTTTGTGGATGAAATTCGCCATTTTCTTAATTTTTTTCTCAGCCACTTTTATCCCCCTATCTGTTCATTTAACTTTTTATGACTGCTAAAAAAATGTTACTTATCGCAAAGTTTAAATTTGCATGTTATTAGAATATTATCCACCTGGACATTTTGTATACTTACTTAATAAAGTTTCTCCATTGACGCTTATTCACTTAAAGAAAACTCATACAGTAACAAGCTCCATACATCCCAAGCCCCGCCCACCAAAGTTATGCAACTAATCAAACAAATAGCGCTGAAATAAACTGCGCGCGCGCAAACAAACGTCTTGTTCCTAAAGGCCCGCCCACACTGTTCACACGGCTCCGTCACCGTGACGTCATCGCCGCAATTAGAACGCGGGTCGTGCCTAACCTGGAACCACTGACTGGACTATCTCACGATACTTGCAAAACTAACGAAATTCTATAACAAAGTATCGCTCCGGAATCCGAAATCTAAAGTTATTGCTCAGCCGTTTGTATGTCTTTGGCTTCTCGTAAATTGGCACAACTCGCGTAATATCGTAGAATGTAGAATACACACCACAGTCTCCCGTCTGTCTGTCTGAACACGCTAATCTCATGAACCGCTAAACATATTCTGAGCGAATTTCATTGAGGTTTTCGCAGTTCAATGGACCAATTCGCGTTGCTAGATGAAGGTCACACACGTTTATAATAAGATTACTAGGTATACAAATCGCGTCCTGTGCCGTTAGAAAATGATTACATCAATTTCTATGGGCCGGGAATTATTCTTTATTTATAGAGTAAAACAAAAATAGAGTAGAAACAATTGGTAACCGGTGTCAATAGCCTGCCGTCCTTCATAGAGACACTTTAAGTCACATCACAGAGAATTAAAGAGAAAAATTATAACGTAATAAATGTATGAAATAAATCATATATCAAATAAAATCATAAACAACGTCGTCGTCATTAAGCTTGACAATATCCAAATATTCGAAGCTTTAAATTTAACTATAAAATAATTTTGGCATTTTGTCAGGGCTCTCGGCTAAAAAAAATTCGATTTCTTGTCTCTGGATTTTATAAGATTTTAAGAGTGGTTACGTGTGCAACGTTGTTTTTTTAATTCTAAATGTCGTTGACACTTGTTCACAATTATTCTTTTGACGTTTTGGGGGGAAAATTACTGAACCGAAATAGAGCTTTCTTTTTTGGGTTTGGAAATAACGTCATACCTGAATACTTCTTGTCTCTTTTGTCTAATTATGTATCCTGTGTATTCTTTGTTGGAGATTCTTTATATAAATAAATACGTTACTACTGAAACTAGTAATTTTTGTAAGGGACTTGACCAATTGACCATATTTCGTTGCTTTGCACCTTTATGGATCGGAATACTTTTCGGATGATTTAAAACTTATTCATCAAAACTTCTACGGAAGTCCAAAGTGTTATTTTACCGGTAACGTTTTATCTTCTTAGATTATTATATTTATTTTATTACACCAACATATCTGCAGTTTATCTTGTAAAACTGCACTCTCCATCTTATTCGCTAAAAAAGAAAATCCGCGTAATTTATCTTGGACTATACAAAATGCAATGTTCCGTATAATTGTGCCTTATCGCATGAAGCTGGGGCATTATTTTCGTATTTCCAGATCAGTGTTTCAAAGTCAAGTTTACCCACGCGGTTTATTCACGTTTTTCTTGATTTAATACACACCTACACGTTCATTGCATTGTTACCTGCGTCTGCCAGTGATTTTAGTTATTATTTAAAGAATTTTATCTTGAATAACTAATTCTATTCGTTATTTTAGATTGTATTGTTATGTACTCTTTGCTTTTAAATTGTAGTTTTTATTAATAACAACGTAACACAAAATATCCGCAAGGGTGCTGTGTATTTCGTAAAAAATCTCCCAACAGTCCCGCGATAGGTAAAATCAAATACATTAGTAGAATTTTATAATTTAAATCACATTCAATTAATAAAAAAATATTTATTACGTCTCTCACATTTTCCTTAAATAAAAATGTACTTAAATGCGTAGAACGATAAAACTTCATTTTAAATAGAGGCAGTTAAACCAGATTGATTAGTGACAAGAACACATTAAACTCAACCCTGTTTACTTCAAATGACAGGTTACTGTCAGTTTTGAAGAATCCCTGTAGGTATACATAGAATTGACAGTATTCAGAATTCAGTATTGACGTACTTTTTACTTCGAAATTGAGGTATGAGAAATGTAAGTACATTTTTTATACACACGGGACCAGGGTCTCAGTGACAGATGCTGTACTATGCAAGTAAGACAAGCACCAACAGTCAATAAGGCGGTTAATTAAATCATCATCATTCCCTTGCCCTCATCCCAATTATTATTTACCATTATTATCACCATTTATAAATACTTACTGTCATATTGTGCAATTACAGCGATCATTGCTGATAATGGCTATTCTAATAATGCTTTAAAGCAAAAATAATAACATTCTGAAAGTCATGAAGATGCCTGAAAAATATTATGCCTATTGTGCTTTATACCGCTGCCTGTAGTGATACCAATGTAAAATACCTATGGCCTACACGTTAGTAAACTACGGAACGATTACCTCTTCCTAAATAAAGAGTAAGCGACCATCGAACACAAAGTTAGATCCTACAATGTGTAAATATTTTTTTGGTTTTTATAAAAATGTTTCCCGCACTAAGGAATTTAATCCTTGCATCTACATACACAAAAACATTTTGTAGATATTTGTAGATAGATATTACATAGGTACTATCATACTAGTGACGTTTAATAACATCATTACACGTTTGAGGGCCGTTGAAAGTGTTTGGCAACAATAGAAATTAGTCAGCAGCTAAATGAGAGAATCTATAAAAATATACACGCTAACAGGGACTTATTACATACCTACATATAAGTACATAATTACAATGCTTAAAATATTGTTTTAATTAGGAGGACAAAGAAAGAATCTTATCAGCGTCCATCTTATATTTTTGTTTTCGTATCAACGTCAGCACCAAATACAATGACATAAACACGAGTTTTTATTAAGCACATGTCACTTCCATTGCTAGTTTCTGCTTACCTTAAAAATAAATAAATAAAATAATATATCGACAACACAGCATCAGTAGCAACGCATCCAATAATAACTTAAGTAAGCCTTTGTTAACTACAAATGCAATAATTCACATCATCGGTAATGGCACTGGCTAACAAATCAATCACTGGATGAAACATTTTTATCGTCTCGTAAACCCTATATCGACCTTCGACTAAATGATCGAACGGGACATAATGCTTGCGTCTGGCCACAACGCCAAATGTATTCTAAATCGGGCCACAAAAGTTTGGCAACTATTACACTTTAATTTCAGTTGTTCAAATCTTGTCTCAGCGTAATAGCGCTGCATCCGTCCCGCTCCCCTGAGACCCTTTCAAAGTACCCCTTTTCCATTCCTTTTAATACAGCCGTGTTTGTTCGAGGACTTTGAAATGGGACTCCTGCTATCTGTCGTCCTCACGTACGCCGGCGCGAACGAGGCCATCGAGTGCATCAAACATTTACTGAGTGGCGTGCTACCCTACACCAGCCCGGAGCTACAAGAGCTCGCCGAGTACTACGCCGCGCAGCTCAGGAAAGCGACCAACGCGTCCTCCGCAGCCGACTGGACTAAGGAATGCGGTCAGGGATATCTATGTTTAACACAAGATAAAAATGGAAAACTAAAATCGGCCGCCGTCAAGTACTACGACGACAGAGCAGACTCGACCCCCATATTGTTCTCCACGAAAATATCCAGCTTCGGGCAGGAGTCCCTCGACAGCCAAACGAGCGAAGACAACAATAAAAGCGAAAGGTACAACACACCTACGAAAACGAAAACCATCCTAGCGAACAACACCTCAGAGTCGATCAGTGTCGGTCAGAGAAACAGATCACCTACGCCTCGTGAAACTATTTCAGATTCAAATCACAACAGCTTTACTTCCAATTCAATCGCAACGACCCCGCAATCGCCCGACAGCAACGACGTCGTCGACGGAGCTAAAGAGAAGTTGACTTGGCATTACAGACCATTGAGCCCCGACCGCACCCCGCCAGCACTGCCCGAAATACATTTCCAATCATTCGACGAAGACAAAAGAGGCGTTTACACCGAAGACTTCTTAAGGTTAATATTCATTGCTATCGGCAGGAGCATCTCTCATGTAGACACGCACGCTTACAGTTCCGTAGTCACCTAGCTATCCCATTGTCATGAGAAGTCGGGTCACCGATCATTCGGACATCAACATGTTCACGCGTAGAAAGCTAATTCATGGAACCATACCATCCACTTCACCTGTACCATACCGACTCATGTGTTGTGAATTTGTTTAAGATCTCTTGATGGCATTAAGTTCCGACCGTTACAACGAAGCGACCCGAGTGGCCGGCGACGGAGTTTCAAAAAGCGTCACTCTTCGTCGTCAAATTCTTCCAGAGACTCGCGAGCGTCGCGCGAGGAAGAACTAAAGATGTTCACGTCACTCGAGGAAGCTGAGTTCGAGCGTATGAATAAAGCTGAACAAGTCGGAGGGTTTGGAAGCACTCCTAATCTATCAGCGCGTTCTCATTCCAGAAGTCGGTCGAGGGAAAACTCGAGGGAGAGGAGGCCGGAACACTGGAGCGTGGAGGCCTCCGTCGACAGCGTCGCCTCCGAAGACAATGCCAACGAGTTAAAGCCGCACTTAAAAGACGTGCCCAAACTCAACTCCTTCGAGGAAGAACCGAATGAGACCAAAGAGGTAATTGAAGAAGAGGAAGAAGTAGATTTCTGGGGCAGTGGCGGGGACTAGCTTGGACATAACGCAGCACGCGCGCGTTGCTGCTTGTGAGCTTCTGTAAGCATGACTGAACATTAAATTATGATACCCCGGTTTGTGTTTTGTTTTCTTTGACAACCTTGAGAAATAACCCTAAATGTTTATATCCTTTGTGACAGGAGTTAAGTTACATGGTAGGCTCTAATCTGTATGGCTTGAATAGAAACCGAAAATGTGGGACACCAACTATGTTTCGGAACTATGTAAAGATCGGCTTAAAGCAACATATTTGTGACAGTATGCGGCTGACTTTATAATTAGAATGTAATTGGCTCGCTTCCTTAATTACTAGGTGAAGATAGCACAGACACAAACACTGTTACGATACTACGATTCAAACGATTCCTGAAAATCACGTAACTGATGTAATTTCTTATTTATCATATGTTTACACGGTAGTTCGTGTTTTACGTAATTTTATGGCTACGTTTAATGATGAAAACTTTATTGGCTTCGTACATAGTAATAGTCCAATATTCTTGATGTCGATCCAAAACGTTCCATGTAATTGTGCTGAAATCATACATCAAAATATAGCTAACATATGTATTGGTCTAGAATTACTCTACAAACCAGTTAAGATAATTAAAATCCAATAAATTTATAAATGGAAATATAAAGTAGATAAAATAAATCAACGTCAAATTATGAGAAAAAACCCAAAACGCCAACATCAATCAAGCAGCTCTACATTTAATAAAACATTACCATATATTAAAAAAATCTAGTTTAATTAAGAATCCATATTTCCAATTATTTTTAATTATGAGCAGTTTATCAAAACAGTTGCACAATAGTCCGAAAATAATACTCTAGCCTCGACCTACATGTGTCACATTATGCCGCCTCATAAATTCTGCGACCTTTGTATTAATGCCATCTAGCGGCGAAACGCGTAAATCGGATTAAACTACCATTTTCCTAATTCCCTTAAGATTAATGTAGGTATTTGTGGAAGAAACTGTTGCGGTACTGTTCAAATTCTATAGAATGTTTGACAATTATTTAACATTCAATGTTACCTTTCTGAAAATTATGGTGTCTTCCAAAACGTTCGAATTCTAAAACCTAAGCCCTTATAGCAACGTTTATTCTAATTTTCGACTCTTGTATATTCTCTGTCTTTCTTTCGCCTTCTAAGAATTTGTATTTCTCTTTCACTCGAGTCTAGTATATCTCCGTCTATCCGTCTGTGTTTTCCAAACCTCTTCAACGGTTGATTTAAAAATAGTCTTGTTAGTAATGGTTTGGTCGTTGTTGTTCATTTCGTCTATAAGCTTCACTATTCGTCCAACATCTACTACAGTCATTTCTACATTGAAAACACGCATTCCCACATCAAAAATCTAAATATCTGAAAAAATACGAACGTCGTCAACTTTTTTATCTCCACAAAATTTTCTATTCATCGCGTTGCGTAATAAAAGGTTGTAGAAAACCGCTGTCATTTTCAAAGTACCTCAAAATAAGGTCTGTAACGAGTGCCAGATACCTACATAGAGACACCAAAAAGCCTTGCAATTACCGTGGGCGGTTTCCCAAAGCAACAGACCTCTTTAATTAGGCCCTATTCAACAGAATGAATACGTTTTTTTGCAGTCAAATAGCTGAGTAGATGTGATGAGACATTCAATAAAGCGGTTTTATCTGTTTTTTTGTGTATTTGTCTGTTTGATTGTAGGTTAGCATGATTTATGTACACTTGAATAGAACCTCCATAAAATATAAAAACAAGATTAGGAGTCACTTGTTTGGATACTGAGCCTCAGAAACGCTATAGAAAAAACATTTATATCGTAAACTAAAATTATATTATGACTACTATATTGAATAGGACTAGCTCATCTAATACCCTACGAAAGCCATCTATTCTATAGACCTTAAGGATTACTAATGAAGTATACAGGTTCTATGTTAAAGGCCTGTGGACTTAGTAAGAATACGCGTATGTTATGTTTTCCTGGCCAGGTAGTAAGAAAAAACTGCACAAATTAGTATAAGGATAAGGATAAGGCTTGCTACACTTGCTACTGAGGTAAATTATTCTCCTTCTAACGGTCGAGTTACTTAACTAAAGTTTTTAGGTCTTCCTTTTTCCCTTCTTCCTAGTTTAAATTCATTTGTAAGAGTAGCATCAGATTTTAGCCTATAGATAGTCATAAATGCATTCTCTAGTGTATTGAAATTGACACCACAGATTGCTACTACATTTATCATCCTTCAGATCTTTTCTAGTTTCCATTACTGCGGTCGCGACACCCGTTGACCGCGCCACTGAACCACAAGACTTTATTACAAATACTGAGTTTACGACGGGAATTATTCCCAAGATTATAACTAAACTCTTTGATGATAAAAACCAAATTTATGTTGATGTAACGTTCTTTTGTTTTTTACTTTTGTTTTTCTGGTCTGAAATAGATTTGATGCCGTCCATCATTTGTTTTTATTTCGAATTTTGAATGTCATTTCTTCATACGAGAGGATAAAATCACCACTTCTCTTGTGTTCACAGAAATGAGCGTCGCTCTTAAAATATGTAGATTTTACAGCGGGGAGAATTTCTGTTGTATTAATTTTACGATTTACCCGAGCAAACGTGTAATATAAACAAGCAAAAATTGCTGATGGTATTACAAAATGTTTTGTTTTAACAATAACAACGTTACCCCTAAAATACCAAGGTCTGGGCTTTGCTTCATTTAAATTAAGCCCACATAAATACGAGGAGGATACTAAACTTGGCGTAGATTCCATTGTAGCGTATTCGTGGCTATAATAAGACTTAAGTTCGATATCACGGTGACGCTTATTGGTGTAAACATCATTATTAATAACCCCAGCCTGCCTAGCGTAGGCAGGGACATTATTTTCGGCCGCCCTAATTGCCACTTCACACCACCTCCTTTGTACTGTAGCACGGATTGTGACGTCACCAGCGACATTACTGCATTTCTCAACAGAGCCAAGAAAACATCACGCCATTTTTCATCTGTAAGAAATATCTAGATAGATCAAGATGAAATTATCAATCTTCCTTTCTATTTTCTACGGGATCGTGATTCTTGGTGTAAAAATAGAATGGAAACGTTGCCAACCCGATACTCCAGGCATATCTATAGACTTTTTTAAATTGCTTCTCAGAATTTCGACTTAAATTGGATATTTATGAGGAGTTGTTACTTTTTTGACTGGTTTTATGCACCCAAGAAGATATTTACTCCTAATAACGCTTGGTATACGATATTTTCACTAGTCTTTTAAATTAATACTCAAGTATCGATTTGCAATTAACAAAATATATTCGTTTACCAACTCGATACCTAATACTACCTATTATGAGGTACTCGTTCTATTTCCAAATTACATATTCTAGTATGAGTATTGTAACACCTTTTTATTTACCAGTAGATGTCAACACGTATTTCTACAAAACTGATCATTAAGTGATGTCATTTTCGTAAAGAGTTTTGCGATGATTCGAATCTTATTTTAGTTTTCCTCGAATATTTGACTACGGAAATTAAATGTCCATTACTCCGAATTGTGAAATAGTATCTATGTAGGTAGTGGAATTTGAGAACATTCCGACATGAAGCTTTTGGTATAGTTTTGTACCTAGGTTAATAATAAAGGAATGCGCTTACGAATTTTATGAATACAAAACGAAAGAACTGATTTATTGAGGACTCCGTAGTAGATATTAATTCACTTTTATTGTAAATGTAAGTGGAAAAATCTCGTATTTCATGTTACTTGAATTAATAGTAATAAAATATTTCTATTAATTATAAGATTATGCCTTTCAAATAAAGCAAGAATCTACTAACAATATAGCCATACTAGTAATTAAAGCAACAAACAAGATATTAGTTACAGCGCATCGCACATTTTACAGTTTTATTAGGAGTTCAAAGCAACAAATTCGAAAATTATGCAATTTTTAACATCACGAAGGGTAGTTGATAACTTCCATTTAAAGAATTCGTGTAGGATAATGACTCTTCACAGACGATTAACTTGTCAACTCACTGAACGCCATTTTGATAATGGCGGATAAACAGTTGACAGGCGAAACGATGTTCTGAATTTAAATAATGTTGTTGCTTAGACTGATCGATGTCAAACACAGAATTTGTCAGTGATATTCTTGTTTTTTTTAATACTTTTTTTTTTGTAAATGGTAACGATGCGACGTGTAGAAATATTTTTATTTATTTAAATAGGGATTTAAAATTCTCCTGGTTTACAGCCATTCTGTTTTAGACTATTGCATTTTTCCCAAGTTATAAATCTTTTTAAAATGATTTTTAATGGTAGTGGAATATTCGAAATCTGTTACATATATTATCAATTGTTAAAACCAATTATAATTCAATTATCATAGAGCATACTGCCAAATACCTATCTGGCAACATTAATATCAAAATCAATTTATTAATTAACAACACTATTGTGCTCGTGTTGATTAATTACTGATTTATGTTTCCCAAATAAATCAATTTGGGTTTCGAATAATTTATAACCGTAAACACCTTAAAATAAATAAATGTTTACCACCGTGAGAGTTTGTAAACAGGCTAGGTATACTTACTTACTAGATATTATATAAAGAGGTTTATAGCTGTTATGCTTTGGGGCAAAGGTCTAATTATGAGGTCCATACTAGTGATTGACAAGTGAATATTCAAAGGATAATCCACCTTATAGCCTTGTAATAAGAACCACGTACGTGTGCTTGATATTTTTATAAACTGACACATAATAATATCAAGCACACGTCACACAAACGCATAAACGTGTGGGTTTAAAAATTTGATTGTTAAAAAATAACAGTTATCTATAGAAAATACTGGATTGTAAGTGAGCCACAAACATAATATTGTAAAATGGCCAACAATATACTTACAAAAAAAAAATCATTGCTAACCTGCAAATAAGATCAATGCTTAATAATTAAGGAGTTTAGGCGTCCGCAGTACACTGCAAATGGGATTTCGTCCATCAATTTTCCAGAAAAATAAACTGGGAAAAGCGAAAACAGGGTTTTACCGGACGCGGGGTGCATTGGGTAAACCAGCCACTTTCCCTCTTTCCAAAAGCGAAGGAAAGTCCATGAGGATTTTCCCGGAGCTAATAAAAACTACTAAATCAATTATTTTAAGCTTACGTCGTAAGGGGAACGAATTACCCTAACTCGGTGTATTTGTATTTTGTACTTACATAATAATATCCATACAGGAACAAATTATTTATTCCTAGGGTTATTGTTTATTTTGGGACAAATCTAGGACAAACTTCGTCCCATTTGAGATTGCAATCGAATTTAGGTTATTGTGTCAACCTACTTGAGAATGTTGCTGGTTAAAAACTGTTTGTGTTTTGTTTGGTAGGCAAATTATAAGTGTCGTGACTTACACGTGAGGACTGGTTAGAGGTAGCGTAGTATTAATGAAATAATGGAAGGATTTAGCGAAAGCCTTTGCCTAACAGTAAATAGTATGAGCTAGAGAAAAATAAAATACGGTTACGATATCGTCAGTTCGGTGTTAGCGGGTTACGACTTATATTTTTCTACTCCACAAAGGGCGGGAAAATCTTTAAAGATTTTAATTTTTTTATAATTAAAAAAGTAGAATTAACCTTACTAAAATAAGTACTATTTTACTACGATTTAAGAAGATTACATTACAAGCGTGAAAATTTAGCTAAAGAAAAAAAGAGCTTCTTTGTTTCTTTTCACGTCATCAATAATTTTAAGCCGTAAGGGCATTAGCCTAGGTGTAAAGTATCGGAAAACAACACAGGCATCCTAAAATAAGCCAATGGACGTGACGAAGACCTTCACATGAAGGTCTAAACAAGACATCGACCCTGTGTCTAGACTCGAAGGTAACGCGGAAGTTCACCAACAGAAAAACATTGAATCATTCATGAAAACTAGAATATAAATACTAGAAATTTTACATAAAATATTTTTCTGGGGAATAAAAGTTTTTGATGCGAGAATATTGTGCAAGTTACGATACATTGACAGCCATGATCTATCACTTTTGACATCAAAACTGCGTAGCTACGCAATGTATTGCAGTTCGCACTAACGTCTCAATGAGATTTAACGGAAAATGGAACGTAAATTTAAAATAAATCGCGGTAAATTCTTTTTTTTAATGGAAAAGTATTTGTTGGAAAGTTTTTTTTATTTATTGCCTATTCGTGAATCCACGATTATACTGATTTCTTGCAATTCTCGTTATTTCAAAGTGATTTGAGTTAAAACAAATGATTTGGCTCATTTGTTTTAGTTTTTTACTCCGCGAGATATATTGTGGTGACGATAACTTCCAGCTATTTCTTTTTTTATGAAAGTTTCTCGTAGGCTTAAATTATTCGTTAAAATTATTTTTACAACGTCATGTAAAATGTTAATTTTGCGTCAGCAAACTGTGTATAGAAATGCCTACCGTACATTTTTGTGCTTTTTCTTATTTACTTAATGTTATCGTTCTTCTACTAAACACTGTTCACATGTTGAACGTATTGTGAAAACAATTGAAAATCAATATACGGTTTGGGCCACTTATGTCCGACAAGGCGTTTTAAAGTTAAAGAGTAGTTTCGTTCAAATGGATGTCTATCACAGATAGAGGAAGTTGATTCTTTTTTAATTTTAAACAAAATATCTAAATGCCTTTTTTCAAATAATTGAAATAATAACCCTATTTCTATGATACTATCTTTAAATAGAACCCATACCGACAGTCCGTCAATTCATTCATCTCGCCTCGGCCGATCATTTAAAAAGTTACGAACTATTGAAAATAAACATCCGTTTGACGTTAAAGTATTTGTTTTTATAACTAATAGCTTTTTGTAACCGCTACAAAAACGTTTTACAATTAGTTGGTCATTTAAGCTGGCTATCGTACAGAAAAACATTTTTTTCCCGCGTGTAGGAACTGCTTGCGCACAACAGCTACCATTGAACAGTGAAACCAATTAAGATCCTGCTAACCTAAAAATATAATCACTGACCATTAGAGCATCTTCTAATTTGGGAAATTATGTATTATTAATCTCGAGTGCTTTGCTATTTTAGGTATAGAATTAGGTTTAAAAATCGTTTAAGTCACTGTAGTGTTGAAATCAATTTTAACAGTATTTCGAAGTATTGCTCAATCACTTTTCATAAGCAACTGAAAGCTAGTGTTAAATACCAATAAATCTATGTCAAACGCATCGGATATTCCAGTTCGCGTTGCATAAACAACTAAGTTTAACTGTGCATTTGTAGGTCGAAACATGCGTAAAGCCGTAATTGTTCTCCGATTATAACCTAGCCTGGATATCGGGCTTTGATTTGCTCCCAGTTTCGTGTAACATTCGTGATCCACTCGAGCTCTGTATCGCTTTCAATCTGAGCAGGATAGGAGCGGATCTCGGATAGGAAAACGCGCGGTTTCAAGTCGCCATAGTTCGGAAACGCCGCCCGCGCACCTGCCCTCTCCGTCACTCTTCCAAATTTAAATCCCAAACTCCCCCCTCCGTCCCGTGCGCTAAACATTCTGGAATAATTCCTGCGATTCGGCCACCGTTACTCGCCATTCGAATTCGGGTCGCGACCGCGTCCGGTGATATCCTCTTCTAAGTAAAACAACCCCGAGTAGTGCCATGGCCGACGTTGACGTACAAGTCCAGTACACCACCACCGAGCGCAAGACCAGGAAGGTCAAGAAGACCTCGAAGCGCCGCGAGTCTAAGGATGGCGAAGTCACCGTCACGGAAGTGGAACAGACCAACACCACGACCAGCAACGACGATGGGTATGTGCTGCGGTGGCCAAGCTCCCGCGCGTGACGTGCGCGTGCGCCAGTGTGTTCGTGTCAGACCAGTGTCGATTCCCGATCGCGATTCTCTTACAGTGACATGCATCCCGCGTACTTTGTTTATTTGCACTTTGTTAGGCGCGTTTTGGCCACCCTCACATACCCGACCTAATTTAAGGTATCTATCTGATGTTATGGAATGATCGTTAGGTTGAAAATATGATTAACAAAGAGGAACCTCATAACTACAGTACATTAATTTAATGTACCTTAAATCTAAGCTAATATATTTACTTAAACAATACACACCCGAGCAACATTTTATTACACACACACTAACATTAAAAAAATATAACTTGAGAAAAATAATTAAGTAAATTAATTTGTACATACTGATTGATACAATAAATGGATACCTATAATAAATAGAGATTTGATATATAAAAATATATGAAACTCAGTTTCAAAGACTAATCCAGTCTCTAGTCTTACAATACTAGTCGTGTAACTTAATTTCTAACAGTGGTCCTTTTGTCCGCAGCTTATTTTCAGTGGCGAGTACACCAAGGCGATGAACAAGGACTGGCACAGCGGTCACTTCTGCTGCTGGCAATGCGACGAGTCGCTGACTGGCCAGCGCTACGTGCTCAGGGACGAGCACCCCTACTGCATCAAGTGCTACGAGAGCGTCTTCGCCAACGGCTGCGAAGAATGCAACAAAATCATCGGAATCGACTCTAAGGTTAGCTAAATAAAGCTCTATTTCGATTAGCAATTCAATCATCACATTCTCGACAAACATCGTATTTCTGTAATCGGATTCAGTTGATATTACAGAAAATTTCCTTGATATAGAAATTATGTTATTCAGTTGGATGATACTCAGAATTTAGGATTAAGTCTCTTATATATTCTCTTCCATCATCAAACAGTGATACAAATGCTATTTTCAGTCAATAAATAATAGCTCCGAAGATAATCTTACAGATAAAGTGAACAACAAACGAGAATTGGCAGCTTACTAGGAACGCGACGCTTTGATTAACAGCCGATACTTCATAATAATGCTACACTAACTGTACATAGATTATAATCCGTTATTTATTCATGTACAAATCTGAAACGGAAAACTGCTCATTGAAAATATCATTGACATAGAATGCCGGTGTATTTATGAGTGTACTTTGAATAGGATTAGAATCCACGGCACTCGTCAGCTTTGTTTCACCGATCAAATTTAGTAATGTCACTCCAGCCGGCCCAGATTCTTCGGGCGCACCTCTGCACACGGCCCCAGGCAGTCCGCTGCCAAGACAACACAACGTTAACGTTACGCCAAACATTATACATGTATCTCGAGAACCAATGACTCCTCCCGTCTACACCGCAAACACTAATATTTGTACAAAGCCATTGTTAAAATACACCTATAACAAGCTGCTCGATACGTTTACAGAGGTTGAACTGGCAGTCTCAGATCCAGTGATTGACACGAAATTACATTAGAACGCGCCAATTTCATTTCGTTGTAATGGACCAGAATCAATCTAAATGAAATCGATAAATCATGACTCTAATAGATTAATGACGGTTTCGACACTGTCAAGTAACGGATGATATTCTCGTAAATAATAACCGCTGATTGTATTTATTGCGGCAGTCGGGAACACATTAGCGCCGTGTTTACCTATGACGAGCACCGGGTATATTGTTAGCATTACATCCAACTGTTGGCGCTGCAGACTGGACTTTAACAAATTGACGACCGCTTACACAAAACAAATCGCGTGTTAGCACAAACTAAACTATTTCTGGGTCGGATACTGATTTTTGATGTTTTCGTTTAGAGCCAACCTTGAAAAGCTTGGTTGGATCCGTCAGACGATTCTTTTAAGATTTACGCGATACAAGAAGCTCTAAGAGTTTCGTAATCGGCCAAAATAAACATTCATATTTTATTGACATTACGACATTCAGTTTTAAATGTATGTTCTGTCGGTCCTCGCACCGCCGCCAGGAATAGAATCCAGAATGAGGGGAGATTTATTTTGAAACTTGAACTAAACACGTCAAATGCAACGTGAGAGAATGTATTTGAATTTTTCATTTAAGACAAATGCTTGCACCGTATGTGTTGACCCGAAACATGGAAATACTTGTGGCACATGCACTCGGTTTTGGGTTATGCTCGTTACTTGGTCAGTGAACTTGATATGAATGTAACAAATAGGATTTGCATTCGAGTGTTTATATGAAACCGTAAATTTATGTTTATGAATCACGTACGAAAATAGG
The DNA here is from genome assembly GCA_941860345.1 of Chrysodeixis includens. Lineage (NCBI taxonomy): Eukaryota > Metazoa > Arthropoda > Insecta > Lepidoptera > Noctuidae > Chrysodeixis > Chrysodeixis includens. Next base: position 1,161,214 of record OW796098.1, read on the forward strand.
TTTGTTTGCTGGCTGGTATTTCAAGCAATTGAGTTGGTTGTTATGCAATTTGGGCGCAAATCTTAAGGAGTTGACAAGAAGTTAATGGTTTCCTTAAAAGTAGAAACTCGATAAGTAACCATTTGGTCTCGGTGCCGTATGAAGTTGGAGGTTATAATTGCCACCTACGGCTCGCAGACCACATTTGTCGCAATACTTTGTTTTTTTGTCCAAACGTTCGGTTTTTCCGTCTAATTGAAGACGACCTGATGTGAGCAGCCGTGATTAATAGCGTCCGCATTGTATTTGAACATATTAATTATTGCTATCGCGGTGCGAAACGACTTATTTTTTGTAAATCACGCCTTTATTTAAATAAGGTTTGTCATGTCTATTCATAGTGTCTTTTTAATATTTATGTTAGTTCCGTTTTTTGTGCGCCTGTGTCATCATTGTTGAACGAAATATAGAAGTTAAAATTCTAGTCGCGACAACAAAGCGTTGAGCGGGTTTTAATAGTTTCAAGTATTTATTTTGCTCAAGTTCAGCTTTTTGTTGACAGTAATTTGAATGTGATGACTTGTTTCCGCGTAATAGGTAGTACTTTTTACAGATGAGGTAATCTGCCAACCTTACGCAATATCCCAATTAAAAATGGTGGTTGAATATAGATGACGAACCCATCATTAAGTATCATCATCAAATTCTAATTCCTCATCTTACTTTTAGCTTTATTTATTCCGATTAGACCTCTTTCTCAGTTTTCTTGCTATCAATTCTTTATCCTCACACTCTTCTCTTGATGGATGAATATTAAGGGGAAGGTCAAAGTAAAGATGGATAGATTGAATAAGCAACAATATGAATGAAAAAGGAGTAAATGATATTGTGACGTCTGATATGAATGGAAGAAAAACGTGTTGCGCCAACCCCAAGTAAAATGGGATAAGGGCAAGAATGACGATCCTCACACTCTTCTGTATTCTTCTCTTCTTATCTACCCATATTTGTAAAATAAAGTATCTTTGACTTTATGTCTAAGAAGGAGCTATTATCTCATAGTACCTACTTCTACAATACCAACATTAACCCTACAATCTCCGTCTCCCAGGACCTGTCGTACAAAGACAAGCACTGGCACGAGGCCTGCTTCCTGTGCGCCAAGTGCCGCGTGTCGCTGGTCGACAAGCAGTTCGGCTCCAAGCTCGACAAGATCTACTGCGGCAACTGCTACGACGCCCAGTTCGCGAGCCGCTGCGATGGCTGCGGCGAGGTGTTCCGCGCTGGTGAGTACTGAAATACCATGTTATTTGTGACCTTTAGTAAACTTACACTTTCCAGCAAGCATTTTGGAGACATCTAAGTAAAATGACTTATAGTGTTATACTATAGTTTCCAGTTCTTATGGTATGGAGATGTTTAACTAAGTAAAATTACGAATAATGATAGGTATTATTCTATGAACAAACAGACAGGGTAGCACAAAGACCATTGTGAATTTGGTCTGCTAGTAAATTTAAAGCAAGTATTCTGGAGATGTTTAAATATGACATTAAAGTTACATATACTTAGTCTGGCCATAAATACTGTTACACTTAATTATAAAAAAATATTACATTTGAATTTCGAATCTGTCATTTTTATACGATTGTTCATTGTGTTTTCTCATTTTGGCGCCAATACATTGTAAAATATTTTGCGATATTAAAATGGTGTGGGGTGATAAAGAGAACCGAATCGCTGTGATAGCATTACACAAAGTAGGTATGGAGCCAAATGCAATTTTTAAAACTCTCCATACACTTGGTATTAGTAAAATGTTTGTGTACCGGGCTATTAATAGGTACAATGAGACCTCCTCTGTTTGTGACAGAAAAAGATCTGGCCGTCCACGTAGTGTTCGTACGAAAAAGGTGGTCAAAGCAGTAAGGGAAAGAATTCGAAGAAATCCTGTCCGAAAGCAAAAGATTTTATCTCGGGAAATGAAGATAGCACCTAGAACCATGTCGCGTATTTTAAAAGATGACTTAGGACTTGCAGCCTATAAGAGACGCACTGGCCATTTCTTAACTGATAATTTAAAGAAGAATAGGGTGGTAAAATCGAAACAACTACTGAAGCGGTACGCAAAGGGAGGTCACAGAAAAATTTTGTTTACGGATGAGAAAATTTTTACAATTGAGCAACATTTTAACAAACAAAATGACCGTATTTATGCTCAAAGCTCTAAGGAAGCTTCCCAATTAGTCGACAGAGTGCAACGTGGACATTATCCGACTTCAGTGATGGTTTGGTGGGGTGTTAGCTATGAAGGAGTGACTGAGCCATATTTTTGTGAAAAAGGTATCAAAACATCGGCACAAGTGTATCAAGATACCATTCTTGAGAAGGTAGTTAAGCCCCTTAACATCACCATGTTCAATAACCAAGTATGGTCCTTCCAGCAAGACTCGGCGCCGGGTCATAAAGCTCGGTCCACGCAGTCTTGGTTGGAATCGAACGTTTCGGACTTCATCAGAGCTGAAGACTGGCCGTCGTCTAGTCCCGATCTTAATCCGCTGGATTATGATTTGTGGTCAGTTTTAGAGAGTACAGCTTGCTCTAAACGCCATGATAATTTGGAGTCCCTAAAACAATCTATACGATTGGCAGTGAAGAATTTTCCCATGGAAAGAGTGCGTGCTTCTATTGATAACTGGCCTCATCGTTTAAAGGACTGTATTGCAGCCAATGGAGACCACTTCGAATAAGCTTTTTATATTTTTAATTGTTTTATATTTATGTATTAAACTGACACACTGTAAAAGTAATAAATGTTATTTGCAGTTAACAATTTTCTTTTTTCTTTATTACAATATTTATGGCAAGACTAGGTAGTTACTGTTACCTACTGTAGTATTCAGTTCTATAATTATATCCTTTTACGAACAAACAGATATGATGGCATAAAAGCAGTTGTGAATTTGGTCCTCAATTATATGGAAAACTATTGGTCTGTTTGGGTTTTAAGGTTAATTTAATTTAAGCGTGAATACAAAATAAGGGACTTGACATACCATTAAAGTGTCATAAATCAATAATGCAAATTAGCTAAGACTTAAACAAACTGTCAACAAATAAATCTTCATTAAAACTTCGTGAAATCGTGATGTAATTTGAGATTCTTTGTAAATAAATGAGAATTCTTTGATAATACTAGTATAGCCGTGGTCCTTATATACGGGAGCGCGTATAATAACATAATTGTCGGAGATTGTGTATGTCGATCAACGCTTAATAAGGTGTATCGAGTAGCGGGAAACATATCCTTAATCGTTAATTGACATTAGTCACATGCCGTGCGACACTTGTACGATACACACAGATAGACAGGTTGATAATTTAATTTAGTATTCAGCTTTAAACGCAGATAATTATAGTATTTAATAAATTACAGCGTGCAAATAGATATAGCAGTGGTCCTAAGCGCTGATGACCAAACGTACAAATATTTACAACGTATTCGTTCTACGCTACATTATAAGTAAAGAAGAAAGGAAACAAAACACGATCCATTCTAAAATGCTTACTCCAAAACTAGAGAATAGCTTCAAATTCAATTTACAAATTCCCGACCCTAAACCACAGCCACAACAAATTAGTATTGCCAACAATTTTCCTCACAAACCCACACAAAACAAAACAATGCAGCAAACGAAACAATAAATCAATTAGGCTTCTAATCTCATGAGCCGTGTATATAAAGTCTGCTGCGAAGCAACGCCTTACAAGGAGCGACATTACCCTCCTCTTTATGGTAACGTAAGGTAAGGACCAGAAAAAAAGGACCACTGCCAATGCCAACCTAACCTCGAGAAGTCGTACCAACCGCTTCCATGCACATAAGTGGAAATGAAATTTAAAATTTTCGAATTTCGATAACTTTCAATACGGTAACACCTTCGCGGTATTTTTAAAAGCAGAATTCGATTCGGTGACATCTGGCCGGTGACTTTAGCCTAGCCTTGTCGATTCCAAAAAGTTTTCGTTGTTTATTGCAAGTTGAAAGTTTCGAGAATTAAATTAAAATTATATTAAAAGGGTTTTATTACTTAGGCACGGCGGTGATTACAATTAAATTGTCATTGAAAGTTTTTATGGATACTAAATTATATTTTTTAAAGAAATCGTATTACGTTAGCAATTTTTTTTTTAAAGTACTGAAATTTATTGAATTTTCAACTTCATTAAACATGGTATTTTTTTTAAACTACATAGTAAAGAACAACAACTACAAGTCTACAACCTTCGATTACAACAAACTCGGTCCTTAATCGTATTAAACAAAAAACACTTGTAAATTGAAAGCCAACGACCAATTACTACCAAAGAGGCCTAATTACTTGTAATGATACCATACAAGACAGTTGTATGGCTTCTTATTACGACATCGACGAGTACAACTATAGTGATTAATACTATATAAATATAGCTGTGATTCCGAAGAAATATATTTAAGTTACTAGTACAATTTCGTTGACGGATACAATTCTTAGTAAAAACTGAGTAAAGAGTTTTTAATCAATTGTGTGGTTGTCCTTATTCATTCTTCTATATTCAGATATGGAATTAAAAAAACTGGAATTTTCAAAATTAGAACAAAGTTCAATCTGAAAAAAAAATATCTACAATATGTTTACTTTTTTTATGGTTCTTAGAATTCTAAAATCAAACTGCATGACAAGACCAATGTGATCTATAGAAAAAAAAAACACTATTAGTAAATGGTGACCTTAATTCGACCAATTTTGACGAATAGTGGACAACTAATGACGATCGAAATGGAGGGAAATAACATTAATTTCAATACATTCATTCACTTTCTAAGAAGCGCAATGATTAGTATAAAATGTAGGCGAAAATTAATAACATTGGTCTGGCCAGTAACGGTACTCAGTAAGTGTGTAATCATGTACTACTGAGTAAGGTTTTTTGTACAAATATAATGTTGTATGGCTCCCACACAACTTTCAATGAGACGATGACTCTAAAATTAAAAAAAAAATACTTAGGAGGCCGGCTATCTCAATAATGAAAATCAAAGGGAGATTTATAATAATATCGCGTTTTATTATTATTTTTTCTTTCCGCCAACAGACATATGACATTATTGAAAGATAGAAATTCTTTCATGATATTAATGACGCTAAAAGTATGGAAATGACTTTTCTATTCGATAAGTCACAGAGACATGTCGCTGTCGTACATTTGGCAAAGTTAATGAGTTTTAATTAGAAATAAAATATAGTAAAGAAAAGGTACAATAATCTCTCAAACATGTTGAACCAAATAAATAAAAGGAATTTCATGAGAACCTTGGTAACACATGTTGTCTGTAGGCACATTATAATTTTATTAGGATTATATTCTTACAATAAATAATAATAATTTATGTGATGTCGCCGATAAATCTTGGTTATAACGACTGGTATTATCTTTGGCACGAAATTATGTGAAATGTTATAACCAATACAACGTCGCGTAATCTCTGAAAGCTGTTATGTATTTGCCAAGTCAAATACCACTAGTATTAGTAACAGTAAGTATACAATACTAGTGTTAAATACTACTAGTATTTTATTTCTAGTATTAATACTTTTCAATCTTTTCCGTATATAATTGCAGCAATTATAGTGTTGACCTTAAAATACTTCCTAAATAACTGCAGGATACAACACCGTTAGCGATAGATAGGTAATATGAAAATAACCATTAAAATATAACGGTACTTGTTGTTCTGATTAAATTAATCCACCAGGTTTAAGCACTCAAGGATAAGCCAATCAAATGCCGAGTAAATGACGTCATGAAATGCGATGATTGGTCAAAACAAGTCTTAATAAAACTTGCATAATTTTGGAATTGGAATTGATTTATTTCTGATATAATTTAAATTGAATTTAGATTGATTTATGTTTTAATTTTGTATTTTTTACATAAATATTAAATAAATTTTAAACACGAAGTTTGGTGTTAACCTTTTTTTTTCAAATGAGAATCTATTCAATTAGCTTTGAAAAAGATGTTCTGATTTATTGCTTTTTTTTTTCTTTTAATTCAGAACATGCAATATGCTTTGACAGTGGGTACATACTGGCTGATTATGTTTTCAATTAAATTCTTGATTCTTTAAAAGTAAAACAATAAAAAAACTGTTCTTAATATTATTAATGTCAACAATGTCTAAAGCGTGAGGGCGGGACACGAGTTTATTAAATCCCGTTAATTATTAGTTTCGCCGAATGGAACTGTCTAAAACCCACGTAGCTTAGTGTTGCTAGTTAGGAAAAAAAAATACGATTGTCAAGCCACGCCTTGTTTAATGATCATCTATTTATCGATGTGACACTAAGTAGTGAGTCACAGTGTGTGGGTAGCCGCAATATATGATATCCTTAAGGTGATGAATTTAGTAGATTAACTACGAATTGTGTATCAAAACATGATTATTTTTTATTAATAGTTATAAAAAGTATTAATGCGTGATGAAAACAAACAGAATACTTACCAGATTTTATCTTTTTTAACGTTAAATAAAAAAAAAAATTGAAATAGATATGCTGGTGTAATTGCTCTCATTTTTCATTTGTTTGAAAAACATGACTGATTTGAAGGTTTCAAAGTGAGATATTAAACCTCCTTATTCGCTGGCATCGCCACACAACTGTCAAAACAACAATGCGAAACACAGACGGAACATAACGTAACGGTTATTTGCCATTTTGATTCTAGTATATAGCAATGTAGTTTATTGTAGAGATTAGGTCATTTTGTAGGCGTATCATAAATATTGAGAGCAATGACGAGACACACCTTAACACTGTACACTCAAGCACAAATCTCATGTAACAATTTTATACCATGATCACCTCTATTTCTTAGTACATAAGGTTCATTTTTATGGGAAGTTGGTACTTGAAAATGGCGGTTGATGTCACTTTGCCAATAATACGGACATCTTACTGTTTTACTAGCGACTAAACGGCCTTGCCTCACTCATGTGCCCTTATACGAGATATTTCACGATCGCGTTATGTGAATCATCGTTGTAAATGAAAAATGTATACTTGACAGTCTTCAAGTGTAGTATTGAGAAAGGTCGTCTTATCATGTTGGTAGTATTGTTATTGGAGATTATTGTCGTGATGTTGGTCGAATTGAGAAGCCCAGAGAATAGTGCATGCGTTGTAAATGAGTGTAATTGAAAACAGAAATTTAAAAAGATTCAAAACTTGGGTATTGGCTTTTATATTAAGTCATAATAACAATATGTTCTCAAACTTTTACTAGGTTACTAGGACTAAAATACATATAAATAATCTTAAAAGAAAAAACGGAACTAAAACTAAAAGGATATTTATTTTAAGTCATGATCTATTGTTAATAAACGTCACCATCCAAAATGGAGTGTTTTAATAATTTAATATTCATTATTATTCATCAACAATATTAATGTGTGGCCAGCATCTACAACATCGCCCATTCATAAGATAAATGGCGTCCAACACATAATATTAATAACTTTGAATACCTACTTATACGACACTGCGATTATATCATTGATTTAAATTATTATTTAATAGTTGTGTTCATAAAAAGCTTTGAATAACACTGTGCTTGTATTGTTTAGTAATTTCAAGTTAATGTTGGAACTTTTTGAAGGATGACAGGATAGGCTGTACAGTAATTTCTTTTGCCTGTTTAAAAATAATACAATACTGTCACAAATAAACTGTCAAATATTTTTTTAATTTGTATTTTTTTCTTGAGTGTTCGAACACATTTTATCGTAACCTTTTTGGTCACCATATGTGCGAAGTAAATAAGATGCAATTGATCGTAGGTAGCAATGCCACGTTACTAGGTCTTAGGAACAATAAAATCATACTAAAATTAACATTGAGTGGAATCTCAAGAACATCAGTTGTATGTAACTCAGATTAAATTAACTATATGGTGTTTTGAAACGTTTGAGAGCACTTTATAGAAATTGGATATTGCGATTTGAATTACGATTTAAATCATCATGTTTGTTTTATTATTTGTAATATATATGAACTCATGCGAAACCTATATATTTAAATGGATATAAAAATTTACATCCCATCGATATTTTTATGTCCATGAGATGAAATTTAAATATGTAAGTTTCGCATGAATTCATCTATATCACAAATAATAAAACAAATATCAGAAACTTATCTTAACAGTCAATTGTTGCTACGGCGATCAAAGTTTTATTAAATATTTATTTCACTTGCTTACATTAGCCCCTTTGTCATGCACTATTTGTGAGTTTATGTTACCTAAGTTAATGGATATCCGTAGAAAAAACGTGACATTAGTTTACAGTGACACGTGCGCTTAGCTTTATCGGTTAGTACGCCATTCATAAAGGAACCTTTGTTTTTAAACTCAACTGAGTTATGCATATTACCGAGTTACTGGCATATTACAAACAATGTAATCGTAACATGTGACATTAGCTTGTCAAAATAGGCGTAATATTATAGACATAATAAAAGTTAATAGCTATCTAATTATAATTGACATTAAATAGGCCGAAATTAAAAAAAAAATGGCAGCGGTGTCATCATACAGCCTTACCAACAATTAATATTAAAGATGTACTTCCTAAACGATTGAAGAGATAAATTTATCTCAAAGGGAATCCGAAACATTTCTTATCGCGTCCGATCAATTAAGTGAATCGACAACCTACATCATGCCTACACAAGCACGCTACCTCGGCGTAGTCCGTCAGAACGCTCAGTACCGCACCGCGAGCCGCGAAGCCTGCACACGCGCGTATCCAAACAAGGCAAACGTCAACTTAGCGCGCTTATATTTACTTTTTAAATCACGAACGAAGCAAAGTTACTACACAAACAGCCTAAAATGTCAGCGGACGTGTTGAGTGATGATATACAATCTCGTCTACATTTGACGACAAAAACAGTCGGACAAGACAGGATTCGACGGGCGCGGGAAAATAATGAAGATGTCGCAATTCTGTCTATGTTCCTTCCGAATGCATGCGCCGACAGAGAAAATAAGAAGTTTTGTTGTTCGTTAAGAGATCAGTGCCTGCTTGGTGATGCGAGGAAAACAATTGCAGGTGGTTATTTCAATTGTTTCTTTTTGTATTCTATTTTTAAATGTTTTAATAATAGTAGAGACGTTACGTTTATTTTTCTTTTGTGATGTTAATGGAAATCAAGGATTCTTGCTATCAGTCAAGCCACATAATTCATATGTAAATTAACAAAATGTAGGAGGAAAGTCCCATTTATTTTTATGTATCTGTATTTTATAAAGAACTTTAGAACCCATGAATTCGATTATAATCTAACGAAAGCCACTTTCTACTGTCTGGTTTCCTCAATTAAAACAGGTTTAGACACAGTACAGTCTGGCTAAGCTATATCAATAAACACTCGTAACGGCCTGTAAACATTTCTATTTTGTTACTATAAAAGTCACTTATACGCACACATTTGTATTGTAAGCGAAATCTTCAGTCAAATAACACGTTTACCAATCCCAAATTTACTTACTTAAAATAATAATGACGCCTTAAAACGTGACATGAAAAATAATGTCAAAAAAGATCGTATCACAAACTGTCTGAAGCCAAGTAAATAGAAAAAAAGATAATAAAAACTCTTTTGCAAACGTTTAACGTGTGCCTGCGTTTTCAATCTCAACTTTACTTCGAATATACGAACTATCGCCGTCTAGACATTGTTTTCCCAAAGCTATAGAGGATTGAAATAACTTTGGATATTACAGAAGTTTAGCAATTTTGCGCGGTTTCAAATAAGGATAATACGAAAACACGATGTATTCTTTTCACCTGCGAAACATATAGCAAAAAATGTGTTTGTTTTAAACCAATTCGAAATGGTCAACAAAACATTTGTAAACAGAAAAGTATTAAATAAAGCTGAAACTTCCTAAACCCATTAAAAACCATAATTCTATTGTTAATCCCCTTAAGTAAAGCATCTCAATTTTTTTATCGCAAAATTTGAATAAAAAATTCGAACGCATTTACATTTATATTCATAAAAAGTTCTTAATTCAGGACGCTATAACCGTTACTTCATTCATTCATTAATTGAATGAACAAATCAATGGTTTTTATCTTTCGTTCAATTAATCTTGCCATTATATGGAGGTCGTCTTTTATTCGTTTAAACTCACGCTCTTAACGTTTGTTAAGTAAATGGTAATGGTTAACGTTTTGGTAATGTTTAATTTGTAGAACAGAAGTGTTTGCTTACATAATTAGCGTTTAATTAAATAGTGGGCTAGTAGTTGTATAATACTTTAAACAAGCATTTTCACACTTTTATTAATGTGTGAAACGGTTCCATTTTGAAAACGAGTATATTTTTTAAATATAGAAATGTTTCGGCATAGGAAAATCTAAACAGCCTTATCATATTTTTTGTTCCTTTATCAAGTTATCAATAATTGGAAAAAATACATGGTACATAATTAAAAATTATCTGTAACGCCTAATTTTACTGTTGTTAGTTTATCTTGAAACATGGAGTAATGTAATAAAGTAGAGTAGTCTAAAATCGTTAACGTAGGTATCCACTATTAATTTTCAATTGTCCTAAATTTGAGTAAATACGTCTGCTTGCACGGTTAATGGCAATTACGGCCATCATTCAACCTTCACCCAAATCCAATGATGATGCATCCTCAAGATTACGACATAAGACTTAAATTAAAGCCTTATTTGCATAAACAATTAAACCGAGGAAAGAGGACTTAGCAACGAGTAAATAGTTTAAAAATAAACTGTTTATTTTTTTTAGTATAGGATAACAGAAACGTTACATAAAATTACGTTACATCAAAGACACACACACTTCCTTTAAACTTTTTTTAACCACAAACACTAATTCCGGGCACAGGAAATCTTTTACGGTCTACGGATGTATTACTAGAAAAGCAATCGAACTTTTTACTAAAGGATATTATGCGCGTTTTACGACTTCTACAGTTATAGCTGAATTTATTTTAGACTTCAAAGTAGAGATTCCTATTTATAGACACCTAAGCGATTCGATATCGACCTCATTTTTGGAGTAACGTTTTATCAATCACTGAAGAAAGTAAAACTCTAATACAATAATAACTCTCTACGTATTTTCAAACTGTTCCGAAATCAAAAAGTATTCACCTAAACATTAAAGCGAGCGAAATAAAGCAAGCGCACAAGTAAACAACATAAATAATATATAAATTACGCACATTTACATGAAAAACAACGTTGAGCTTAGACGTCGAGTTAAACAAGTCGGAAACTTAAACGGCTCTGCATAATTCCGCAATATCCGCTCACAATTTCACTCAGTACAGGCCGTACAGCCACTCAGACAGAGCCCACTGCACTTCAGATTAAAAAAAAACTTGACATATTTTTATACGAGTTTACCGCGCTTTTTGTAGAACGCGTTTAAAATTTCCTTTTTTTTTAATTTCAAGAAGTTTGGTATTTAGCTAGCGCGTCTAAAAGGGAAACTGAAAAGGGTGAAATTTTAATGAAATTAATTAAAATGCATTTTTATTTCTAACTTAACTGGCAGTCTAATTAGCAAGTTTGTTAGTAGACTGTCAAAATTAAATGTCAAGTTGTTTATTATTTTGGTAGCTACGTAGTTTTTATTAAGCTTGGGAAGCAAACAAATTAGTTTTCCGCTCGCAGTGAAGAATGTTTGCAATAAAAGTAGAGCAGTAATTTATTGCTTCCTCCTTGCTCATTACCTACGGAGCGATCGACCAAACGATTAATGGTGGTCAAGGAATCGCATTACTCTTCCATTATTGATATAACCTTTCTTTTATTTATTACGGAATCTTTTCTATTATTAAGTATATTACTAAGTATAATTGGAAAATAATCCCCATATTTTGTTACTCCGAAATAGTTGTAACGTATTATAATCTTCAGTATTTCGTTGTTCATTTTATATTACAAACTAAGTTTATAGAATGTCACTGTGATAAGTCGTGAACTAACGTTTAACCTATGACCACAAGACACCTTCCGTCACACTAGTAGTTCTCTAACATTAAGATAAGATTTTAATTAATCTTTAACAAGCAAAATAATATTATTAATAAAGATAAATTAAAGTGTTTTCACCCTTTCCTGACCCTTCTATCACTTACCTATACACGTTATACGTGGCGCCACTTATCGTTCACTATCAGGATAAAATTTAGTATAAAATCTATAGTTTTAAATGGTAGTCTTTTATGGTATTCAGATATACCACTTGCATGTAAAATACGGTGTTCAGTTGAAAAAGACGAGAGTGGAAGCTGATCCCGACATAGCTTGAACAAAAGACTAAGCAGATAATATTCAGACCTCACACAATGTTATTCCCTACTATACAAGCTAATATACAAGCTTATTAATACTAAGTGCACAACACGTTTCCGCCCGCATGACATGTTCTCATATATCCGGGAAGGAAAGTTTGTGTAGATAATTATATTACCGGGTACGCTGCATAAGATAAAGGTATTAATATGTAGTTCAAATTTTGGACTTATATTTTACCTATTCTTCGTCCAGCCTCTTTTAGGGATGCGAAAAGTATTTTTTTTTAGGCATTTTGAGAAACAAGTAGCTTCATCTAATACAGCTGTCCGAACGAAGTTGGGACGGATATTTTCAGTTACCTATATGAATTATTAATAAGAGTCAGAATTAACGTAAATATGTATAAACAAGATCAAGGCAGGCAATAGATATCATAAATATAATTTTATTGACAGCCAGCAAGCGTGGGGGCTGATTGCGACGTTTGAATTTAGAAGAACTTGCGCCATTTTAGGAAGAATAAAACATCGTTCGATTTTCCATATTTGAATTTTATGCTTTAACAGACATAACGGTGCTGAAATGACCAACTAGTCATATTTATTTCGTTTTAAAATTGCTGTTTAAGAAAAATACAAATTACTTACTTTTTATTGTTTCTCGATTCGTAATAAAGAATAATGTTTATTACACAGGGTCATTACAGGCTGTAAACAATACGTGACCCACATGATTAGTATTCGAAATCATATTTCCGAACGATTATTTCCATATAAACGTTTAATTTTTATATTTATTGTTCAAATTACAAATGTCAAGGGTTTAACACCGACGTTTATGGCATTAATTTTATTTCGTGTTTTATAAGTATTGAATTAAATGTTATTGATTAATTGAATACACCAAATCACGATTTAAAAAAAAAACACTTTATTTCTTCCTAATTTGAATTGACATTTTTCATTTTTTTTAGATTTACCGAAGCAAGGAGGTTTAAATATTTACAAAACCTGCTTCGTTATACTCAGATAAAAGGACCCTTGGTATGACAATGTGTACAAATGTAACTCTATCCGGGTAACGCTATTGTTTTAAGCCAGTTTCCCGGTTCCATGCTAATGTTTATTCAGGTTACAACGCTTCCCTTTATCCTGGGCCCGCCGTAAAATAAGAGCACTATAGCAAGCCTAACAAGATTAGCAAGCGTTGCTATGGAAACCAGAAATTAACAACTAGATGACTAGATGTCGTAATATTATAATGTCCGTCAAATTTTATGGTATCTTATTCTAAACCGCGATTTAGATGATGCTGAAATTCTTGTAATAAGTAGAACTAAGTTTAACATGGTAGTAACTAGTAATTCATTCATTTGATGCTACTCTTTCTTTTCGATTCCTTTAGCCAAGCGTGATCTGGACTACAGTTACTGGCACTATCCTTTCGAGTTCTTTTATTTCAAACTTAGAATTCATACACGAAACAAAAGCAAAGACCTTTCACGAATGACAGCTGCTACTTACGACGCACCCGTATCTGTCAAATTCGCTACGAACCTTTTCACTGAAAACTATTAACATGAATTACGAAGAACAATACAATCCGAAAACCCTTTGAACAAAGCCTTCGCTTACCAGACTACCCCACTTTCATTCAACCTTAAGTCACAGTTCAAGGTGCAGATAATTTCTCGCTGGCAATTACTGAATAGTGACGTCATACACCGGTACTTACTTTACAAAAATATACCTTATACTGTCGCGTTAAGGTCGCGATTAACTTGATGCTGACAGTGATGCATTACGCCTGCGTATGAATGTAGCAACAGATGGTGGATAACCATGACCTTCGGACACCTTATCTTGTTGATTTTAACCTCATAAGTCATGTGAAAGACAGTCTGTTAGACGAGTCTATTTATTGAGTGATGTCCACGTGCTGGCCGTCTATGAAACACTATTAATATATAAACTCATATGTTAAATCCAATTTATACTCTGCATAGGTATTTGATATTAAGAGCCAGCCCAGTCGTTCTATTTAGATCGAAAAATATCGATAAAATTTCTTTTTATGTTATGCACATCACTAAATTGAATCATTAGATCTCATATTTATTAGTAGAAACTGCACAACATGTGCCTGATTCTAAACGACTGTGTAATTGAATTTTTCAATTACAGAACCCCAATTTTAGATCTGTATTCAGTCTCGGTAGTGTCAAACCCTTGTCACGTGTAATATAGCTATAGATCTCGTGTACTGCCGACCCCTTGCCGGGTACGTAAATATAAGGAACAGAATATAACTAAATTGAACAAGTAATAGGCGTCGCGAATCTCGAGACAGATGCTATCTTTTGTAAAGTAGGAGAAAGTTCCGTTAAGGCATCGTCTGCGTTTTATTTGATTCAGGAATTACATGTACATTGTATTTTTAAAAGCATTATGAACTCTTTCTTTATCTGGCAGAATACTTTAAATACGTGTGCTGGTTGGATGCAAAAAAGAAATAAAATGTAATCAATGCAGCCAATTCCCAAATCATTCGTAATTCAATTTGTTTAATTCAAACCTGTCAGTGAGCATCCGGGAACTGTCAAAGAACGCTTAAAAAAAGTTTTTACATTACATTTGAAATTCGAATACGTGCTAACTTATACTGGCCTTTTTCACGACGTCTTTGTGTTGTTAATTCACCTTTTGTCTATGCAATGTTATTTCAAAAATATTTGCTATAAAATAACAAGACTACTTTGTTCGATGTCGTTGTTCCAATAAATCGCGTCAGCTTCAATCAGACTACAACCGTATGCGGAAATAAGAAAGCGTGTTCGTAAAACATATGGTACCCTTCAGTTTTATAGTATAAGGTAGCTTACCAATGAGGGGTGAGCCTTGTTTACAAGTCGAACTCGGTTTACGACTTGGAAGGTCAAGGGTAGGAAATCGCGAGGATATTTTTGAATAGTAATGTGGTGTATACCGAAAATCATACTACAAAAGATTTACAAGTAAGTATTTTCCCTATCTCTCTGTTTAATCAATTTCCGGCAACACATACTGCAAAAACACAATATTATAGTATTGAAATGTTGTGTCGCAATTAACCACAAAGACAATCCAATTTAAAACGAAAACAGATTTTCCATTTTCGAATTTAAAACAACAATGGCGCCCAATCCGCTTATCAGCGTTACGTGCAACGCGTGCACGACACACGTGCATAATCAATTTAGGGAACTGCAAAATGGCGGCCGTCCGATGTCGCCGTTACCTTCGGAAAATCGTTTGTACAAACTCGCATGCTAGGAATATCATTCCATGCTTTATTACGACTATAAAATGACAAATAAGCGTTATTCAAAATTTTATTAGAAACGTTTATCCGTTTTGTAAATGCGAAATAAAATTGTTGGTTGTATTTTTATGTCTAATTGTTTTGTTTCTTTTATCAGAAATGAAAAATTGAAACTACCAATAACATATTCTTGGAAATTAAATTGCATGTAGGTAAACTGTTACTACTTTCTTAGATCTTTTTTTATCAGTAATATAGGTAACAGGACTAACAGGACATATGCTGATAAAATATAATTCCTCAACAAAGCACGAATCGCAATGTTTACATTAGACACACTTTTTCTAGACTTACTGACATATCCAGTACAGAGTAACATAACATTGACATTGAAGCCGGACTACACAAAGAGGCCCTTCATTACGTATCAATCGAGATCCCAGTAAACACAATGGTGTGTAAAACATCATTAGTCATGTCTGTGTCACATAAGCATGGCAAAACAAATCGAGAGACGCTGTAAAACAAATCGATTTTGTGGCTGTTTAACTCATGTTATTGCCTTCCTATAAAGTTTAAAATTGTACGGGAAATCGATGTTTAAATTACCTACTGATTTTGAATTTAGAACTTGTTGACTTGCCTACTACATATATGGGTAAACTAGTAGCTAGCCTACTTGAATACTAGCTACTTGTGACAAAGTACAATTTTATTTTTAACACTCGATTTTAAAACTTAAATGAACAAAACATAGATCGTATAGCCCTACAATTCATTCAAAATTATTGAAATTCTTTTTCTTCACGAGCAATAAAAGTTCCGCGCAATTTCAGTACAAAAAATTGTTTACACCGAGAGTTCACCGGCGAAAAGTTACTACAAATTCTTAATTAAATTCTATAAATCGCTGTTTGCAATAGGTATTAAAATACATGTTTCCTGTGGTCCGTTGTGTCCAAAGCCTACAATTAGTTAATATTTATGGGCCACAATTAGTTAATAT
The DNA here is from genome assembly GCA_941860345.1 of Chrysodeixis includens. NCBI lineage: Eukaryota > Metazoa > Arthropoda > Insecta > Lepidoptera > Noctuidae > Chrysodeixis > Chrysodeixis includens. The sequence goes on from OW796098.1 coordinate 1,177,890, forward strand.
TTGCTAAGCCCACACTTGACCGGCTGACATCATCGCGACCTTCGTGCTTCACTCTTGTTGATGTTAAACACGCGGTAACTTGGACAAGTGTACAATAATACATTATAGGAACTGCAATAATAATTATGCTATTGTAGGAAGTGCATACAAGCATTTTGATTGTAAGTTTGGATGATGTAATTCGTTATCGTATTTTGAAAAAAGGACTAATACCTTTACCTAACATTGTAGTCTATTGACTATTCTATTAAATAAAAGTTCTCACGATCTGCTTTCTGGTGTTTTTGAATATTTTAAAATTCAAAAGTCAATAAAATTACGTCATCCATAAATGTAAGCCAATTTAAATTACGAATCTGTCACGCATCTCATTTCTAGACTATAAAAAAGGTTTTAGTTCCCCTAACCAGGTTACAAACTTAACGGCAGTCTGTCAGATATCCGCGTCAAGCTTTGCAGATTAAGACAACATTAATATTGAACGAATCCTCATCCCACGCTCGAGATACGGAGCAAACAACTTTCTCGGGCAAACCTACATTACATTAATTGCCGATGCACTGCCGCACTGCAAAACTGCCGCTCCCAGTTGGGATAGCAGCAAGTATACCAACTAGGTAGCAAATACCGGGCAAATCTAGCAAGTGTCGTTAACACCAACTGGTCCGTTTTTAACTCGTTTGAAAGTTTTATAGATGTTATCGCAAACTTTAATAGTTTTATCTTATTAATACACGTCTACAGAGATAATAATTGAATTCTGCCAATAAATTGATTAAAAAGAGCGAAGTCTTAACTAAAACCTCCGTAATCGATATTTTTAGTATCTATACACCGTGATTTTTAGGTCGTTTTAAAAAAGTCGTCCACACAATGTATCCGTCATAAAATACCTCTAGGCGCGAATATAATTTTTTTATCATTAATTAAAATAATATGCATGAAAAAAATAAATAATACATTGGAAATATGAAACATCCTGTTAAAAATGTTTACGTATCAAACTGTTGAAGATACATGCTACATACTTACTGCGAACATTATGATTGCAATAGTAAGACAGCTGTTTTACGCTAAGGTGAATGACCTGTGATAAGACGCCGCCGCGCCGCCCGCGCGGCCCCTTTGGCACAAGGTTCGGACCGCGCTCACTACAGAGTGTTCGTAAAACTGCCTTGTGTCATAATAATGAATAATATTTTTATTCATTCAAATCTTAAAAAAAACATATTTTTTTATTATAAACGTTTACTAGTCATTGGATACATGAACTGGGCTGCTTTTTTAAAACGACCTAAAAGTCACGGTGTATAATACTGGCTGAAAACAAATCACTATGTATCCTTGCGAAAATCTTCAAACGAATCTAATCGCATGTTTTTAAAAATAGAACATAAGCAATTTACATTTGAATAGGTAACGAATGTTTTGGATGACATCACTTTTCAAATCGAATTCGAAATTCAAATTAGTGCTAATTGCAAAACTCCTAGAATATTTAAGGCTACATAAGTTAGAAGGCACCTGGCGCGTGTGTACCGCAGTTAACTGTAACAATTTGCAAATGCAATACCGGCCCCAGTTATCATATGACTGCCCGATAACTGCAGTGGGTGTAAGGGCCCTTTCACTGCTAACAATGGCGAAGTGGAACTGTGGAACGGTTTAACTGTATTGTGTTCACAGCTTTAATATTTATAGTTTGTGCCATTGATGCGCGACTGCGGCGGACCATATGTGTGTTACGCGGAAGTGTGAAAGATTTTTTAAGATGCCTCGAAGGTGTAGAAAGGAGGAAGAGTTATAATGAATTTATCGTCCATCGTTTGGTTAATGGGCCATTTGTTCGCGGTTTTCCCTAAGACAGTATGAATTTAAAAAAAGCATAGTTAGTTCGAATGGAACTCAATTACTTTTTTATGCCCTGTTGTTCCAGCTCTTCTAAGAAAACCACATGGCAAAATCTAAGGTGTTATTTTTTGTACATAGTAGTTAGCATAAAATAACAAGTGAATTCGGCGACTTTTAGTGAAGAGAGAGTACTTTAAAAAACAAAAGCTGAACGATTTTCATGACTTGACTCGTGTCGTCTGGAATTCTATTCTCCCATTATCTAGTATCAACTATCTCCATACAGATCTTAAGACTATAAAACAACAAACTTGTACCCGACACAACACTTAAGTTGAAACCGCATATTGCAACGAAACTCAAAATCGATATGAAATACGATAATACAAAAGTTCAGAGACCCCAGAACTGCAGATGTAACCAGAGACAAGTCACGAACACTAGTTTCCGACTCTTTTGACACGCTATAGTAAAAGGCAAGCTTTGTCTATACTCTATACTACGAACACGTTTAAAGTTCGTTTGAATTTGGAATGCAATGCCAAATGTTATGAAGAGGAAGAAAATTTATAGCTTGATTTCCGTTTTTCGATAAACTTTTTATATATTTAATATTATATTACATTTTAGTTTATTTACTAATTATTATTAGTTATTAAAGCTACTTATTGCAGACTATTTCAGAATTTTTAACAAAAAAACAAACAGTCTTGTGTCGAGTTTGTGATAGACGATGGCTGTGATAAAACGCAATAGCAAAGTTTTTCCATTATGGCCGCCGCCTATAATGATTTAGACTAATGTGCGCCTATTCACTGATTGCCGTATACATCGTTAAACTTGGATAGTTTTATGGTTAGACATTTATCGTGGATGTCTATCATTCGTTCTGGATGGTATAAACCTCTTTACAACGCATTTAAGAAAAGAAAACATTTTAATTTGACTGGCAGCTAGATTTTAGTGCTTCTTTTTATGCATTCTACGTTTAAATATAATCATGTTGTTTTGTAGTGTTGCTTTGTGCGATTCATTTTTCGTTTTCATCATATTAATGTACCTTTTTCATTTACGTAACATTTAATACCTCGTTTATTTACTATGTACATGCATAGTTATAATTAGTTACACTACACGCAACGGACTCATCACTTTCATTTTATAGTTAGACACGTTCACACATGGATGGTGTAGCTCATTTTATACTTCATAGTTACAAGAAAGCATGGTGCATCAATTGCGTGCATCACACAAATATCCCATAGTCTCAATGTCACATGCAAACGCCAAGGACGCAGAATATCATTTCTCATTCGAACACGCGATCAATGCACTCTAAGACATAAAATGTCGACCCTAACACCAATAACCAAACATAAATACTATCTATGAAATAAAACAGTAAATCTTTTGCATTGGCTGTTTCATTCACATCATAGCCATCAAACATTTTTTGAATCAGTTCCAAATTTAAATTGAAATACAAGAGCCAGTTTTTGGTATCATTCCAAATTCAGATTAAATACGCAGCGTTCTTAATACAAATCAACGGAATTAGCAAAAAGGTACCTGTACAAAGTTTCTATAGCTCAGCTATAAAATGGAACTGCCGTACAAAAGGGGCCTATTAAAAGTTTCGTAACACAGATAACGATTCAATATGGATTTGTCTCTACTTTTTTACAACCTGGACTTATTTGTAACATCCTTTATAGTAACATTAACATGAACCAAGATCATTTAAAAGATTTACTCACTGTGTGTATGCGCAATCATTGATATTTAAAGGCAGATTATCGACCAGTTTTTGATCTACTATATAAATAGGATATCCGCTCGCAAATACTAAAGTTGTTGATACCAAATTAGTCGGCTAAACGAGCCTATAAAATTTTATATATAAAATAAATACTGCCAAACTAGAATTAACTGCTATTTTATAAATATCATTTTTAGAAAAAAAAGGAGTATCCTGTTATCATTTGCGGAACATGAATGGTTTAAAATTGGAATTCAATCCTTGACCTCTGTGACCGGTAAACTTTTACGTAGGTATAATGGTTAACCAATATGGCGTCTATAGCTTTTAAACCGTTGATATAATAATTATAGAGTACATAGACTAGACATAGTGCTTGTACACGTTGCTACGCGCGGGCGCGGGCGCGTGCGCGGGCGCGGGAGACGTGGCGGGTTCGTGTTCACATTAAACGCCAGGCGTTCGCGCGATCGTGACGTATTTCAGAGGTTGTAAACATGGACGACGATCTTTAATTTTTAACCGACAATTCATACCTAAAGTAGGAGATGCTAAAAATTAGAATTGGTGTGCACGAAATTAATAAAGAAAGAGAACGGTATGGTGAATTTCATACTTTATATGGTATTTTGAGGGAACATCCTTCAAGATTTCTCTTCTGTACTGAATGACATGATAAAAACGCGCTATCGCATCTAGCGACAAATTCAAACTGGTTGAACTGACCTGACGTCGCGAGTGAAACGCGCGCGCCGCCGCTAGTTCGACGTGAACACACACACAGGTCTCAAGCGTTTGAAATTGTCGCGAGCTCGCCGCGCGTGCCAGTCGCTAGTTAGCCCGCTAGTTGGACCGCACGTGCGTTTTGAACGTGAACACTCGGAAGCACCTCATATGTTTGATATTTCGTGACATCGCCCGCCACCGCGCCCGCGAGTCAACGTGTACAAGCACATACACCGAATCTGTAATTATAATATATTATTACTTCTGATTACAGGTTTGTTTAAAAACTAATTAAGTGTGTACTAGCGAAGTATAATTTACGTAAATTCATGAGATATCCCGGGCATAATTATTATTGTTACCGATTGATATAAAACCTCTAAGTTTCCTAGACTCTTTCTACAAAGGTACCAAAATAACAATCGTATGTTTAGGACTTAGAACTTTTGTAGACCAACTAATCTCTCTCTAATTGGTTTTCTTAATTGCTGTTGTTCCAAGTTTTGGGACTAATTAAAGTTTAGGCTGTTTAGAAGTTAGTTTAGTTGGGTTTAATTCTAGATTAAGTGACAGTAACGGACCTAGGGATAAATATGTAGGTATGCGATTGTGTTTGGAACTTGTAACTTGAAGTTATTTTTCACGTTTCTAATAAAATGTTTTGTGAGAGTTTATTTGTAGTCGGACAATTGCCCGTAAGACCTATAGTAGGCCCGAGTTAATATTGCATGTCAAAAGGATCGCATTAAAATTAAAATTACAGTACTAAATAATAAATTCACCAGTAAACGTAATTCAAACTACTTAAGCAACAACAATAAAAAACAAAAAAAGACAAATAAAAATTTCTTTCTTTTTTCACAAAAGCCCTTACAACACTCGAAATTTAAAATTTCCCTCCAATAAAACGTCAATGTAATGGTGACGTTTGGAACTGTCACTTCCGTGGCATTAACCTTGTCTTCAGAATTTATAGCAATGGCCGCCATCTACATATCAGCTGGTACCTCAAATAGCGCCATTGTGATCGCATGATAACGTGCCATGGAGAAATATTACGTAGGATATTGGAATCGAAACGTAGAATACAGGAAGGCGAATGTATTTGTAGCATGAATTTAATTGTAATGTTGATGGCAATACGTTTTAGGAAGACATTATAATCGCTAGTTTAATACAATAAAGGAAATAATTCGTTAAGACAGTTACCACTAAAAGGACTTGAGCGAGACCAATTCATAACTATGCATTTCAAATAAAAAAAAAAACTAATCGGCTCTTCACGATGCTCCAAACAAATACTGTTAATTGTGACGCTTAATACTGCACCTACGTAAAACAAATTTTGTTACCTTAAATAATCTAACTCCAACATTGAACCACTCTCCAATCTAAACATCCCATCTCTTGCTTCAGGAACCAAGAAGATGGAGTACAAGACCCGGCAGTGGCACGAGAAGTGCTTCTGCTGCGTGGTGTGCAAGAACCCCATCGGCACGAGGAGCTTCATCCCCCGCGAGCAGGAGATCTACTGCGCCGGCTGCTACGAGGACAAGTTCGCTACTCGCTGCGTTAAGTGCAACAAGGTGAGAAACAACAAAATCTTTATTCAAAATCATTCAAAAAAAAAATTAAGGTTTTTGTTTCAAGTAGGCCTCCTCAGGCATTTTCAAAACGTTACTGACTCTAGTAGCGCGGTTCCAACAAATCCGCGGTCTATTTTCAGACAGCAAAAGACCATATTGTTAGTTATAAATGAAACTTAAGACTGTTAGTAGAGTAGAAAAATGAGAATAAAAGAAAAATTAATTTCTCAATAATGTGTTATATAATGTGTTAAACCATAACTCTTTAAAGTTGTCATACAAAATTTTTCTTCCAAGTAGGGGTCTCCCAGTCATTTTCGAAATGTTATATGTTACTCAAGTTGCGCTTTCCAAAATGTCTTATTCCCATGCAAATGAATTTGCAGAAAGTTATTATTTCGTTGTAAAAAATATCAATACGAGATATGGACCACCACCATTAAAAAAAAAATCCCATCGTGAAACTCGGAAACTATTTATTCATTTATCGTACCATATTTTCCTATAAATCTAAGAAAGCAAATACGTTGATATTGGCATAACGATTTAACAGCCATCGAACGAGTAAACTGGGTCGTGCCACCTGTATTCTAATGATTTATGGCGGGAAACGGATCGGGAAACTTTGGCTCCAGAGATATGCAGATAAGGGATCTGAATTGACGAGTTTTCGCGCTCGTTCATCGTATTGTTTTGAAGTTAGATATAAATCTAGTAGGGTTTGTGCTGAATTAATGATGAATAACTAACAGAAGATATTATCACTACAATAGATAAGAAAATGATCGAAATTTATTTCTTATTAATTATTTTAACTCGATTTCGTAAATTAAGATAAGATAGTTGGATAATTGCCGTTTCTTTTCCAAAAAAGAGAAAGGAATTGTTTCTTGATTTTCGAAACGACCACAGTTACAATCAAGGGAAAGTATTTTGTTATCAAGATTCCTAATGCACGTGTTCACGTGCCGACAGGGCCTGCACTATGCTATGCATTTCTTATTTGTTTTATCCTTAACCCCTAATGATTTTGACTGGCCTGTTGGTGTAGTGGTTAGTAACCCTGACGGCTATACTGGAGGTCGTGGGTTCGATTCGCACCCGGGACAAATGTTTGTGTGAATCCCAATTATTATTTGGGGTCGGCGCATCATGTCTTCTTCTTCCACGCGTTCCTATCTGACGTCTGTTGAGGAATATTTATTTATTCATAATCATTTATTTCCAGATCATCACGCAAGGCGGCGTGACATACAAGAACGAGCCGTGGCACCGCGAGTGCTTCACGTGCACCAACTGCAACACGTCGCTGGCGGGACAGCGGTTCACGTCGCGTGACGAGAAGCCGTACTGCGCCGAGTGCTTCGGAGAACTGTTCGCTAAGAGGTGCACCTCGTGCACCAAGCCTATCACCGGTTAGTATTGATAATTAAATAATAGCAGATAATTAACTTGAACTCAATAATGAGAAGCTTGTAAAATGTTATTTAAACAAAATGGGGTCGTGCAAAGACTAGAATATCGATTTCGGGATGGTAGTGTGCCGGAAAATTATTACGAATGGTTTGATTCTTGTATATTTTTTATCTGTGCAAGGAAATAGACTGTATTTTTTATCTGGTTTTCCAAAAATGTCCTACTGAACGTGTCATGCTAATGATGATGTTGAATGTTTGCAGGCATCGGCGGCACCCGCTTCATCTCGTTCGAGGACCGCCACTGGCACAACGACTGCTTCATCTGCGCGCAGTGCAAGACCTCCCTGGTCGGCAAGGGCTTCATCACCGACGGACAAGACATCATCTGCCCCGAGTGCGCCAAACAGAAGCTCATGTAAATACGCCCTCACCACGCACAGCCAACTAACGCTTCCAATCGACTGGCAGTAACACCTGGAGATCAGCTTTATCATCGAGTGAATCACCAACCAGAATCGATCATAATCGATTACAACTCGATCCCAAATTAATCGATTCTCGTTAACAACAGATATGTGACTAATGTATTTTGTGTCATCTTTTAGCGAAAAAACCATACTACCGGTAGTCGCTAACGCCAGAGACTGGGTCGCGTCAAAAACTCAGCAAACATCGAGCGATGTGCTTTTCGACCTCATTGACAAAGTTAACTTCCACAAGGTCAATGTCAACCCTTAGGACGTTACTTAGAAACTTGTTGACGATATTTTTATACAAAAAATGACGAAAATCACAAAAAAATGTGAATGCACAAATTGTGTTATCAAGTATTTAATTTCGCTTTTTGAAATATTTTATTTATATATATTGACTGTTTAGTTCTGACTAATGAGCCCTCTGTATCTATCGTTATGTAGGTATGTATTACGTGCTAATTGCCATATAATTTCGCTTTGGCTGTTGTATTAGTCTTAGATATATAATTGTCAATTTACCTAGTGCGATTCACACGATGCCTTAATAACATATCTAAGTCAATTTCGAGGACATATTATTTCTTGTTGTATAGCCACCTTATTTATAAATTTTGTGATTTAAGTCTTGCCTTTCTTTATAACGCTAAAGGACAATCTACTGTGTTCAAGATTTATAATTAAAGAGGTCCTACAACCTACTCTGGTGTTGCCAGATATATATTTCTTTCTATTAATAGACGCCCTGATGGGTGGTAATAAGTGCTTGTCATGTAACATAGTATATAAGAAATTTATTGAAAGAGTAATGTACGTGTTATATTTTAAGTATTTATTTATACGGGAGTACGCACTTATTATCTGTGGGGACGCCGATGGTGTTGCCGTGTCACATTAAAAAAAGATGAGATTTTAGATGTAGTGTTGCCATATACGCCATCGGTAGGTCGCTACCTAACACTATGTTAAGTGACATCTAGTTTTACTAATAAAAATAATAATATAAAAAAATATTTTTGTTCTCGAATAAGAATCAATCGCGTTCATTGAATGTTATCGATATTTTTACATGATGGTAAATATGTTAGCGTTTAGTGGTAAGGTAACACCTGTGTATCTCGCGACCGCGAGGCGCCGCGAGCCGACCATGCTAAGATTGGGGAACACTTTATAAACGTTACTAGTTAAGGATTAAATTATTCGAATGTTGAATTATTAATTTATAATAATGTGTACACTTAAAAACAACCGCTTAGCTGTGTGATCTGATCTAATTCAATATTTCTATCTATCCATAGAATGTAAACTATGAAACTGAAATAAACGATTTAAAAGTATTCTTATTGTTTGTTATTTGTGTTAAACCTACCTACCCTACCCACACAAACCTCATAATCGAGATACCATAGACAAATACATTTCATTGGTAAACTATCGACGTATATATTCTAAGACAATAAATAAAATACACAAAACAGTTTGTAGACTTGATTTTATTTACAATTAGTAAATCTTTGACTAAAATTATCAACATACAAGCAACTGCAATATCACAAATGCAATTATTCTAATAAATAGATCGATTTCATTCTTATAATAATACTAGATCTAGCCATTTGGATTATCTAAGCTTTGATGGCAGCCATATAAGCGTACAATTTAATTATTGCATTTGCGGTACAATTTATTTATTGGCAATCAAATTTAAGTATCTATTGTATAATAATGTAAGTACACTTAGCAGATATCATTGTCAATTATTCATTTGGTCATATAAACGTATTTGTACAAATCATTTTAAATCTTTAGGTTAATTGATATTTTTGGATAATTCAGTTTCATGAATAAGTTAATTTATGTGCGTCAGAGGCAGGTATCATAAAATACATCATCTATAGTGTTTTCATGTGTAGCAAAAATATTTATAATACATTTTACCAATATCTCTACTTCAATAGTATCATTTATACACTAAAACGCCTGTTTACTTTAATGAACAATCTACCTTAACCAAAGCATTGAAAAAAATAATGCACGTTTATATTTTTAACTGGCAACAAATAAAACTAAGCTAAATAAAAATAAGAGCCAGCGCTCATTGGCGCCAAAATAGTCGCAAGACAGTGTCTTCTTACTAAAATTATTTTAATTTTTAAACAATTGCAAGACCAACTATCTATCAACGGTTTTGTTGCCAGTGTGCGCTAGTAAGTGTAAACTAAAAATTAAATAAGTACTTGCTATAACTCAAGGAGTTTGGATATCAGTCGGTTCCGAAGTATTTCTGTCCGAAGTGGTTTGGGGCCACTGGGTGCAGTTCAGAAGTCAAGATCTTCATCTTAGGAACATAGTCTACTACAGCTTGCGCGGCTGCCGGCGTACAGAATAGGTTGGATAGGATAATCCGTTCTTCTTTCACGCCGTGCTGGGTTAATACATTTACAGCCTGAAAAACAAAATATATGTAGAAATTGGTCCCGTATTTTAATAGTTATACATACTACTCATATATTTCTTAAGGGAAAATATTGATTTCAGTACTGAAGACTTAAATAATATACCGTCTAGTATATTGCTACATACAAAATATAAAATTTATTTAATGGGGTGAAAAAGACGCCGCTACAGGCGTTGTAGCGCTGTCTCGCACTCACAACTGCAAAAACCTTACTGTAACACTAGTTACAGTATGGTTTTGGTTAAATGGTATTCAGATACCTTTTCGTACTTCGAATACATTTTTGGCCCGACTCTTTACGCAAAAAGCAAGCATTTTGTAGTAAAATCATTATATCATAATCAAATCAAGGCTAGATATTTAGCTAGACCCAATGTGTCTTTCAAATACATACACAGCTCAACCGTAGTAGCGTTACCGCGAACCTGACACTCAAAGGGCTCCAAGAGGAACATAGTCGGTTATAGTTAGTAAAAGTCTGACACTCCCTCCCGTTACACCCACAGCGGATGGAATTAATAATTTTCCAGGAGAAAAAAGTTTAACAATAGCACAGTTACCTGTTTAACAGTATTCCCTGTTGACATGATAGGATACATGAGCAGCACTTGTCTGCGCGAGATGTCTTCTGGGAACTTCGCGTACACCACGTGCGCCTCGTGCGTGTCCGTGTCGCTTTCTACAAGGATCTTGCCGATGCGGATGGAACGGCAACAGTCGCGAAGACCCTGGAAATGTTACACGCTTTTTTAGTGCAGGAAGAAAGGTTTTTCTAGCTGTTTATGATATTTGATTGTATTCTTATTGTGTTAATATAAACTTTTGCCATGGTGTGTAATCAGTTAAGGTATTATGCTAAATGTCTCTCTTTGATAATGCCATAATGGATGTTTGAGATATCAGCTAAACAAGCAAGGTAGAGAGACAAGGAGTCTGTAATGGAATGCTGTACCACCACTATTTGGCGAAATTGATTTAGTAATTGTTGAGCACACTAAGATGGCACAGAACATTCCATATGTGTACAACTGTATATTGTAGGTGGTAACTCAGCCAGTTTTGTTGAAATATTTTTTGAATTTGATAATCAGGTAACTATGCAAACTAAATCAGTTAGATAGTACACACCTGTTCCATAGCCTCTCCGGACCTAACAATAGACACTCCACAGTTTCCCGCCCCATACTTCAGACCCTTATACAGGGCTCCAGTAGGTGTGACAACTTCACAGTCAGTGAAGGGCAGCTTGTTCAGACTCTCCTCTATAACCAGGCGGATTAAGCGGTCTGCATAGAACTTGAAGTCACTGCGGGTTGTGTTCCTGAAAATGTATGGCATAATGTATTAGTACAAAGTAAAATAGATTCATGGTCTATTTGTAGTACTAACCCCACTTGAAATTGTTCCTCATGTACTAGGTTCATAACCAAGTTAAACTGGATTTAGAAATTTAGTTTTACTCGACTCAACCACACAAAGTGTGAATTTCTGACCAAAATAGTCTATAGGATTCAGTTTTTCTTGAAGCAGTAGTTTATAGAATTCTTTGAGTGAATTATTTGTCAATTGATTCAACCAGTAAATATGTTTAATGGATAGAAATTGTAGAAATACTATTGCATATTTGTTTATTTTAACTATCATGTTTAATATTCATCACTAATCCTTATAAAGTCACCTTTAGCATGCAATATAGGTAAGTTGAATGATATAGGTACTACAAAATTCTGTTCATTCATGCTGTTATCAAGCAATTTTCTAGTAGCTTTTTGATTGTTATCTTTTTTGTTGTCATATTATTAAAGTATTTAAATACCTAAATTATGCAAACGTATTTACGTAGGGAACATAATGGCTACTTAAATTGAAATTATACGTAATTGTTTGTTAGCATAGGTACTGAAGCGAGACAAGTTCAGGGTTAATATCGCTGTGTATTTCCCTGAAACATGTTGCTATAAATAGAAAGAACACGCCGTGTATTTGAGTCACATGCCTTAATAGCAGCATTAATATTAATTACGTAAATCACTGACAAACACGAGATTCGAAGTTCAAACCCATTATACATTTTCATGTATCCTCATTCCAATGCAAAGGTCGCAAACACATACAGCCTACAGTAACCTTACTCACTTGTCTCGTAAAATCCTTTGCAACTCCTTTATATTGTCGTTTAAGGGCAATAACGTAAGATTATCACCAAATTGCTCCTTCACGTCTTCGGCATCCCACTGCCTAATCTCGTTATCAATCAAATCCATGTTAAATAGATTTATAAACAAAGCGTGAAACTATTGCTGTGTTGTAAAAACTTCAGAATGGTTCATTGAAACTTTGACAGTTTGACGTATTGCGGTGTAAACGTCAGTAGTCAGCTGGGGGTTTTTCGTTCGGAAATCAAATAAATGCGTTCAGTTTGTGTAGTTCAGAAGGTTCGATAAAATAGTTCTATCCCTCTTCTACTGACTTTCACTCTATCGGTGTACTGTTGAGTTGGTATAGAAAATTCTGCTATCAGAGATGTCGGACGGCTTCAGTAGGTATAGACTAATGTGATTTGAGCTCTCAGGATTTCGGTAGTTTCTCAACCTTTTTAAACGTTTCGATAACGAACGTACTAACTTTTCGTTTGAAATGTTTCTCCAACACTTAATCAACCTTTGATGACTTTTCTATGTAAATAAAACATGCTGCTTTATATTGCGATGAGGATTGCTGCTGAGGATTGCGATGAAAGATAAACAAACAGAATGATTACGCATAACTCTTTATTTGCCCAGAAAATACAAATTAATGATTGCAAGAATATTTCCACTTTAGGTTGTAGATTACAATGCTCTGTCGCTATATCATAATCTTCATTATGTTCTGCACATGTTGTAACCACAAAACATCCTTCACAAAATATATTTATTAAAATATTTTTATTGAATATGGAACTGTAACCGCTAATTAGTTCTACTGAGAACATTTACAACAACAGTTTTCTTTGTAAATGCGACAAAATATATTACATAACAAATAATAAATGCGTTAGTGATTACAATTGATTAACAATGATTGATCCTGAATCATTTCTCAGAAACAAGTCAGGTTTAGATAAGGTCACGTAATGCGTTTTGTAGGTACACGACGAAATAAGACATTTAAGAAATATAATAATACAAAAGTGCTTTTAAAAACAAATTATAATAAAACATTGCATTCTGTGCAATTCGAGTCCGTTGATTACGTTTGTCGCATCAAACTCGTTCGTTATTGATGACCAAACCGTGCCGTCATGTTACTAACAGTTTTATACCACACTCGCAATCACAAGACCACATCAAGCGAGGTTGCTTTTCGTTTAGAAAACAAATTAAATATCTATACAAGTATTAAAATTTCAAGTCGACATGATAATTAAACAAACATCAAAAGAAAATAAATAGAAAAATGATGTTACAAAACAATAATAAATACACATGAACTGTTTGCGATGTACTTTCGTTCGGATGGCGTAAATAAAGGCTAGATAGCTCAACTGCATTGTTTTAGTTCGCACTAAGTACCTAATCCCCGATCCCGATTACAACTAGGTCATCCCCACCTTATGAGTCGATTAATACTACAAGTATCTCTAAAACTCACCTTTGTTAATGACAAAGCAATGAACTGGACAAAATATAACAGCCTATTTGAAATAGCCTATATTAAAATTGTGACTTCTATAAACGGTACTAGACGAAATTGACCTTCGCTAAAACTATGCTAATTTGCACACTGACTCGTAGGCGGCGGCCGTACCGCGTCTTATCTTACCTCATATTATCAACAAAAGCTACATTTTTTAATCGCCGGGAGTCTTGTAAACCTCATTAAATTCTGTATAACCTTATTGTGATGCCTTAAACATGAGCGATAAAAAAATGGACACTCTTATCTAGTATCAAATATGCACGAGCGAGTCTAAACGCGGACCTTTTACCATATAAAGGCCAATTAGCGGACAGTTACAGGGCAATCTATACTAATTTAGTAATAGTAAAGTTAGAATATCGGTATTTAGCGTTCCGACGTTTATCCGAAGCTTTCGTGTACTTTAATTAACGGATAAGACGAGTTTAATTTAATATTCATCACTTCGTTGTGACGGCCGACGCACTGTCGGCATTAGATAACCGTGAACGCGATTGGACATTGGATAGACGCCTTATATAATAATTTGTATGAGTCCAATATTAGCGTCGCTATACCTAATTAAGTCTATATGTTCACAACGACCGCGTTTACGTTACATAAATGCCGTCGGTTGTTTAGCTTTCGCGCAGTCACGTCTGCGCATGCGCTCACGTGACTGCGTGTGAGCGCTGCTTTGAACTTTCCTCCGCCCGCACGTCCGCGGCGCGTTATGTTACAAGCACATATTCTCCGCTAAACCTCGCCTAGACCGACCGTTTACAAGAGAATATGCGCCGGGTTAATTTTATTTTTTATCAATGTACACACTTTTCGCGCCTAAACTGTCAATTTATCTGAACGGTTTCATTAATATTGCTTATTCCACTATTAGGAATTACATAATTACACTTTGTGCACTTGTTTGACAAGCATATCAAAGTATTACATCTACTCACCGCACTCGAACGGTTCACATGAAGCGCAAAACATATTTTAACATTTACAAAGTGTAAACTATTCCATTAAAAATAAATTATTAAAAAAAATCACTAAGTTTTTTTCATTAAGTAATAAATACGACACAATAACAACAAAGTAGAGCTTTTATACAGGACATGAAACAATCATTTAGGACAATGTGAACATAACCTCCATTAGTTAACTAAACATTTGTACGAATCTCTTAAATTATAATTCTCACACGTTTTATACTGGGAATGTATTTTTCATAACAATCTTATGATTTGAACAATTTAAAACACCTTATAAATATCCAGGGTCCCTCAGAAACAAATCACCAATAGAACCAAATCGAGGACTCCAAAGTACTTGAAACTTAAATTCTTCATTCACTTGTACGAGACCCTGCGTAAAATAATTTGTCACATACATATGTACTATTTGTAAACTTTACACAATGGCTCATATCTTCTAATAATTAATAATAGTACTAAAATATATTTTGCCGACTGCAATCAAACAAGCGCGACCGGACTGCATCGAATTGTCTCAAAAACAATAACTCGAAATTATTTATATTAATAATACTTAAAAAATCCTTTTTCTATACAATTGTGTATTCGTCATTTGAGAAAAAACTAATCAATTTTGGTCAAATTGCACCGACAGATATGAAACCGAGATTTAACATTTCTGTATTTTGATGGACGTAAAATCAAGGCACAAGAAACATCTTAGTGCAGTTCAACTCGCAATTCAAAAATAAATAAATAGAAAGAGTATAACTATTTACAATGAATATTTGTAGACTACAATATTAGAATCGCTTGTGCGGTATAAATAAATATAATAGCTCACTGACGATTCTAGCATTGTTTTTAGTCTACAAAGATAATGTAATCGATGCAGTCTATCTTACACACAACCTAAATCATTGGTACACAAATCCCATATAAAAGCATGTTTGACACCATGAGAACGTCGTCGCTAACAAACTAGCACACACGGAACATGACGACTGTCGAACTTACAAAATCAAATTCTCTGATAGTTGAAACTTTTAGGTGAAAGTCCAATTTTAAAATAAGTTTTGTTGAATTTCGTGAAGTAATGATCTTGACTTAACAAGTTGTATAAGAACTTTGACAACTTTCTTTTTTGAAAGCACGATTTATTTGCCTTGATACAGTTATCTTAAAAAAACTGTTTCGGTAAATCTTGTACTATTTTAACAAAGATTTTAAATTAAACTAATATATTATCCTAGCCTATGTGTGTGTGTGTGTCCAGTCGGCATGTTTCGCGGTGTTGAGTGGCCATACTCGGGCCGCAAGCCAGCAGTCTGTGGCGTGGAATGTAACTCGCGGCGACGCTCCAGAGTCGCTCGAACACGATTGGACCTCACCCCGGACCTACACCCACTATATTATGCATTACTCGTAATAAATTCGTATGTCTGAAAATGTGGTTGAAATGTGAAACAATGATAATGACGTCACTATTGCTGGTGTAACAAGCACTGGGTACTCAATACCGAAGGTATCGTCTTCCCATTCTCGATGTATGAATGGCGACTGAGTACACATCCGTCCGGCGATCAAGCCCAATCGTGTCCAAATAAATAACAGCCATAACCTGTACAATATAACTAGTTGATATCACTTGGTGAGGCCGACTAGTGCGCGGCACCGACGACGCCGTTCCTTTGTCGCGGGTAACCATTGTAGTTGACCTTCTTGGCGATGGGCACGTCCGGCAGCGGCTCGGACTTGACCTTCTTGTTGGACTTGGGGGAGAGGTAGGCTTTGTAGAAGAACTGCGCGAACAGCACGAAGTACGAGAAGTACATGGCCATGGAGAGCTTGATGTTGATCTGGCTGATGTGGCAGGAGTGCGGCGCGGCGGCGGACAGGTACTGGTGCGCCCAGATGTTGATGGCGCAGCCCACGATCATCTGCGACAGCTGCAGCACCGTGATCGTCATCGCCAGCATCTTGGGCGGGTAGCGGCCCATGCTCACCAGCGCGTAGTACGAGTACATCACACTGGAACACAGGAAACATCTCATTACTATCGCGTTACATTAAACTCCACTTATGAAGACGTATGCGCACTAGAAACTTGATATTAACAGAAGCTACGGTGTACAGAAACACATTTTAACCGTAGTATTAGTGCTAGTTATGTTCGTGTTGTAACAAAAAAGTCGATTTGAAAGAAGTACATTTTTAATTTAAAGAAATATATTATAGCTTCTTGAAGAACACAAATACAAAAAAATAGTGTAAAATTTTAATCAGATACTCTAAATGTGTTTTTTTCAGTTATTTAACTTATTGATGTTAATCAAGTCCACATTTTAATATTAATAAGAATAGAAACCTCAAGGTTATGATAATTATATAATCACAAATTATGGGTAGGTATAATTATGACTATATTTGAAAATTAAAATATTTATGAGGCCAACATCTAAAAAACATTTCTAACATAGGTTGCACAGAAGAACATTTAGATATCCCGATTAAATGAGATATTTCTCTATGTATAGAAAATTCTCGTGTCACAATGTTCGTTCCCGTACTCCTCCGAAAAGGCTTGACCGATTCGCGGAAGTATTACTAATGCGTACGAAGTCGCGGGCAACAGCTAGTAAACCATAAATTAACTTAAGGATTGACTGACAGTTTATTACCTAACTCCATTTATATTTAACTGTCTGTAATGTAATTCGAAGTGCATGCAATTATAGCTCGTCGTAAACTCGTTCACTTAAGAACATGATTGTATCTCGTTTCCTTATCTCAATAGTTTAATTGTTACCTATTAATTTTATTTACGTACATATTAAATGATCATTTGTTAACTACAATGCTTGTAACTAAAAACATTCATGAAAAAAAAACAAGTTTTCAAGAAATTGCCGCAAACCACTGTTTAGGGGTTATGTAATGACAATTATAGATTATTAATTACTAGCAACCTGCCCCAGCCTCGCACGGGTAAAATACTGATGTACCTCACCTCCTCTTGAATCACTCTATCTATTGAAAAAATCGCTTCAAAATCCGTAGCGTATTTTTAAAGGTTTAAGCGAAAAGAGACACAGTGACAGCGACTTTGTTTTAAACTATGTAGTAATTTAATCTCACTGCAGGCTAGAAAAATCGATTAACGTCATACTAGTAGAATACATTTTACCTTTCAATTAAGCCATATAATGTAAAACTGTTCATATTCCATTATAAAGAAAATTATTCAAAGTGCAGTTACTTGTTTGAAAACTTTTATTACAGGGCAATTTTAAATGGAAATTGTTCAAATCACATACTAGTTTCTCTAGTCATTTGTGTGAACTTTATGTATCGATTTTCGCTAGAATAATGTACAAGTTACTACAATACAGGTATATTAAAGTTATTTTTTTTTACCGAGGAAAGAACAGATGATGAAATTCGACGCGTAGTTTTTTTTTTTTACATTTCTGTTACTATGACGCTGCCACGAACAGGATACGGTATTTGTGAATTAGAATGTTATCAAGAGTCATAAAACCTTTAGATTAGTACCGATAAAACTATCAACACTGGGCCATAAAAATGATATAAATTACATGATAACCTAGCTGCAATTTATTAATCAATCAAGCGAGGGTTATGAGAGCTCAGTCATTTTACATACATCATTTATATACAACGTTGATAAAAGCGAGAGGCATTAAATGAAACCACATATTCTGTACATAATTATAAGGCTACACAACAAAAATCAAATCAATGTAAGCAATAGTTTAGTCACAGGATATTTTTTTAGTTTGAACATGCTGTATCTTCCTGATTAGGTGACTAAGTTTTATAGGCATAGTTATCTAAGAGTCATTCACCGCAAAACAACAAAATTCACGCGACGTTGCCGCTCCGCATCGTAAGTTTGCAATACAAACAAGTGCACTATTACCAAATATTTCCTTAAAAGAAAATACAGATCACGGTCATCTCACTCTAATGTAATAAGCGTAACAGAAATAGAAATAGATCAGTCTGTTGCTATTATGTATAAAGTTAGTCATTGTCCAAAAGTAAGTATTCATTAGGTCTTCAAACATTGCCTGTCTATTAGCGAGTTGACGTTCATGTTCCAATATTACGTATGCAAGTTCTCCGTTTCTCAATGACTTCAAAATAATTAAAAAAGTAAGGAGGTTTACTAGCAAAGAGTTACGTTCTCGCAACTCAAACGATCGTTTGTAATGTAAGTGAACGTAAATGATAATGATCGTTAAGAATACTTAGGAACGGCGACAATCGCGCGCGCGGGCTATGAATAGAACAATTTGCTGTGATCAAACACCGCAGCTTCGGCGAAACGAGGCGCTTCAACAAGCCGGTGCAGTTTGCGGAATATTATACTTTACACTCCTGGGAACTAGGAAACCGTTCACTACGTACCGAGCCTCTATTACACTGAATTTGAAGGAAAACATCGCGAGGACACTAATATTGAAAGCTGTAACGCCAACCCGTATTGATAAGGCATCTCATCAATAGCTTTGCGTCTAGCACAAAGATTTGTTATTCAAAGTATTCTATCGCAATCTACATATTATATTATGACAGCAGATAAGATGTATTAATGGGAGGCGCGTTCACTAATCATTTGCGATTTCTTTAATCTACTGCAAAAGCCAATAAATTGGTTGGTTTATAAGATTAAAGGGATAAGCCGTTATCCTGATACTGTCTGTTATTTTACACGTATTACGTAAACTGGTGGGATTTCCGCCACGTGGCAAAAACATTAGCGTTGGACAACATTTGGTTATAACTACAAGAAGTGGCCAGCCTCCAACTTATTTTGAGGTCAAAACTATACAAATTTGGCTAAGTAGTTAAGCTGCAAGAGTTAAAGAAATAGTTTAAAACAAAATCAACTCTCGAGACCTCGAGACAACAACTTGAAATATTTAAGCACGTGTTAAAACTAGTACCTAAGTTACTTGTTTATATTAGTCAGTTAACTAAGTACCTACAAGTAATATGCTAATCCATGCCATTTTACGTCATCACGACGTGTTAATGTAAAATAGTTGTAATTAGATTTAGCTGTAAAATCGTAATACTATTTTTTACTGTTATAATTATGCAAATTAAATACATATCTTTCAAGGATTACAAAATAAGGATTTATTTAAGGAGATACTTATATTTTATTGTATCTTAGTTGTACCTATCATAAAGAACAATTGCTTTTATTATTGTTATGTTCAATTAAAGTTAAAAGGGTACTTTAACTGCTAATTCATTCAATAAAAAATAAATGCCTCTTCAAGTGTATAAAAAATAATTATTCATTGACCAGTCAATTAACACCTATAATTATGAATATTCAATTAAGTCACAGAATTATAGGCGTGAAATTCTGTAATGAGATTTTCTGGAGCGAAAGATCGCTGATTGAAATCAAATTAATTTGGCTTAAGTTGTATTAAGCCTTAATAATTTGCGAGAATTAATAAAACGTCCAGAAGACCGTATTGCTATTTTTAAAGGGAACTAATGTATAATAATAAAAACGAGTTTTGAGACGTTGTTCATGGATTCAAGGGAATCACTATCAAATCTCAAGATAAGTCTTTTCATCAACCAATCACAAACTTAATCAGTATATTTCGGGACCACTCTCGTATAAACCCAGTTTTAAATCCAATAGAATCGAAATGAATCACGTTCTAGTCCTTCGAGGTGTTGACGAAAATCTCAAGGTTAGCCAACGATCCCAAACACGAATAGACTTCCTTTAAGAATAATTGGTCCAATTTAGAAGTTATCGACACGACAGGATTCATTCATTAAAGTCAATGCCGTTCGAAATTGCAAATTGATATTGGTCTGGTTTGCTTGTAAACTAGGACTTTTTACTGACTTCGAAAAAACATATTATGTTCTACAATGTTGAATTGGGTAATAACCTGTAATGACAATTGTATGTAATCTGAATAAATAAATATTGCCTGTTACAAGTCAGTAAGTATATTGATTTAGTTTTGCTAATGACATGGCCATAAAATAAGTGATTTCAATCTTCGGAAGATAGACTAAAAATGTTCAATTCGATTGAACTTATAATTTACCCTAATATATCCTCGTCCTGCCCATTGTCCTTTTTGAATCACATGACTAACTTCACACGTCCTGCCCAAGCTTAAAAAATTAAAAATGGAAATTCTGCCCAGTGTCAATTTGAAAGGACATTTTCGTAATTTGGGCCTAAAATTCGTACTTGCCGCTTTATTTAAATTTTACTACTTACACCTGATTGGTTAGAAGGTTGTGAATGACGGGAAGCCTGTATTTTGGATCACATAGATAAAATACCTTACGTCAGTGTCGTCTACGTGGTCAAGGCGGCACGACATCCGCGAAGAGGTAAGAGAAATCAGTTTTTATTTCAGTAATCATAGGTTTTTGCGGGCCAAACTGTTTTATATCTTAAATTTAAAAAGTATAATTAACTTAATATGGCGTTATTTTATCAAAAAATACTTGAATTATATTTTATACAAAGGCGAAATTATTTATGTCCTTCTTAATTCCCATCGGGCAGATTTGCTTCAAAATTATTATTTTTGCTATAGGTTGGGGAGATCGATATTGAGGATTTACTTCAAAATTCAGACACCGGGGACATGGTATCATCAGATGATGACTGTAAAGATCCATCGTATACTTCAGAACCAGAACGGCAGTTGGTCAGCAATAGTAATTCTTCGGAATCTGACCCAGATAACAATTGTTCAAACAAACAAGTGTTGTGTTACAAACTGGATCTGGAGAAAGCAATATTTCTACAGGTCAGGCAAGTTCAGCTTTGTCGTGGACTATCCCGTGGACGATCTCGTGGACAATTATGTGGATGAGGAGAGTCAGTAGCCAGCGTACTGTCGTCGAATTTTGATTAAGTTAGCCCTTAGAAGCTATGGCTGTTTCTAAAGACTAATATTTAAGAATACCTATAATGGATCTCCATCAAGACTGAATTATTTCTTAAATAAAGATGATTATTTCTAGTATATCCACAAAATTTTATTTAAATGTCCTTTTTAATTGACAAACAGACTACAGATAATTTAGGCAATACTGCCCAATGTCATTTTAAATGGACAAAAGATATCGATATGTTTTTCTCGAAAATCAGTAAACTGTATTGTACTATAACCCAAAAAAATAAATAAAAAAATATATTTCATGTGTAAGTCGAAAAAGTAATCGGAAGTAGTTCTGGGCAGGAACGCTTAAAAAACTTTTGTCCAATAAGAAGGACATTGGGCATATTTGGCAAGTTTAGAATTATAGGCCTGGGCAGGACGAGGATATGTCTCTTTTTAAGTTTAAGGGTCTCGAAAAGGATTCCTAACAACCAAGCAGGTACCAGGGTATCATAATGAAAGTAGCGTACTCACCTATGAACACAATAGTTCATGACGACGAACCAGCGCGCGGACGACGTGTACTCCGTGAACGAGTACCAAGTGTACAGCAGCACGGTGATGTGGTGGTACCAGTGCAGGAAGATGAGGGGCTTCTTGCGGAGGACGATGAACACCGTGTCGCCGAGCTCCGGCAGCTTCGATAACACGAACATCCATGTCCAGAAACCGGACACTTTGTCTTGTTCGATGAAACTGGAAAATTGAAGATTGCATTGTTAATTTGGTTTGGAAACTGTAAGACTGGTTCTTTACCGGTTGTGACCTATTCAAATGTGCTATATTATAAAGGAAAAAAGAATCAAGTTGAAACTTATTAAATTACAATTGCATTCGAACAAAATAATGCTACATCTAATTTTATAGTAAGTTTTACAATACAATTAAGAAATGAGCAAAACAAGTAACTAATGTCAAAGTCAAGGATCC
This sequence comes from Chrysodeixis includens, assembly GCA_941860345.1. Classification (NCBI taxonomy): domain Eukaryota; kingdom Metazoa; phylum Arthropoda; class Insecta; order Lepidoptera; family Noctuidae; genus Chrysodeixis; species Chrysodeixis includens. Next base: position 1,200,699 of record OW796098.1, read on the forward strand.
TGGAGCGACTCTCGAAAATGACATTTTACTCGGACACTTGAGTAGGCGGGGCGTGTTATTAAAAAAAGCGTTTAAAACACAAAAAGACAAGCAAATTATGCAAACAATGCCAAGTTGCTAACTCACTTGACACCCGTCTCCGTAGACGGAAAATGAGTGCTGAATGGAAGTGGAATATTATTCAGAATTTGTATTGATAACTAGTTAACAATTGTACGATGGCCATACACTCGTACATTACCGACATTAGCCGGTGTAATGTGGCGTATAAATGGCGAATGGTTTTACTAGACAGATAACAAAACATCGCGTGCGCATTGAATGTGATGCGACACGCGAGCGATGAAATGAAGCCGCTTCTATTGGGGATGTTAATTGTAGTGTGAGAACTAGGCAGGTTAGCGGGGAACCGGTGATTGAATTGCTCATTTTAGTAACGCATGAGCTAACCCTGAATAATGAAGACAACTTTGTCAGATGTCTATCTGTCACTACTTAAAGTTTGTAAGTGAGACTGCATGAGATTAAACTGTGCCTGAAAACGGCCATCTGTTTTGCAGGCACCTAATAAGATGAGCAGTCAATTATCTAAAGTTTAATAATAAGCTGTAAATGTCAGACAAAATCGCACGTTAATTTTGTTCGTTTTGTTTATGTAACTGACATAGTAGTGCCGGCGTAAGATAATATTTACAATTATAATGATTAATACGGTATTACATGGAGATTATGTTGCTGCCAGCATCTGTATAGTAAGTTTGTTAGAAATCAATTTTTAAATTATACAATTGTACAATTTTTCTTTGAGAGGATGCAATTACTAACCCCCTACTTATGTGACAGGCTTTAGGTGAAAAGCCTTGCAAGGAAACCTAGTTTCCAAAATTGGAAATAGAAATCTCCTTCCGTAAGTGAGTGATCGTGATAATCCACTTGATCAATCTTATATCTAATCTAATTTTATTCTATCAATCTTATATCTAAGAGTTTGCTACAATCTCCGATATCTTTAAAATCTACTCAGATATTACCCCATACAGACGCAATAAGTACCTACCGAGTTTCCCGAGGAAACAGACCACTAGGTTAACCAAACTAGTATTCAAGTAGTAGTCATGGCATTGCATCGTCGCGGGCGCATAGCTGTGACGTAACGCACTTTCTATTTCCGATGGTAAATCGTAGTATTGCCGCTATGGCGCGACGCTACGCCCGCTGATGTAATTTTCGCCGTAAAAATGTTGTTTACTGTGTTCTGACATAGTTCTTGCTCAAGCAGGTTTGTAAGGAAGAGAAACATACGTCGTTATGTAATTGATGGCAGGTCTGCATTGCGTTGATTTGATTTTTACGAATCATTGCACTCTCGGAAGAGTTTCTTGAAAAGCGGATTAAATGTAATCCAGATGTATTGGCTTCGTCCTGATTGAATTTCGAAATTACTTTGATCCGAACTGAATCAATGATGTATTGAATTTCTTATTCAAATACAATTCACGTGACATACATGCGTTCAATTCTGTTGATCAATGTCAGTACCGTGAGAACCTTTTTTGGTTAGCTTTTCTTTTGCGTTTCACAACAACATTAAATATTGATTGCTTATTATTGCTATCATTGCTATACCTTTGTATTCTTTTCTCGTTATATCATTATTATCTTTCGAAGAAGAATTAGTAGTGAGTTGATACACATGACAGAACTTTAAGATCTTAGGTCGATAGGGACGACGTTTTCAGTGTGTTATAAAGAAAAGTTTACCCGAGCCAATAAACCCAAAAAATAATGATACAGTTTCATTATCTGTGGCGGGACCACCTATCTAAAATGAGCATCTGGGTGTAAGAGGAAAAAGCTAAGTATGTATGTTATCTAAGTCCGTAGAGAAATTAACGTTTGTGTGGAGGTGTTTTAGTCTTTGCGGGATGATTTTACCGCGATAAGCTAGGTTCACGTAGACACGAGTACCTATATCTAAAAATTACTCCCAAATGACAGTTGAAATTTTATTGAACTTGTGTGTAATTGTACTCTTGAGGTCTTCGAGGTGTTTTGATGTAAAAAGTTCGACATTTATTATAACATTTCAAGGATATAACTGTTTAATATGTGTAATTACTTAGCTGATTCTCTAGAGATAATGATTTAGCTAAAAAGCTAAAAACCGCAAGTAATAAATTCAACTCTAGTTATACATGTCAATATTTTGTACACATATTTCGTTTAACCTACGTTTACTACTTATTACCAAAACTAACAAACTAGAGATAACAAAAAATCCTCCGACACATAAAAATGAAGACTTATGCATAATACACATAAGGAAAATGCTCTAACAGTAAATAGCAGACGTTTTTTCTGAATACTAATTATCACTTATAATCACACTGTGTATATAGAGTACATTTAATTATTTACCTAAGCAACATAACAGGTACACGTGTAAACGGTTGTATCCTTCAAGAGTGGACATACTTTGACATTAAACAGATGGCAAGTTAAGTAAAGAATATGTTAAGTACTTGGAAATATTATTTTTTCCTTTAATATTGAGTACAATTAAGATTAGGCTTAGTTTTATTATCTGTTTATAGTTGTGTTAATTTATTGTCTACTATTTAAATTAATTGAATCATACATCAAAAGTTCAATAAGACATGAAAAATGTGTCAACTTCGACGCTATTGCACAAGTTGAATGTTACATTAAAAACGAAATAGGACGTAAGTTTCCTTTAGCATTTCATTAAAAAGTAGCAAATCCTCTTTTCTTTTTGTACATATTCAATATACCGTATCTAACTAAGTAAACAGCTGAAATCCATCAATCAATTGGAAACGTCAACCTAATCCGGTAGGGATTGGTAAAGCACTGGATTTTCCGAGAAAAATAGTGCTGTTTATTCAAACGTTATTTTATTTTATCACCTTTCAGTCGCTAAGCCGTAAAATATTTGTAGTTTATTATAATTTTATTCGTTTTTTACGTAAATGGTATATAAAAAAAGCATTTTTCTTAAATGGGTAGGTAGACACGTGTAAAAATATAACAAATCAAAATTCAAAGCAACGCAAACATCGTAAATAAGAAATATTCATATATTTTATCAGAAATCCGAGCAATATATTTGAACTGTTGTAAAAATTCATGTTACAGCACACTGGGGGACCGGTGGCTGAAGTAAATCATTTTGAATGCTGAACCGCGAAAAAGTATTGCCAGAACCAAGGACTGTGTCACGAATATATTCTATAAGCTAACACATTTATAACCATTATACCTAAGCTGGGAATTTAGTGAAAGACCTTTAATAGGTCTTGGAAAGTAGGCGAGCATAAAACTACTCTGTGAAAATATATGAAATTCTCTCTTAGTTTTAATTTTAATGGGCCACTGGCCCCAATGGCTTTAGAACGAAAAGTCAAAGTGAAGTCTGAAAACAGAAAATGCTAAAGATCAATTTGAGAAACCAGACAGATGTTATTAACAAATTAATTGCGCCTTTTCTAATAAAAACCTTGATGAATATGAAAAGGTTTTCATGAATAAATATGAATCAGTTTTTCAGTATTACGCGATCTCCAAGGCTAGTTAGTAAAACTAAAAATTCAACGAATAATTATTCTGTTCATATTATCGACCTTGAAATGTGCGTGAGGATGTGCAATTCAAAAAGCTATTAGTTAATAAATATGAGTAAAATTAAAATTCTCGATAATGTTGGTCTGCCCTTGTGGATACGACATTGACCGTGACACTACCGTTCCGTCTGCAAATACTGGCCGAAATCAATACTTAGCCAGGGCTGGCAGGCAAAGCTCAAAAGCCTTAAAACATTAAAAATAAAAAAGGACTTCCCATCGTCATGATCAAGGATTCATAATATTATTTATTCCCACTAATGTAACATAAAAATTAGTATAGAATAAACCTTTTATTACAGAAATATAAATAATAGTAATAATATGGTAATTTAATTATAAATGATAATATCAAATGTGTTACCAGACGTATAATATTTCATGAGAGACTTTTCTGTCAACTTATTGTTATTTTTTGTTTAAATACTTCACAATTAAAACGTCGACTTAGTAATTAACATTAATTAAAGACTTCATGATACGATCGAATTAAAAAAAAATAAAAACAGAATAAAATAAATGATAATTAATAATGCGATAAATAATTCTTTTTAGTCATGAATTAATCGTTTGTTATAGTTTATAAAACATACAATTGGTGTTTAAATTAGCAGGTATTATAACTGTAGGATTTTAATGTATTTTACATGACAAATAATATTAATTACCAACGATTTATTCATTCAGGTGTCAGATAATAATTAAGAGGATTTAATTTTAGTATGACATGTTAATGAATAAGCTGAAGTGATAACATTGTACAAAAAATTGGGCTTACGATAGAAAATTGACAGATCTAATTCATATGCAACGTCACTTAGTGATGAAAATTCATTAATATCCGATATTTTTCTTCTTAGTTTTGTATTGCAGTGATTAAACTGCCCTTTATACAAGTGTATAACACAAATCCCTAACATGACATAGGAATCATGTAGAGTGCTCACGTTTCATGTATAAACCGCGTCAATGCCAGTTGCGTTTACATACGTAAGGCCGGTTCCAAAGATCATACGTCGATACGATCGCCTACAACATGTACATATGTTCCCGAATTAGAATGTTATTAATAAGTATTACGAGTATTTATGATGTAGGGTTAGACTTAGAGTAATTGTTTGTACATTTATTGATTAATTAGAAATGATAAATGTTTTGCTCGTCGACTGTCATTTGTTTGAGTCATGTTGTCTAGCACTTTCTAGTTATTAACTAATGTAGAGGCTTTTAAGGACGCCTCAAATTTGACGTTATGATCTATGTACTGTGGGAGACTCGTATCTTTTTCTATTGAAGATATGTAGGAGTATTTCTCCAGGCTACTATTAAAAGCACAAAGCTTATACGGGCCATTTAACACCAATTTCTTTTATAGAATTTAGGTATCTGAATATCCAAGGTTAAGCAGATGCCGTGGAGTCAGCTGGGAGATCATTATTCTTCGTTCCGACATCCCTAGCTTGGCACGGGCTAAATGGAAGCGGTATTGTTAAACTCAACGATACATTTTATGCCTTATAAAAGTACATTACGCAAAACTCGGCTTTTGTATCTTTTTGGATTTTGTTTGTACGCGTTTTTGTCATGATATTATACTTTACTGTTAACATTAGGATAATAAAACTTTTTATTCCTTGCAAAACGGCTATACAAATTGGTACTGTTGTTTGTACTGCATCACATAAAATTCGATGTTTGCACATAACGTTAGCTTGCAATATTTTATACATGCAAATATGGTCTCATGGACAGTCAACGAGATTACCTGTATGTTTATTTATTAACAGGAAAAGTCGGAGTTATTCTTTATATTTAATTTAAATAAAACAAAAATTCCCACAATCTATACTAATATTATAAAGCTGAAGAGTTTGTTTGTTTGTTTGTTTGTTTGTTTGAACGCGCTAATCTCAGGAACTACTGGTTCGAATCGAAAAATTCTTTTTGTGTTGAATAGACCATTTATCGAGGAAGGCTTTAGGCTATACACCGTGATTTTTAGGTCGTTTTAAAAAAGTCGTCCACACAATGTATCCGTCATAAAATACCTCTAGGCGCGAATATAATTTTTTTATCATTAATTAAAATAATATGCATGAAAAAAATAAATAATACATTGGAAATATGAAACATCCTGTTAAAAATGTTTACGTATCAAACTGTTGAAGATACATGCTACATACTTACTGCGAACATTATGATTGCAATAGTAAGACAGCTGTTTTACGCTAAGGTGAATGACCTGTGATAAGACGCCGCCGCGCCGCCCGCGCGGCCCCTTTGGCACAAGGTTCGGACCGCGCTCACTACAGAGTGTTCGTAAAACTGCCTTGTGTCATAATAATGAATAATATTTTTATTCATTCAAATCTTAAAAAAAACATATTTTTTTATTATAAACGTTTACTAGTCATTGGATACATGAACTGGGCGGCTTTTTTAAAACGACCTAAAAGTCACGGTGTATAATATCACGTTGCAACTATTAGGATAATGGAAAATGTGGAAAAAAACGGGGAAAATTGTTCATCCTTGAGGGCTTCCGTTGCGTGCGCTGCGAAAACGGTTCAAGATACACACAATATATGTATGTAAGAATTATTCCTATTAAAATGATCTAAAAAAATGTCCGCGACAGTATATGTCTATCTTTTAAGATTAACTCACTAAAATCGTTTTTATGGTAATCAAATTCGATCGAAATTAATGCATCAACGCACAGCCCAAACTACTGGACGGATCGGGCTGAAATTTGGCATGCAGGTAGATGTTATGACGTAGGTATCCGCTAAGAAAGGATTTTGATAAATTCTACCCACAAGGGGATAAAATAGGGGATGAAATTTTTTATGAAACTTTGTCAAAATTAAACCGATCGGGCTGAGACTTTACATGCACGTAGGTACTATAACGTAGGCATCCGCTAAGAAAGATTTTGATAAATTCCACACATAAGGGGATGAAATAGGGGATGTTTGTAGAAATCTTCTTAGATTTTTGACTAGCCATGACTATAAACAAGTCTCAGGGGCAAACTCTCAAATTTGCGGGTATTGACTTGAGAGAACATTGCTTCTCTCATGGGCAGTTCTATGTTGCTTGCTCACGAGTAAGTTCTCCCAGTAGCTTGATAGGTTTAGCGCCAAATGACAAATTAGTTAAGAATATTGTGTACAAGGAAGTTTTTTAGGCCCCAATTTTTACACTAACTTGCTAAACAATAATAATTCTTAACGCGTGCGAAGCCGCGGGCAAAAGCTAGTTAAACAATAAAGAAAGAGAAGTGTTAGAAAACACGTGCATCTAGATTAAATTAATTGTCTGATTAAAGTAATTTAAAGTGTATTTACCTGATAAATTTTATTATTATTACATTTTATATTTGATGCGAGATTATCTTTAAGGAACTTGTTTTATGTATGCACGTGGAATCACTGATGAATGACCATGTGTGTTTTGTTGTTCTTAATTTTCACGTGTAATTTTATTGATTAGTGCATTAAATTGAGTTGTAAATGAATAGTTGTGTCTATTTACGATGATTCTGACTAAACGTGAGGAGTCGTTAGAAGTAGATGTTAAATCATTCAGTACTGAATAGTTATAGAAGTGTGTAATCAAGTTTAGGCAATACGCCAGTTTCTGAACAAAAACAGCTCGTTACTGATTTGGCAACTTCCACATTCGATTTGTTTAGCTTTATAGGTCAAAATCTAAAAAAAAGGTTCGGTGACAAAAAAGTTGACGTAATTCTGTTTACTTTATTCAGGGTTTTCAATGTCCAATTATTTACAGTTACAAATTAGGGTTCTTCTCAAATTTCATTAAAAACCTTGCCCGTTGCCCTGAAAAGGGACAGGCTTTGAATAAATATTCAAATAACATGGAAGATTAATTGCGGCCCGAGACTAATTGCGTCGACACATTTTTAATGACGTTTTACTTTATAACAAGTAATAAAAAATATATTAATTAAATAAACTACCGTGTGTAGTGTGTACATCACATAGATCATACATGATATATTACTTCTATGACGAAGCAATAAGATCTATATTAGCAATTATTTGTGAACATTCAAATTAATGTTTCCTACTAAGGATGAACAGGAGTACACATAAACGCTGTACACTTGTACCTTTCCAAATATTTGTTCATCACTACACTGAACTAAAAGTCTAACTTACTTTGTTTGCGATCTGTTATTGACATACACTCACAATAATTATCTTCCTTGTGTGTATGTGTGTGTGTAAGCTTGGACAAATACGATAATTTCCATCACATGTATTGGTTATGCGCAAATCAATCATCGTTTTATATTAGAGTACATGATCTCATATTCTCTGACGTTACGTTTAGTAAGTTTTGTATAAGGTATGTTAGATGTCGTGTGCTAATAATTCTTTTAAACAAACAAAGTTAAGGGCAAAAGCTTAATACCCAAATAATAGTCCAGTCATTTGGTAGAAAATAAGGGGGTTACCTGGAAAGTTTTCCGGGAGTTTTGAAAATTGGATATTTTGTAGATTTGGATATGCTCTTTTCGAATTTTAACTTTGCCACCTCGTACCTCCGCCGCTCGCGCCGCCATTTTGAAAAAATGGCGCCCAAAAACGGTTTTTTGGGAATATCTCCTTTCTGAGGCATTTCACGAAAAAAATAATTTCTACAAAATTAAACTAGAAAAAATTTCCTACACTTTATGTCTGACTCACTTTTTCATAAAATCAATAGTTTTGGATGTACGAGCACCGCAAAGTATTACTTATTCATCTGCACCACCACGTGTTTTTCGTATATTTTTCTAAAATGTTATATTACTGCCGCCGGTTTTCAAGTGAATTGTCACAACTAAAACAATTTTCCGTATAAGAAGCCATAGCTCTAAGAAAATAAACAACACTGGACGACAATAAATGTACCCGGGTGATTCAGTCTAAACTAAATATTTCTCTTAATATAGCTTCTACCAACAAATTTTTCGTTGAAGTTTCGTTCATAGTCGAGAAAAAGGCCCCTATTCAAGGTGACGTATTACCCTGATACCTACTTCTTAAAAACCGGCGGCAGTAATAGAACAGTTTAGAAAAATATACGAAACACTCGTAGTGGTGCAAATGAATAATACTTTGCGGCGCTTGTACGTCCAAAACTATTGATTTTATGAAAAAGTTGATAAGACATAAAGTGTAGGAAATTTTTCCTAGTTTAATTTTGTAGAAATTATTTTTTTCGTAAAATGCCTCAGAAAGGAGATATTCCCAAAAATCCGTTTTTGGGCGCCATTTTTTCAAAATGGCGGCGCGAGCGGCGGTTGTACGAGGTGGCAAAGTTAAAATTCGAAAAGAGCATATCCAAATCTATAAAACACCCAATTTTCAAAACTCCCGGAAAACTTTCCAGGTAAAACTACCAAATGACTGGACTATAAGTATTAAATACAAATTGAGTTTTAATAAACTTGAACTTGTGTCCTCTTTTTCTTCAAATTTCAATTGCAAATGGTCTGCATTTTAATTAATGAGTATGTGTATTTTGTATTGTAACGTAATTCGATAATTTACACAAAATATACAATGCAATTAACTGAAAAACCGACTGCATGAACTATTAAAGTATTTTCTGTCCATTCTCATAACGCTAAACTTTGATCTAAATTTCATTTCGTTCAAAAGAAAATATAAAAAAATAGACAAAACCTGTGTGAGAAACTTACAAGGTTATTGCAAATCAGAAAGTACTTTCGCTACTAACTTACATTTTATATTACACGTAAGCAAGAAAGTCAGGGCAAAGTCAAAGGCTAGTAATAACAATCGTATAGGTTTTTACGACCACTATCGGGCAGCGGAAAGGTTCGCAGCCTATTTACCCATTGTCTATGAGCTTTCAATAAGTATTTATTGCTATTTACAACCGGCCTTTACGGTTCGGAAAATGCGCGGGTCACGGTAAGGCTTTCTATAAATATAAAAGTTAATATTTGTGTCTTTTTATGATTCAGAGATAGATAACGCACACATATTTTTAAATAGAAAATTAATCACGAATATTTAACATTCTTATATCATTAAGACGAGGATATCTAAATTAAGGACAGGTGACACTAATATGTGCTCTACAATGACTACAATAGATTTAGTAAGACGGTAAAGTTGCAAATTACAATTAAAATTTTCAATAAGATGAAACAAAACCCATAGCAATGCCTTATTACAACTTTTTTTCATAATATACCCACTTTTTCTCTCTCATGACTATTACAAAAAAGTATTTACAAGATGAAGATAAACGGCCTTAAAGTGGCAATCAGTGGTTGTAGAGGTTCACAGCCCTAGAAAGGTCCCGGACCCCTTTGACCCAATTTAAAGTAGACCGAGGGTCACGTATTAGACCCGCAATTCAGACGATACAGGCAGAAACGCTCTTTTAGTTCAGAACAATTACTTTATATTCTTTAGATGTATGCTGGGTTGTTTAAGTTTATGATTAAATAGATCATGTATAAACGATCCGAACTCAGAATTTAGAAAAGAGAGGGAGTGAGAGAAATAATTTGCTAGGTTTTCTCTTTATTCAGAACGATAGTAGATTTTATAATGATTATTACACAGATGCTCGAGAATATTTTAACATCCATAACACAACTATATTCTCAACAGTTTATTTAATCTACGGAAGAACTACTATCAAGGTATAACATTAGAACAAATGAGTGTTTATTATGTTATTATTACATCCAGTTTAACATACAGGCATGTATTAACACATAACATATATTACGTGTAAGCCAGAACGGACAGAGATGAAAGTGAGTGTATTACGTAACGGTGGTCTCGTTGAGCGCAGTCCCCTTTAAATAAATTGTCATGATATACCCGTTTTAATTCGGTAAATTACAGGCCTACTACTGTTTAAAAATGTATGTAATTATGTGATAATTTAGGGAAACGAGTCTCGTATATTTTATGCAAAATTACTAATTATTAGCTTTTCTAAACGATTAGTAACGTTTCAATATCACTACATGGTATAAAACGAAGTCGCTTATTTGCTTAGATGTTTAAAAATACGCAATGGATTTTGATGCGGCTTTTTTATAGATAGAATGTTTTAAGAGGAAGGTTTATATTTATAATACATAAAAAATGCACTCTTGCAAAACTGGGGCAGCACGCTAGTATAACATAAAACTTCTTGAAGTAATTTAAAGTCGAATGACATCGCAAAAAACAATTCTCTTAAACGTTATTGTACAATGGAAAGGACAATTACAATATAACCGCACTCCAATCGAAGCATATCGGTATACTAATATCTCCTAGCTTGAACATTGTCCATTTAAATGATACTTAAAGAGCAATATAGCGGTACAATGATTAGAAACAGACCTGCATAGTAACGACAACAATAGAAATTAAAATTGCTTTGCTATCGTTGATCTGGTAATGTCAAAAGTTAACTGTTATAACAATGACTAACCTAGATTATGTAGCACTACATTTCGTTCCCAGAGATTTCACGACGTTGATCCCGTTATTTTATAGGCGTTAGGTATTTAGGTATTTATTATTATTAACCTTTAAGCTTTCGACAGATAATTAAAAGATTTCGCATGGGAAGAGATTTTTATAGAACACAATTGAAACACGTGGATGATCATTGGAGACCATTAGAACAATAAAAGCTGATTGTAATTGTAATATAATTTTATTTATGACATCCAAGCACAGAAATTTACTAGTATCTACTGTCCTGGACCACTCTGTTCGGAAAATGTGCAGATCATGTAGCTTTCTACATGCCTTTATTAAATTTATGGGCGAGTATTGAAACGTCAATCAAATTTAAACCGACGTTAAGTCTTATATTATCTCAATTATATTACGTTTTAAATTGGCAAAAGAGAAACATTCGGAAAATATGTTTAAAAAATTAGGTGCTGATATAAAAACCGTCGCAAACGTCGGAAAACGTTCGTATAATATTATAAGTGACATCGTAAAGCGACGGCAAATATGTAATACTTAATATGTAAATGATAAGTTATTGAGTCGGTAGATAAAATAATCAATACTAAACTGTTCTGTATTCATTATCTAACGCACGTAAATATGAACACGTGGCATTGACGGATAATAAAAAGATGTTCTGTGTGGTTAAATCCTGTTTTATAGTTGTTGGTTTTAGCCGGTTACACAGGAATCAGGATAAATCAATGACTATGGCGATGGAACGAGCCATATCCGGCACCATTTTCAACAAATATTTTCTCATACTGTAACAACCCTAATTGTATAGAATAGGCCCCTGATCTTGACATAGGTGAATTAACGAGGCACTTGCGGCGTCAGGAAATGAATAAAACATTCAAAGGTAAACACCGGAGTTATTAAATTACATACATAGAATAACTTAATGAAATGCAAACAGGAGGATAAAAAACTTCCATAGCCATCGACATAAGTGTTAAATGAATGAAACGACCACTTTAACAAAACAATTGCGTCAATAATTCACTGAATAGTAGTTCCGTATTTGTGTTTAAAAATAAGTGCTTTAAAAACAACCGGTTAAATCTAAAATTAACACGGCGTTGATTATATTAGCACTTTAACTAAAACAATAAACTGTCAGCTATGGTTTTAATTCACAAGGTCAGATTATATGAGGACTTATGGAAGTTAAAACTCGGTTTTCGACCTCGAATCTTCTATTAACTTAACGGTAGCATACAGTTAAACTTACAAGTAATAAAATATCATTAGTTACTCGTAGTTCGATAACCCAAAACCGGTTTGAAGATAATATACACAATATATCCTTTTATTAAAACGAAGCGAGCGCAATTCGGTTGGGCCATTTCCATTTTGAGAAAGTGCCTTGTATGTAAACGTTCTCGCGGTTTTTCCTGAAAAACTTGTATTTCCTGCAATAACCATGTTTTATTTCTTGTTTATTTTATTTGGACTGGTTATCATTTATTTATCACATATTAGCTTTGCCATTACAAATATAACTTGACCTAATTCGACAAAGTAACTTAAAAATATATTTCCTTAACTATAATACTACACAGTAAGTGGCCCATGTGAACTCGCTCAGTGTACAGTTAAATAGATCGATTTTATCTATCTATCTATCTATAATAGATGTATCACTTCTATTTTGTTAAAAAATACCTAAAAATAACAAACTATTAACATTAAAAAATCGAAAAGAGTAGCCAATCGTTCAAGGCGGATTAACCCTACAATTACGAATTTCTGACACCAAGTTCGCAATCGTATACTTTATCTACTGTAGCGAACATTGAATTTGACTATCTTAACATATAGCTACAGTTTAATTCAAGTTCACCTTTTAATAACGTAACTTTTTTCATTTCTTGTTTGCTAACCATATTTGTTTGCTTCAATGTTTTTTGCATCAAAGCCACAATTGCCCTGACGTAAAGAATAGATAATTGAGTTAATAGCATATTACATTATCTTTTCTGTAACAAATATTGTATAAAAAACGTACCTATGTAAAATTACAAAGGTTTGATGGGTTTTGAAAAACCCACTATTCAAATACAAGATGCAAGAATTATGCCTTTTAATGAACAATTTACATAAGAAATTTATGATGATTGAACAACGATATGCACGTTCAAGTCAAGCATAATATATAGAGTAATTACTTAAATACAACCAGGTGGTCTCAAATTAGTAACGTTTAGTAACCTACATGGGAAAAACTTAACAGCTGTGACAATATTCAAAGAGTTCAAGGACAGTCTTTGATAAATAATTTATTTAATTATATGCCTTAAGTTACATTGTAGTACTGTAGTTTACTATTTAGGCTAAGGTAGAGAACGAAAGCGGTTCAGGATTCCCAAATTTGACACCATGTAGACCACTAACAAGTTGATAAATGAAAAAATAAATAAACAGATAAACACTAAAAATATAGACATTAACAAACCACGTGTAAAGAGTTTAGAACACGATTCTATTGAGTGAACTAAATAAAATATACCAACAATATGACTAACCAGAGTAACCAGTCTAATTGTAAATTCAAATACGGATCGTAAAACATATGGTATTTCCAACAATTAGAATTCGTTCGATAGTTATCTTCGCAAATAATTTAATAAATTACATAAGTGTATGACAAAGATATTAAGTATTTCTTCGTAACAAGATATAACAATCGACAAACATTATGACCTAATGTTCTTAGTCCTGGCTTTATAACCACAACCGATTCTAAGATGGTGGTAAACCATTTGTGTAAATAAAATCGGTAAAGTAATTAAATCTATTGGTTCTAAGAACAAGTTGTGTGTATTTGTGTGAGAAACTAAAGCTTAGATAGTAAAAATCTAACTCCACTTAGCATGTTACGGAATAATGCTGAGTATTTACACATTTTATAAGAAGAACAGATTTTTCGTGAAGAACACTCAATACTAATTTACCCAAATGACTTCTGATATGAATCGTTTAATTAACTTTACGATATGTTATGTCAATTCTAGAATAAATATTGATAATATAATTTAAGAACCAATATAATAATAATTAAATCACGTCAATCGAATTTTCGAACGAAAAGTTAATCGAAGATTAATTAAGAAACCTATTACTATCATTCCACAGTAGGTTAAACAAATGATAAGAAGTTCTAGCAATCAGGGCTACATGTACATCGACGGGCCTGTTGGTCTAGTGATTAGTGACCCTGACTGCTGAGCCAGAGGTCGTGGGTTCGATTCCCACCCAGGACAAATGTTTGTATGATGAGCACGATCATTTGTTCTGTGTCTGGGTGTGATTTATCTATAATATGTATATATTTAGAAATATATGTGTTTATCAGCTATCTGATTACCATAACACAAGCTCTGCTTAGCTTGGGATTAGATGGCCGTGTGTGGATATTGTCCCAAGATATTTATAATTTGTCCTAAGATATTTATCTAAAATGACGTGATCTGCGGCTAACATATGAATCACGTAGGTAAACAAACAACGACTTTCTCATTAATCACGGTATGTGTATCTATTGGTATACAGTGACAAGTGACAAGAGATTAAACACATCGGTCGAGCTGAGTTCGATGCTTACAGAATTTATATCATGTAAAACATATGATCGCTTAATACACATGTTGATCAATAATTTTTACTTAACATTAAGTTTTGCTTAAATGTTTATGACGCAGCGAAAAACTGTTGTGCACTTTTTGAAGTTCAATCTATTTGAGATCCTTTTTAAAATCATAACCTGTTTTTGTGAAAGGGCAACTTATAGATTTGAGTTGCATTCATAATTATAATATTAGTTATAATATTAGTTATCAGTCAATATCCTTCCGGGATAATATCTATAGTTCATTTAATTATTCCAATAAAAACAAAGCTATATGTATAGTTTAATGAACTGCCACTTATTCGCTTACAATTACGCTGACAGTGAATTTATTAGCGCTAATAAATTCGTTCCTATTCGAAACTGAGTAGGAAACTGTTTCTGTATTAAAGTGGGAACAAAAGAAAACAAGGAAAGCTCGCCCACACTTGTAAAGTAAAGGAGCAAGTTTGCTAAGAAATGGGAGGATGTTTATGCAATGTGACCATTTTCTGAACAACTACGGAAAACAGCTAATTTTTAGGTAGGACAAGAATCTCTAGTTTTTTTTCTCTTAAAACTAGAATTGCCTTATACATAACAATAGGTAAGGAATCCTTCATCGTGTTAGTTTATAAATGACTAACAATACAACTGTATACATATACAATAAATCAATAAGCTTGCTTGAGTAGTCGTTACACATCTTCGGACGTCCCACATTGAGACAAATATTTGAATTTTCAACAACCACAACGTGCGGAGATTTCCCTTAACATTTTCCTTATGGGAACTACTGGACGACAATAGTATAAGTATACATCCTTACATTGTTATTTCCTTCAAGTTCATAGATATTTTAGAACTAGTCCGACGGGTTTTCTAGTTTACTATCCTTCCGTTTATTAATATATTGTATTGTATAAGTGTTTACCTCATTACATAATTGTTAATTGTATTATGTATATTATACTTATTCGTAGGTATCCTCATTCGTCCGAAACGTCCACGCGATGAGAGCTCATTGTAATTAGCAAGATTATCAATAAAGAACACGTTGTGCATGTAAATGATAATTGTTAACAACACAAACTTGTTTAATCTCTGTAGGTTATCAGCTTTGGTAAGTTCCATTAACTTCGATAGTGAACCGTGAAGAGATCATAGGTGTATCAACTAAAAAGGTAACATTTATTGATAGTTTTCATACAACTATTCATGTACAAGATATCTAAAAAGGATAATATATCTTAATGTACTGTATCCTTTGAGACAAAGTACCGAAGGGTAAGTCAACATCTAAGAAACTTAATAAACATAAGACTAACATCAATATTTACCATTAGGACTAGTCATGTATACGGTTTAGAGAGCTTATGAAACTCTGAGATTAGGGTTACCCTTTACGTACGAACACATGTAATCTCGAAAGTTCCCAGACTATATAGTATGATGTAGAACATGTATGTTTAATGTTTATACTTGTATATTTTATAGACGCAAAGCAATGATTGCTTGTTTTCCTTTGCTAATAGTCTTGGTAGGCTGACCGGATAGTGTGCTGACGTACAATTGCACTATTGTTTAGCAAATTATTGCAATTTACAGCGGCCATTACGATCATTGTTACTAGAGACCGGTCATTTTACGTACTTGACTACTCGTTATGTAATGTTATCAATTTTCTTCTCGTAATTTGTACTTACGGGTTATTTTCTTGGTAATGTTATTAAGGTCTCTTTCAATTCACGGGATAACTTCTAGGGAAGAAACCCGGTCCTTTTTAAAGGCTTACACGGGGACACAGGTCCAACATGCAGAGGCCTTGTTGAGAACTTTAATCTAAAATGTGATGGGGCACCTACCAAGGGCCATCCACCCCTGCTCTATAAAAGAACAGACATGGACGGCTCAAGGTAGCTACAAAACTATTGTAAATTATGGATGAAATGAATTTGGGCTATGAATAGGATATGTTGGATGTTTTTCCTTCTCTAACTATGGAAAACTATGGCACCTGCCTTTCAATACATAAAAATGCAATTAAAATTGGCAGGCGGTGACTCGCCGGCTCCAAGATGGGCCCCCTATTATACCGCCACGATAGGCAGCAGGTGGGCAACACCAGAGAGTAAAGGCTAAGGGGTGTAGAGAGGTGCGACACCGATTTCGCCATCGCGGGTCACAGACCCGGAGCGGGTTTCCTCGTTATTACGCCATTAGACACTTCCACCCCCGAGCATATAGCTCTTGCGACCCCTCTCTAGCCAGCCAATTAAGGCAAGAAAGAGCTGGGAGTCCTCATGAAGAGTGACCCCCTGGGGCATTCAGGTTCCGTTGTGTCGCCACACACAAACAGCTCGCCACAAGCTGCCCTGCGGATGTATGCTCCTACATAGACCTTCAGATACATTTTTTATTTATACCTCAAGGTTTGAAAAAGCATGCTAATATGCCCTCAGGTCTTGCGCTATCCCCATGATGAGGTAACGACTTGCCCCGAGGGGTTATTAAGGTTATTATTATATATTTTTTTACAATGAAAACGTGTTTTGTTTAGAAAACAATTAGAGTAGACGCGGTATAAATGAGCTAAAAATATTAACAGAAGCAAGCCCGAAAACATGTTTACTAATATATTGTGTATGATCAAAATCAACTAACTTAAGTCTAGCTTTCTTAACTTTTGCCGTCAATATCAACTGGCTTTATACTCAAAAAGGTAAAGAAAAAGACTAAGAAAATATAAGCACTAAGCTCTACTGTCTCAAAATACGGTGAGATTTTCACAAAGCATGATTTTCCTTTCTTTTTATGCCCGTCGTACACGAGTTAAAACAAGTCTTCCACATCGGACGATAATAACTTCTAAACTACTAAAGCCGTTCAAACTCACGTGGCTCGCACGCATCGTCGCAAGATCAAGTCGTCGGGTATTTGAGTCTTGCATTGCCTCATGTACAAAGAGTCTTAGATAAGATTAAAATTAAAGCCGTGTATTATTCGCGTAATACAGTAAGAAAATTATGCAAATCATTCCATTTAACTGTAGGTATACTTCCCGACCTTCGTCTCTCAACCTGTTATTATTTTATCTACTAATGATACCTACACTAATATGGTCAGGCGATTTAATGAGGTGAACACAGTTCAGAGTAATAGTTAAGTACTTTTCAAAGGAGAGGTCATTAATTACGTTACAATGTTTTTCAATTGGAGTTAGTTTTTGGGAAGTCACACATTGTACCTACAAATCTATAATGCACCTATGTTACTGTAATGATTCCTTGTTAAAGGTATTTATGGATCAGTTTATTTGTAGATAAACTTTAAAAGATTGTTATGACTTGATTATGCTTCTTCCTTAACACTCAATTACAAGTTAATCACTATTTAACGATCTACTTTTATTAAGCACTCAAAGACATAACTTAATACCAAGTTATCTTAAAGTCTATCGGGTAAAGCTAGTCTGTATCTAAAGAGAAACTTCCTCGAACGGCTTAAACTTAACTTTAGCTTACCAAATGTGAGTTAGTCTATATGCCTTGAGGAAGCAGCACGTGTATCGTTACAGTTTTATGAAACAATCGTGCGACAACAGTCGCTGAAACTGAAAGCACCCTTCACCTTGGGAAGTCGGAGTTTCTGGGTCAGGGTCAAAGTGTAACATGAAGTTTCGCGAGTTTCCCGCTGCCGACCGTTTGGGAGGCGATATTGAGGCTCTCTTGCTGACAATATTGATATTAAAGCTCATCGTTTTGAAGGGTAATCTTTGAAACCGTGACGGTAAGAAAATTTAAGGTTAGTCGAACAATTTGCCGTCTAATACGAGGGTTTTTTTTAATCAGGCTTGCACTGTTTCATACTTAAATGATATAACGGTTTACTCACGCGTATTTATCGGGATAGCCCTACTAGTTTCGGACCCAACCGGAGTCCTTAATCATTGCACTGTTTCGTTGAGACCTAACCTATCCATCAGATCTTCATCAGAATCATAAAGTGTAGGTTCTATATAAAAGTAAACAGTGCATGTTGATATGAACAACCTATTAACGTATGTTGAACTATTAGCATACTTAAAGGGAACTGGAATTACTTGATAACTCGGTTACGTATTAAATGTAATGATTATCAAGTCGCATACCGGTATATCTGGTTTGTGTTTTATTGAGATGCACATATCGACTTGTATGTACGATATATTGTCATATGGTTAGTCAACGTGTTGGGTTTTATTGTTATTCCACGTGTTAACAATATACATTTGTATTTATAGACGAAATTGAGAGGTTAAAAATAAAATCTGTGGAACTAGGGAAATGTACAAATTCAACTCAAATTTTAAATAAAATTTGCTAAAACTCTAATTTCTTTTGTTAGGAAACAACGAAATACTAAGTCTATATAGGTACATACACTTTCACATGAGGCGGCTAGGTACTATGAAAATCTTTGAGAAAATGATGTAGGCTCCTTTGACGAGCGAACGAGTGTTTGTACGTGCTATGCATGAGATTATGCCCGAGGAAAGTTTATACAAGAAGATTAATATCTAAAAGAAAATGTAGCCTTAACTTTTTAAATATTTCTCAAAGGAAACAAAGTAAAACTTACAAAAACGTGTACCTAAGCTTTACTGAAAAGTAATTAGTTATTCTAGCAATTTCAAATAAGAATGTTTTTATTCCAGGGTCTTTACCAAGCAAATTTGAAATCATCACAAAACTGATCACCTGTGGTGATTAACTGTCAAATCTTCCTTATATGAGGTGAGTAGGTACTTAGCCCTACAATTGCACATTATAATGATTTACTAGAATTTCTCTGACCTCGGACATCCGTGACTCATTAATTTCTCTTACGAGTCTTATCAACAGTGACCAGTGCTATAAATAGAATAATTACTGTCATCCGATCTGGTCATAAAATATAATTACCTACCTGATATCCATATCTTAAGGTCATGGCCGACATGCCAGATTGAGTCATTGCAACTGAAAGATGCTGGTTTCAGTTGCGATAGGGGGTCCATCCATTCCGGAATCAATTCGAAGTCAAAAATAGAGCCATAACTGATTTGGCTTAAATGGTGGTAGATTCTCCGGACTAAGAGCCACCGGAGTCCTTTAGAGCAAGCATAAGTGATCCCGCGACTAAAGTCTATTCAGTAGAAAAGGATCCGAGAGTTTTTAGTCGGCACGAGTCCAACATATCACACCTTCCCTTTTCGGTGTGGGTAGAAGTCACGAGCTTTTTACCCCGGAAAAAGGTACAAAAGGTGAGATTAATTTAGTCAAAAACATAAAACATTTTGCTTTGCTGAAATAATAAAAATCTACTAAAGCATAACCGCAACGTTAAGTTAATTGCAAGTGCTACAGATTATGACCAAAATTATGATGTCATGTGACTTTTTGTTCTTAGTTTTTCATCACGTAAAAAAGAAAATAAGCGACCAACATACTGTTTTGTCCTATTATAATATTGCAAGTGTAGTTAGTTTCACTTTAGGCAACATTGCTTGATATCAAGTTTGTATAAAGTTATCAAGGCAACAGGGAAAGTTCTTGCATATGTATTAAATCTCTATTGTTATTGGCGATAGAATCTGCAAGGTTAGAATTACAGCTTGAACAAATATTGCTCATATTATTTACCACGGTTCGATTGATGCATCGCTATGATAAACTAATGTAGCATACGTCATAAGAAATATTAGAAAAACATTCTCACTAATGGTAATGGCTGACACAATTACATACGCGTATTGACGAAACCTGCCACGTAAACTTTCGCTGCGTACATTTACAGAATAACGAGACATAGGTGTAAGTACGCGGTAAGAATAGTATATTTACATGCGTATATACGTGCATACATGTAGCATCGGAACACACGTAGTGATGTACCAAACGTGACTATTGCCTAGTACCTAGTGTACGCCGTGTTTCGCAGACGTGGCGCGATGTGAGTCTATCACGTAGATAACGCAAGTAAAAGTTATGTAAACAATGTCAAAGGAACGTCAATATTATTATCTATGAAACTATTTGCTGTTATAAGCACGAGATTTTTGCATAACAAGATTAGCTGGCGCAATCTCTCGTGTATCGTAAATGACGCATTTGTTGAAAGTACCTACTCCCTACTTTGTACATCTGTAAAATAGTCCGAATCAGCAACAGTTTTACAAAAAAAAGACGTTTTTTTGTCATGGCATCCGCAAAATTATTGGAATGTTTTGAACCCAAATTACCTGAATATTTTTTAGTAAAAAGCATATTGGCTTATTTCATAAAACGTCAAAAGTATGTGGCTATAATGGTCAGGTCCAACCATATTCTTTTACGACTACCGTCATACGCCAGCAAGCATAAAATATATTCACAACGCTGTCCGCACTCTGCGATTGTTAAAGAGATCTCACTCAAATACGTTTTAGTGTATTTTGAAGTCTTACGTAAAAGTTAGATAACGAAAGCGGTTAAACCTAAATATGATACAGATCGTAATCAAGAATAGACTTTGATTTTGATACGAGATTATTTTAAGTGAATACCAAAGTCCAAATTTGCACAGCAGTTATTGAATCGACAGTTATATAAATAGACATACAGAAATGTCTAAACTTAGTTCTATAGCCATTTATTGTTGTATAACTCAGAAATGTTACACTTTATTTGCTTATGAAACTTTTGAGTATATGAAGGATGTCAACAAGTTAATGGACCGTGAGAGATCAGAACATGCGTTGCTTATCGTAATGCAATAATATTTACTAGAACATTGTATATAAAATACTATTACAAAAACTCACATGTTTCCACAATAAAAATATCCATTAAGACTTGATCGAATTTGGTATATTAGAATTTGGAAACCAATAAATTCTGTCGCTATGGGAATGAAATAAGTAAAACTATATCTTAAGTTAGCATAAAACGTACATAAAAAATTCCGACTATTTTCGATAAAACACAGTCTTAACAAAGCGACACAAAGGGGAATAAAAGCCAATTTTTAACGACATTTATTTAGGTCACATACGTGCTACCTAGAACATAGGTCGGTTACAGTCTAGACTAGCCTACAGGCCTATACATAGCATTATTTAGATGACGTCAAAGAGAAAGTATGGAGCTTAGCCTTTTATTTTTCGCTTGCCTTTGTTACCAGACAATAGTTGCTCTTATATTTTTCAGAGTTGTAAACCTCTTTGACCCAGCTGTGAGAAGGAGGTTGGGTTTCTTATATAAAACTTTTTTCAGAAATATCACTGTAACATAAAAATGTGCGTGGAATTCAGCTAAGATATTTGTATAAATTATAAAACCTACTTTCTCTACAAACGGGGCATAAAAATACTGCGTAATTACACTTTTTCAAAAAACAAGTAAATTCAAGCATATTTCTGTAACCACCAAAAGAGATACACAATGTGCTTTATTTTAATCTGTGTGTGTCCCACCCACGGTGGGGTTACATTGTCGACCTGTTAAAATGTTAATTATCATAATGGTTAAACAAACAGGGGGCGAACCTTTCCCCTTCAACGTAAATATGCTGCCAGGGCATTCGCACATGTACACTACACTTTGGAATGCTGCTTTCGACAGCAAACGAGCGTAAATCGAATTATATAACTTAATTTGCATATAAGTTGAATAACTACACTAGCACACTTAGGAAGAAAGTTTTAATTGTTTTATTAAAAGTTTTTTGGCTTCAACGTCTTCGTAAAAGAGTGCTCAATGTCAGATCGATATACACATCGGGAATATTACAAGTAAATACAGACTTGAATTATGTTAAGTAATACAGTTTTATAGACCGTGTACATCGCGCCGGCTGATCATGAACCGGCAATAAACGGCCGTGAAGTAGCTCACGCATATTAATCATTGTAATTGCAGTTTCGGTTTCATCTTTACTGGGTAAGTAACTACATAATTGATGGTTTTTTTCTTTGAATACATAGTAGTCTGCATTGATGACCACCTGCCATTAATAAGTGTATGTGTACAGAGAAAGTAGTAGGTATTTCCCTCTTCTCATAGTACAATAAAAACAACACTCCATACTTTTATATGTAGTAAGTTGCAAGTATGTAGTAAAACCTCTAACACAGAAGATTTATTACAATAACTCCGTGTATTTATAAGAATTAACCAATTAGAACAATTACCTTTATAATAACATATGATTACAAAAGGTTATGAGGAAAACCAGTTCATTTGAACTACGAGTATAAAAGCGGTAATCAAAGTAATCAAACTGTTTTTCTTACGTAAATAATGCGTAAGGCAGTTGTCACGTGGGGTTCAATATAAAATTAAGCTAGCATCATATATTTTATTTGATGGAAAGACTTCCGCGTAATTTCCATAACATGTTCATGTCTCAACCCAGTTATTTGACATTATCTACGATCTGTTCGATGACGTTAAAGTATACGCTTCGGTTATAAAAATATTTGGGCAATTTTGGATACAAACTTTGTTTGTCCTTTTCTACATAGAGCAAGAGTGATGATAGTGTCGTTCGATATTTCGTGAATACATACGTTTTTCAGCATATCGATATAACTTTAACATAAAAATGAAACTCAAACTAGTTTTTCGAAATGTCGCTAAACAGAAGTTTCTCGTATTCTCAAAGTTTGAAGCACTAACAGTTCGTAGTTCGGAAGAGACGAGTGGGATAGTTTAATGGAAACTTACGCTGTATCAGATATTCAGAGTAACATACCTACAACATTATTACATTCTAAACCTTACAACGTAGTAAATACGAATTAACTTGCGCAGTAATTAAAATATTTCATCGTTCAGAGCTAACGACTGCAGAATTTTACATATTTTAACAATCATATCAATTCCTACGCTTATTGCTCACGTGCGTCAGAAGAAACGAGTTACGTCAAGAACTAGGTACTATACAATACACTATGAATGTTTATCTACGTGAATATGTAATGGGCCTAGAGACGACCAAACAGGTTATTTCTGTTGGAACTGCTTGAAGTTCCTTTAAATCAAACTGCGAAATCCAGAGCGAAATGATTCACAATTACACAACAACAACAACAACAGAAAATTTAATCAAACGATCTTCAAACAAGTGAATGTTTGACGTCCCTTTCAAGCCATATTTGCTCGTCTCAACCCTTAAGAGTTAAGTCATAAGCTTACCTTGGCACACAAATAGAGTGATAGATCCCGTAATTCCGTAACACGTGGATGAATTCAGGAAGCGTCCGGCAGGCGCCCATGATACTAAACGCTGCTAACGAACAATTCCATATCATTAGAGTTCGTCGCAGCTCGAATCTGAAACAAAAGAGAAATATATAAAATACATGCGTTTGTTTGGACTATGTCTATCTACACTAATATTATAAAGAGGAAAACTTTGTTTGTTTGTTTGGTACAATAGGCTCAAAAACTACTGGACCGATTTTAAAAAATGTTTCACCATTCGAAAGCTACATTATCCACGAGTAACATACCTAGACTATATTTTATTTTGGAAAAAAATAGGGTTCCGTAAGATATTTGGATTTTTCGGACACAAACTGAAACAAAACAACCAAAGTAACCAAATATACACGCGGGCAAAGCCGCGAGCGGACAGCTAGTGTTAACATAATAGGGATTGGCACTATTAAGCCAAATCTATCCTTTATAGCTCATGTTAATAATAATGTCCGGACCGATTTCAACGCGGGACATATTACAGTGCACAAGCGTGTCCGCAAACAGGTGCACTCTCTGTTCCTTTACTCTTATATTCCGGTGGGACGGCAATCCGACACGACTGGACAAAAATTGGGCCCAGGACTCACATTTTTACGTGCCTTCCAAAACACGGAAGTTGTGAAATTAATTTCTAAAACGCACACAACAACAACGAAAAGTTAATGCGTGTCATGGAGACCGAACTCGAGACCTTTGTCTTGGTAGTTTAATACATGTCTTGGACAAAATTACTGTGACCCCACTAACAGAAATAATAACAAATTAGTTACATAATCCTAGCAGGTACAGATACAACAGCTGTGATTTTATAATAATTATGGTCAGCGATGTCAAGTTCAGCGGTTCACGTAACTATTGCCTTTGTTAACTAAAGACGATCATTTAAACATTACCACATACTATCTTCTATTATTACATTTTACCTATATAAATTATATCTTACATCTCAACATTAATTGGTGCTACACGAAGCGCGTGTTCATTTTATAGGAAAAAGGAGATTTTATTTAGTTGACTTCGGGATAAATTTGCAACTATCATTTAGATATAGGCTTCAACTCCATATAAGAAGGTGAGATCCGTGGTACAAACAAAATCGGTAAAACAACATGCTTCCAAACAAGGACATTAGAACAAATGGTGTCGACTAAATGACGTTACCTAAGAGCCTCGCAAACTACAGACTTTATCGCCCGATAGTTTATCGGAATATCTGGTTGTGGGAGCCAAACAGACGGTCACCTGCTTTGACATATTTTTCAAGTTATTTCATGTCTTAATGTGCTTAAAGCCTAACCCGATCTATCAACCGATAAAAAGTTTATAATGTGCGCAGGTTCGAAACCTACATTGAAATTTCAAACTTTAATACAGACATTGAACATATTTGGAGGATAGTCAACGGCGTAATATCTATCTACGCCAGTATTCCGTCGATTGATAAGAGATATTATCAAAGGTTATCGCTTACGATAAAGGACATTCCATCGGTAACAATTCTATTATGTAATCGCTTGCTATGAAATGAAAATTACGGGTAGAGTGGGGTAGTAAATAGACCGGTTACGAGGACTAAGTTCTTAAATGTCTATTTGTCGCTACTGAACTCATTGAAATGAAGGAGACAGCAAAGACTAAGAGGGAACATAAGGCCGAGACTCCACCAAAGCGGAGATGTATGCGGTGTGCTATGTGCTATGCTAGGAGAGATGGTTTTTAGTTCGGGTGCGAGGCGTTGATTGCTAGTAGGATGGCCGTCGGACTGTGCGTCTTCCAAACACAGCTTACATCTTCGTTTTCATCGCAACATACGAAAATTACTCATCTCCGCACAGCGATATCCACTGAAGCTGAACGGAGAGGAGATATGTCAACACAATCCTATTGGTAGTTAAAAAAGACATTTCTCCGCTCGTCTCGTCTCCTCTTTGGTGGAGCCTTGGCCTAAGTAATAGACGGTCCAATATTTGGTCGGATGTTACATAAAACTACAAAGGAGTTTCGAATACAGCGAAGCGACAATTTAATAAAGACTGCTTTGTTGACTGTGACAATGAACAAACTTACATAAATTCATTAACAATAGATAAATTACATTATAATACAAAATGAATAACGAGCAGATGTAAATATTGAAGTAGGATAGTTGCGAATGTAATTTCATGTCAGCCCTTGATTAATTTTCTTGTGTTATGAACACCAATTGTCAATCCTAAGTAGATCATACATTGTAGTTAACCAAATCCGTAATGGTAACATTAATATAACTGCTCGGTGTTAGAGCTTATTAATTTTAATTGGAAAACGACACGATACTGCTGTATCGATGCACTTAACTCTTTGATTCGTCAAGGCCGGTAATTAATTATTTGACACTAATCGATGTTAGTAAAAATTCAATGAGTATTGCTTCGATCGATTGAAATGTGTATTTATTTAAACAATTAGTTTTGCTTGTAATTAAAAGATGATAGTACTTCCGGTTACAAAGCAAGTAATTGCTAAGATTTTAGTTACATAATCGTAAAGGACAATTAATTAGATAATATGTATTTGTAATATTTTAAAGCATACTGTCCGTGTCAAAAATGAGAAATTGTCTGTCTCTACAATATATTAAATGGAAACGTGACACGTTATAAATTGACCATCTAGATATTGAACAAAAAAAAGTCAATTTCGTAAGTAAAACATTATCGACACACATTGAAAACGGATGAAAGTGGTTTAAGGACATAAAAGTTATAAACTGAATACGTGCTCAGAGAACGTTACATAAAGGAATATCCGAAACGGTTTTAGCCAGTAAGCAGACAAAATCCATGAAGATTTTTCACGAAATTACGACTAACATAAACAGTGACCTTGGATTAAAAATACCCGTCGTAATTTATCTCATCGACAGGTCAAGGTCATACGAGTAACAGACAACACACAATACTTTATACTTTTTATAGTTCACATAAACTATTGTGATGGCATCCAGTCTGAACCGACCATACAAAATATGTTAATACGCAAACACAATAGATTTCCCATTGTGTTTCCGATAAGAGTATAAAAATAGAATTATTTTCGGTTAACATTAAAAACCTATTGAGAATTACTGTATAATGAATGACAAATAATTTAGATGAATACATTTCTGTGGGTTTCCTCGTCAACCAAGTCTCAGGTGACCAGAGATAGCATATGAAAGCAGTTGTTATTAGACCGTGGGAAAGCGTGGACTGGAACACAACCATACATAATACAGATTTAACTTCGCTGCGGATTTCGGCGTAAAAAAAGTTCTGATATTAAAACTGTCGCGATAAAATTGTCATTACGTTTTTTTTTCCGGAGCTAGGGACATCAAACGAAAATTAGCTTTTTTGTTCGGTCTAGATGCCTAGATTTACGAATTTAATAAATTCTCGTTCTTCCGTCCGTGATATAATTTTTTCCAAAAAAAAACAACAAAGAAAAAGTAACCTCTTTTCGCATCTGGGACAAAAGCAAGCTCATAAAATCATCCAGACTGGTAATTTATCCTCTTACAAATAAAGTGATATAATCCAAGGTCAACAAACCTGTTCCCAAAGGAACAGCGAGCCAGGACGGATTCCAATTGGCTACGTTCCTGAAATACCGCGCTCGCTTCATTCACTCCCGCATTCCCTTGTTCTCGAATACCTCTTCATAACCTTGCTTTAACACGGAAACCTTGACCATCAAATTGCCTAGGGATGGTCTTACAAAAGCGAATTTAATTAGCTATTGTAACAATAATATTGAGATTCAATCATCTTAAAAACCGAATATAAATTAAAAACAAATTGATTAATCACGCTAATCGTATTACTCGACAAATCACAGCTCATTCATCAAACTAAATACGTATTATTGATGTATACTAATTGAATGATTAATTCTAGTAGTGCTTATCAAGAAGACATGAATTAATTACAATAGTAGGTAATAAGGTGATTAGTGTATTGGATAATGTTGATAACGCGGTCATTGCTCGGTATAAAGGGTCAGCTGGTGAGTGTAAACTAGTATTGTGTTAGTGACCTACAGTAATTAGCGTGTATTTGCATTTTAAATGGAAAGAGGTTGAAGTTTTCATTGAACACCAACTAATTATATACATAATTATATTTATAATATTATAGCAGGCATACTAGCTGTTGCCCGCGACTTGGTTGGCGAAAAAAAAAAAATTGGGATGAAAGATTGATGTTTGCCGATTCTTAAACTGAATGCAAATACAAAATTTCAAGAAAATCGGTCCAGCTGTTTCATAGGAGTACGGTAACTAACATTGTGCCCTTGAAGTGCAGGTGCGCAGTATCAGGTTAGAAACAGGAGGATATTTGGATTTTTTCTGTACTCTCCTTTATGTGCTAATGTCTATTATAGTAAACTTAGACCAAGGTATTAAGAAATAAGAGGACCATTTAACGATCTCACAACACGCAAAAAAGATACAAGATAATATACTACAGTAAAATAGATTGTTCGAAGGACAATTCTGAGTTTCCTGGTACGATATTCACACAGGTATATCCTTCCGATTTCCCTTCCTCGACTTTTATGACACCCACGGGTAAAGAGGGGTCCAATCGTCCCCGAGTAGGTAGGTACTACAAAAGCAATTTGACACGCGTTTCCACTTACAATTATATTCTACTCAATATAATTAAAGAGCATGGCTTGCTTTTGTATGATCAACTTTTGGTCAACGGCTTTTGGAGATGATTCCTGTAATCTTTACGTGTAATATAATAATAATATTCCACGACTTTCACACAACGCCATCTAGTCTCAAACTAAGCAGAGCTTGTATTATGAGTATAGACAACTAATAAACATACTTATATATTTCTAAATACATACATATTATAGATAAATTACACCCAGACACAGAACAAATGATCGTACTCATCACACAAACATTTGTCCAGGGTGGGAATAGAACCCACGACTTCTGGTATAGCAGTCAGGGTCACTAACCACTAGACCAACAGGCCTGTCAAAGTAATAGATTGACGTTTCATTTGCTGAGATCAATGCAGTCAGTCATAGGATTTCAACCTTGTCAACTGGGATTTACAGAGATTAAACACACGGTAATGTTATCATAGTTTAACATTGACCTGTTACCTCTAACTGTAATTAAATCACTGTTTTCCTGATTCACCTCTGTCAAATTGAATGTAGAAATAATCATTAGAGATAAATCATAATTACTGGTTTGATCTGACCCTGATCTGAATATAAGTTATTAAAATGACATGCATTTAATATTTTTCTAGTATGACATACTATTCGATAGCATTAACAATGTAACCTAAAAATACCCATCCACGAAAACATTTTGCATACGTACAGAAAAGCATTTTCCGCGCAAGTCTAAAAGGTTACATGCAACATTTCTCGATACCTATGAAAATAGAAGAAATAAAAATCGAAAGTACGGATCTGTAAACGTATTCTTTTTAACTTTCGCGAAATTCGCACGAACGTTCCCATTAGCCTCCGTAACGTTCAGCAGAGTGTAAAACGAACGAGAGTTTATTAGGACGTGCTTTCACATTTCTACAAAGAAACGTACATTATTAGCAGGCGACCTGAGAAAATATTTACTTCAAGTATTCATTTCATTGTCGTAGTAAGTTGTGCGAAACGATTCTGACTACTACATAGTCAATTTCGCTGAGAGTTAGTCCGAGATATTTGTCACAGCAATTTAGTTTGAAGATGATATCACGCGATATTACTTGTGGGTTTTATAAGATACAATCTTTATAGCTAATTACTTTATTTGCACTCCTAGCTCATCCATCGGTAACTCTATGATTTGTTGGTTACAACCATTGTCAATCTTGGCTCACAGCTTTTAACTAAATGAGATGAAATAATTTATTCTGTAAGTAGGACAATTTTATCACTTTTACATGTCAAATATGTTTCGAGCTCGCCGGATTCGACATTTCCTAACTGACTACCCTGAAAAGAAATGTAGAAACAAACTCAGGGGTTTTTGTCTCTTTTAAAGTCCAGATATAAGGGCTTGCAACATGTAACTCTAAAATAAATACGATGCCACCGTTCCTGCGAGAAATAATTTCGCAGCTTTCTAAATAATTGATGAAGTCGAAAGTCGTAAAACATGCTCACATTTATTTTATATATTGTGATTAGATAGTTAAATAAAACTGTTTTTGTCTAGAAGATGTTTTATATTTGAGCAAGAGAACAACCCATAGATTTTACACACACGAATAGACTAGTGTTGCCAACCTTAGAACCATACTAGTAAAACTGACGAATCACTTTAAAGCTGACAACATTACAACAAAAACTAAATATATTTCCATTGCCATCTTATTACTTTAACACCCCTTCTCAATGAAAATATATTTCCTTAAAACTAGCATTTATTGGTATTATACATTTGTAAGCATTAAACCACACTTGTTTAAATATTTTATAATCAATTCCTTACTTAAAGGTTTAGTTAACATGTCTGCGGGTTGCTCATTAGTACTTACATAATTAATACATATTTTATTTAGTTTAACAAGTTCTTTAACAAAGTGATGCCGAATATCCACATGTTTTAATCATTTTATTGTATCTGTTTTGGCATTCACTATCGCGGACTGATTGTCACAGTATATAACAACAGGGCAAACATGTTCATAATGGAAATCAGACAATAAATTTATGAGCCAGGATGCCTCACTGGCAGCCATACTTAATGATACATATTCTGATTCTGTCGAGGACAAGCTTACTGAGGCTTGCTTCTTAGATGACCACACAACTAAACAATTTGACAGCATGAACATATAACCTGATGTGGATTTTCTGTCCCTGACATCACCTCCCCAGTCTGCATCACAATAGCCTTGCAGCACACTATTATTACATTTGTAAATTAATTTGTAGTTTAAGCTATATTTTATATATCTTAACACTCTCTTTAAGGCACTTAACAATTCGTTACTAGCACAAGTTTGGTATCTGCTCAACATAGACACTGGAAAGCATAAGTCAGGCCTAGTACCAGATGCAGCATACATTAAGCACCCTATAATCTGCCTACACAACTTTTCAATGTTTTTATCAACAGAGACACTGTCATTTGCAAGTATTTTTGTATTAAAGTTAGGATCCATAGGACTCAACATGTCTTTGCAACTGTCCATATTAAATTTTTCAAGAACATTTTCCAAATATTTGGTTTGATTTAGTTCTGTTGTTCCAGTCTCCAAATTTTGCTTTACACTAATGCCCAAAAAATTTGATATAAGCCCCATATCTTTCATTTCAAATTCTCTATTCAATATATCTTTAAACTGTGAGATATGTCCCTTATTTGACCCAAACATCAATATATCGTCTACATATATCAGAACAAACATTTTATCGTTGCCTTTGCATCTTTTGAATAAACATGAATCACAACTAGAGTTTACAAAACCTTCTCTATACATGACTGAATTAAATTTATTGTTCCAACATTTAGGTGAACTCTTTAAGCCATATAATGATTTATTTAATTTTACAACATTATTTTCCCCAGAATAGGCCCCTTCTGGCAATCTAATATACACCTCTTTATCAATATCACCATACAAGAATGCCCCAGTAACATCCATTTGAAATATGGGTAGGTTTAACTTAGTTGCTACTGCCACAAATACTCTAAATGTTGATAGCTTTGCTACAGGAGCATAAATATCACTCAGATCAAAGTCACTATTTTGCTCGAACCCCCTAGCGACTAACCTTGCCTTATATTGTTTAAAATTGTTACTCCCCTTTATTTTAAAAACCCACTTGCTACTAATAATATCTTTACCTACTGGTGCAACACAGAAATTCCAAGTGTTATTGTCTTTTAAAGTTTGCAATTCTCTATTTATTGCTTCCAACCACTTACTTGCATCTGACCTTTTCATAGCTTCCTTGTATGTTGTTGGCTCACTACTTTCACTAACAACATTTTGACATTGATAGAACGATACTTGTTTTCTTACTCTTTTGCTTCTTTCATCTCGAACTTGTAATGTATCATTCACAGTATCATTCTCATCGGACAGCTCTTCATCTGACGGTTCATATTCACTGAAAGACTCACTCTCACCTGTAGATGAATCTATGTTATGATCAGTAAGTGTATTATTTAGTGTATTTTCTGTTTCACTCATTGTTATTGTTTCTGGGATAACATTTTGTGTTGGTTGGCTATTTAAATCCAATGTTACAGTTGTCTCTTTCTCTCTGTATCTGTCTTGGTTTATGAAAATAATATCTCTTTTTGTATCTATATAATTCTTTTCTGGGAAATATATTCTGTATCCTTTCACCTGTTCACCATAGCCAACCATTACTCCTTTCTCACCCTTTTGATCCCATTTTCGTCTTTTGTCCTTAGGAATGTGGACATACACTGGAGAGCCAAAAACTTTCAGCCGATGAATGTCATATTTTTTAGCTGTCCACATTTCAAATGGTGATTTTCCATCTTTACCTTTTCCTGTCCTATTTAAGACAAAAGCGGCAGTATTCACCGCTTCAGCCCATAGTTTCTTTGGTAAATTTTTGGCATGTAGCATAGTCCTTGCCGCTTCTACGAGTGTCCTATTTTCCCTTTCCGCTTTCCCGTTTTGTTCTGGTGTATAGGTAACAGTCTTCTGGTGAATTATTCCACGCTTGGAGCACATATCCATCACTTCTCTGTTTACAAATTCCAAGCCATTGTCTGTTCTAAATATCTTAATTTTATTACCGGTTACATTTTCAGCCATGTTAAAGAAATCTTCCAGACAACGCTTTATTTCGTGTTTGGTTTTAACGAAGTAAATAGTTCTATAATTAGAATAATCGTCTTTCAGAACGACAAAGTATCTTGATCCGCTGATCGTTTCTTCCTCCATGGGTCCGCAGGTATCCCCATGTATTATTTCACACGTTCTAGTGCTCAAAGTTTCACTCCTCTGAAAGGGTAATCTATGTATCTTACCCTTTAAACAACTTTCACATTGAGGCACATTAGTTTGTTTTATCTCAATGTTATTTTCTTTCAATATTTTCTTCACGTAGTCAAAATTTTGGTGTGCTAATTTCTCATGCCATTCGCACAGATCGTTTTTCACTACTTCTGTAGCATTCGCCACTTCGCATTTAAACCGAAAATCCATATAAAAAGAGTTTTCAACTCTTTTTGCAATTGCACAAACAACGCCATTTCTATAAAATTTACATAAACTGTCATTTGTCACAATGACGTATCCCCGGTCAGCAGCGCGGTTCACAGATAGTAAATTTGTCTTTAGGTCGGGAACGTACAATACATTGTTTATGGTCGTATCTAACCATTCACTCCCATTGCTAACTTGCACCGCCATCTGTCCATAGCCTAGAGCACTAATTACGGCACCATTACCGACAATCACGGACTTTTGCGATGTGCTTGTATACGAAGAGAATAGCGATAAATCACGACACATATGCTCACTGGCCCCCGAGTCCACAAGCCACTTTGATTTTTCATATTGTTCGCACACAGTGTTCGACATTATAAACGCATTACTCATCTTTTTGTTTTCTTTTGACTTTCTGAATCTACACTGCGCTTTGATATGTCCAAGCTTGCCACAGTAAAAGCATTTATTACCGTTCATCTTTTTCTCATTGTCTATGTTACTGTTACTTCTACACTCAGATTGGAAATGCCCGGTTTTACCGCATTTAAAACACTTTGCGTTTCTTTTAGCTATGAACGCCGACGAGGCAGGAGTATCCTGGGTTTCTTCTGTCTTTTCTTTTACCCTCTCCTCCTCTACTAATAACCGAGCTACCAAGTTATCAAATGTTTGTTTTTCGTCAGGTGCGGACTCCCACGCAGATACGAAATGCTTATACTCGTCTGGTAGGCTCATTAGGACTTTAGTTATCGCGAACTTATCAGAGATTTCTTCTCCCATTTGCTTTAACTGATTTTGCATTTCTTGAATTCTTGATAAGAATATTGACATATCAGTTCCTTTATCATATTTGTATTGAAAAAACCTTTGTTGAATAATATGGATACTGGTTTCTGATTTTTGTTCGTATACACTTAGAAGTTTCTTCCACATACTAGCTGACGTTGTACACGAAATGAGATGTAACATAACATCCTCGGACATCCTTGTCACTAACAATGTTTGGGCCTTTGCATCGCTAGTTTCCCAGGCGGTTCGTGCAGCTGCCTCTTCAGGTTTTGTAGTTTTACCTTCTACAATGTCTAGCCATCCCTGACCTCTCAGTAATACTGTGGTTTGAAACTTCCATATGTTCCAGTTTTTAGTTCCTTCCAGCTTCATTACGTTGCTTGTATTTACTTCCATCTTCTTGCCTTGCCTTGCAATACTGCAAGTATTTTTCTTTCTTGACGAAAATAACTGCACACACGCCGGCAGACCTAACCTCACTTTTCGCCAATGTTCACAGTTTATTTAACTTTTGCACTGCACTTTATGTCCTTTACTTTTATCGACAGGTAGGCGTTTCTGGGCCCATAACCTGTGATTAGATAGTTAAATAAAACTGTTTTTGTCTAGAAGATGTTTTATATTTGAGCAAGAGAACAACCCATAGATTTTACACACACGAATAGACTAGTGTTGCCAACCTTAGAACCAAACTAGTAAAACTGACGAATCACTTTAAAGCTGACAACATTACAACAAAAACTAAATATATTTCCATTGCCATCTTATTACTTTAACATATATAATCATCGTCCTTGCCCTTTAGTATTAAGAGTGGGCATAAAAGGTGAAAACGTAATTTAATTTCGACAAAAATACGTGACTGATCACCGACATTATGGAGTATAAAATATTTTTACGGTACCACGGATTCATTCACACCGTTTTTACCACCGACTTTTTTTGTTTTTGTTTTCCGATCTCTATAATACCAGTAAGAAACTACTAGCCGTTATTATTGTATAGCCTCCTATGATTTATAACTTATGTTATGTGGCACAAGTAATAGTTTGACCGCTTTACTCACAATAAATTACCCCTCTTAAACTGATTAGAATAATAAAGTAAGAGTAATAAAGTAATAAACATGGTCTAAAGTATGAATAAGCCATTGACACATCAACAAGGTCGTCTAGTCAATTATCCATCATAATAAACCTTTTAGGGTTCAGAATAAATAGACCTAGAACAGAGGTTTCGTTCAAAATCTAGTTTCAATAAAACATTGAAATTCTCTTATGTTGGAGCAATCAACGTAAATGGGTATCTCAATGAATGCTCAATGATAGAAAAAAGGATTTTACTTTATATTTATGTTTTTATAAACTTTTGCCCTGTATTATCTATTTTTCTTTAGCAAATTGCATAAATATATCGGCAAAACACGTGTCTTAATCATTGTTGTGTCAATAACTGAGATAAAACAGTTTCCGAGACACTGATAAGTGAACGTTGATAATATAATAAATAATACGACAGGTAACATATTGTATGTAAATTGTAGATTACATCAATGCTTGCTCTTTAACGGTAGGTAACTTTCAAGTTTTCAATAACCCGTGCATTTTCCCAACAATGATTTGATAAGAATTATATACCTATAAAATAGTTTTTCTTTAATATAGGTAAATCTATCTGACTCGTATTAAGCATTCACTATGATTCATTATAGCAGTAAAATCTCAGATTACGCTACCGAAAACATGTTTTTTTTTGTTTCAAAAAGCAGACCTGTATAATATTCAAGAATGACAACATGGCTATATCATCACAGAGAGATTAATTTACAGCTATAAAAACCAGCCAAAATAACTAGACACATACATTTTAATTTGGCGAAGACAATCTGCGAGACGGGCAGCCTCATCTGTCAGGACCCGACACGCCGTCATTGGTCAAAGAAATACATTTCGTGACGTTGAGATAGGTCATTGACTCCAAACCTGTCTCCACATCAATCTATTGACACCCAACACCGCGGTCATTGTCAGCCATTTGCGAAAACAATTGAAGTTTGATTCAACTTATGTACATCTAGCGAAATGTTTAACAAGTTTTTTGTGATTGTTAAATCATACAAACAAAAATAGAGTTTTAGTTGTTGTACGTAATATCCGACTCCTCTGACCTGTAGGTAGGACAAGCAATAAAAACGATGGAATTTTTAAACAGTTTTTTGCGCATTAAAAATGAATTGAGCTGTTCAAAAAAAAACATAATTAGTCATTGTCCAAGTTTTTCTGTGATATAGCATTTTATAGCCAAGAGACAAACCCCATACGTAGTCTCTTGAAATAGTGGATATCATCATCATCATTCCCCTGCCCTTATCCCAATTATTATTATTTGGGGTCGGCGCAGCATGTCTTCTAAAGTCATAGTGGATATAAAAGAATAAATGTGTATTCTACGGCAGTAATAAGCAAGGTCGTTTACAGGGTATCTACCTTAAGTAGGAAGTCTTGATCTCCTTGTAACAAGGATTCTTGGCGTTGGAAAACTTCGTAATTGCCCTCTTATAGTAAATGTAGCACACTTTAAGGAAAACTTATTTTAAAGTACAATTATTCATCGAAGTTGCCAGTGCTTCCTTGATTTAGTTCCAAATCGTAACTTTATATTTAAAATATATTTTATCTTTATTCTTGCAGAGATGTGCTGAATTACGGTTCTGTTGTTTTTTTAATAATTCTCACGCCTCGAGTTGAATGGTTAGAACAATGCGAGAAAAAAGTAATGAATGTAAAAATATGAAAGGAACATGCTGCTAATTGCCGAGCCTGGGGCGTTTTTGCAAAACTATCCATTAAAATTGTGTTTTATACACTATTGGGATTAAAAAAATATTATAAGCCATTGCCCAGCATATTGCTTCTGAATCCAAATGATGAAGCAGACAGTATCCACTGATTCAAGTCGCTGCATAGTAACAGTCATTCAAACACACACACACACGAAGGTCGGATTAGTACTTCCCACAAACAGCTGACGTTGACAGTCATCTCGTGAATCATATGCCTTATGATCGAGCAGTCGTTTAAGATTAAAGGATTAGATCTGAGTCATTAAAACTGTTATATCATTTGTGTATTACTGCCGACCTCAGTTATCGTTACAGATAGGCTTTATCATCGCATGATGCCGAGTGGTGTGATACTGATAGTGCCAGTGTGCCACGTTCAGTACCATTTACGAATGCAACACATCAATACGTTTAAATATCTCGGTAGCATCGATGGTTAAAATAGCACGCATGGGAAGAAACATAGTTATATAACTTTTAATATGTAGATATGGTGAATTTACTAAGTCATTCTTATATGAAAGACTATGAAATTTATCGCAAAACGGCACGTCATTTATAAAAAAAAAATTAAAGATTCTTATTATCTATAAATATCTGTTAAATTACATAATATCCATAACAATTACATCACATTTAGAAATAAAATTGTAATGCACTAGTAAATGGTGTTCAAATATAATTTGTACAAGTTACAGACACTTTCATGATAAAATTAGGTCTGATTAAAAGATTGCAATAGTAAACTGCCTTATCACTATGCCACTGATAATAAACCACGGAAATTTAGCGACACCTGCTTCGTACGTAACGTGTATGACTACGATATTTTTTGTAAGATATCCTTCCTTTTAATTTCAATAACAATACCTGCAAGTTGCCTACAACAGCTGAGCCTCTTCCTATATAGAAAAGACTCAACTATTCTGAGCATTGATAACTACACTCTTTCTCTAAAAATCTAATACTTATAATACAGGTTTCCCCTACAAATTCACAATGAAACATTGTGCTTTAGCTTCAATTCAAATAAAAATATTTGTTAACTAGATGATTTTTGTGATCGTGTTGGTATGAGCCATTTGTCGGACTTTTAGAGCTTGTAATTATAATATTATATTGATAACATAGTTAGCCATGGAATGAAAGGACTCCGAAATGAACTACGCACGCAAGGGTCGTGCAAAGTCAGACAGTTACCTATGTTTTTATTTTACGCATACCTATAGCTGTATAAACAAGTGAAGCTATTTGTTTTTATATTATACCGCAGCCGATATCGCGCCGAGGTCCTTTTCAAATATAAGAGGTTATACAAAAATATTTACTTGCTGACAGCAAAAAAGCTTTTGTGGAAACAAAAGAAGTTCGAAGTGGGCTGTAGGGTAAACTAAGTTGGATAAGGGTTTTTGAAGATCAAAGCATATTTACTTACCACTTTTTATTTATACCTGGTATAGTATATGATATTACAGAACACTTAATAAGCAATAACCATCTTCATTAATTGCCACCAATAAAACTCTGACAATGGGTAATCTCTCACTTTAATTAAATAAGAATTCTTATAATAAAACAAAATTTTCTATGAAAAATGGGGTAGTTAAGACGTAACTAATATCTAAAGTTTCATTAAAACTTTCCAGTGAGCCAAATTACAGACATTCTCGAGAAGATATTTTTATCCGACTCGCCTGATATTCTAAGCACTAGGTATTTTGGTGAATTCCTTTATTCGTTCGTCTTGAATAAGAACATTTTAAATAGTTTTGGACTTATCATGCCTTGTTACGTAATATATAAACATCCGGGATAATATTATCGATATTTTTGAAACAATTCTGATAACATAAGACCCATCTTTAACCAAATTGATCTTTAACCAATGTTTCAGACACATTAACTTCTAAACAATGTTATTTTAAATGTACGAAAAATACAATACAATTCACTAAAAGAAAAATCCTGTAATAACTTAAGGTAAAGTTATAAATGTAAATATTAGAAACTACAGACCACATTTCTTAGAGTTTCTTTTTCACGTAATGTTATCAGTAGGAAATATCCCCCCATTGAGATAAAATTCTGAACATATTTCATTCCCAACCCTACTAGCAGCGAACGACACGAGCGAATAAAAAAGAAAACCCGGAAAAAGCAATTTAAAACCTCTTTTAAAATACACGAGCACATTAAAGTCTAAAATACGAACCGGTTCAGTGGAGGTTCGTAAATTGCAGTGAAAAACAAAAATGGCGACGACATTTCACCCATCATATTCGTAGAAGGTTCAAGGTAACCAAATTACTCGAGGACCTTGCTTTAACGGCTTTTAACATCGGAAACGTAGAAGTCAATGCCCGAAAAACACACGCTGTAAAAACATCTACATATTATATTTCGCTATAAACCAAAATTTCATACAACCACAGTAAAAGCCGGATTTTGTTTCAAATATTCTTTATCTTATCAGACACGCTATTGTAGCTAAACGTGACTACACAAACCCAATTTATTATAAACGATTCCGAAAAGGAAAATGGAACAATGTCCTTACAATTTGCGAACAATTTGAAATATTAATTTAATGCTCTGAGGCATCGTTTGCGCGGGTTACTGTGCGATAGAAAAAAATCTTTACTTTCACTTTTACTTTTTGTGGTGATTTTCGACGTAATTATGTGAATACAAAGCTTCATAACGATCGATACCACTTGAATGGGAATTATAGCATAATCTCCGTTTTTATAAGTGGTCGTCGGAGGTCCAGAAGCACTCGGTCGACTCTCAGCGTCTCCTCAAAGACTGGAGAGTTCGTAACTAGGTCGCAAAATCGCTAACGTTTTGAACAAGAATTACAAACTCGAAAAATCAATATCATCTACATAGTTAAACAGAGAGTCAGCATTATTCACAGCGATACAAATAAACTTTATGATACAGTTTAAAGTTGCTCAGAGTAAAATATTTCACAGAGGGTAGCCAGAAATTGGTTGCGGTTTTGCCACCCCCATGGCCTTGGCGTTAATTTAAATACTCACAGCATCTCCACAAGGTTATTTTAATCATTTTGAATATCTCTATATTTTAGCTTAGCTTCAAGTTAAACAAACCCGCCCCGAATATTGATGTGAAAACGTTTTGCAAATAAGATTAAGTATACACGATATAAATAATTTAAATCAGATATATTTTAGTCAGCGAAGCGAGATAAAATACGTTATCATGTGGAATAATAAAGATACTAGACTCATATTTCACCAATTGGAATAATACTGTCACACATCACAAACGAACGTGACGTCGTTTACTGAGCAAAGTTTTTGAACAAATATTCAGTAGGAATTTATTGTCCCAAGACATAATTTCGTATTCTGTAGAAGTCGTAAAACATAATAAATCTAACATTTACATTGCTCATTACACAATAGTCACTCCCTGAATTGTTGAATGAACAACAAATATGGGTCAAGCAAGCATAGGATTCGATCTCTTTCTATTAGACTTAATAAAACAAGGACGGAGTATAGTTAACTTCATTATCATGGTTAATTGATGTTCGTAGTTAGTTAAGATTGTGAATGTCAATATCATTGGACAAACTGGCAATGGAATGAGGTTAGTGACCTTAGCGCTTGCTAATCCGCGGCAAAGGTCCTCTAAGCCGATTGAGGCTATCATGTGTTTAACGACAGCTCGACTACTCAACATGTGAACTCAATAAAATCTACCTATTCTATTATTTTCAAAGAACTTAACGATTTTTTTAATCTTTCTTAAGAATAATTGGTCTATTGCATATAATATTTATTCTACTTCTTTAACTAACATTCTGCTACTTAAAATGACTGTTGTTGGCCGCCATGCGTAATTACATATTTTAATTATAACATAAATAGATAATATGCTAAATGATTTGCTATCACACTATCTTGTTGATTGCGGGATTTTTAATTGAATTCTCTATAGCAAATTGATTTCTATGAGTCATCTATTTTAATGATTAGACTAAACGTTTTTTGTATGCTGCTTTAAATACAATTACATAAGTTGTTAACTTTTGTTTCGATTAAAATAAAACAGAAGTACCTCTTCATTAATAAATTATAATTATTTATAGATAAAGAGCACATGACGAAGTTATTTCAGGTTTTAACTTGTATATCATTAAGTAACACACTTGCGATTGTTATCTAGCAATGCTTACCTACTCAAGGTTCGCGATACGGTAAATTATATTTACGTGACGTAATGAATAGCGATGCTGAAACACTTGTCTATTCGTTGGGCACGTCTCCAATAAAATCAACTCGGTTACGTCACATGCATAAATCATATTCAGCACTTTTTAGTTATTATAAACGACTCTTACATATCAAAACATTTGGAAGACAACCTGCGCTCAGAAAACGCTTGCTTCCAATCCTATCGCAAACAAAACGAGCTTATTTCTGTTCCCATCAATTGACATCAATCAGCTGGCAATGTTGACATTCCTGAATCATTGCGATGTGAGCTATGTACTTCGACAGACGGTCACTAAATATAATAAACAGCTGAGGTCTCATATCTAGTCAGATGCAGCTGCCGAGTGAAAGTTTTGGTACATTTCCAAGACGGCCAAGCGTTATTGGATTTTTGATGAAAATTGTTATGAGAAAAAGCAAACGGATTTGATATCGTGCCCACGAATGGCAATCGATTCGCCCCGACATAATACCTAATATAAAAGTTATACGTATTGAATAAATCAGCGGAAAGCGAAAACAGTTTTAGGAACTTTATGCGGGTGTAACAAAGGGAAACTCAAACATCGAAAACACATTGCGATCGATATTCCACTAACTTTAACAATGAATACAGGGTGAACTTCGTTGAAACCCAAAGAGTACGAAATGATGTAGTGAGACACGAACAATGAATGGCATCACGTGCAGACACGGCTTCAATGCACACGAATGAACTCCTACAGCGAAATGACGTCATAATTAATTTGTGGAACATTATGCCACAGACAGCTACAGAGCAGGCGACAGAGACTGCGCTTCTGTTACGTAAAACTTGCCATACACTAAAATAGACGATGACTAAATAATGAATAAGCTTTCTTAAGGATAGTAACAAAAACTTAATGACATTCTATAGCATTTGAGGTTTTAAATAGTTCGTTATAGTTAAAAAAAGACTTGCAATGGATGTGTGCATTTAAAACGACTGGCCTAACGAATAGTTAATACAACCAGTGTACAAGTATGACAAAGGCATCAATGAACATCTAAATTTAGTTTCTCTGTGATGATACCGAAATTGTTGTAAACAAACAGATTCGTTACCACTAAAACGTGTCGATGAAAGACTTAAAAACTCCTCTGTTTAAACTCAGATAGCGCAAGAAACCAACTTTGTATCCAAAATATCTAAATAGGAGCGACTGTTCGGCGGTAAAGCAATAAAAATGTTGTTTACGTTGCACGAACTGTTTATAGTGTTCTAGCTGGGGCGATCCACTGATCTCGATCTGAAGTCAATGTCAGCTTTAGAAAACGATCGATAGAAGGGATTTCGACTGTCTTGTAAACATTTGGTCTGAAGCCAGATTACTCCTTGCGAAACGGATGATGGAAATAGACATGTCCAATTTTCCATATCAGCTGTATATGGCAAAGTCCGGTCATTTTGAATAGTTTTCTATAGCAATTGATTACAAAACGAGGTCCAGTTAACTGGGGATTTCCTCAGGTTACGTAAACAGCTGATCATCCGATCAAACGTTCCACGTTCAACACGCATCAAAGGTTATGTCACATTGAAGCCTACGGATTACACTGAAAATAGATGACACCCACCTTGACCCGCTTCACTTGTTTTTTAATAATATTATCGTAATCGATGTAATGTGACTAAAGGGTATTTCTGTATTGAGCGATGAATACATGTTCAGGGGTTAAGCGATGAGAATACGAAAATATACAGATTCAATAAGAACGCCTACTCATTGTAATCTCAAGGTCTCCGGTGAATAAATACATCCTAACTGATGTAAATCAAATGTTATACAATATTCTCGTTAAAACATCGATTGTAGACACGTGTGACGTCATAACATAGACCCGAGACAACTTTCACTTACTTATGTCAATGTAAGCAATAAACAGACTTTACATAGACAATACTTTTCTTACTGTATTGTGCCGGTTGAATTTCTTATCTCGCATGTTTTAGCGTTCGTTATAAAAGAGTTTAACTATAAAATATTACTTTGAGGGATGTTTTTAGATTCTAACAAAAGAATAAATTTCTTGTCTTGCTTGACTTACAAATAATCTCTCCTTAATGGTCATTACATTTTCCTATCATAAATTCAATAGCAAAAACCATAATTCAAATTCAGCTCACAGAATTAAGAAATAAACAGAAATACAGTAAAGAATACAAAAATGAAGTGGATAATATGAATGAGCGAGTGCAGTGTCAGTGTGGAACTGGTTTTATTCATGAAGCGTGCCAAACTAAGTTACGTAACATTGCAGATCAGATGCGGAGCGTTTCATTCATGAGAGCCGACCTACCCACCCCACTGGCCGTCCCGACACCACGCTATAATGTACCGTTTGTAAACATATTATCGAACTGGTTAGCTTTACCTTATAATAAGATGTTTTATTTATAGGACGAGTAGGTATTTTAGTCAGTGGATTTGTTCGGTTTCGCCTTTAAGATACTTTCTAAGAAATGAGAAAAGTTGACAAACTTAACATGGGTATTCTTGCCGGTTCCATAGCTTACAAAAGGCTAAACAAAAT
Organism: Chrysodeixis includens; assembly: GCA_941860345.1. Classification (NCBI taxonomy): domain Eukaryota; kingdom Metazoa; phylum Arthropoda; class Insecta; order Lepidoptera; family Noctuidae; genus Chrysodeixis; species Chrysodeixis includens. The sequence continues at coordinate 1,244,367 of OW796098.1, forward strand.
TTGAGTTCCGTTTTATTTAACTACGTAACATTTAACTACCCGCATATTAATTTTGAACTGCTATCTTTATGAGAGTGTTGTTAATTTTTATTTGAGTGTATGAGAGTTAATAACAGTCTACTTTCGTTTACCTAACCACGATCAATATCTTAATGGACTGATCTGCATCAGGAAGTAGGAATAACAAAAAGTCACGTAATAATACGTCGCGTGCGCAATGTCGACGTACAGTCTACCATATGTCGTGGGGCAGTTTCCTATTTAAATTAAGATCTTAGAATATTGTAAATTAGAAGACAGCGTGCTGCTGGGGATTTCGTTGCGTCGTTTCATCTCCCGTAGCGAAAGCACAGGATGCGGTGAAGGGTGGGCGATGGGGTGCTGTCTATAATTTATGAACATCAACGTTCAAAGAGTGCTACATTGTAGCCTTATTTGAATAAATTACTTTTGATTTTCAGTTGTAGAAGAGAGACTCCGTGACGTAGGGCAAGTCACGTAGTGTGGTAGTCTTTTCAGTGGTCGGACCTCTGGTCAGATTAGGGTCTTTATTCCCGGGCAGTAAGGTCGAGTATATTTATTTATTGTCACCAGTGTCGTGGACTTAATGGCATTATTTAAAACAACGTTCGTTTCACGTACGTAACCAAAGGTATTGAACTAAACATTGAGTGAAAGTAAAATGTATGATTATTGTTATTTAAATTAAACTATTGAATATGTATTTTATTTAACATTATTTATCAAATATTGAATGACTCTTACTCCTTTTTAAGAATTAGGATATAAATGAAGTCAATCTCACGAATATTGTAACAGTTTCGAGTTAGGTTACAAATAATAATTACAAACTAGACTACAACAATTATCGTGTATTTTCTTCTACTGTTATCGTAGATGTTAATTAGATATTTCTAGAAACTATAAATGTACTTTAACAATAGAACAAATAGGTAAGACGTAACTACGCATTTTCTTAATGCAGTTGTCCGTATACGGAAACGTTTAGCCTTCCTTTCCAACAGAGATTCAAACTGCATACTGCATAGTATTTTTTGGAGAATTTAAATTTTACTGCTAAAGTGGTTCCGTCGTATCTCTGGCTGGAACGCTACGTATTCCTGATGGAAATCTCAGACTTAAAGCACTGAAAACGGGGGTTTTACGGGAAATAATTTCCTTATTAGTTTTCAAAAGCTCTTTAGAAGGAAATATTACATAGCATTGATATTACAAATATTTTTAAAGATTGATAGATACAGATAAAGATAAATAGTTTAGTTTATTTTGTGTAGTTATACGGAAATATTCGTAAAACGTCCTAACGTCCCTATTTAAATATACTACAGTTATAGAAGGCTACTACACACTACAGTAGTAATAGTTAACTTTTACAATGTACAATAGCCATTGTTCAAGCATTCAGACAGTACAGATCGTTAGATAGACACAACAAGCATTGGTGAAGGGTGGCTAGAGGTAACACACAGATCGATAGTAAGTAATTAGATCTGATTCCCAGAATCCGAAGGTTACAGTTATATCAAACACGACTTCAATATTATACAGATAGGAAAACGCCAGTGTACGCTGCATTTCTCGACCTCTCGAGGGCTTTTGACCTGGTTTCTTACGAATTACTTTGGAAAAAACTAGAGGCTATTAAACTTCCAAAAGAAATAATAGATATCATTAAGTTCTGGTACAGAGGCCAGGTCAATAGTGTCAGATGGGCAGGGTTCAGATCTGATACGTATGGGTTGGAGTGCGGAGTGAGGCAAGGAGGATTGACATCACCCACGCTCTTCAACCTATACATGAATGAGCTGATTGGTGAGCTCAGCAGCACCAGGTTAGGTTGCTTCATAGACGGAGTGTGCGTAAATAATATAAGCTATGCTGATGACATGGTGCTGCTGAGTGCATCACCCTGTGGCCTCAGTAAGCTGTTGAGGATTTGTGAGAGGTACGCATTGAGGCATGGGCTTATGTACAATGCGAAAAAGAGTGAAGTTATGGTCTTTGAGGCCGGTGGCAGCACTGTGCCTAGTGAGATGCCTACCATAAAGCTAAATGAGGTTCCTCTAAGGAGAGTAGATCAATTTAAATATCTAGGGCACATTCTGACTGCCGGCCTCAAAGATGATAATGATATAGAACGGGAGCGGAGGGCGTTGTCTGTACGTGCTAACATGGTGGCTCGCAGGTTTGCACGCTGTTCGAGTGAAGTCAAAGTCACATTATTTCGTGCTTTTTGTACTTCGTTCTACGCGTGCAGCCTGTGGACTCATTTTACACTAAAGGCATACAGCGCTCTCCGAGTCCAATATAACAACGCGTTTAGGGTGCTGATGGGGTTGCCTCGTTTCTGTAGCGCTTCAGGGATGTTTGCAGAAGCCCGCGTAGATTGCTTCTACACTATAATGCGTAAAAGATGCGCATCCCTGGTGAGCCGGGTGCGGGGCGGCTCTAACAGCATCCTAAAAATGATCTCCGGTCGATGGGACTGCTCAATTATTAACCGTTGTTGCAAAATTTCTGCTGGGTTTGCAACAAAATAAATATAAATATGTCTTTTTAAATGTATCACTAACATAGCTATAAGTCAAATTGTTACTAACAAAATGAGTTTTATTACTTCAAATAAATCAAATTATTATTATTATATATTAATAGTTATAGATCTGTCTAAAAGGGTCGGTGGACTTGAAGACTGATTTTCACGGCAACAATTTTACGGTCCTTTTAAACCACGGACTTAAACCGCCAATATTTTGATCGGGGTGGGCTTTAAACACGTAAGGTAATTAGAAAATTATTTCTAGGTTTATTTGAGTGTGCTCGTTTTCGGCAGTGAAAATCTATATCTGTCGGCAAAAATCTTGAAATAACTGACCCCGAATTTAAGCGGCGCAGAAGAATCAATATTTTATTCGTTTGAAATATTAAAGGTCTTTGCATATCTATGCAATTTTGAGATTATGCAATGTATTATTATTAACCCTTCGAGACTAAAAATAAAGTAATGACAGCCGCTTTAGCACCTACAGTAGCTAGTATCCAGATAACACTGTGATTATTTACATCCTGATATGATTACAAAATTGCACATCTATTCAAATCTAACTAATACTAGTCATTATGATCAATGAATAATCAATTGTGTAAGTTGTGCTGTGTATTTCCGAGTTTTTGCTCTAAAAAAACAGAGATCGTGCATAATGCGTAATTAGTCGATTTCTATACATAAACTTCTTAGAATCAAAACAATAATGATTCATTGCCTATGGTATTTTTTTACACGCTAAATAAATAAAATGCATTTACATTTAGCATACACGCACACGCGAAAAAATGTGTTGCGCCGATCCCACGTAAATTGGGATAAGGGCAGGAAGATGATGATGATACGCGTACAAGTTAAAACCACAGACTCAAAACATTAAGATCGGGACTAGGAGTAACCACGATCTTGAATGATCAAGGATAATAAATGGAGCGTTTTGCAATATGACGCTGATCTTAACGGCGCGATTCCCGTAGTTTAGTTATTCGTCTTACGATTTATTTGAATTTCAAGACATTTGTCATATTCTTATAGAAATAACATAGTGTAGTAAGCTAGTATAATTAAAAAATATTTGGAAAGTTGCAGTTTTATTTACAAGACATTTTTAAGTATGAAGTAAATTAACAGCTGTGTGTGTGTATAGGGTAGGTAGGTAACCATAGCAACATTAAAATTATAAATCAAGGAAGCAGTATTTTTCTAATAACTTTTGATAAATTGTGCACTTGGGAATTTATATTCAAAGTCAAATAGTTTTCAGTAAGACTTTGCATATATTTCAATATTCTTACAGTAGCAGTTTTACATATGAGAGATTGTTTATTTCACCATTACCATACAAAAAACAGACATGGGTAATATATAAATTGTATTGATCAAATGGCAAAAGCGGAACAAAAACAAATAAATATTTCAAGAGTTAGTCATACTGAATTAAATGTCACTAATTACCATTTATAAATAATATTGTTATTTTTAAATCAAGTTTATGTGGATAATTGTGTTTCTTATTTGACTTGCATTGTGACAATGGCCACATTTAATAAATAATACTATGTCTGACATCTTTATTTGTATAAAGAAGTACATTAAAAATACTAAATAATAATCTGTCAAGCTATATGGCAGAAAGTAAAAAAATGGAATTATAAATAATGTTAGATGTTGTGTAGCTAAATGTAGCCATTTACATAATATTCAGGTGACCGGCTGAATGTTTTTATACATTCATCTAATATCTAATACAGATAGACAATAGATGTTTTAATTTTGTAAAATTTCAATCATTAAATATTTGCATTCTAATGTCTATGTATCACATAATATATTATTGTCTTGTATTATACAACTATCTATGAACCTTAGTTCATGCAACTATTTATATAGTTTGTGAACAGAAAAACTCATTGATGCTAACTTATACACTCCAGAACTATTTTCATTCTTGTCTGTTTATGTATGAGGAAGTTAAAAAAATACGATAATTTATCATTTATCAATACTAAAATAACAGGTGTTGAAGATATTTTTATGGATAGGTACTAAGATAAGGTTGACTGGAAATTAAAGTAATGTTTGTCATTATATTTTTTTCCAGGCTTATTTATTTATCAAGGCATGAGAGAGCACTATCCATCACACCTGTGTTTAATTATGATTCATACATTCTAATTACGAGATATTTACGATCTTACAAGAAAGTGAGCAACAAAATTTAATTAAACCACTGAAGATACCACACAACACGATTACATATTTTCTTATAACTCGGATTACGTTACTTCCTGCATTACGTCAAATCCACATGAGTGGGCTACTGGAACACTGAACTTGGATAAACTAAACATAGTTATGTACATACCTGGGTCGGTTCTGCATGTAATATTGACCGCCGAAAATGAACGCCATGTACACCCCGACGTAGTAAAACGCCACAGTCCAGTTTTCTGTCATCCATTTCCTATAGTTGCTATGGATAAATTCGCTTTCGAAGTCGAAAATATACGAGTAATTCGGTGTTATATCGTAAGCGTAAGCCATCACCGGAGACTCCATTTTTCAATGAGTTCAGTCCGAATACCGGTCACGAGCACGAGCGTCCACAGTTCTTATAATTTCCGAAATATTACACTGATCATCACATGAGAATTTTAACCTAAAATGTATAAACAGGATACCGCTGTATCGTTATATCACAGATGACTAAATATGACAATATTACGAAGGGCGGTGAGGCGTGCTACCTTTATGACACTAATTTCGATTATGAATACGGAATGTCCTCAGTTAAACTATTTATTCACAGTGACGAGGCGTCGGCTCGAGCCCGAACTTATGTGACTCGTCACAGCGGCAAGAGGAAAAGATGAATGAACTCGTTTCACGCCACGCCGTGTGTCGCCTTCATTTTCTATTTGACAGACGAACCCGCCCGCCGCGCCGCTCTGGGTTGCCAAATTTCAAAAAATAAAATACCATTTTTAATTTGATTATTTTGTTTGTTTTTTTTTTCATTAAATTATTCAAAACATTATTTTGTTGCATTTATTTTCATTTCTGTTTACAATTCATACGTAATAACCCTCTAAATGAACACAAGAAACATTGTCACAGGAGTAAAACAAAATAGAGATAACATTGAACAGCCAAATAAATACTTGTCTTTTTTTAAAAAGCAAATATATATTTTTACGAACGTAGAAATATACGACCCGAAAAAATGAAACTTGTGTGAAAGGAAAATAAGAGTTAGTCATGTTCAGATAAAATAATTTATTTAGCACGTTTAAATGTTCCGAAACTGCTGTATGTACTGCGATGTGGGCAACACTGGGTAGCGATGCGTTCAAATGTAGGGTTAAAGGTTTTTATAAACATCATTCTTATGTTTTAATCTTATTTAAAAATAAGTTTTACACGTTGCATTGTTTAAACTGAAGTAGTTGAAACAAATTTCTGGCAACCAAATTGGCGAAAATGATCATATTATTAAATCTTCTGGACAGCTCGCTGTAAATGGGTAACTTGGGTTTTGAATAAGAATGATCTCGTATAGAACTAACTTCAGAGCTGTTATAAAAATTGTACATATAAAAAACAGGTTTTTCATCAACATTTAATACTTTATGGAATTTCCCTGATTCGATAAGAAGCCGGTTTCCTTCATTTAGCATAAACGATTGACCTATCTTTTGATGCGTGCCTGGTGTTTCGTAGACAACTTTCCCTTCCAAAACAGTTAGTGTGACATTTCTTAGTTCTATTGGAATGAATTTTTCTTGTTCGTAACCTGGAAAAAAATCGTTTTCATTAGAAGCTACATATTACTTTTTGTTTAAATCGCAAGAGCCCTATTAGCCACTGACCTGGAAAATCTGCATAGAAAACCACATCACTGTTCTCACTCCAAGAATGGACATGATTCCTTATCTCATCCAACTTGCCTCTCCAAACTCCGTCAATCATAGGCATCAAGTATGAAACCTCGCTGAAAGGACCCCAAGATGTCTTTAGAATGTCGGCCTTCGAGTCAAACATCCTCTGAACGAACCTGCCGTTTAATGAGCACCAGATTTCAAAATATATGGATATATTCTTTGATGAAGTCCTCAATATGCTATTTGACCTCCTTGGATCAATCATGGAGTTTAAGCAATGTGCATATTGGTACACCATGTCTCCGTGCCGTGACCATCGGTCATTGGGGGCGTGTCTTTGGGAATCGATGTAGATTTCCCTATTATTGTCATTGTCGACCGCTCTGATAACCATGGTGCGGACGTCCCAAGTGTGTACCATCATATCCCAGGAATAACCGTATAGACCATCCGTCCAGTTGTTGTAGCCCTGGAAAAAGTAAATTTTTGAGCCTAAAACTCATTAAAAGATTGTTCGACAGATTTATGGAACAGGGGATGGCGTGTATAATGTTTAACCTACTCAAATATTCAAAAGTACATAAGGCATTAAATTAGGAAATACTTTAAATAAAATGTTTCTTTTTTTGGAATTAACTGGTGTAGCTATACGTTAATAAAAAAAACATTTGTCTATTCTATTGAACCGACGTTTGAAGAGACATTAAATGATCTCACATGAGTTAAAAGAGATAACTTAGACCGACCAGTGGTGCGTCACAAATCCAATCCAATCATTCTTTAGAAGCCAAAGCAATTGAGCATCTGATTGCAGATTGAAAAGATTTTTAATGCTACAGCATTTTCAATTCTAGGTCAAATGTGAATCTCTAGATTTTCATCGAGCGGCCTGAGGGCGCCCACGCTAGACGCCCACAGACTTCTTTACATTTTCATTTTCTGGTCTAGGTATATGCACATAGTCTTATACAAACGTATCTCGAGTTTGATAAGTCTTAGAGCCTTACAAGAGCAACCGTAATTATTATACGTGAATAGGGAATGTTTAAATAAATATGTACGGACTTAAAAGATGCTGAAGAATTTTCTTAGTCTATTTTATATTGTTTAAAACCGCGATTGCTAAATAATGTTACATACAGTTTACGACGGTTTAAAGTGTTTTTTAGTACCGAAAGTTACTACAGCTAAACGGAAAAGTACCTAGTACTCGCAATATAATGTAATTTATACACGGGTATGCGTGTATTGTAAGAAAAATACTTATTGCGCAAATCTATTTAGCCGTTCAGCGTGTCAGACAGAATTAGACTACCCTTTACCGCTTCCTAGTGTTAAAGATAGTTTGATAAGTAATTTGTTGAATACGGGCTTCTTAAAGGTCAGGAATGAGTGGACAATACCCGGAATATTATTTATACAGGGTACACTGTATTGTACACACGACATGTATAGATTTACTTGTATTTACCACTGAACGACCCAGTATATTTCAAACATAAAGTTTTTTTTTTAATTTTCATCAATTAAAAAAATATGGACAGTTCATACTTATATTGTCAGTTCATATAAGTAGATATATGTTTAAATTACGTACGTATCTACTATAAATAATGTACTTCGCTACATAGGTACCTATGTATTTGATATGTATCTTCAACGTGAAATTAATTGTACAGTCCATCAGACAGGTCTGTTATTACAACAATAATTAAAATGAAGGTGTGTATTCCAATTACTTAACAATGACGTCTATTTTACAGCAAACACCGCTGTCAGTAGCTTGCAATTATAATTTTCTTTATTCCTTTTGTACCTACTTGATTCACACTAGATATGGACTATCACCAGTTGTTGTCCGCGACTTGCAGAAACATTTAGCCCCCTCGGACGCAGTCGGTTAAATTTATATATTTTTTTGTTTCATCAAATCTGAACGTTTGAGCGTGAAAGATCTACAAAAAATCATCCTTACATACTTTAATATTTAGAAAGTAGGATAGTCGTGTCGTGTCTTTTTCTATGTATATTTCGATTTCGATTGCAATATAGTTTGATCCAAACGCAGGGAGATTTATAGGCTAGCATTACTTTTTGTCAACATTAGTCTCTCAACAACATTGCCCGAATATTTTGAGCTTAACTAGATAGTTTAACGAAGATGCAGGATAACACTAACACAACAAGCCATCTCACCTTGGTTATAAAATGCGAGTAAGGTAGAAAAGCTTGTAGGAAAACGTACAAAGCAATCCAATACATTGTTCTTCTCTTTTTCTTATATTCATCATAATGTTTTAGGTCATTTTTTATATCTGTAGCGTCATTTTCAGCTGATTTTCTAGCTTCAAGATCATTCTGGTTATTTTCCTGATGTATTTCATCTGCTGGATTAAGTATTTCATCACTAACAGTGTCCTCGCTACTTTTCATATTTTCTTCTATCATTTTCGTTTCTTCATCATTAGTGGATGGCTTATCAACAGTTTTAGCACTTTCATCGTTATTCTCGTTTTCAGGTTTAATAGTTCGACAAATAGGAATAATTTTACATTCCGTTATTTTCTTAAATATGTATGCTTTTAATTTGGTATAATGATTATTTGTGGCGGAGATGATTCTGTTCGGCCAGTCGAAGGGATAAAATAGAGGCATTGTGGCCAGACATACCCACGGAAACATGCCTGAAACAAATGAGGATATTAACATAAAGATATATCATCAGACATAATACCTACTTCAAATGTATTCGCGTATTATGAACAAAGGATAAGATTTTAATTACCAGAAAATGTGTTAATTATCACTTGTTTTTATTACTAATTCTGATGTCATTTGCTGTCAAAATATCTACTTTAGTACAGTTAATGATTTACTCATGTTATTATTTACAAGACTCAGTCACTTTAAATGAGAAAATGAGATAGGTAACAACGCCCTACATGTTATTAAATATAAGTTAGTATACATTGTAGATGATTCGATAGCGACGTTTTTTAGCCATCGCTATGATATCCAACTGCAGGGTAAGGCCTCTGAACCTGTCTTCCTCTCTGTCAGATTTTTCTATTGCCTTTTCTATCCAAGCAGGATAGGATCCAAGCAGGATGGATAGGATAGGATTAAAACAATGTCAAGAAACAAGTCTGTTAACATAAATATAAATGTAACGTACCTATCCTGAAGAGGCGGCTGTTCATGAAGTGGAACATGGCGCAGAACACCATGGCGACGTTTCTGGTGCTGGACCACATCATCCAGATGGCCACTGTCAGGTCGAACACGAAGACGAAGCAGTGCACCACCAGGTAGTCTGTCTGAGGCACTGTTAGGAAGTACCTGAGGGGAAGGATGATGAAGATGTTAATCAGACAGAATATGAGTTTTAGACATCGTATTTTGACTGCACGGATGGCTGAGTGATACAAGTCGCTACGCCAATAACCACTGTGCGCGATGTCTCGCGGATTCGATCCCCGAGTAGGACAAGAATTTGTGTGTTCCACAAATGCTTTTCATGAGTTTGGGTGACTCTGTGCATGTGAATTGAAGCATACCTTTCTAGAGGAAAAACGTCCTGTTTAGCTGACAAGACATGCGGGATGACGACGACGGCGACCTTCCTTCGGCGTCCTTCCTTTGGCGTCTAATGGAAGACGATCTTTGTCTATGGATCCGTCCTTCCTTCGCTGTCTAATGGGAGATCATCTTTGCCTATGTGTCAACCCACTTCTACTTAAGCTTGGCTGTATTTTATTATTTTCGAAGCCCATCAAAATAGAAATTTCTAGTAAACCAGTCTATCTCGTGTTTTCTATTATTATATAATATTAGTTACATCATTTTATCATGATTTCAGATAGGTGTTTTAATAGCATAATTATTTAAAAAAATAATAACAATGAGTCTGACGTTCATTAATGTGAAAATTGCATATAAATATCGTAATTACCTATTATACTATTTGAATTTACAAACCTGGCTAGGTAATTATTCTTGTGTCATCAGTACTTACTATTATAACACCTACAATAATTACCTACATACGTATATATGTATTACCATTACAATGAAAGTAGTTCTCGCCACAAATTTGAGCCTTTAAATTTTGAGAACTAAATAAAACGCTTGTATCTATCTCAATTTTACATGCAAGGATCAGTCAATGCTGAAAGCGAGGCGAAACCCTTCGCAATACACACACTTTTTAAAGTACAAAAACGACAACCTTTACGAAGAGACACTGCCATCAGACTATGTGGTAGAGCAGGGTCGAGATATTCATATTTCAATCCTACTACTTGAATAACTGCACTTACTTGAAAGGCGCAAACACCCAGTGCTCACTGAGGTTCATCACGGAGTACCCAGCCAACCACTCAGCAGTTCCTTTCTTCATTCCCGCCATGAAGTATAGGATGAAGAACTGGTACTTCAACAGGAAGTAGTTCCAGTAAGGCACGGATGTTTTCTTTTTCCTTGGGTCCAGGTAAGCGTCCAGTGACCTGAAAGTGGTCTGCGATTAAGTTGATGTTTCTCTACAGCAAGTAAGACACTTTAGTTAAGTTTCCAAAACATAATTGGTATAATTTGCCTCCTGATGGCTCTAAACAAGGATGTCTAGAGAAAGGTTAATCACCTTTTCCAGACACTCCTGTTTTAGGCGTACGTTGTACGTTGATGGGAGATTAAACCCTCACTAATGAGGATCAAGAAGAACATTTTTTAATACAAGTGTTAGATGAAATGAGTCTTTAAATAATTCTAACAATTAAAAAAAAATATTGGACACCGATTTCAACAACAACATGTTTGTAGATATTTATATTTCCTCTCGATCTTACCAATAGCATTCGGCCTCCGTGAAGCACAGCAGCAAAGCCACCAGCCCGAACAGGTAGCTGTGGTTGTTCCAGTAGCTCTTCTCAATGAGGAACAGGTACCAGTGGCAGGCGGTGAACAGTGGAGCGGCCAGACGATACTTGTATCCCAGCATTATGCCTAGAGCTCCTAAAAGATTTATAAAAAGTAAATGAAGATTGATCTTTTCTCAAGCTGAATTGGACTGATCGAGATTGAACTGATCGAGACCGGCATCCGTTGCCCATGCCCTGTAGACTGCTGTAGAGCCCTAAACACAATAGCATAGCAGTTTCTTTTAGTGATTTTATTCAGGAGTATTTTTCAGGTATACCTAGTCTAAAGTATTAAAGTTTCACTCTAACCAAATTACTCGGAACGTTATAATTCCAATCATTTCGGATAGAGTCCACGATAAGTAGACTAAATGTTAAAGCAGTTTTGCGCGTAGTCTCAACTATCATTTTTTATGTTATTTTAGACAATAGGGTTGAATAGAGACATTTTCAAGGTGAATGGAAACACAGTTTTCTTAAATTGCAAGTTTTATGAGACCAAATTATTATTTTAAGATTCTTAACAGTGTGATAATATAAAAGTAGACGAGAGTTCATGAAACTTATGCGACACCCCGAAAGCAACTTAAATATTATTTTTCTATTCACCGCTTAAATCTCTAATCACCCAGTTTTACTGTACTTACCTAACCACAAGGCAGCGTACACGACAGCCATGTAGGGCATGCCGACGGACTTCAGGAAGGGGAACAGTGGGAAGTGGCAGACGCCGGGGTCGCCCCAGCGCTTGTCCATGATGGCGCCGCCGCGCTCGTCCGGGATGTCAAACAACATTGCTAGACCTGGAACGAAAGGTAGTTTACAAATTTAATATCAAAGTGATATACACTTGCGAGATGACGTCATATAGGAACGTAGGGATGAAGAAGACATGCTGCGCCGACCCCAATTGATGGTTGGGTGCAGGGGAATGATGATGACCTTTGTTCTAAACGAAGTTTTAGGACAAAATCCATACATCAAATTCTAGATCTATGACCGATTTGATCAGCGCTCGAAGAAAATGTAATTTGTCTTAGCGCCCAGGGAAATTTTACTTGCTTCGACTAACCTGGGTTCGGAGTAAGTGGTGAAGTGATGTACCTTCTTTGTTTGTATCTACACAAAATTTTAGGACAGAATTCAGGCAGGGAAGTTAAGATCTTTCAAAGAAAAGTAGACGAATAAGTAAATCAGTCAGATAGTTTAATAGTTCTCAAATTGATCTGAGATTTTTGATTTACATTTACCCCGGTTTTAGCTTAAGATAGACGTGTCGTAAATAATGTATTTTTCACTAAAACAATTTTAACAAACTTTATCTTCTTAAATAGAGAATGATTTAATTGAATCTACTTACCAAAGAGTATTCGAGTGAAAGCCAAACTGGAAGAATCCTTGGGACAGTACATGTAGACTATCAACTTCTCAAACGTCACATCTTTAATTTTAAACCCGAACTGCTCCACAAACTTATCATCCACCTTTTGGTAAATGTTTAGGACTATTTCTTTGGCTTTCATAGCTGTAATAAGAAGATTATTAGAGTCTACATCTAAAGTAGTGATACGATAATTTTGTCCCTAACTCACGTAGAGAGGTATTTTGGATAAATAATCATTTCGGTTCATCGCTAAGCATTGGTTGAAAAACTCTACTAACTCTGAATGATTAAGTAGAAATTTCGTTAAGCAAGTATAAAGGTTAGTTGGACATGATTTAAATTCATTCCATAAAATGACAAATCAAGGTGGTAAATATTGATACGATAACAATCAAAATATTTTAAGACACTTAATAGGTGAATGAGTTTTGTTTAAGTTAAGATAATATATTTAGATCGCGGCTCCTTTTTTGGAATATTAGCTACGTTCAATAAATCCTTTACTTAATGCAGTAGTTTGTTAAATGTCTCGAGCCTAATATACCTCCTACACGTGTCCTTACAAATGTACCTTGCATTATAAAAACCTTGTAAGATATGCTCAGAAAACACCTAATTCCTGTAATGGAATACAATTTCATAACACTAAGTATTTCTTGTTTGTTTTCTACATTTAGAGAGGTTAACTAGTAATAGTTAGCGACTGCTGCCGCCGCCCACCAGTTATGGCGTCCTATCGGTCCTATACTCCCGCCTTACATCTTAGGGTGCAGGATCCGAATGGCTGAAAATCAGCGCTGTTGTGTTCGGCCCGCTACAGCATTAGCTGCCACCTCCTTTAGCTACTAGTTTTAATTTCATCACTGCTTAGCGTAGTTACTATTTTTGTACCTATTACTTTTCTTTACGTGATATTAATGTAACCTTGTCTTTTTAAGTAGCATTAAATGTCTTCTTACTTATTTAACACAAAGATTGATAAATTACCTAAACAGGGGCTTTATAAGGTAGCTTGTAATCGTGGCTAAAAACTCGTAAGTAGATTTTCTTAATTCATGTCATCTTGTTTCCCATTCATTTACTACGCATTATAGAAACTGCTAGAAGCTTTGAAGCCGTCATAACAATCAATAATATTTGGTTAAATGTTCAATGACACTTAACTTAAGGATATGACGTATTAACGCGTACTTACGCTATGTTTGATTTGGCACTCGAATGCTAAACTGCTTTTGTTAGATACCTTATTGAATAAATCCGTTTTCTATGTAATACCTATTTTTGTATTGAATCCGTAGACGACGTCATAGGTAAATATTAGGTTTGTTTTAAAAACAACGTGACGTTTGAAGTTATAAAAAAGTGACTACTTAAAATTACAATTAGGTTATTAGGTATCACTTTCAAAACTATTGTAAATAAAAAAATACTAGGAGAACGCTATAGAAGGCTAATAGGCATTTAGGTAAGGATTTCACAGCAAATTAATTGATACCTAAGGGTACTATTTTAAAGGATAAAGCAAAGGAATCCAAAAAAAAATCTTAACCTAACATATTTTTCTACAAACAAAATTCACGTGAAGAAGAAAAACGCATATCGCTAAATGTGTAAATCTTTTTAGACATCCATTGAGATTGAGTTATCACGTTTTCACCCTCCAGACAACCTGACTAGGTTTCGCAAGAGGTTACATATACTTAGATACTTATGTAAGTATAGATAGACTGAAAGGGTATTTTATCAGGTCTAAGAACTAAGAAAGCATTAGAAGGTTTAAATGTCGAGTCACGGAGATTTAAGCCGCTGACTGATTAGCGTATAATGAAGTATGATGGATTTCTTAACGCTAACTCTCTCTACTAGTCTCTACTCTTAACTGTCAAAGATTAGAAAGATACTTACCGACAACACAATTATCACTTAGGAGAAAGCTTTCCCCATGAAACCTGAATCTCAACTGAACGAATAAGGATGTTCCCAGTATTATTATCCTAAACAATATTCTCAAAAGCATGCCCCAGTAAGCAGATAAAGTCACATTAATTATGGACAAGCAAACACGTGTGTACATGTTTAGAAAACGTTTCCTTCATTATGGTAATCATGTCTTTAAGTAAACTGGAGACTGACGTAAATTGTGGGGCAAATATTGTGTTCCGTGTAGGTACCTATAAAGTTACTGCTGGCGACAAAAGTAGCCGTGGAACAGGATAGGAATGTAAGTAGATAGTAACTTTACTCGCCTTTAAGAATTATAGTCGTTTCTAACTGCGGCAAAACTCCACTGAGAGAGTTACAGAGGCCTGTCACCACTTCATAAATGACTGCACGGATGTGTCGCGGGTTCGATCCCCGCGTAGGACAAGAATTAGTGCGATCCACAGATGCTTGTGTGAGTCTGGGTGTCTTTACGCATGTGAACTGAATGTCTGTAAACCCCTGCGACACAATTTCCTACTTGATACTAACTGGCCCCCATTACGGGAAACCATGCATTATCGGTCCGGAGACCTTCTCAATACGTGAACATCCTTTCCAACCTGGATAGTTCAACGTCACGAAATAAGCCGCACCGGTGTCCCTGCCCGGCGCAGCTTCCCTTCGACGGTATTCAAACCGCGATCAAATACCTTAGTGCGGGAGTCTTTAAAAAAAAATCTTTATGTTATGATGAAATATTTTATGAGACTACATAATTCATGACGTAGTTCAGGCTCTCATTACCACAACTGCAACAGTGTTACTTAAAAAGATGTTGGCAGAAGGCTTCCTGTGTTTTTTGTACGTCCTATCATATGACTAACTATTAACGAGTTCTATTGCCTAATTAGATGATGATGAACATTACTTCTAAATGGAATTTAGGATGAATAGGCGTCTTCAAAACACTTCTAAAGCACTCTTGATTGACCTTCATCTAAAAGATTCAAGTGTTTGTAGTAAAAACACGATACAATCATAGCATCCATAGTATCGCAGTTGGCAAGGTGCGAGGCGTAACAAAAAATTGCCTATTTAGACCTTTAAGATAAGTAGTCGTTCGTTTGGCATTTCGTATTTCGTTAGCAGATATCTTCTGAAGGCCAAGGTCTCTAGTCTAGACATTTTGCAGGAATTGTTACCCAGATAATCTGAGAAGTTATTTTTACAAACAAAATGATAGGCCATCGAGATTAGTACGTCTGTAGAGTCTGTCGCTAAAGAGGAAAGTTTGCTGGTAAGTGGTAACTCTCTTAATTTTATCAACCGATAATCTAATTGTTGCCAGTTTTTTACAACGTCTAACTAGAATAAATGTTGGTTTTCTAGATAGTAGGTAAAACAAGGACTTGTACTTAAATAAAATTACAAAACAGGGCGCTTCTATTCACGGATTTATCTTCTAACTTGCACATTAATGACATAAAATAATGTAATAATATCTAGAAAACGTCGTTTATCTTAAGGGCTTAGTACGCCATCAATTCGCTGATTGATGATTCAATATGATTATGTATCAAGGCTGTTCGTTATGTAACTTACATGTATATCTATGTATAACATACATATACATATGTATGTATAATTAATGACAAGGCATATTATAGTGAATAGTGAGCCCGTTCTTGTGATCAGTTTCCAATTAAAATGACCGCAGCAATTAGTAAAGACGCAACGTCAATTTGTTAGATATATTTTATAGGCACTTGAAAATCATTACATAATATAAAACTAAGTCGCCTCTATTCTACTAAATGGATAAAACTACGCAATGGATCTTGTTTTTTTTTATTAGACACGATAAAATTATTCAACAGAAAGGGTTATACGTATGTCGTATAATACATCAGAACTGCACCCGTTCAAAGATAGGGGCGAGTCGCAAGTACTTTATATTTACTAGATACACACCATATAATATATGTATAGAAACACTCAGGTGCCCTGGGAAGTCCCTACAATTAACATTCCAATCTGATGAATGGTTCAGGAGGGCAAGGATATAGAGCATAAACATAGTTTTTTACGTAATTACTTAAGTACCAATACCATAAATTATACCCAGTTTCCTAAAAAATTAAAATGGGTCAGGTAAATAAAAAAAAGCCATTATTTGCTGAAATATTTATTCGTCCATTACATTCGTATTCATTACAGGGTACCCCTCCTAATAGACATATATTATTGTCAATTATAAGTTACATCACACTCCGTGTTAACAAACAACTAACATCTAACACTAATTGTTTCAACATTTCTCTAAATATAAGTGTCAGAATGTAACCCTCGGAAACACATTCAATTTAGGGAAATTCAAAATGGCCGCCGTCCGATGTCAACGACATCTTTTCGTATTGTCGATGCTTCAGTGTTAAATTAACTACGAAAGTAAAGATAAATCGAAATAGTTATCATATTTGTGTATGTTTTTGATACTACAAATAACGTGTTACTAATGTCTCTGTTTGACAGATTTACAATTATTAAAATCACACAAAAAATATTTAAATGTGTGAGTACCTTCATAGTGGACGATAAGATATGGTTAAGTGATTCTACTTAAAGCGCCTGACAAATAAATGATTATTATTAGGTATTGCATTATTTATATTCAAATACTCAACACACCTATATTTATTCAATACCAGTCATTTCACAAAATACCGAGGGTTAATTCTATAACACTTTAAACATTGAATATGTTTCGTAAGATATACAAGCGAGTGTTTGGTTTCAGGGCAAAGGTAATTGACGCTGTTGTTCGTATTAATATATTTTTGAAAATAATCGTTACTACCTAGTGATTATGTTTGCAGTCCTAATAATACACCTTATTGGCACATCTGATATCTAAAAGCAGGCTCTATATTGGGTTAAAAATAATATATTTTACCAAGTGTCTGTTTTTTTCAAGTCGGATTGCTGTGGCATACTGCTTACATGATTTAAACGAAAGACTAAAAAAATAACTATTTGTGGGGAAAACACATTTTTTCATCAAATTTCATGATGCACTTTAGAAGATTATAAGGCTATTTTCTAACAGTGTCAGAACTTACCTCTATAAGGCTCTTTAAAAAGGAGTATGTAGAACTTATCATATGTTTTATATAAATCAATGCATAAACGTAAAAAAGTAAGGCTTTATGCCCAAAACAAAGGACAAATAATGATAAAATAAAAAAGAAAAATAAAATAAAATGTTTATTCCAAATAAAATCAAATTAACAAACATTGTAATAATAATTTAAATATTTTTGTGAATCTTAACATGACTTGATGAGAATTTTCGATTGTATACTACAAATACATTATGTTGGTTAACTCATAAATTAATGTTATATAACTTATTGCTAATAACACGTTTTTACAATGTGTAAATAAATATACAGAACCGTCTCTTCAGTTGATTAAGCATTTGAAGTATATCAACGTGTAAATCATGATTTTTTACTCTATCAACAAATTATTCACATTAAAATTTAAAATCAAATGTTAATTAGAAATATACATAAATATAGACTTGATTTCATAATAAAAGTATACCACTGTCTCTGAATAAAACTACTAATAAAATTAAATAATTTCAAACATACTTCATTGCTATGATTAACCTGTTGACTTACTATAAGCACAAGTAGGTCTATTGCCGTTGTGGAAGAGAGACGGCGCGCTATACTAAGTATAGTGGCATCCCGCTTCCACACAGCTTCCTTTCAATAGCTCATAGTAGCCACTGAAGAGACACAAACTTATACGATTACGTAGGAACTTACCTCTCACATAAACATTTCGTTCGCAGTTTCGTTAAAATCAATCTCAGCACTGTAACTTACATCACAGTTTGAACTAAATATATTTTACAATTAAGATAATAATATAATGTATCTGTGCATGATAGAACTATTTGTTTAGGACCTATTTCGTAATACATAATATAAATCAGTGAACAGTTATAGAATGCGAGGTTTTCATACTAAGTTTTGGACTTGACTATCCTGTTACCAATGGTGAATGGTTTACACTGATAAACAAAAGTGATTTCGAGTGATTTGTCTATTTTTATTAATAAATGCTGTATTTTTTTAATATGATTTGGTTTTTTATAAGTTATAATAATAGAACATTTACAAAACATTATACATAATAATTTCTTTACGTAAGAGTTACACATAAACGCCGTTAGTTGTTATTCCAAAAGTTAAATTACCTTTGTATAGTAGCTGTTTTGGATGAAGATTAAGAACTAAATAAAAATGTTTCTCTTACATTTTCTGTAAATTATTTATAATTAATATAAATTTTACATAAAATACTGACTACACGTCGTACGATCTAAAACAATTTAATAAAATTAAAACAGATATAAATGTAACCAACAATGTATCGATATTTATATGACACGAGAGATCACTATCCGTTAAATAAATTATAATTTTAAAACAATTGAGGAACGCTACGTTAAGTAACATAACGTTCAAAACTTGACGTCTATCAACTTGACAGGTCATATCATAATGACAGATGTCAACGTCAAAACAAACGTCACTTTTAAATGATATTTGGCGCGAGATATGATAAATCAGTGAAAATCTTTTCTAAAACGTAAAAACGACCAAAAAGTCTAAAAAACGGAATGTGATTACACATAAAACGATTATATCAAACTGTATATAGTATCTTAAAGTAAACTTAAGATCTTAATTGTATTCGACCGTGATTTGTAGCTCAGATAAGAGTATCTAAATAAAAGATGTTTTGGAAAACCAGAAATTACGATAAATGGCAAATATTTTATTAACCAGTTCGCATACATAGAAATAATTATTTGTTTTTTTTTTTTGTATTAATTGAATATGGAAAAAACAGCCTAAACATTATTGTCGTATATTTCGAAGTGTATATTAAGAAATAAATAATTTAACAGTCAACACCAAATTTAAAATACGACCATACATTGTTGATTCGTGAAACATGGTTCAACTTTAGAAATAAGATTTGTATGTAAATAACTTTGTTTTTGTAATTTACACTTTGTGTTGATATAAATAGAGATCTATTTTGTTAAGCCGGTCTATCGAAGCGTCTATACAACGGCCCTAATCTCGCTCTAATTCTAAAGACGTAATAATTTGTTTTAATTGTGAATTTGATTCTAAGCGACTGTAGGCTTAAGTTGGTATCAAAACCTAGGACATTAATTAGTACACAGGTCTTTGGTCTGTTTCTTCTTAGAATGATTTTCTGGAGTAACTTTGAATCCTACAGCCGCGGAATCGTCACAAAATCGGACGCGAATACATAGTGACATGTCAATAGTCACATAAACTTGTGCTAACCTATAACTATACACAATGAGACATGACCGGAACCGGAACTGACGCTATTATTAAGCTTGATATCACCGGATTTGTGACCAGCTTTCGCTGTTTGTTGGACGGCCATCATGGCCCATTGTGTGTAGCAGTAATACATGGGCGCCATATTGTGTACGTATGCGTTCAGTGGTCGTGGATCACGCCGCCGGGCCCCGGGAGCGTCGACTTGCCTGAGAGGAAGATGTCCACTGCTCGGGCAGCCTGTCGGCCTTCAGATATCGCCCATACCACTAGAGACTGGCCGCGGCGACAATCTGTGAAGAGAAATATGTTGTATTATTGTTTAAACAAATCTTAACAAGTACTTTTTGATTGGACAGTTACTAGGATGTTAATTTCTTTAAATTCAACATGGGAATTAGTTACTATCTATCACTTTTAAAATTGCTGATTGCTGGTTATTAATTTATGTTTTAAGTCGATCTTTTGGCCATCTGAGAACATTATAATGAACAAATGCTTGCTGAATGTCAATTCGTGATACTAAATTCCAATATTTGGATAACATTTTAATCTTACATACAGTATTAAGTATAACGCTTGCTCTGTGAGAATTGGCGATTCCATTTTATTATTAATTACTAAAGTATAGAAAAGCACTAACCTCCAGCCGCAAACACATTATTAACAGGTGTCTTGTATATATTAGTTTTATCAGTTTCCACATTGCTTCGTGCGTCTAGCGGCAGGTCGAGTTGGTTCGCGACGTATCGCTCGGGGCCGAGGAAGCCCATGGCCAGCAGCACGAGGTCTGCGCGGTACACCTTGTCAGTACCGGGCACCTCCTTCATCTCCCAGCGCCCGCCCGCGCCGCGCGTCCATTCCACTTCCACTGCTGATACGCCGCATACGTTGCCTTCGCCTGTAGAGTACAAAAAATATTTAGTGAACCGGCAGACTTTGTACTGCCCCAATCGATAATAAAAACGTTTATATGGGAAAAAGGGCTGTTTTTAGGGTTTTGTCCGGCAATTATTAGATTTTTTCTTACCTTTTAAACCTTCCCTAGACCTCCACGAACATTTCAAGACTAAGATAAGATAAATCCGTTTAGCCGTTGTGGACGTGTTTCAATTGTTTATCCAGGCTGTACCAGTTCAACTTTAATCATGTGAGTGGAATTTCTTTTTCGTCAACACGAGTTGTTTCAAGGACTTTACTGGTAACTGAATTTAATAGAGTGGAATCGCGATAAAATAGGTGTTTTAAACGTGCTACAGGGTGTAAAACCATGTGGTAAGTTTAAATAAAGGATTTACAAACTCACCATCATCCAAGAACTCTTTGGTAAGCGTGGAGAACTTCCTGGGGTCGTTACCGAATTTCACCTTCACCTCCTCGTGACCGTAGTCCACCCTACAGAGATTCACATGTTTTTAGTCAAGGGTAAGCAGACAAAGATATTGAAGACCAACCTATACATTTATATTATGAAAAGCTGCAACCCACGACTTAGATCGCGAAAAAAAATAGGGTGGAAAAATAGATGTTGGCCGAACCTCAGACCTACTGAATGCATATACAAAATTTCAAGAGGATCAGTCCAGCCATATCGGATAAGTATGTTAACTAACATTGTGACACAGGAATTTTATATATAAGATATGCCAATTATACTTTAAGGTTCACATAGTTAAATGAAGTTTAGAAATACCCTCTGTTTCACGTAATAACTGAACCCGGTGTATAACTCGGAATCAAAATTGACATAGATAGTAATTGACCTATATACATAGATAGTAAGATAGTAATACAAGTTGCTGTTACCTAAATACCCTCGGCCACTGGGGCCAGGGGTTGTCTCCTCCCCTGGTCTTCTTGGGCTCCGGCAGGATTTCAAAAGTCGTGATACTCTTCGCGCCTTGACGGAGAGATGTAGCTATGCAGTCGCATCTGATAAGCATAAGGATATACATTAGGACAATACTATTTGGTGCTTTTACATCTATATGAGCAGGTTTTTGGTTATAAAAAGGTTAAGTTACCTATTAGACATATTTTATCGCTTAGTTATTTTTTTAAATCTGGGTTTATTATTCCAAACTCGACTGACATGGTTATTGTTCGTATAATGGTGCGGTTCCACAGTCTCTACACGCAAACATATCTACCTTGACTTTAGACTACTACATAACTTTAAACAATTTCTTAAAAAAGTTAATAATAATAAACCAGCCTATAAACGTCCCACTGCTGGACACAGGCCTCTTCCCATTTGGGGAAGGTTTGAGCATTAATCACCACGCTAGCTCACTGCGGATTGACGATTTTAGATTCTAATGTTTGTTTCCTTCCAATGACGAGACTTGTTACGCTATCTATCTGATATAGCGTGAAGTTTTAGAAAGTTACTAATTTCTCACCCAGTATCCCCACCACCAATGACCAATACATCCTTATCCTTAGCGGACAGATCCGCGGCAGTGTTGTGGTGCGGCGTGGCGCCGGCCTGCTTCTGCTGCCAGCTCTGCAGGAACTCCATGGCGAAGTGGATGCCGCCCAACTGTCGCCCCGCTAGAGGCAGGTCGCGGGGCCATGTCGCGCCCATGCATAGGACTAGGGCGTTGTATCTGGGTGGAGGGATTGGTTATAAAGTTATATGGGACAGATGAAGTTGTATTGGATTTTTGGGTAAAGAATTTTTTTTGTACGACTGCGTATCGTTTTTGGTAATTAAATTTCTGTTTCGCCTGTTTACCTGTCATCGCATCGGATTGTAATGATAATTTATAATATATAAAAGTGTATCTCTTAGTAGAGGATACAGCACGAAATAAAGTTTATTGTTTTAGGTTGCAATTGTTTGGTAACCAACGAATGGCTGTTGATTTTAATTTGACATTTATTCAACAACACGCAACATGCTTTTTTGTGAATTCAAATATAGTTTACTTATCTTGTCAAAATACATAATTTTGTTTTACCTTACATACAGATGGCTACCTTCCAGATCGCAATGTGTATTTAAGGGATATAACCCCTTACATAATGGGGGGGGGTTCTAAGGGGTATATAACAGGTAAAACTAACATTAGATATAGACCCTTAACTAGTCTTACCATAAATACTACCAATTGAAATATTTTGTCAGATCACTGTTACTACTTACTCGTTAGCCAAGTCGCTAGCAGAGATATCTCTGCCAACATCCACATTGCATTTGAACGAGATGCCCTCAGCAGTGAGCAGCTTGATGCGTCGCGCGACCACCTCCTTGCTGAGCTTCATGGTGGGGATGCCGTACTGCAGCAAGCCGCCCGGACGGTCGTTACGCTCGAATACTGTCACTGTGTAGCCCGCCTGGTAACAGGTATATGAAGACTTTAAACTTAAATAAATATCTTGGGACAATATCCACACACGGCCATCTGATCCCAAGCTAAGCAAAACTTGTGTTATGGTAATCAGACAGCTGATAAACATACTTATATATTTTTAAATGTATACATATTATAGATAAATTAAACCCAGACGCTGAACAAATGATGGTGCTCATCATACACACATTTGTCCTGGGTGGGAATCGAACCCACCACCTCCGGCTTACCAGTCAGGGTCACTAACCACTAGACCAACAGGCCGTCAATCAACTTTCGCGACTTGTACACACGTTTGTCGTCTAAAATATGGGTACATTAAGATTTAGATAATGCGAATTGAACCTTATCGCAAGGCAATAAAGTTTTAATTTCAGTGATACATATTTGTTTATACGGTACCTTATTCAGCTGATGGGCGCACGCGAGTCCGGCGGGACCGGAGCCTACGACAGCTACCGTCTTTCCATTCCTGTGAGTTGGAATCTGCAAAAAAAAGAAACATTTGTGGTAAAAGGGAAAGCATAAAGGCATTATTTTATTCCCCTTACGGCAGTGACCGGCTCAAATACAATGAAAATACTTTAAGTTATCTTTTATTTCAAGATCTCGAGATCAAGATCTAAATACTTTGTACAATTTTGAGTACCATCTATACGACTTATATTTTAGGTTACACTAGATTTTGTTAAGTGGGTCTAATAACAAGGTATACGTACGTCGGGCAGTATCCAGCCGCTCTCGAAGGCGTGGTCGATGATGGCGCACTCGATGTTCTTGATGGTGACGGGCGGCTCCGAGATGCCCAGCACGCACGCGCCCTCGCACGGGGCCGGACACACGCGCCCCGTGAACTCTGGGGGGTGCATATAGAGCATTGTCATTAGTATTTTAAAATAAGTGAACTTTTGTGTCCGTAAAATGTCGGTGTGGGTATGACATTATTAAAACAATTCATGAGGTAATTCTGAGATTGACTTTTGAGAACTTTGACGGACTTTAATAGCATTCAAAACATAATACAACAAGTTACTCTTTGATCAATTATTATTAGAATAGTTGTGTTTATCAACACACCGGTAACAAACATACATGACGACTTAAAACCGAGCTCAACTTAATCATACTTTGTTCATGAATATATTTTTAACCTTAAATATTGCTAAGCCAATATTCCATATGAAAATATTGCTAAGCAGAATTTACAGTCATTCACAATAATATTTTTACTTTATCCTTAACAGCAGTACCCACCAGGGAAGTTATTAGTCTGCAGCAGTTGCTGCAAGGCCTGCGGCCAGTCCGCCCTATAGATGAGATCGTTCCACTTGGGTATGATGTTGCCGAGCGGGCAGCCGTGCGCGCTCTGGCAGAAGGGCACGCCGCACTCCATGCAGCGCGCGGCCTGTGTGCGCAGCCCGCGCCGGACACCGCTACTGTTGTAGATCTCGTCCCAGTCCCGCATGCGCTTCTCTGCCGGACGGTACAGCATGCTCTCGCGAGGGTATTTCATGAAGCCTCTGTGGATTGAGTTTGTAAGTAAAGTTAGAAATTATAAAAAAATCATAGTAAACGCTTATTTCAGCTCAGGAACACCTTTAGGATAAAATACTTGTGCGAAAATGCGAAGAGACTTGCTTAGTGTGAAAATAGCGTAAACATCAAGACTCATTTTGGCAACATTATTATTAACGGTCTATATTGTCCCACGGCTGGGCAAATGCTCCCAAATTGCTGAAGTGGGACTGGCCAGACTATGTGAATATTACATAAAATATTTACTAAATAACATCACAAAACTCACAAACACTCTTCTTTTTAGCTCATATCGGCATTTTAAAGACTTAATAAACCTTGTAAAACTTAAATAACTATCAACTAACACTGAGAAGACTTAAACCTTGTAAACTTAAAAAAATATCAATAAATACTCAATTCTGCAAATTCAAACCTTATAAACAAGTACACACATACCTAGTCTTATCCAGAATCTTCTCTAAGTTCTTAGTCTCCAGCTCCACATCTCGTACAGTTTCCTCAATATCCAGTACTCCGTTCTCCTTGCCGTTGCTCTCCACCTTGGCCTGTGACGGCTGCTTAGCCGCCATAGTCTTGAGCGCGCGCTGGTACTCATACGGGAATACCTTGACGAACTTCTTAGCTGGTTCAGGCCAAGTTTTGAGGAATTCTTCGGCGATTATTGAGCTGTAATTAAGTTGTATGAATTAGTTAGTTATTTTAACCATTTTAATTGTTCAGTTCATCATTCCCCTGCCCTTATCCTAATTATTATTATTTGGGGTCGGCGCAGCAATTAATTTTTCAGATATGATTATAAAAGAATGGGACCAAAAATGTATTATTTTAGAATCATAAAACTGATGTTTATGGTCTCAGTTAAAATTAACTAAAAAGAAACTAAATAAAAGACAAAAGTATAACATACTGTTGATCTTTTTTGTCAGAATTTTTCTCTTTTTTTATTTCACATCAATCAATTTCAGATCTAGGGTTTTTACAGAGTACCAAGTCTTACCCAGTGTACTCCACAAACTCTTGCAGCAGTTGCTGCACATAGTCCAGGTCTTCTTGCAGTTCCAGAGGTAGAAGTTCCACCATCTCCTGGTTGCACTTGCCCGAGAACGAGCCGTCGATGTCGTACACGTACGCGATACCGCCTAGGGTGAAATGAAAATATGGCGTTAATGTCGAGTGACTGATAAATTTCTAAATCTAAGACAAATAATATTCATGATTCCTAATGCGTTATAAGGAAATCGACTTGTACACATATTTTAGACAACAAACGGGTCTTATTCGCTAGCTGTCATCAGTTTAGCCGTGACCACTTTCGGTGCAACTCGGCCGAAACGTCGGGAAAGAAGAAAATGTTATCTGCTGTGGTTTATTTACATATCAAGTTACAGTTGTAAGCTAGAGGACTACTCATAACATAACGGAATCTTTCCTCTATATTGATGATCTAGAGAAAGTTTAATTATACATACCGCTCATGCCCGCGGCGAAGTTTCTGCCAGTAAGACCCAGTACTAGAGCAGTACCAGCCGTCATGTACTCGCAGCCGTGGTCGCCCACACCTTCTACGACAGCTATGCAGCCGCTGTTGCGCACGCAGAAACGCTCGGACGCAATGCCTCTGTACAATAATATAAATAATTATTTGCAAGGTCCACACTGCTTTTAAACTCATTTTGATAAAATATTATTGACATTAGACAATATATTTTCGTGTATTACTTTTGTACTAAAATATGGGTTTCATTACATAACGCCATCTATCGAATTTCAGATTAACAACATTATTATTATTTTTGAAGCTACGTTAATATGTACTCAATGCTATTTATTAGGCATAAAAATCCCATCTGATTTGTCAAGTACTGTACAAAAAAAAGGTACCCTAAAACATAAAACAAACCTGAAATAAGCGCGTCCGGACGTAGCTCCATACAAGCACACGTTTCCAACAATCACGTTGAGGTGAGACTCGAATGGCGATGACTTTGGTGGGTAGATGATTATCTTACCACCGGACAAGCCCTTGCCTGAAAGTAAACTCGCATTTAAACAACAGTAAGGAGAATAAGAACAGAACTTAGAAATGCACCCTCAAACAGGTGGAATATACCGTTGGGTGTTACCGCGACCCTGGTACTCAAAGGGCTCCAGGAGGAACATAGTGGGTTTTAGTCAGTAAAAGTCTGACACTCGTTCCCGCTGCGCCCACAGCGGGCGCGGTCATTTGATGATTTCCCACGAAACAAAAAGGTATATTTAAAGTTTAACTTGTTTATCTGTGTATCATAGTTCCTTGTCCCGTTTGGGAGATCCCATTTTGATTCTAAAGCTCCTGGATAATTTTGAAAGACCCTTCTTAGCCGTTCATATATCATCATCAGCCTGTTTATTTTTACATGTTATTTTCTTAACATTTAACTTACCGACATAGTCGTTAGCGTCGCCCTCTAGCGTGACGGTGATGCCTTTAGACAGGAACGCGCAGAAGCTCTGTCCGGCCGAGCCTGTTAATGTTAAGTTCACAGTCTTGCCGTCTGGTAAGCCATCGTCGCCGTATTTCCTGTACATAGAGTTTAGTTATTTAGTATCTCAGACAATGATTTGCCAGTTACACACAGAGTCTAAATTATAATGACATAAAACCACACACTAGTAAGTAAATCCTTGTTCCGATATGAAATAACAACTTAATAACTTGAACAATACTTTGCTAATAACGTTCTAAACTGTTCGTCTGTCTACAGAAATTTGACAAAGACAGCATGATACGTATAGTTTGCTCAGTGTTGTTCTTGAATAGCCTTGAGATAATAGTAGTAAATTAGTTTTAAGCTCGACTGCACGGATAACCGAGTGGTATAGGACACCACGCCAATTACTACTGTGCACGACGTGTCGCGGGTTCGATCTCCGCGTAGAACAAGAAATTGTGCGATCCACAAAGGTTTGTTCTGAGTCTGGGTGTCTTTGTGTATGAATTGAATGTCTGTGAAACCTAACGCGATACAAGGATTAAATTCCTTAGTATGAAAGTCGTTTTTTTTAAAGTAATGTTAGAGTAAATCTTACATGGCGATATGGTAGGAGAGCGTGGATGTGAAGGCGCGGTCCTCGTTGGTGATGCGCAGGCTGATGTCCGCGTGCGCCTGCGAGCCCGACAGGATGCCCGCGCACTGCGAGATCAGCTGGTTGTCCAGACGCTTCTCTAGCTGGAAGTCCTGGAATATGATCATGGTACATGGAGTTAATATCTTCGTCTTCAAACGTAACAGTTTGGCGAGTTTGGCGAATAAGTTGGTAATTTAGATATTGCTTTATCATTTTTTTTTTATATTTACAAAGTTAAAATCAAAAGGTTTTTATTTCGAGAAGGCCTTTTCAGACACTTTCAAAATGTTACTGACTCTAATTGCATGGTTCCAAAATGTCATGCTTATGAAGAAGAACCGGCTAACTCCATAAGTTACTCTTTCAAAAACAGAAAAATACAGTTTATACAAACAATAAGTATGAAATGTATTCAAACAACGCCTAATTTATAAATAATGAAAGAAACGGGTTTCGTATACCACCAAAAAATATTTAACCCATAGACAATCAGGTTATGTTATAAACCAACTTGTATTTTTAATTTAATTTTAAACACTTCTTACCTGAGTCTTAGAGCCACCAATAATATTAACTCCCGGCCGCATATGCAGCGCGTTCTTCAGAATAAGTCCAAGGTTCAGTGTCCTGGCCTTAGGATTGTCGTTGTTCTCGCGCACCTTCAGCAGGTCCGTGCGACCGATCAGGTCTTGGAAGCGACGGACGCCTACTTCTGCCATGTGTTGACGGACCTGGGGGTATTTTGATGGGAATTAGATGATGTAATACAATATTAAGGTAAATGTAACTAATCGATTTATAAGCATAATTTTTTTGTTGATGACAGAGATGATAGCAGGTTGGCGGCTCTTTGCAAGACACCAAATAGTTTACAGAAACGAAACGTAATTTTTAGGAATGATTAACTGGCCTGTTTTGAAGATATCTGCGTAGTGTATTGCCTTAACCAATAATTAAAGGTTCTCTTTGACTTTGTGATAATATCTCCGCTCAACAATATTTATTAGGAAAGATATTATATATTTTTTTAATGTATACCTCCTCAGCCAGCATAAACATGAAGTTGATGACATGTTCGGGCTTGCCGGCGAACTTCTTGCGCAGCACGGGGTCCTGCGTGGCGATACCGACAGGGCAAGTGTTCAGGTGGCACTTACGCATCATCGTGCAACCTGGAAATAAACAAAATGGTTATAAGAGATGGATGATTGATTTAATGATATGGCCACACACACGGGAGCGCTAGTGGAGGGGATATTTTCGGGTGCGACGTACAACTTTAGCAAAATGAGATTTGCCGGCCAAATAATCAACGGTAAAATCACGCGCCACTGAACGGACATTATAAGCACAAGTGCATCCATATAATTCATTCCTGCATTAGGTCTCTGGGAATTCGTTGCGTGTGATATAACTCACCGAGAGCAATAAGCGGCGCGGTACTGAAGCCGAACTCGTCGGCGCCGAGCAGCGCGGCCACCATCACGTCGAAGCCCGTGCGGATCTGACCGTCCGCCTGGACCACCACTCTGTAACATTCAAATAATGTTTTAGTATACAATCCGTTGCGTACTTTTAAAGACTGCGGACATACAGACAGCGACTTTGTTTTATACTATGTAGTGACTAACGTACATTTAGGAGTGTAGTTGGTGTGTGTGTACATACCGTGAGCGCAGGTCGTTGAGCACGAGCACCTGGTGCGTCTCGGCCACGCCCAGCTCCCACGGCAGGCCGGCCGACTTGATGCCCGTCCACGAGCTGGCGCCCGTGCCGCCGTCGTGACTGAGTGTAGTTGGTGTGTGTGTACATACCGTGAGCGCAGGTCGTTGAGCACGAGCACCTGGTGCGTCTCGGCCACGCCCAGCTCCCACGGCAGGCCGGCCGACTTGATGCCCGTCCACGAGCTGGCGCCCGTGCCGCCGTCGTGACTGAGTGTAGTTGGTGTGTGTGTACATACCGTGAGCGCAGGTCGTTGAGCACGAGCACCTGGTGCGTCTCGGCCACGCCCAGCTCCCACGGCAGGCCGGCCGACTTGATGCCCGTCCACGAGCTGGCGCCCGTGCCGCCGTCGTGACTGAGTGTAGTTGGTGTGTGTGTACATACCGTGAGCGCAGGTCGTTGAGCACGAGCACCTGGTGCGTCTCGGCCACGCCCAGCTCCCACGGCAGGCCGGCCGACTTGATGCCCGTCCACGAGCTGGCGCCCGTGCCGCCGTCGTGACTGAGTGTAGTTGGTGTGTGTGTACATACCGTGAGCGCAGGTCGTTGAGCACGAGCACCTGGTGCGTCTCGGCCACGCCCAGCTCCCACGGCAGGCCGGCCGACTTGATGCCCGTCCACGAGCTGGCGCCCGTGCCGCCGTCGTGACTGAGTGTAGTTGGTGTGTGTGTACATACCGTGAGCGCAGGTCGTTGAGCACGA
This sequence comes from Chrysodeixis includens, assembly GCA_941860345.1. NCBI lineage: Eukaryota > Metazoa > Arthropoda > Insecta > Lepidoptera > Noctuidae > Chrysodeixis > Chrysodeixis includens. The sequence continues at coordinate 1,274,862 of OW796098.1, forward strand.
GCACCTGGTGCGTCTCGGCCACGCCCAGCTCCCACGGCAGGCCGGCCGACTTGATGCCCGTCCACGAGCTGGCGCCCGTGCCGCCGTCGTGACTGAGTGTAGTTGGTGTGTGTGTACATACCGTGAGCGCAGGTCGTTGAGCACGAGCACCTGGTGCGTCTCGGCCACGCCCAGCTCCCACGGCAGGCCGGCCGACTTGATGCCCGTCCACGAGCTGGCGCCCGTGCCGCCGTCGTGACTGAGTGTAGTTGGTGTGTGTGTACATACCGTGAGCGCAGGTCGTTGAGCACGAGCACCTGGTGCGTCTCGGCCACGCCCAGCTCCCACGGCAGGCCGGCCGACTTGATGCCCGTCCACGAGCTGGCGCCCGTGCCGCCGTCGTGACTGAGTGTAGTTGGTGTGTGTGTACATACCGTGAGCGCAGGTCGTTGAGCACGAGCACCTGGTGCGTCTCGGCCACGCCCAGCTCCCACGGCAGGCCGGCCGACTTGATGCCCGTCCACGAGCTGGCGCCCGTGCCGCCGTCGTGACTGAGTGTAGTTGGTGTGTGTGTACATACCGTGAGCGCAGGTCGTTGAGCACGAGCACCTGGTGCGTCTCGGCCACGCCCAGCTCCCACGGCAGGCCGGCCGACTTGATGCCCGTCCACGAGCTGGCGCCCGTGCCGCCGTCGTGACTGAGTGTAGTTGGTGTGTGTGTACATACCGTGAGCGCAGGTCGTTGAGCACGAGCACCTGGTGCGTCTCGGCCACGCCCAGCTCCCACGGCAGGCCGGCCGACTTGATGCCCGTCCACGAGCTGGCGCCCGTGCCGCCGTCGTGACTGAGTGTAGTTGGTGTGTGTGTACATACCGTGAGCGCAGGTCGTTGAGCACGAGCACCTGGTGCGTCTCGGCCACGCCCAGCTCCCACGGCAGGCCGGCCGACTTGATGCCCGTCCACGAGCTGGCGCCCGTGCCGCCGTCGTGACTGAGTGTAGTTGGTGTGTGTGTACATACCGTGAGCGCAGGTCGTTGAGCACGAGCACCTGGTGCGTCTCGGCCACGCCCAGCTCCCACGGCAGGCCGGCCGACTTGATGCCCGTCCACGAGCTGGCGCCCGTGCCGCCGTCGTGACTGAGTGTAGTTGGTGTGTGTGTACATACCGTGAGCGCAGGTCGGTGAGCACGAGCACCTGGTGCGTCTCGGCCACGCCCAGCTCCCACGGCAGGCCGGCCGACTTGATGCCCGTCCACGAGCTGGCGCCCGTGCCGCCGTCGTGACTGAGTGTAGTTGGTGTGTGTGTACATACCGTGAGCGCAGGTCGTTGAGCACGAGCACCTGGTGCGTCTCGGCCACGCCCAGCTCCCACGGCAGGCCGGCCGACTTGATGCCCGTCCACGAGCTGGCGCCCGTGCCGCCGTCGTGACTGAGTGTAGTTGGTGTGTGTGTACATACCGTGAGCGCAGGTCGGTGAGCACGAGCACCTGGTGCGTCTCGGCCACGCCCAGCTCCCACGGCAGGCCGGCCGACTTGATGCCCGTCCACGAGCTGGCGCCCGTGCCGCCGTCGTGACTGAGTGTAGTTGGTGTGTGTGTACATACCGTGAGCGCAGGTCGTTGAGCACGAGCACCTGGTGCGTCTCGGCCACGCCCAGCTCCCACGGCAGGCCGGCCGACTTGATGCCCGTCCACGAGCTGGCGCCCGTGCCGCCGTCGTGACTGAGTGTAGTTGGTGTGTGTGTACATACCGTGAGCGCAGGTCGTTGAGCACGAGCACCTGGTGCGTCTCGGCCACGCCCAGCTCCCACGGCAGGCCGGCCGACTTGATGCCCGTCCACGAGCTGGCGCCCGTGCCGCCGTCGTGACCAGAGATCACTATGTGCTCGGCCTTGCCCTACAAACATACACATTATGCTTATATTATATCTCTAGCCTCCTGGAATAAGGAATAGAGCTCTCCCGACCTCGCAGACCGAACGTGTAAGGCTAAGAACTCACAGAGCGATTTTTTACCGTGCCCGCAGCGGTTGCGGAACTGCGATTTTATTTCCAAACTCACGAGACCGGTTATCGCGCGGTCCCGCAAACGTGGCGGGCGATGATCGCAAGACGCAAGACTGGCCTCTGCGCCACTGCGATCGCCCGCCAATCTCCCGCAGAGCGCGCGGGCGCAAACCGCAGAGCTTGCGGGCGACCGCGGCCCGCACGATTCTACAAGTTGCCCGCCGGTGTCGCGGGAGCCGCAAACAAACGCGCAGACTACAGAGTCTGCGGGCCCGCCACCGCGACGGGCGCGGTAAAAAATCGCTCCGTGAGTTCTTAGCCTAAGTGATCTTCCGCAGCTCCAGCAAAAGCATAGACAGGATTGGTGTATTTTTGGTCGCTTGTGAGTTTGATACATCCCAAAACAAAAAAGGATGGTTAGATATATGAAAAAATTTAATTAACGAATTTATGCCTGAAAGCAGTAATCTCAATAAAATTTATAAAATCTTTATTTTCTTTTGTAATACTCTCAAACAACAACACAAATAAAATAACGTATCGTTACGTCCGCAGGCCGGGATGTTTGACCATTACACCTTAAAAACTCAATTAAAATTACACCAACTTTTCACACTTATCAAAAGTTAACTCTCTCATTTTTTTACCTTGGCAACACCAGACGCTACAACACCGACTCCGACTTCAGAGACCAGTTTGACAGATATCCTGGCCCTAGGGTTGGCGGCCTTCAGGTCGTAGATGAGCTCTGCGAGATCCTCGATAGAGTAGATGTCGTGATGCGGCGGCGGCGAGATCAGACCCACGCCCGGGACAGAGCAACGGGTCTTGGCTATGTCTTCTGTTACTTTGTAACCTGTTAGACGAAAAGAAGAAATTTTTTGAGCAGAAAGATTTTACATTTTAATTTTTTTTACAAAGAAGGAACATATTTTCAAGTACAAGTAAATTGTACCATAAGACATTCATCGTAAGGTCGACAATCGTGTAAACATTGCATAGCCATAGTCTATAGAATATAAAGTATTATTACCGGGCAGTTCCCCGCCCTCGCCGGGTTTGGCCCCCTGCGCCATCTTGATCTGCAGATCGTCTGCGTGTGCGAGGTACGAGGCCGTCACACCGAAGCGGCCTGATGCTACCTGCTTGATGGCCGAGCGACGGCTGAACTCCGGGTCCTAAGGGGAAGGAGATTAAGGTAAAGTAATGCAATATTACGACACAAATAAAATAAAAATGTATTCAATACTTGAAATGGGACCGATTTGTTTATTTGTATAGTGGACATAAAATTCAATATTTGTTGGGCAAATATAGGATGAGTTGAAGTGTTACCTGGTTCAAATATCTGTCAGCATTCTCTCCTCCCTCGCCGGTGTTGGACTTGCCCCCGATGCGGTTCATGGCGATGGCGAGTGTAGTGTGAGCCTCCAAGGAAATGGAACCGAATGACATCGCACCTGTGGAAATATATTCGTAACTGTAGAAATCATTGCAATTATTTAGGAAGCCTTCAACGCCTAAAGATTTCAGTATAATGTAATATATGCCATGGTGTTTTAGTACTAATGTGAGAGAAATAATTACGATTTCCATTTTTATTATTAGATAAAAGAATTTGATGTTTATCGATTTTTCAGTACAGTACAATAATAGAACATATATTTGTTTGATACGTTCTTTTTTAGGACTATTGTTCTGCACTTTTACTTTCTTAAAAGTTCAGGACTTGGGTTTAGAATCGGCTCTGAAACACAACATTTTTCAAAGTCTTTGTCTTTTCTTTAAATCGACTCCCGCATTAAGGGATTTAATCCTTGTATCGCCGGGGGTTTCACAGACATTTAGTTCAAATGCACAGAGATACTCAGAATCAAAACAAGAATCTGTGGAACGCACAAAGTCTTATCCTACGCGGGGATCGAACTCGCGACACGTCGCTCAGCTGTAATTGGCCTGGTGACGTATACCATTTGGCTATCATTGCTTACCAGTAGCGAATCTCTTAACGATCTCTGCGGCGGGTTCGACCTCGCTGAGTGGGATGGGCTCGTCCAGCTTCACCAGCTCCAGCTGGCCGCGCAGTGTACACGCCCTGATGGACTCCAACGCGCTCTCCCTATTGATGACAATATGTTTGAGTGGACAATTATATGGAAGATACTGAAAGCGACTTTATTGCGAAGAGGTACGATTGGTTTTTGTAAATGAGGTAGTAAGCAGTTTCGCAATAAAGATCAACTATAAATAGAGGGTAACAGTTTATGCTAACTACCAATTTGCGTAACACAGGTATATATTTATAAGATGGATGTGTGGAATGGCAAGAATGGATAAAGTAAGGAATGAATTTATAAGGGGAAGTTTGAAAGTAGTAACTGTTACAGTAAAAATGAAAAGATATTGTCTGTCAGAAAAAATGAAAAGATACCATCTGTCTTGGTATGGACATGTGATGAGGAGGGATGAGACTCATGTGACTAAGAGAGTGTTGAGTATGAATGTTGATGGATGGATACCCCAAGTTAAATGGGATAGGCGCAGGAAGATGATGATTAATGTATTTACCTATACTTGTCATACGCAGACGTGCTCTTGTTGAGAGCCGCCTCTTGTAAGTTAGCGATGGACATCGGGTCGTTGATGTGTTTCTCTCCGCCGGCGCGCCAGTGGTACACACCAGGGTTTCTCAGAACTAACGCGTCTTTCATATCGCTGTACGTTAAAGCGTGCCTTTCAAATATCTCCTTTGATAATATTTCGAAGTTTACACCACCTGTAAATAAAAAAAAATAATTTGTATACACGCAATTAATACATTGCTTTATTTTGAATTATGCATATTCTTCTATATTTTTCATTAGTTCTGTACCTAAACTGTGGGCTATTAACTCAGCCTAGTTCAAGTAAGATACTACGCTGCGTAATAGCTTACAAAATCGTCAATTTTGCTAAAAGAGCTCATAACAGGCGCGATCATATACAAAAGCCTATACAACTTTTATTATCTCTTGTAATCACGGGCAAACTTCAAGGGAAGAAACCCGGTCCTTTTTGACGGCTTATACGGGGACACACAGATCCACCATGCAGAAGCCTTGTTGAGAACTGTAATCTAAAATGTGATGGGGCATTTACCAAGTGCACATCACATTAGTGGTTGCTTTTATTATTATTATTAGCAAATTAACTTACCAATCCTAGACTGCGTGCCCTTAAAGCACTTATCGATGACCTCCTCACTGAGTCCAACGGCCTCAAAGATCTGCGCGCTCTTGTACGACTGCAGGGTACTGATACCCATCTTAGCCATGACTTTAGCTAAGCCGGTCTCTATGGCGCCCTGGTATGCCTTGTAGATGTCGTCGTCGGTTAGGTTGGGGTCTAAGATGTTGTCGTTACGCAGGTTGAAGGCGAGCTCGAAAGCTAGGTAGGGGCAGATCGCGTCGGCACCGTAACCTAGAAGGAGAAAGGAAAATGATTAATATACGATTGGACAATAACCTAGAAGAGAAATGGTTGATATTATACAACTGGACAAAAAATCTCAAAATTGTTTATGAGAGGGTCAACAATCACATCTTGAACTTAAATCGTTGCAGTGTTTCTTGTCCATAATTGCAGCAGTTTTACTTTTAGATGAGGTAGCCCCTAAGGTATTCTACATGGTGGAGAGGCCACTCCAAAACACCACTTCCTCCCTCGAGGAAGTGGGTATCCACGAGGAATCCCCTGCTTTCAAAAAAAAATTATAGAATGTTGATAGTACTAGCATTGATTAATATCTTACCTAATAGCACACACATGTGGTGAACCTCTCTTGCTTCAGCAGTTTCCAGGATGAGGCCGACCTTCATGCGCTGACGGGTCTCAATCAGGTGATGGTGAACGGCACCTGATAATAATGACATATAATTTTAAGAATATAAAAATGAATCAACAAAAACAGATCATGTAGGGTTATTTACTATACAACGTAATTAAAGAGTCGTTTAAGAAGTATAAAAATAAAATTTAGAGTGAATGTAAATGAACAACTTTCTTCAAGAAAATTGACTATATTAAAAATTCTATGTAGAAGATATTTTTTTTAAACGACTCCCGTACTAAGTAATTTAATTCTTGTTTCGCTGGGGATTTAACAGACATTCAATTCACATTCACAAAGACACCCAGACTTAGAACAAGCCTTTGTGGATCGTACTAATTCTTGTCTTACGCGGGGATCGAACACGCATTCGTCGCGACACGTCGCGTATAGTGGTAATTGGCGTGGTGATCTATACCACTCGGCTATCCGTGCCGTCAATATTTAAATTGTAGTTTCAAGCATTGTTAAATTTTGAAAATATAACCGGGTTCTGTTATCAGTATAATACAAGGTAGTGCCCCACATACCGAGTGCCAGTAGCGTGCTAACAGGCACCCTGTCAGGCCCAGCGGCGCGGTCGGACAGCACCAGCAGCTGGTAGCCGCTGGCCGCCGCCGCGTGCGCGTCGCCCGCGATACGGGTTAAAGCCGCCTCTAGTCCTAGAGGCCCGGCCGAGTGCTCGAATGTGCAGTCGATCACTTTTGTCTAGGGGGAAGGAGATATTGCAATTGATTTAACAAAAAAAATAAATATTCCTCAACATTCACACAATGGCATCTAGTCTCAAATTAAGTAAACGAGAGTAACTTGTGTTATGAGAACTAGACAACTGATAATATGTTTATATATTTCTAAATACATACATATATACTATAGATAAATTACACCCAGACACAGAACAAATGATCGTGCTCATCACACAAACATTTATCCTGGGTGGGAATTGAACCCACGACCCGGTATAGCAGTCAGGGCCATTAACCACTAGACCAACAGACCAGTCGATGGAAGCAGATTGAATATTAATCCTTCTGTATGATATATGTCAAATGATATTATTATTATCAAACGAACTATGATGTTAATTGAAATCCTGGGTAACTAAGTCACAATATCCAAAGACCTTTCGACCATGTCACCTTTAAGTGAACAACAGTTCAAATTAGTCTAAACATCTCAATTTACTACAACAAGCTCCATACCTTCCACCCCCGGTGCGTGGTGTGTTTGAGCGCGTGCAGGTCCGGCAGCGACAGTATGGGCTGCGGTAGGAACAGCCGGTGCACGAACTCCGCGCTCGGCTGCAGGATGTTCGGCGCGGGACCGATAGGGCATAGCAAGGACATTACTATCTTCTCCCTGGAGAATGTAAGAGGAAATGTGAATGTGAGTATTGAAGTTTCTTAGTTTGTAGTTGGGCTGTATGTACTTGATCATATAGGTTTTTTTTCTGGTTGAACAGCTTACACATCGGCTTGGTGGAAATAAGCACGAACTATGCAACCGGCGTTGTGGAGTAACTAGCCCATTTACAGAAGTTGACCCCAATAAAATTATTTATTGAGTATTTAGATTTATTTATTTCAAGCACTTAAAAAACGTAAAATTTTAACTACAATCTTTTCTATGGCGAGATAGTAAGTAAGAAATCATCTCAACTACATTAATCCCGAAAATAATAGTTAAATAATATTACCTGAACGGATCAATAGGAGGGTTGGTGACCTGCGCGAATAGTTGTTTGAAGTATTCATAAGGCAGAGGTTGGAACAGCGACAGGCAAGCCAGCGGGGCATCGTTACCCATACTGCCAAGAGGTTCTTTCCTGGAAAATACATTAGATTGTTAGTAATTTGTTAGTAATTCATTAGCTGAATTGGGCGGTATACATTTTTTAATTTAAATATTTGTTGCGAACTTGAGTAACATAGGATGTTATGAGAAAATTAAAGGATATTTTTTTTTTTAATCATAACTTATAATTATTTTAACCCTTTTTCATTGTAGCTTATTTGAAATTTAACAGAAAGGTAACAAAAGGATGGAAGTTTGATTTTTAACTCGGCTTAGCTAACAAAGCTTAGTTTATTGTAAACTAAAACTTAACACAGATCATACAACTATATCATAATTTGTATCTCTTTTAATTCCCGGGAAGAAACCTGGTCCTTTTTAAAGGCTTACACGGGGACACAGGTCCAACATGCAGAGGCCTTGTTGAGAACTTTTAATTATAATAACTTATTAAACTTTTATAATAATAATTATTACTTACTTATTCTGTATCATAGGCAGTAACAGCATGTGGATGGACTCAAGAGTGTACCCAAATAGGCCGAGACGTCTATCAGCCAACCCAGTTATAGTACTGCCATTAACATGGCCGTTAGTACCGTTGGCCACCACGGAGGTTCCGTTCTCACCCGCCATAGATTTGTGGATGTCTTCCATTGTTATCTAGAAGAAGTATTTGTTTTATTACGGGTTTATTTATACGTGAACCTAGTGTGTAAGTACACTGGTTTGAACGGCAAAAGACTATCAAACTTTTTGCTGTATATTTTGAAAATATGTAGAAGTGACATTATTGCTAATTGAAACAAACGTTGATGTCAATTCGCTGCGAGCAAAAATGATTTTTAAAAGAAAAAGAAAATAGTTTATCTGCATTTGGTATTATTCTAATATTTTATGGACGCACTAATTGTTTAGATTACTAGTTTATACAAAAAGTTTCATAGTCAGCATAAAAAAAATCTACGAACAAAAAACAGAATAAGCTTAAAGAAATAATCTGAAAACAAATAAAGCTGTAACACGACGAATATTTCTCTCTCCGTGGAGGTTTAACTACGTATTGCGAAAAATAAAAATCACTGAATTTTGTTAGGTGAAGCAGTTTAAATTGTAAAAGTTAAACATGCATCTAGTAAATAGATGACGGGGCGAGAGATGGTTCTTAAAGTAAAGCTTTTGTAGTTGTGAAAGCGAGATAGCACACTACACGGCGTAGAGCGGCGTCTCTCTTCCACAACTAACTTTTCGTGTACTTTTTGATGCAGAAGAGTGACGTCATATCTCTCGTCCCGTTAAATACGTGTTTGACGGCTTCCTTTGAAAAGGGGCTGAGCGTCGCTAGCCCCACCCACTTTATCATAACAGCAATTTCGAAATACACTCCCCATGCTTATCCAAACTCACCATCTGATAAAATGTATTTAATGTATCCCCACGTACGGTAATGCATAGAAAAGAGAAATAATTTTAAGTTGTGAATGAGTTTTTTAATGATTTACAAATGAATGTCCAATAATTTTGAAGGAATATGAGAATGATAGAATTTTATTTTCGAGGTGTCCAAGTAGACTTAAGTGTTTTACGAATACTAAAACGACATTCTGAAATGTCTGTCTGTCGCTACTTTACACCTTTAAATGAAAGAGACGACAGAGGACTTAACGACTTCTACAAACTGGCGTTTCAGTATTTAGCATATTCGATAATTATAGTAATAGATTGTCACCTTATCCTGAAGCCATTCGGAATGCGGTCTGCTGCGAGCGATATTCATCTTCAGTTCCACATCTTGAATCATTTTCTTTTCCTCAGTGTCGACAAGCAACATACGGCCGGGTTTCAGACGACTCTGCAAAGAGTAATATTTAATATTATTGTAATCATAATTAATCCATTTATTACGTTAGTTTACTAAGTATTGCTTTTTGAAGACCTAAAAGGATTTAGTGAAAAAAAAAACAAACAAATTAAAAGCTCGCCATATCGCTCACTATTCACCGCTCTCTGAGTGCTCTGGACCTGGACTAAACCACCGGCAAAAACGCCCCGAGTCTCTTTTGTTACTCATGTCAGAGTCGCAACAGAAAAAGCCCGTGGTGTTTTTAGCCGGTAGGAGTTCGATATATCCTGACACCATGGCGTAAAGTCATTAGCGTTTTACCCCGGAGAACAAAAAAAAAGATGAGGTGCAGAAACTCCATAGCAGTTCAAAAATAAGTTAGTTCAATTTTGTGCCGCGCTATCTCTGAAACTAAATATTGACCTGTATTTTGTGTGGATCTTTTGTTTTCAATTTACAACTTATTTTATGTCATTTAATTTTATTTCAATTGAATAGCTACATTTGTATTCGCGTGCGCGCGTGAGTGACATAGTTATTAAAACACGGTTTATTGTAGTAATATTGTATGTGATACAGTGTTAAACATTACATTGTATTTTAATAGTTTATTTTCTTATCGCATGTCATTGTAGATTGAATTGATAGTGTTAAAGTTAAAGGTTTAGGCAGTTTGGTTGTAATAGAAATAATATGGTTACATAGATATCTACAAATAGGTTTATTATCCCATTACATGAGTACATCTTAGTTTTCTTGAACTTAATTATTTTTCTTGTAAAGGTATACCCTATGGTTGTAACTATAAACACCAAAATAATGCCACAATTTAAAATTAAAATAGAAAAAATAACTTATTTCGCTTTCTTTTCATTTTTTTACATTTTCTGTATTGACGCGATTCGCGTCTAATACAATGTGTTGTTGTTCTAATTATAATATTCGTAGTAAACAATGATTGACTCTACAATGTATATAAATAAGTCGATTATGAATAAATCTTTGGAAGTAGTCCAACAAACAGCACAACAAATATTTATGAATTGTTCATAGTTCGTACATTTAAGAGAATTGATATCAAGACTTGTTGTTTCTAAACTACATTAAACTTACATACACATATTACATTTCTACAACGCATTTCCCATTTTAATCGACTTCAAAATTGAAAAGGGTTTTCAATTCGGTACGTATGTCTTTTTCTTTGACACATCTTCTTTAACACGCTGAAAAGGAATATAATGTACTAGCTTTCCGCTCGCGGCTTCGCCCACGTGTAGTTTGGGATTGTGGCGTATTTTAATGATCTCGACAGGACTTTCTTTCATAGGCTAAAAATTGTTAGAATTTGAATTATATTATACAGCTTGAGTTACTCATGGATGATGTAGCTTTCTAATGGTGAATAATTGAAAACGATCTACTTATCGTTTTCAAATATTCACCATTAGAAATTTTGGAGTTTGTCGATTACATTATGTAACAAAAAGTAAAGCGAAACAGAAACATCGTCTAGAAAAATTAAAAGTATCAGTTGATCTCCTCCCCCCCCCCCCCCGCCCGCTACCTAAGGGCTTGCTACTCCAAAAATCCTTTCTTAGTGGTCAATTGTGTTACTAAAGGAAGCCTTGTTCAAAATATTAGACTCCTACACCGAGCGGTTATGGCTGCGCGAAAGTCAATCAGTCACCCAATCGCAACCCCCTAAATCACGATTGGAGGGTAGTTTGGAAAAAAATATAATGCCAAACTTATTTACTTGACCATATACGTGTTTGTGCTAAGTTTCAAGTTTATAAACCCAAGGAATAAGATTTTTCATAGAAACGTTATGACCCCTTTTTACCCCCTTAGGGGTTGAATTTCCAAAAATCCTTTCTTAGTGCACCCCTACATATCTCAAGGAACCTACATGCCAAATTTCAGCTTTCTACGACCAGTAGTTTCGGCTGTGCGTTGTCGATCAGTCAGTCAGTCAGTCAGTCAGTCAGTCAGTAACGGAAGAGTTTTATATATATAGATAATTCACCATTCAAAATAAAAACCACCATACCTTAAGAATGACCTTCTCGGGGTCTACATCATAGACGCCGACTTCCGATGCCATGACCAGGACATTCTCACTGGTCACGTAAAAGCGAGACGGACGCAGCCCGTTACGATCCAAAATGGCACCTGAAATACGAAAGAGGTGAATGGTTTGATCCTGTTTAGGCTCTATACAGTCCGTCTGTCTAGAGCCTAAGTTGTGGTTTTAATTTCTGAAAAAATCTAAATTGAACAAAAATATATCGGCAGAAGCACTGCTTTCCAAGACCATTTGATTTTGAAAAAAAAAGGAGGAGAAGTGAGAACATACATACAGTCTCGTTAGCTACAAATTGTGGAGTATGCATACAAATATTATGGTAGGGAAAAAGGTTAGTCCATCCTCGACAGCTGGCACTTTTTCAGCGGCTAACCAAACTAATAGTGAATATGTTTCATATCCCCCTACCAAAATGGGGAAGGTCTTTGCCCAGTAGCGGGTTCTAAACACACACATACAGGCTACTTAAAATCCCCTTACCAATATACCGTCCATCAGTGAACGATATAAGCGCGGGTCCGTCCCAGGGTTCCATACAGGACGACGCCCACTGGTAGTAGTCTCTCTTCTCCTTAGGCATGGTGACGTCATTCTGCCAAGCTTCCGGCACCATCGTCATCACCGCTTCGGGCAGGGAGCGCTGCCCGGCGTGGTGGAGGAACTCTAGGACGCAGTCAGCTGATCCCGAGTCTGAGAGGTTGGGTTCCACGACTGGGTAGAGCTTCTTCAGGTCTAAAGATAAAGTAAGAATAAAGATAGTGAAAAATGTTAGTTCAATGAATGGCTGAGCAGATGTTGTTTTCCTAATCAACTTTGTATGCTGCTGCTTTTCTGTGCATTTTCGACTAAAGAGCAAGTCATTCACCTGATGTGAATTATACAATTATGCCTGCTCAGAGAGTTTAGTAATGTATCGCCGGACTTAATACTTAGTTTTCTACGAATTGCGCTAAATGTACCTTTTATTCAAAATTCAAAAAAACACTATCATCTGCTCATATCCTCAAAAGTAATTCATTTACTTACCCTCCCCGAATAATTCGCTTTTCATGACACCCTCGCGAGCCTTCATGAGGTTGACGTTACCTCGCAACGTATTTATCTCTCCATTGTGAGCAAGCACTCTGAAATATTACACCACACATGACAAATGAGATTTATCGATCAACGAATTGTGACCTTGGAAGAATTATATCAAGTCGTAAGGCGATATTTACAGATTTAAGAAGATATTTTGGTGATATTCCACCAAAAAAGTGACTGTCGTCTTCTTGCCTAATGCGTTAAGAAATTCTGGCATTTTTCTTTTGACCTGGTGATTTCGGATTAGGACAGTATAATTCTGGTTGAAAAGTTGACAAACCTCAATGGATGTGCTCTTTCCCAGCTCGGGAAGGTGTTGGTCGAGAACCTGGTGTGCACAAGAGCCAGGTAAGTTGTGAACGCGGGGTTCGTGAGGTCCTTGAAGTATTCCTGTACATCACAACAACAATTAGCACCTATTTCTTTAAGAAGACTATTGTTGTTTGAATTGGACTATTATGTGTACGAATTATACTGTGCTACAAACATTAGTAGCTGCTTATAAATATTATGATAACATTTCAACTTAAAGTTGACAAACAAAACTGGGACTTATATCAGTGTGAAAATAATTTGTCACACAATCCTCGGATTCTACCAGAGGTTGATCGATAAAGACAAAAAATAAAAGGAAATATTACGACAATGCAGTGAGACCTACCCATAGCTGCTGAGAAGTGAGTAGTCCCTTGTACACGACAGTCTTAAGCGCAAGACTGCAAATGTAGAACCTGGCTCCAGGCACCACTAGCTCGTGCGACGCTCGCTTGCGGAGCACAAACACCTGAAAACACGGTCACACAGTCCAGATCCTGAAAATACAGTACACGGTAGGATGCCTATATTAAAAACATGGTTTTCCATGGAGACTGGCAAAATGAAGAAATATTTTGACAGATGTGTTACATCGATATGTATTGAAAGAGCATTTGTAACCGTATTTTTAATACAAGCATCTCTTAGGGATTATGAAAGGGTGTGTAAAATTTACGTTTGGCACGAAGTGGTCGCGTCCGGCCGGCCAGTGCGCACGCAACGATCTGAAAAAACACCTATAAGAGTTCCTTACGTCTATGTTCCGCGTCTAAGATTACTACAAGAGGATGAAATCGCACGCGGGGTGTGTTGCGAGTTCATACTCTTCATACCGGCGTTGGTGGCTGGCGGCGGCTCCCCCTCTCTTACCTGTCTGGCTAGATGTTCATCGTCGGTATCTCCGGTAACAAACACTTGACGCATAAATGGCTCCGAGTTACGAGCCACCTGACCTGAAAGCGAGCCAAAACAGCCCATTACTAACTTCACCAAGGGGACTTGTTCAACTTAGCTTAAAGGTTTGTATCCTACTTAATTTCTTAAGTCTAAACACTTTAATGGCAGATAACAATTAAGTAACATCCAGAAATGTCATAAATGTTTTGTAGAATTAAATCTTAAATGTAAATTACGTTTTTTGGGATTAAAGTAAACAATTCGACGGGTCCTACGTAGACTAGTACAAGTGCAAAAATGCAACTTTTCAAGAGAGCGGTTTAAAGGTTCAAAAGCTTGTAACTTTGTCGTAAATCAATAAAAACACTTGAAATTTTAGTATGTTATATTTTGATATTTAAGAAATAAGACTGCATTATTGGTTTTTCTTCTTTTTTTATACTTTGGAAAATAGGTTAACTTGCATTCATGTAGCCTGTTTTTTTTTACTACGGTAGAACCTGTAAACTGATACAAGTGGCCACTTATACCAGTATTTAGTGTACTTGCTTATACTTATAATAAAGGAAATCTGAAGGATTTTACTCTATAAACATAGTATTTCCGTGTTATTGACCAATATGAGGTTATAATATTAAAAATAATACCTACTTTTATCGAGTTTTTAACACTTACAACAGTTTACTCAGTACTGGAAAGCTACTTGCAACAGTTTGCTGTATTATTATTAACTGTGAATATTTAAACTAGTGTGGTAAGAAGTTAAATAAAAACATTTAAAATACAAAATAACACTTTATTATTAGATAGTAGCATTTTTAATAATGAAAAATAAAATCATTGGCCTTGCAATCTTAAAAATAATAAAACAAAAAAATGTAATCTTCTTATTTTAAGTAAAAAAAAGGTTTGATTTTTAAAGAGGTTTTCTTACGATAATACCTAATTGTTATTTTTTTTTTAAGACTAGCTTGTCTTGAATTTCATGTCATTTTTCTTATAAATAGCATTTCCACTATTTTTTTTCAGTTATGTTACGTCAGTTACGTACGTTACGTCTGTTCAGTTACGTCCACTAGTTTTTGTACGTTGATGTTTCTAATTTATTTCTCCCTTTGCAGATCCGCTAGAAAAGGTATTTTAAAGAAATTAGTATAACCTTTGTGCAACTCTTTTCGAACTATGTGCTTCTATTAAGTGTATAGTTGTGTACATTACTTGTTAAATGAATAAAAAAGTAACACAACCCCTAAAAACAGGGCAATGAGACCTTAGAGTCTAAATCAGATGATGGAAAATTCATTACATTTTTACAACTTGTATTAAATGGTGATTTGTGTCACCCTTCATACGAATGCCTCATCACATTACCACACTCGTCATACTTGTTTAAATATGAATTTTATACATTTGAAAATATCCTACTAATATATGTAGTTAACGCGAAAGTTGCATAAGTATCGATTGGAAGTTTGTTACTCTTTGTCGCTCAAACGACTTAACCAATTTTGAAGAAATTTCGTATGGAGTTAGCTGACAACCTGGATTAAAACATAGACTTTTTTACCCACTGCGTCAGAGGAGGGCAATGTTTTCCAGTTATAACCGACACTCGTGCGGTCGAAGTTGCTGGCGACCACTAAGTCCTTTATAAGTTTAATTTGAATGTCTTTTGTGTCATTATACTTAAGTTTTGATTGAACTTAATTGTTTTTTCAATACTACAACTTTACCAAAATAAACTGATGTTGCGAATATTGTTATATTGATTACCTCTGGAATATTTCTACACCTTTCAAAATAATGTACTTGGGTACATAAAAAAAAATTGTCTCGTCAGTTCCCAAGTAGCAAAATTTGGTAACTTCTTACGTTAATTGCTGCAAAAAATGTATTAAAAGTAGTATCGCTATTTATTTTATTAGTAAATAAATAAATATTATTATTAAAATAATGTAGGTTACGTCAGATAACAATATCAAGAAAATAAAACAAAGTCACATGTGACTTTGTATACTACTACTTTGTATTCCTACTGATATAAGTGTAAAATTTATTGAAAGAATAAAATAATAATAAAAAAAAAAACAAAAAAATCCGACTGTAAAACAAACAAGCACTAACTAAAAAGGGAAAAACAAACTCTATAATTTAGTGCAAAGAGTATGCAGTACACCGTGCGTCTACATTATACATATAATTTATACGTAAAAAAATAATGCAGGTGGCACAAACAAATTTACAAGCAGTACAATCTGTATCTTGCATTAGGTGAACATTAATTAAACCCTTTTGTAGAAATATTAGTACTGTCAACTTAGTAATTTGTTTGTCAATTTTTAACGCATAAATTTATTAATAATTGACCTCGCGAGCGCTTAATTGTTGTGAATTCTCACCACTACTTACTCAAAGCAAACAAAACTAGTTAAATATGTAAAAAAGTAGCACAACCCCTAAAAACAAGCCACGAAATATTTTTGATACAGAAGAATACGTTAGCAGTTAACGCAGTTATACCAGTGTTAACGTGCTCCCAACTCCGTCGCAGCGCGCATACTGGAGTAAATGGCACTTGCGCGTACGTGACGCGGCGCACGCGACTACCTACACTGGTGCAAGTGACTTACATCAGTGTAGATGGTAGTGTGGCCGAAAATCATGTCACTTATATTAGTTTACAAGTTTGTATCTCTGAAATTACTGAATAAAATAATATAAATTTTACAGGGTATAAAGTTAAGGTAATTTTAAGGCTTTTGGTGCAAAAAAACGTATTTTGGTGTTTTGCGGGTTACACCAGTATACGTAGGACCCGTCGAATTAATGATGACATTTATGACAGATTGAAATGATTGTATATGATCATATACCATATAAGCGTTACAATGACGATGGATTGATTTTCCACTTTTAACTAACGCGAGTGTGAAGGTAAACCCAAGATTCAACAAAAAGTTAATGATGCGGTTATAATGCAAAAATGACTATTTTCTAGAAACATCTAACGAATCTTAAGTTACCAACACATTTTTTATTTAACTCTATAGAACCTTAACGAAATTATTTTTGTACACGTGGCAGTGGCACCCTCAAAGCATATAAATTGGATATATTTTTCTAAAAAGGAAATTAAATAAATATCGTCTGTATATCTATGCTTAAGAGAGTACCACGCATGTAATATTTTCCAAAGAGTATCCACATATTTGTGATGCAAATCATAAATTAGTAATTCATGCAACATTGCATTTACTTGTTGACAAATGATTATAAAAGCAAATGAAGTGGATAATCTAAGGAGTTTTATATAAGAACCTACTATGCGTAATAGACATCACTGTGGACACCACAATCTTGACTGGCTGTAACACAAATAACTGTGCCTTGAAACTGACAAATTAAAAATAAGTTAGGTAAAATGGCACTGGAAATTTGTACTACTGCATGAAATATTAGAAAAGTGAGTCAATAACGCATAGTACCGCCAGATTGATGTCAAATCGAACAAACCGTTTGGTCAAGCATCGCATGACCCCGTTCAGCCGCGTATAAACGACCCGACTTTACTACGTGTACGACCTGCAATGATAGTCGCAAACAAAAATCGCAACGCCGACACTGGACTGACATGACGAAGTCGGTGATAGACAGGACAATATATATGATAATTTAGCCAACGACGGCCTGTTTTGAGAGCCTTTTTATGTATTGATGGTGACAGCCTGGCAGCAGATGGCTTGTAAATTGGATTAATGTTCAGATATCGACTTTTACGGCAATGTAAGTGTATGCTGCCTTAAAGAGATGAATGTGATTGGACAATTCGCGACAGAATAAATCTTCATACATTGGATATGTTGTACGAAGAATAGATTCAAAAAATAAATTGACTAATTTACATGGTAAATGTCTGCTTTATGAAATTTAGTTTTAGCAGAATAGTAAATAACATTCATTTTGTACATAAAAAGGCTCTACAGAAAAAGTTTATCGATACCTATTATTGGTTAGCTAGTGTCATTTGTTTTGGATTAACAATGAACTTGTCTTGTATTGTAAAAATTGCATATATTTTCATTTGACTAAAATTTTGTGCTACACTGGGCAAAATGTATACCAAATTGAAACAAGTTACGTTCTAAGTATTCTTCTTTTAAAGGAAAATATATATATAGATCGTATAATTTTAAAGCAGTTTGAACTAATGAGTTAGTTGAACTATAAAGCCTAAGTCATTAAATAAGTGGTTGGTTGACCAAATTAATGACCACAGTTCTGATTTCGATAACAGTTTAATATTTTAATGATTGCACTGGACTGTTCGCCTTGGTCCTCCGAAACGAGGTTATTGGACTAAATACAAAGTTATTTATACCTTTTAGTCTTTAAACATGAAATTTATAGGTATGTTATGTCAAGTACTTATTGGTAGAAAAACTGTTTTGTATTACTAAACATTGGCTAAATCACCAAGCCTACAAAAGATAATTTACTAGAGTTGTTATATGTTTCTTCTATCCCATTATAATTACCCAATATTCAGAATGAAATCAATTTATTTAACTTAATATGCATGCCAAATAATTCCTAAAAGTAATGACTGGTACCCCAAACATGCGTGATGTTTTATATTTGATAATACTAACAATGAATTTAATTTTCCAGACCCCGAATCAAAAATTCTAAAGACTTGAATGAGTTACTTGATACTACAAATTATAAGCAAGAAGAGGCTTCTCTAAACTGTTTTAAATTCCTATATAGTGTGCGTGGAAGTGGTAGTCACATTCTGAGGTTTTGTGAGGAGACGAGGCACAAACCGCACGTTGCTTTTTGTTTACCTCCCCCGTCATACCTCTCACATACCTAAGAAGCCTTACCATCGCCACTAAAATTAATATTATTGTAATTGTGGAAATGTGACAGCACACCAAACGACGTAGAGTGGCGTCTTTCTTCCACAACTGCAATTATATTACTTTAAGTCGCGGTGATAAGCCTTCAGATGATTAGAACTTCAGCACACATTACCTACATTTTACAAAACTTTTACAGCTATGTATCTTACCGATGGTTGAGTTATTGGTGGGGACAGTGCGCCAGCACAGCACGGTCAGGTTGAGGCTCTCGGCGAGCTCTCCAAACTTCTTCTCGATGTCCTGGTGATGGAGCTTATCGAGGAAGAAGATGCCGGTGGCATAGCGCCCGAATGGCGGCAAGTCGATCTGGTGAGTGTCTCTGTTGGAGATAGAAAGAGATCGTTAGACTGGTGAATAATGTATCAATCAATGATATGAATAAAATAGGAGTAAAATATACTGAAGAAAAAAAAATGTTACGTGTTGCGCCGACCCCGAGTAAAATGGGATAAGGGTAGGAAGATGATGATCTGAGTAAGATTCCGTGTATGTTACAGAGGTCAATTGACAATGTACATCTTAAGTAGAATCTCTTCTCGCAAAGGATTGATTGATCCCAGTTGGTAGCAAACCTTCATTAAACTGAGTGGCACTTATATGAGATATAAAACGGCACGAGTTGAGTGAAAATGTTGTATGAAAGTAATAGTCAGAAACTGCCACGAGGCATGAAAATGCCTCTTTTTAAGTAAAGAGAAAACGAGGATTTAAGGGTACGTAAGTGGACATTTATGATTCAGATTGTACGAGAGAGCCTTTATCTGTAACACGTGCTAGACGATGAAATAATCCCTCCCTTCCATAATGTTTCTAACCTATACCGTGGTACACTGTATAATGATTTTAAAGCGTCATGGTAATCAATAATACAGTATTTCCCCCTTAAATATCTCAACGAAAAAGTTCCTCTAAAGCCATTATTCATAGAGGCTGGAGGCTGCAGTCTACATGTGCGGTAACCGTTATCACGTAAAGGTCATAGGGACGAATGCGCGCGCAGTGACGTCACGAGCACGCCGCTATATTGACTAACAAGCCGGCTAGCTCGGCTGCGCGGAGTATTGATAGCTCCTGATAGTGGGAGACTAATCTAGGTATAGCTGTAGTTTGTATGCACCTAGGATTTTCCGTACTTTTTATAAAATGGATAGAATGTAATGGAAAGGTTTTATATGTATTGGAAAATTGGAAAATGTTTGCCTATCGTGAATCTAACGAATACATCGGAGAGCAAACTCGTTTTTGAAAGGACTTTATTTGCTTCATATTGAGTATGATAAATATAGACACATTCATATAGCAACGGATATTAAGCTAACTCATCACAAAGGATTATAAGCGAAGCGGCTAGAAGAAAATCGGGGTGTTATGCAATCCATTTACATTAGGAACCGAAAACACAATGTACCTATAAATATATACTAAGCGTATGAAATGATAATCAATTTACATATATAGCCCATTGTCCTCTGTCCTATCTAAATAATAGCAAGATTCTATGTGAATACTTACTATGTGAGCATTGTATTATCTACCAGAATCACTCTCATTCATTTTATGGGCGATAATGTCGGCGATCAATCATTTCATTCGGACGACGATAAATTGATATTAATTGGTTTTTGAAGAGCCAGCTACTATAATAGTACTCTGTTCTGATAGTCGTAGAATTTGTGCTATTTGTCGCTTGGAGAGAGCGCTATGATAGAATTTGAGCAATTCTCTTTGTATAACGGGAATGTTTTTCTTCCAGATTTGTTTACTTTTATTTAGAAGAGTTAAGAGAGAAGCTTTTGTCTACCTATAAACACACTATTGTATAGTGTGTTTACAGGTAGACAAAAGCTACATGACAAGACATAGGCATGTGTCTTTAGGATAATACAAAGACACATGTCTATAGGATAATACTTTTAATGTGTTTAAAAAATATAGTTATTATCATCTCGCTTCATATTTTTTCATTCAAATTTTAATGACTATTTCGCTGATTTACTACTGGTTATTTTGGAGAAAACTGAAATACACATATTGCTAATTTATGATGTGTTGTTACGACCTTGCACAGTATAGTATAGGACAATAACGTATTACTATGACAATTTAATGTCGCATACAAAATCAATTCTATTTCAATACTTCAAACAATAACAGCCTTTTAAAATTCAGTCTACTGCATTATACATACAAAACCTAAATCGGTGGTAATATTATCATAATAATAGGGAATTTACATGCTTGTGGTAAACAGTCTTGTCTGATAAGAAAAACCATAACCCCTCCAAAGTTTATCTTTAAATCACATGAAATCCTTTATACAATGAAAGTCTTTCAAGGATTTTCCATTCAAGAATGTAAGTAAATCGCGATAGTATTCTTGTAAAACGGTTTTACAGAAATAAGTAACATTCAGTTCCAAAGTTAATCATTTTTACTGAATGTAGAAGGAAAATCAGTCCAATGTGGGCGCCATAGTTTTCATGATTTGACTTGTTGTTAAACCCTATAAAGTAAGAGAAATTTCAGTCCCTGAATTATTCCATAAACGAGTTTAGTTCAATGAGAGTTATGGCATACCTACCTAACACTCTCAATTCTCCAAGGACTTATTACAAGATAACACAAATCGTGTTCATTCAATGTATGTTTATAATTGCATATGTTGGCAAAAGAACCGCAACTGCGACTCTGTATAAAATGCGGTTTTTCTACTTCGTTAACTTATTTACAAACGTCTACCATACTATGGAATCTATCTGATGTAATAATAAGCAATAGAATCGTCCTGTGTGACACTGAACTCAGGTTGAACTGTACAAGTAACATTATAGGCCATCGGTTAAGTTACGTAACGAGAGGATTAACCTTGACCTGCTCTTGGTGAAGGTTATTGTTTCGAGTTGTCTCTTACTCTTCCTTTGAGGATAAAGACAGGTTGCTAGCCAGACAGAAGCCTAACAACCAGACTGTATTGTTTTAACAAAATGACCCGTAATTGGATTCGGAAGGTTGTTGAAGAATTTGTCGCGAAACCGACTGAAAAGTTAATACATATCTGATCAATATTAAAAAGAAACCGTTAATTCCGAAGGTATAACCACCGTTACACATTTTTTTCTTAACTTTTCAGCTCTTTGGAATTAAATGCCTAACTGACCATGAGAAAATATGTCCAAACAGACTCTAGGATCTTTGTCGTTAAATACCAGCCATTTTACTCGTATAAGTCACAAAGTCCATACACAACGATTGTGATATCCATTGTATAAAGAAGTTCTATAATAAAGGTTTGTAGAATGCCTGGATATTTGCGAAGTTATGCGGTATTCGCGACCTAGATCGTGGACTGAACACTGAGCTATATTTATGGATCGCCAGGAATTCTGAGCATCGTTCATTGAATTCTTTTGACAGCTATTATGTGGCAGGGTGCGATAACTGCGATATTACTCTCAGTTATTCATCTGCCATGACAAGAATTTTATCACACCCTTAAGAGTATTCGGTAGAATAGTTAGTGTATTCTTGTGTTATATCATATGGTTTTGAAAGTGTAACAATAGGTAATTTTAGAAGCATTTATATGGTGGTATTCAAATTCGTTAATTATATAAAACCACGGTGTTTCATTACAACATACTAGAAATACCACTAACGCTATTACACCATATCATAAAGTTGCTTTTTTACGATATTTGTCGACCACATGTAACATGCGTAGAACATAGGTATCTGAATAAGTAAAGGCTTGTTTGTATTGCTAATAGGAGTGACGACCAGCGTCATCGTGATGTCCCGTTCGGCTGTTACTTTCCGTGATAAAGCCAAGTATTTTTCCGTGAATGCTTTCTGAGCACATTCCCGAGTGACTGCGGGCAGGAAACGTTCGAGTCCGCTTCACTGGCCCGACTTATTGACTCACAAATTTTGAGACGCGATAGCAGACGCATTGTTTATACAGAATTATAATGTAAAGCCTCTACAAGTTCGGGCACGTTTGGGTACACTCAAGACTGGGAAAAAATACAGCTTAATGACTAGAATTTCGTTAATAAGAACTAAGTAAAGATATAGTTACAAAGTCGTATGTTAATATAAAAATATCATAACAAAATTCTAGCACAACATTTCATGAGCATCGATCACAACGTTACACAATATTTAGTCATTAACATCTCTATTCATAATGTGACGACTTGGAACAATAACTGTCATAACAGAATAATACATTGCAGCAGATAACCAAGGTGAATGTGAATGCGTTATCGTGTGTATTCGGTGTACGAAGCCACGAGCATCCGTTGATAGTGTAAGTGAATGAAACGCTTATGACACTAGTGGCTAATAGAATGACCTGTGGTTAGTCGGTGCAGGATAGAAAATAAAAAAGAAATTCGGTCGCTGGTTAAATAAAGAGAGATCGAATACCGGTATTAATATGCAATCGATCGTGTAGTATATAAGAGAGCGGTAGTCCCAGAAGTATTTGACGACTAGTGACCGACTGTGAGAGTGATCTCGGTCGGATCTCGGTATAGCTAATTAGTTTGACAGCACCAATTAACGCAAGTCAACAGTCTTTCCGTCGAGACAGTGTTATTCTTTCATTTTTTTCTCTCTTATCTTTTAAAATCAACAGCATATCGGTCAAGGTATTTTTTTTTTTTAATAATTATTTTAGTAACTGAATTTTTCGCTTCATTTATCCAAAATCTCCATCCAGCTCAAAATGTCTAGCAAAACCTCTTATAGAAACTAAGCTTTTATAACCTCAACAAAACTACACAGACTGCTAGCATCATCTAACAAACACTGCGATTAAAAAGCAATCATACACCGACAAATCCTTCGAGCGTTAAATGTCACCGCACAATAAGTTTATTAGATTGTTTTGCTATAAAATTGCATCACACTAAGGCCAGAAGTAACTCCGCATCATATCTGGTGTGTAGAATACCGCCACGTGACTACGCACATGGCGTGATCCATCAGCAGTAGGGACGCGGGAACGCTTGGCATTATGCCAAGATGGCGGCCAAATCGGGATATTTACTAGTGCTTATTGTCGTCGCGGACGCTGAACTTAGTCTCAGCAGAATGGGTGATTAATCGCCAAAATTCGCCAGTTATATCATGATGAGGATGGTATTACAGCTATCACTCTCGTCTTTAACGTTATGTATTCAAGTATTTTATTGCAATTTTCCTGGTAAACGACGCACTTACAAGGAAAATCAATGATTAAATTATGCCTAGGTATGTAAGTAACAGGACTGATCGTTATTCAAATCTCTATTAGAAAATTATTGCAGAAGTTGTTTGTAATTAATAAGATGCAATATCCATTGTTCATAGAAATCTATTTCATGTAATATTAATTGAGTCGAAGCGAAAACAATAAACGTAGAGCTTGTTTTATTTGATCAAGTGTACGAGCAAGAAATAACAAGTGAACATCGTAAATAATAAAACGTTAGACGAATAATCTTTGGAATGCGAGATTTAATTTGAAATGTAAATAATGGAATGTTAAAATTGATTTAAAAACAAACAATGAACGGTAGTCGATGTTAAACTTTAAATCAATTTGGATTGTTTTTCATTAATGCACATTGCACTCGGGTAATCTATGAATTAATTTTGAGTTAAGTGTGATGTAGCTTCAGGTAAGAGATCAGTTCAATCGTTTTTTCGTGATATCGTCATGTCAGTACATAAATAAACGGCAGTAATTAGCTTATCTTCTGAACATGAATATTCAGCTCCTGTTTATTTACCTGTTAGAAGAGATAACGTAACTGAAGTTCATGTATGTCAATGTAATCGATACAAGAACACAGGTTATCGTGTACGGTGAACGTTGAACGACCGACAGCTGACCCACATTCCACTCCATAATCAATGAGAAAATATTTTATAATTCACGAATTGTTGAAAGGAAAAGTGGACTGAATTGCAAAATATTTTAAATGCGAAGGGCAACAGAAATGGACAAGTTACTGTCTCTATAGGCAAGATATGACTCAAGAGTGTGGAATAGGTAAACCGCGTTAATTAAACTAAAGTATTTCGTAAACGAAGTCATTTAAATCCGAAAAAGGGAAAGGTAAAAGATTCTACGATTTTTGTTTTCCAATGAGGCTTTGTAAGTTTTTGCGACTATTGCCGCTCGGTGACCATAAGAGTCTTGTAGTAGATAATAAAAAGCGATCGGAAATTGTAATCACAAAAAGCAACTTGATCAAAGATATTTTTCGGTAATACAAACAACATTGTATAATGAAGATCAAAGGATAGCTTGCTTATCACAAGACTTTGCTCAGTCGTATAAAGACGTCTGTCACTAACGATCTAGAAAACGATAAAACGAGTTCATTACAAGCAAACGTTAAAACCAACTGAGCAAACATTTCAACCGAGAATGAAATGTGGAAATTCTGGGGCATTTCATTAAATGTCACCGCGGATAAAATTAGATTTCCATCTCCAGAGCTGTAAAGGTCACAGTTCAAGCCTGTCAAGTTCATGTTATATAAATTGCTATAAATAGAAAGCTAAAGAGGTGTAGGAACAAAGGAAAATAATATAGAGAAAATTCCAAAGAAATACATGAAAGTCTCACTTGATGATCAAAGATTCCGTAGACCTGTCTAGTTAAATAGACTGGATTGGATAATTCTAGTTAGAACTAGATCTTTATAAATAGAAGAATAGCTTACTCTAGCGTCTCCGCCCGCGTGCATGTCAGTGATCGCGGCAAAGAGATCTAATGTCCTTTCTTGGGGTCTATATGAATGTAGTCATTTTCTTGATATTGGTCCAAAAAACCAAGTGTTTTCTGGTTACGAATTCAAAACACTATAATTTTTTTGGCATTCTGATATGCAAGTATCAGTCAATTATCCTTTTGTACTTAATAGATAAATATAAGATAACACTGGTTACTAAATGTATATAGGGTATATCCGACGTCCAAATACAATGTACGCGCGCAGCTATTAACCTTACAAAAGCTAAGCTGAACATTATAAACAGAAACAATTTCATGTTCTAAGAACCGACAGTCGAACAGTGTTGCCGATGTATGCATCTTGAGGGCTTTATTGATTGTGTTATAAATACTTCAGGTTTCAAATGTCACACGAATGTAGGACGAACATCAATAATTTAATGTCGCAGGAAATTTACTGTCTACACATGCAGTGCTCGTTCACATGTACCTACTTGTTTTTTAAGAGTGGTTCGTAACGTAACACTTTTGTTACCATTTTTTTACGTACTTTCTACCTTCTTTTTCAAAATACAAAAGAAACTGGTAAATGTCGAAATGTATTTTTATCGCAACCCACCACCGATAAGATTTCAGTTACGTTACAATCAAAATTAGAATTTCGAAATTTGCAAGATATTTCGCTCGCTAGCAAAAGAAAAACTTTTTCTATTTTTAGAAGGCTGGCTTAAAAAGTTACGAGCGTCATAGCAAAAAGGTCAGACTTCCAACGAATTATGTAACACCCCGAAGAAAGCATTTCGTGAAAAAAGAGTTTTTGCTCAAAGATGCTACGTCAGTCGCGTCGGGTTTGTTAGCGAGTTATGTCGGGTCCAAAGTCCATGCAAGTAATTCGCACAGTACATTCCGCCGACAATCTAGTACCAATTTGTGCGGGCGTTGTTTTTCTAACCACTCCAAGCGAACTGTCATCATCCTTTATGAACAAACAATCGTGGGTATTGCCAACTGCCGGACTGTTATTAATTTAGACGACATTTTATACACCTGCCGTTTTATTAAACATTCTCATCACGGCAAGTGGTTGACTGACACTAGATATAATGAAAAAGGATGAGCAAGTAAAAGAATGTTTTCTTTTAGAGTAGAATTACAAAGCAAAGAATAGAGCACTTTCGAGTTACGACTCTTCTCCGAATAGAAGCTGAATTTTATGAAGACTGAAAAATTAAGATCGACAGAGCTGAGCAAGCAGTCAAAAGAGGCAATATACTTAGATGACAGTATCTTCCACTCTAAGATATTACTATTGTTTCTGAGTCTACAGCAGAATCTAATATATCCGCCTTTAATATTACCTACCTACTTTAAAGTTAAGTTGTTTCTTCAGAATTGTGTCTTCGAAATTGCTCTCTCGGGTTGAAGCCTTAGTTTGAAACAATTGAATATCGCCAGATAAAAACAAGAAAAATGCAGTCTAGACAGCTACACTAGACTTGCAAATCGAGTAATCAGTGCTATGACTAATAATACTGTTTAATTGAATGAAACTACTTTTTTATGAACACAATTGTGACATTTACTATCGAGTATTTGGCTTACATCCAGACTTAACGCACAAATGATACCACGTTTCCTCGTTTAATAAAATAGCTCTAACATCTTTTTATTAGAATAGGATGTCTCTGTATCGCTAACCAAAATTATAAAATGGATTATCTTTCAAAATATTTCTTCACCAAGTATAGTGGCACTGTTTCATAAAACGTGTTACTTAGCTCTTATGTCTAGCCGAATTGCGTAGTTGCTGTTTATCTTGATGAATTACTTTAAATAACCTTATTATCAGCTGATACTATTCTTGTACAATATTCTTTATTTTGCACTTCGTCTGGTGTGCAGACTCTACTGATAAAAAATCAGTTTCGTCTGCAAAACGATACAGGGGTGATGTCAGTCACAACAAATATTATGAATTATAAATACGTAAATGCTATTTACGTATACCTACAAACATAGATATGTTTATTTGTATGTTAAGTTACAACTTTACAGGTTTGCCTTATGGGATTACCAGCGTGCCCTACCACCACACTTGAGGAGCACCACATCATCGACAATGCTGTTAGCGTGGCTGAGTATTGGTCTAGCATATAAGCCATTAATCCACACGCTAAGAAAAAGTATTTAGAATTAAAAGAAGTACCTAAGCATAGTGAAAAAGTATCCGGGTTACTACAGTGGCCGGTTAACGACACAACCAATGACGAAGCTATATCGATTGTATATTATCAATCGCAATCAGTCGTGATATCACGACCCAGTGATCGTAGCGATACGTTATCTTATCGCTATATGTAACTCATATCCCAACAGAACAACTTGTATAACAATCAAATTGTGATATATTAGTGATAATCCCTAATTATCCCACAATAACTATCAAGATTAATGATTTTGCTTTTAATTTTGCCGCTTGTTCTCATGGGTACACAATCTCAGATAAGCAAAGAAATTAATTGCTACTTGTGATAATGTTAAAAAGACGTACCAAAAAACTGTATTCCAAGAAAGCTGTATAGTTCTCCTTATTTTTATTACAAAATTTACTTATCTAAAACTCTTGATCTAAAGCAAAATGCGTGATGTTCTAAGATAAAACATTACCAAAAGGCCTAGAACTTTCACTAACAGATAAGAAACAGTAGCCATAGCAATAAACAAATAAAACAATCGTGAAGTAATTTGTGATGGTGGTCATAGACAGATAACTTTAAATGAAAATAAAGATAGTGTAATCCCACCACGCGAGCCCCACGTGGCGAGTGCGCCGACACAGTGTGGTCGTGAAGTGATACAGTTTATAAATAACAAAACATTCGATTAGAGCTATCGTGTCTAACTTTAGGACGTGGGAATTAGCGATAACGTAGAAAGAGGAAAAATTCTTAATAGAGCACGCAGTGTTTTGATACGTTTGTAAGCAGAAATGCGCAGAAGGCATTCAAGTCCTTCTATTGTTATGGCTAAAGATATTGTTTTCTTAAAACTATAAGGATAGGTTTCTTCAAGGCATAGCTCAGAAGCAAGCTAGGTAAAATGATATGTCCACGTCACGAGACATAATTCTGCCCATATTTTAAGGAAAGTCGTAGATTGAGAAGTGGATAGATAATATTAGACACACGAAGAGGTGGAAGGAATTGTTGACACGAAGGATGTTAATATCGAGATGTCGGCTATGTGAAGTAGAGAAAAAACAGTCATGTACCCTAACACAAAGTAATTTAACGTAAGTGCAGGAGAAAGAATCATAAAAGTCTTAGAAGTAAGCTAGGAACGCTGTTAAAATAAAATGTAACAAATCAATGTTCTTAAAAATATTTTATTTTTAACCTTCGGACGGCGAAGTAAGAGCTTTCACACTCATAAATGTTTTCAGCTACCGGGCTATAAAATTCAGGAACTAGTGAGAATGTACCCGTTTAACGATTACCTGAGTTTATTTCCCCCATGTGGGTTATTCACACAATTTAGCACCTAATCTAATGCCTAGATCGGCTAATCAGATAGGCGAGGTAAGCACGCGGCGAGTGCGTGTTCGTGTCAACGTCGCGCCTGCGCCGCACCGAGCAATAATCCTTTATCAAGGCTCCGTAACATAATCTTTATACCCTCTAAGTTTATTTAATGAGCTTGTTCATACAAATTACTAAGGAGGCAAGGGTAGCCTGCAAGACTACTTAATACTCCAGTATTAATCAGTTCATGCCCCCATAATGTAGGTCGGCAGGTACTGAAATGTTGGTGGTTCATCTGGGATGCCGAACTTGGCTAATCATACATCAGCTTCAGCTTCTAATTTTAGTAACGAATCTTATTTTCAATATAAAGTTCACAAAAATGTTCGGATGATGAAAATTACATAAAAATAAGACGACAATGAGCAAGTGCGCGTCGATTGACGTAAAACAACCGCGTGACGTAAGAGGTCCGAGGAATTTTTCGATCATGTAAGAAAAACATAGTATGAGTCTGAAATAAAAGAATCGTTAGATAATCGCGTGTCGTAGTGGCTATAATTTTCATAACAATATTCTGTTACTGAAGGTCATAAATTTCGTGACGAAGAATCGGGGTGGGTAACAGGATAAGAAATGAACTTCCAAACCAAATTTATGTCAACGCTCAATGAAGATAAGTAACAACGTCTGCAGAAAACCTTTAGGAACTTCTCGCTATATCCACAACAATTTGTGCCACTGATATTTATTTTCCAGTTCAACCAGCAATAGTTGCATCTAGATTTCTAGAGCTAACAGTAGACAGATATTAGCGAACAAATGAATAGTGAATACATAAATACAGTGTTGAAAGAACAAACTATCGCTACAGTTGTGCTAAACGATTAACTATTACGCCGTAGTGCACCACCAATTGATGAATTGCCTTGCAATGAACTGTGAAATGAGGAGGTTGTCATCTTTCTGTGGTAATGTTTGTTTTTTCTAGTATGTGTTTTGGGTTTTCTGCAGTAGTTTTCTTAAATTCTCGATGTAAGCTGTAATACCCTTGGCGAATTGTAGTATATCTTATTAACTTGATAAACTGACAATCAATCGTGAGGAACGATATGAGTGAAAAAGGAGTAAATGATAGTGTGACGTCTGATAGAGGAAAATGGAAGGAAAAAACGTGTTGCGCCGACCCCAAGTAAAATGGGATAAGGGCAGGAAGATGATGAAACTGACAATCAATCATTTAATTTTGGGTGGTTGAATATATGGCTTATCTTTGCGACAATTAGCGTAAACAAACATGATTTCAGAAACATTACTAGTCTAAACCTATGTTAATGATAATACTGGAGCATAATATAGTTGCGATCTAACAATGTATTTGATTGTTATTTGAGTCGATAAAAAAACATAGAAAACAATGTTTTCTACTGCAATCCTATCGAACAATAAAATTTAATATGCACAGTGGTGTGCAATATAGTTTTACGACAAGGTCGTTGAGATTATAGCGCTGTAGTGTAACCTAAGGTGTAAAACAATAAAGATAATAGTGATCACTTAATAAAAGCCACTGTTTGTTCACGTGCTGCGTATATCGTTACAAATACCAGATATTTCTTGGAATTGATAGGATCAAGTCACGACCTTAATCTTAAGAGACAAGACGAAAAATTAAACGAAATCTACTGCTGGTATTTCAGGGAAAAATTATAGGGACATCGCTATTGCAGCTGTTAGTTTTAAAGTTAGAAATAAAACCTTGAAAAATAAATTGATAGCATGCTATAAAACTACTATCAAGTTGGAATTAAGAGTCATTTGTAACAAACAACCTCGACATTGCAATGCACGCGATTTAACTGATCGCGGCGACATTTAATGCAGACCTAACCTGACATCATTAAAATTTGTTTCTGATTAGGTTTTTATTTGTTTTTAATCTCTGTTATTATTATTATTTTAATTTCTGTCTTTGACGATGGTGTTCTTTATAAAATCGTGAAATGTGACAGATTGAGGTATTGCCTTAAACTTACCAAATGCGTGGCTTGAAAGAAATCAATCGGTCTCTCTTGGTCATCTATTTGATCATGTCAGCTCCGATTCCCAATGCATCAAATTACATAAGCATAGTTAAATTCTCTTTCCTAATATTAAAAATCCATCATTCTTTTTTTTTAGATTTGATTGAATATTTAAGGATCTGACGATCTCATTGATTTGACCGCTGTATCATTCTAGAAATGCCTGAAGGAAGGTTTTATCAATTGTTTCATGGATGTGATTTGTTCTGACAATGTTTACGCGTTCGTAAACATTTTTATCTTCAGAATGCCTTGTAGGAAGTGCTCCATTGTCGACACTTGAACCGCTGAGAACTCGCAAATACACTGAACCACGCTCGGTAAACAACTTACTAGAGTATTGTATGGGTTCCCGGTATCTATTGCGGAAGTAAGCCCGAAAATACTGGTGTGCAAATTAACTTTTAGAAGCTTTTGTAAACCTAGCTGGTACTTCATTATACCTTTAAGTGTACACCCGGTACAATTTTTAAAACGGGGAATTGATTGACAACAGCGTGTTCTTCTTTTGTATTATAAACTTATTTCTTTTTTCCATTTCCCTTGTTAAGACAATTCAGTTCTTTCAGCTTCGTTGAAGTACTTTTACTTTTGTTATCAAATACCTTTCATTCAAGAATTAGTCATCCAATAAGTATAAATTAATTTACGAACGGAATTTAATTGAATAATGTAACGTATTATTGAGATATACATAAATTACTGATGTAAGATAAACTACACCACATGTTTCTGTAAACTAGCGGTAATAACCAGTTTCCTTCAGTTTATTTTTATAACGTTTTGCTGGAGAAGCGGATATTATTTTTCTTTAGGTACTCAGGTCATTTGTTATTTGACACTTGATTACGATGTATTAATACACAATGATTATAATTATTATGATGCTGATGCAAAATAAGCACGTTAAGATAGAACTGGAATTCCAGTTCCAAACTCAATTAGTCTTTAGTAATTAATAATTATAGGTAAAAATTGCAAACTTCACGCTTAAAACAGCTGTGCAACTCGATAGTTGTTTTCCTTTAGGTAATTATGTTAACAATTCATCATTGGCATTCAATATAAATTACCATGATCTATCATCTCGTAATGAAATAGAAGACTAAGCTAGTAGTTGTTTCAACGTATTCAGTTAGTTGGGATTCAGATAATTTTCCTTACGCTCCGCATCATTTTTACTTCTATTTACATAGAAGTTTCTAATCAGAAATCGAAGAATCTAATGACCATGACGTACGAAAGACGGGAGGATTTTGCCCAGTTGTATAAAGAGGCTTTAAAGAAAAAGGCTTTAAATAATCTTACACATCCAGCTGGTCATGAATGAAGGTTCAAATCGAGAAAACCTTATTGATGGCCCTATTAAGATTACTCTAGCAATAAATCTATACTTTCACGCGTTATAGCCAGTACTAGTAATACAAACAAATTCGACCTTGTAAATACTACGCAGCACGTTCCGCACTCGAACGTAAACTGTTCTAATGGATACTAATTCTGTGACCACATCTTAATGCGCTATTCACGGTGTTCATTTAATATATGTATAGGAAATGTTTGGATTTTTAATGATTTTTGTTTGAACCAGTTTAAGCCAGTGAAACAGGGTTCACTGCTAGGGAAAGGATACTCTAAGCTGTAGAACAAGTGCTACAAAAATACTCTGTTCTTCGAATAATGGTATCGGAAATATCCTTGAGCAGTCTTGATTAATGTATTCCCCATTATTAGTATTGCTTTCAGAGAAATCTTTAGCACTAGCCACCTCATTATTTTTTTCAAGTTTTTTAAGCGAAATTTAGAAATCTTGTCTGCTCTATACAGCGTCAGGCTAAAGTATTTCTTTTTTGTGCTAAATATTACACAAATTATTTCTAACCATTACGCTTCTACGAAAAACTGTAAGATGTTAGCTATAACAATGGTGTGGTACTGTACTACAATAAATATAGATTTATCCACTGTTCACTAGTATTTAACCAAGTCTTTACAGACGTTTTAATAGCTTTAGTTTAAACCCGAAACTAATTTACAAAGAGCATATTTAGGAATGTAGGTTGCACATATTTTTAGTGTCTTGGAAACGTTTGAAGTAAAAGTTGTGCATAGCTACAAATAGTAGGAGTAGTATTAGTACATAGGTACCTACTTTTTATTTCCCACGCTACCAATATATTTCAGCGAGTACTTATTATGTTTACTGATAATATATAATTTCTTGGATTGTGTGGATAGAATTCCTTCGCAAACACTCGAAAGCACTTCACTTTATTTCTGATAATGATAAGTGCTAACGTATACAAAGAGATCATACGGAGATGGATTTTGTTTTCAAGCATAGAAAAATAATAAGTGAAGTTAATTGGGTTCAAGAGGGTATTGTATGCTGTATTTTGAAGGGGAATACACTTAATATTTTATTTGTACTAAATTGTAGGGACGATACTAATCACCACTCGTGTTGAGTGCTATTAAATATTTGCGTACCATTAAGAGGATATTTGATAAGTATTTAAACGATTTTGCTTTCGGCAACATTTCATAAATTATCTTATTTCACATTCCAGACAGAGAGATATCAGCAATTTTTATGAAAAAATCAGACATAGTTGATTGAGAAACATTGTAAAAAAGACTTCATTATTCCAGTCGCCCGCCTTGCTGTCAGCTAGTCGTTTTCCAACTATAATAAAGTCTAGCACAAAGAAACACTGTGTCGTCTATTCAGAGCACATCTGCGTCATACCGGGAGCACAGTGTCCTTGAATCAAGTCTTTGAGACGGGATTGAATAGCCCCTTAATGCAGTGGTTACGCAGGCCATTGATTTTACAGCTTGTTATAGCTTGTTATTTGTTCTTCTCTTTTTTAAAAGCCAAGGCCGAGTTATCAGCGTTGGTTGTATAATCGTGTATGTACGTAGTGTTACGGAAAACAACATAATTAGTAAATGCGTCGTCTACTAACTTTTAAAGCAAAGAATGTTCAAACAAAGTAAATTGATTGGACTAAGATCATTGACAATGTTACACAAATCCACATGGGTTTCAAAGGTCCGTATAAAATCCTACTAATATTATAAACGCGAAAGTTAAAAAAAAAATTATAGATAAACGTTTCTTACTATTTCACGCTCAAACGGCTGAATCCGACATTCGTGCGGGCACAATCGCGCAGCGAGTGCAAAATGAATCCTCAGTACAGTTCATAAATCAATAGTCATTTATTTCGCACATATTGATACGTTGAAGTGGGAGTCAATCAATAGCGATGGGGCAGGGGGCACCAGCACTCGAAACAGAGCTGCGGAGTGGGAATTTAATTGACTGTAATATTGCCCGGCTCTGATATTCGGCAGAGGGGGACCGGCTACATTCGTCCTGTTTGGTCAGTTGATTTTATTATGGTCTAGCTAGGAGGTTGTAACCGTGGTATTTAAGAACGAGATAGAGTAAAAAGTTCTTAACTGTTAAGTCTTTGTGACAACCAAGTGCAATGTAGAAAAAAATATAGTTATAGATAAACTAAAACGTTACTTAGCATGGCGAAGTTCTAAATAAGGTCTTCGTATCCTCTTAGATCAACGTCTTTTTCGTTCATAAGGTCAATATTTTAGTAAACCCATTTGACTGTCATACTTTGAAATTACTTAAATATAAAACCAAATAATTAAGCTAGTCCCTTAGATAAGAGCCAAGGTCTTAGCACAAGGCTGCCCTATAATGAACACAAATAATGTTATCTAATGGTGAGGCGACATCTACCGAGCATTATCGAGTGCTATTTACTATTTATTCAAGAATACGATAATTTGTTATTAGCATGTGCATATCAGTGAATACAAGTTGAATGTCAAGTTTGTTACCACGCCAAGTAATTGCGTCTAATGTACTTGTAGTTTGTTTATCTTCCAGTTGTTTTGTCTATTTGTTAAAAGAGAATTATTCCATTATGAATAATATTTTATAGGCTTGACGTTATGCAGCTCTTCAAGTGTTATGCCAAATAATTTAGACTGTAATAGTTTCACGCTTTATTACGTATATTAGTTGGAAAACACATAGAAATAGGTTATAAATATGATTCATCGTTTTCATTTATTTCATGCATTTCAATCACATTATTTTTGCACTCAGCTCCATATTAAACTACAACTTGATTATTTAAAATAGGTCCAAATCATAAGTCATCAACATCAGTAGGTATATCACTATCAGAATTGATAGACATAAACAAGTTTACCCCACGCGAAGTATCGATAAACCCGCATCACTATAGCTGAGATAAATCAAACTACTGCGCAGCTGGTAGAACGTGGTAGCCATTATCTATTTGCCAGTGAATAGGTGACTGGGTCAGACAAATTGACTGTTAAAGGTCTGGACACAAATACAGGCTTTTGACGGTCTTCTTTTTAGATACCGGCGCGTGAGCACGAGAGCGCATGCAAACGGATTTTTTGGTTACGCAAGCAAGGAAATGTCCGTATCAGAGATAATCGGTTGGCTCCTTTTATTCTTTTACACTTAGCGCGATAGGCTTTCTCTAGAGCATTCTCAAAAACAAAAGGCAATGATATATGTAAAAAAAATGTTTAATTAAAAATCCATGTTTAAAGTAATAAAAACTAGACTTCTTTTCCGAGCCAGTCTATATGAACAGATCCTTATAGTAAGTGAACTCGAGAGGGGTCTGACAAATCTTCGTTTCTATTGTGCGAGTCTTTAAGATGCGAAATCGCGGGGTACAATGAAAAATGATCTTTAAAATAGGCCACGGTCAAGCGATTTATTACGAATTTAGATCATGATATAGATAGAGGAATTGAATTTCCTTTACCGTTAGAAGAGGCAACTTAGGACTAACTACAAGGAAATTCTCAGGTACATTCTTGGGACGATTGTAGGTTGGTGATGTAATAGATGTCTATTATAGAAAAGCTATTTGGCATACACCTTGAAACCGTACATTTGATGTATAACACAATTACAAGTTGAAAGCTCTC
The DNA here is from genome assembly GCA_941860345.1 of Chrysodeixis includens. Taxonomy (NCBI): domain Eukaryota; kingdom Metazoa; phylum Arthropoda; class Insecta; order Lepidoptera; family Noctuidae; genus Chrysodeixis; species Chrysodeixis includens. The sequence continues at coordinate 1,311,001 of OW796098.1, forward strand.
ACCAGCCCTTACCTTAGCGTATGTGCGAATGCTATGAAATAAATTGAAACCAATACACGGCAATGTATCAATATCCAGACGACTCGCGTTTCTCACGAACGTAATAAATATTGACATAAATTACATTAAAGCCCTCTTGTCTTCTTGTTGTTTATTTGATATTCTATACAAGTCAGATATAAATGTAATGCAAATATTCCCACACTATACATCAGTTTCCATGATGATTAATTGGAAAATAAATATTTAGATACTAGAATTACAGGTTGTGTGAACGACGTGTATTTATTACATTTATATGATGTTTTTCTGAAAACTGAAGTAGGTAACTATAAAATAATAATGCGATATGGTGTTATTAAGATTTTTATAACCCATGGCTCAAAAGTCAGTTTTTTGTTCTGAAATTGGTAATAAGAATTTTTACGCAATATTTCACAATTAAGATTTTAATATCAATGGTGTTCATGGTAGATATCTTATTACTTATAGTAGGTAAGCTTTAAAGTTATCAAGGCGACCTAAAAATATTGTATTTTTATGGTAAAAGATACGAAAAAGATCACTTAATCGCGTCGTGGACGGTAATTGACGTCAATGGCTCTGATTTTTGTTGATGCCTTATAAAGTAAATCATAATTACATACATAGATAATATACGACTAGTATAATAATTGTTTACTACAAAACCGCACACCAATTCTTAAATGGAAGTGCAGTCTTCAATTAGGTACGATTGTACAATCATAAAATAATTGTGCAGGAAAATAAATAACTTTAAATATATTATTATGCACTAAAATTGTTCACGAACATTAATTTTAATGAGCATCATCATCAACTACGAATAATCACGGTCGTGTGCTTATAAAACTTCTAGCATTAGTGCTACCGACAATGCGTTTAGCATCGCTGAGTAATAGTCTCGTAAAATATAATTATTTATGTCATAGATTGACATGCTAAGAGGCAATGCAAACTGCATGAACCCCGTCTTAGTGGCAGCAAGAGGCAGTCATAAATAAAATTTAATAGTCCTAAGAAACAAGCTATTATGTTAAGCATTTCGCACGCGGAAAAACTTTGCTCCAGTTTGTCATGGCGTATCGATTTCCCGTCGAAACCGTCTGGCAGAGAGCCAAGTTTAAGGCTGTGGGCACAATTGTATCTGGCATCTCGCCAAATAGCACGGTAAAGGCCGTTCTCATCAATTTCAATGTTTCATTTGTTTTCTTTACACTATTTACTTTTTTTTCTACCTTTCCGTATGCAATTGAAGCACTGACTCGGGGATGTATTATACAATATATTTATAGATAACGATTAGCTTATAGGTTTAATCACCGTTTACAAAGATTTTTCCTCTGAAACAGGTTCAGGTTTGTGGATTAATTTCCTACTCAATATTATATCATGACTAGTATTGACTAGGCATCACAGCGAATTAGACAACATACGCAATGGATATTGGTCTTTGGATTAAAGTTTACAATCGTATAAAAAAACACATAATCGAACCTTAGAAGCGTTTGTTTATAGCATTTATTTACACATATCGTTCAGAATATACGATTTTACAAACAACATAAATAACATTTACATAAACTATAATGTTCCAGAGATATTCGTTTCGGTGATTACTTCTATAAGTACCGTTTAGTTGTACACAAAACCTATTAAAACCGTGACCGTTTATAAAGACAAAATAATAAATTTGTAATTATATGTTACAGCACATTAACCTGTTTTAGGATTTACATAAAATTACGTGGACGTTTTGTAAATACAGAAATATTATTATGCCCCTACAGTTTAGTAAAATACCCTCCATTAAAATTTCCATTACAAACTTCTAATAACTTACAAGTCACAAGTCTTACAAGTCTTATCTACCTAAATTTGTATTCATTTTAATCATTTTTCGTTATGAGAAAAGTATGCATCGTCGCTTCCATAATTAGGTGTGCAATTCAATACCATTTTTCGTTATACAATGGTTTTTGGTAATCATTTATTACTTTAAATTACACTTGTATTATAGACAGTATCGAGTAATTATAATAAGTCTTACCTGAGCTGAGCACAGTAGAACTGATGCGGTATAGCGGTTAGCACTCCCGCGCCATCGCCGGTGTCGTTGTCGCATGCGCACGCGCCGCGGTGCTCCATGCGTTTTGCGAGCGTTTCGGCATCTCGGACGATCTGGTCACAAAATAGAAAAGTTAAATCTTAAATGACGACATTAAATTAAGAGCAATATATATCGGAGGGCGTAAAAGGTTGTGTCAAAATCGATAGCAAAGAGATAGGAAATAGAGAGAACTTTTGGCGAGGCAGCTCGGACTATACGTAGACGTAAGCTTACATCCTCACAAGAAAAGAGTATCCTGAAATGATGAGTTGGTATTTCTAGAAATATAAGTTTATCATTTAAAATACATGTCACTACTAGACTACGGATTCGATTAGAACAAATATGTTAGTAATCATTTTCTTGTGGTAAAATATTATAATAATTCTACCAGAACAAAATAATTAAGTATAGCATATTGAGTTTTATAAAAAGTCCCTGTCATAACAACCCTTGTCTTTTGTTGGTTGAGAGCCAATAAATTTAAAGCTCCTCGTCAACCCTTTCCTCGCTAATAAAGTTGGGCTTCGTGCCAAGTAAATTTAAAAAATCGACAGTATGTTAGCTATTAATATTAACGGTTAACTTACGTATATTTATGGGGATAGCCCGACTAGTTTTGGACCCAACAGGAGTATTTAGTCCTTAATCATGAGCTGACGGGTTGGGGTCGTGAGTCGAATAAATTAGGCAAAAGTTATGTAACCTGATGTAGCATTTTCACTGGTTGTAAAATATTCAGCCATTGCACACAGTACATATTATATTCTAATCTTCTTTCTTCGAAATTTAACTAGAGAGTTTCTTGGAAGTTCTAAACATTACATTTTGGTACAACTTTAACAGTCTTTTCTAGAGCAGAGACGAGGAAAATGAGTTGGTGGAATTGGATGTAGGAAGAAAACTTGATATAGCAGATATCAAGAAGAAGAATGCAAGTGAGGTCTTTGGCTCTGCAGTAGTCTCAACACAAGGGCGGGGGCTACACAAAGAACGTTTCTAAAACTGTGATGGAAGACTTTTTTTAGTCATCTCCAATAACATTAATATTGCCTTTGAGTAAATAAAAAATAGCCAATTAAATAGCAAATTAACCATAACATAACTATATCTGTATCTATTTCTATTTATAGTTTGACAATTACGTCATAGAACTAAATGCCTTAAATTACTATTATCGCTTAATGCGTCACTAAATATAACTGATAAATGAATTAGCCGTAATGGGGAAGGTTATACAAAAGCGTTTGTCATTGTATTCAGATCATAAATCAACTGATTAGGTCAGAATAAGCTTATTGGTTTCATTATAAAACGTGTGTTGTGACAACTATATCGGAGGTTGTATAACAGTTGGTGATAAGACTATAATATAAAAGTTCGTGTTTAATAGTATATGGGGCATGCGTTAGTTCCATGTAAGATATTATTATTAATTTTTCAAAATCTAAATTCATATACGCCATTATCCTTCCCGCCGCCAAAACCAAGAGAAATTTCTAGAATCATGAGAAAATGGAAATGCTGTAAATGTAAGGACCTAAATTAAATAATAACAAATATAAACTAACCACCCATTTCTAAAGGAATCGTCAATTTACATCCAGATTACACAACGATAGACCAAAATAGTTCTCAATTGAGAATAATTAGTAACGACTGCTTTAATTGCATTCATCAATCAAGACTGCAAATAAATAGAACTAGTCGGACTAATTTAGATATGATATGCACTTTGTGAAATTCAATCTGAGTGCCTGTACGTTGATCTCGTAAAGTAATTTTATTATGTTGTTGATGAGAGACGCAACGACGTGACGTGTTTTAGCCGTCCTGCTCCTAACAAATGACTAACTAAACTAACTACATTGATTTAGAATCTCATAGTACAGGTGCTGATCTACGTATTCCATGAGTAAGACTCGTCTAGTAGATTGAGGATATAATCATGTGATACAATATAATACTTAGTTTTAAATATAGGATGATTTACGATAAATTGAAAGGTATTTGTGTAATCGTCCATTAGTAAGACACAACTAGCTAAGACAATCTGAAAATGCTCTGAGATAAGCCTAGAATATTGGCAACAATAGTAATTTCTAGGAAAATAACTGGAGAAGAAGCAATTCCCTTTGAACGGTTTCCAAATCATACGCTAGTAAATGTTTAATTCTCCATAGAAACATGGCAAAGGAATATTTAGTTACATGGGTTATGGATAACTGCCAAATGCAGTCGAGATTTGGTAATAAATTAATACAACTCAGCACTGAGTAGACATTTTGGCAACTATCTGAAAATGTACACAGGGAAAATGGCCAAATAAGGTTTTTTGGACTATTTGCTGCAGTTTAAAGATATTGGGGAGAGCAGGAAAATGTGTCTAGGTCAAGGTCGGAATTTAAGACGAAACAAAATTAGTAAAGGCATTAGTGCAATTGTATAGACAAATTAATGCCATAATAATTCGTGACTATAATTTCCATAAACTTACAACATGTTATATTTTTCTTTATTAGTGCAAGTGGATGTTTTTACCATACTAATAAATAAATGACTAAGAAGACAAGACAAAGCCAATAACTTTTTGTAACGACAATGGCCTTTAAGTAATCTTAAATGAATAAAAACCATTGAATTTATTCCATTGTATTGAAATCAAGGTTGAAACAGATAACTGAGAAAATATCGATATCGTTGAACATTATCCCTCAGTTAGTCTCACTAATGACAGTAAATTAAATTCTACAGTGACTGCGATGGACATTGGCTATTACAGGTCTGGTTACAAATTAATTAACGGTTGCCTAGCAACGGATGATGGGGTGGGACCCCTGTTTCGGTAATCTCTTTGATAGAGCTGTGCAGACAGCCAGACTACATAATATACGTTCATATATAGCTTTGATTGGCAGCGCTAATTGGTGTAAAGGGTGGAAACTGCAACTACATTTTCAGACAAATCGCGGCCATTTTAATTGGGTGTCGGATTTGCGAATCTCGTTTACAGTAATGGCGCTGATTTTTACCTAAGATAGAATAGTGGTACTTGAGGGACAAATTGTGTGGTAAATAATAGTGAATATATTCGGGTTTATTTTTAAGAAGTATACTTACTTTATGAGTACGTTTTCCGTCGATAGCAACAACAAAACCAACGCCGCAAGCTTCGTGCTCGTTCTGAGGGTCGTACAAGCCTTGCTTGGGCGGCCCTTCCCACTCCATACCTGGACAAACATACAGATAAAAATAAATATAAAATATAATACATCAAAGTAGTGTTTTACGAGTAAAAATAAAACGTCTTTGGCAGATCCTTGGTAGTCGCTAGTTGGAAAAAATATTATTTAACCAGAAGACGTGTGTTTAATAAATTTAGTAATAATGAGCAGAATATTCACAGCAGCATTATGAATTGTTTGCTCACCCATTCTTATTTTATAGATCTAAAGTAATCAAGTGGTAATGGTTCCACGGCTGAACCGCTTCACCGATATTGATACATATTTTTTTCTATGGGTATCATTGAACTTCAAGAGGACACAATCATGCGGGCGAAAATTTATTTACTCTACTGAATCAGAAAGGGAAACTAGACAGGATTGGATGATGAGCAAAGGGAAGTTTCTTTATTTTTGTTAAGTTGTAGAAATATACAACAATATTACTATACTATCCCGTTATCAAATGCATTTAAGTCCTAACAAACATCTGTGAACTTCACAAATATTTAATTAAACAGATAGCACTAGGCATAAACATTTATGATTTAAGTCATAACTCATAAAAGCTGTTTACACAACTTGGATGGACTTTGTACAATTTTTTTTTTATAAAGCTTTACAGTTGTTCCGAGTACTGACTTCTATTATAATACGTTGTTCCCATTAAACCCATTTAAAATTTATTATTGTCATTTTGGCGGTGTGCGATCTAATTACTCCCCGAGCAGTCCGAACCGTTACAAATGATATCTGCCACTCGGGAAGTAAATTGGAAAAGCCATTCCATTGCACTTCAGGTCGCAGAACAATGTTTGCACTAGTTCATTCAATCGCATGTTCATAATGTCATGTGCGAAGGTCACTCAGGTTCAAATAAAAATACCACCTTGTACCTTGCTTTATGCTCATTAAGTTCATTGACACACTAAAACTAATAAGAGTACTATTGGAAGAACACGAACCGGTTAAAATGGCGTGTTGACGATCTAAACTTTTCTTTGCGATAGGATATAGCGTGTTTTGTGCACATTGCATGAATATTTTTATGTATTTTGTGACTCATTGCTAACAATTTAAAGTAAAATTGAATACTTTTTTTTTGTATTAAAAACATATTAAAATTAACAATTACTACAAAAAGTATTGGTCAGAAAGAGACATTACCGTTATTGACACAAGAAATTGTTATACATATTTAAAGTTTAAATTGGACAATCACGTTTCCAATTAAACAACACAATTATAAGTTGTCCTACCCAAAACGATGACAAAAATAAATGTATCACTATTTATTGATTAATCATAAAATAATTATAATTAATGATGTAATATGAAGAAAACACTAGAATAATTTCATAGACCTATGGTTTATTTTTTTCAAACTCTATTCGAAGCGAAGGTATCAGTTTTACTGTCCTGAGTAATTCAATTTTGGTGAAGTGGTAGCAAATGAAACTGACATTGAGAGTCACTCAAATCACAATGTATACACAAATGACAGTGATTGATACGAGATAGTGGAAAATGTTCACTTTCGTTGGTATCAAAAAGTGGATTTTGTAATGAAAGTCCTAGAAGTGTCTATAGCTAGAAGTATTAAATGAACTGAGTAAGGATTTTACAACTAAAGATCCAAAGATTACAGAGCTTAACATAGATAAAGATGAAATGAGCTGAATTTTACGAAATATGACTAGCTAGATGGTAAATTCTGTTCTTCGGTTATGATGACCATATTAAATACTTATTTTGTCTATCCGTGTCGCAACTACTGTGCAAAACAGTAATTAATCTTACAGAGTACAAAACAACAAATTTGTTAAAGGCTGGTCAAGCCGATCGCAGATATAAATAAAAAAAAAAAAAAAAAAAAAAAAAAAAAAAAAAAAAACAGAGTACAAAACAAAGAAGACTGGACTACCTGTTCCTGTTTAATGAATTTTGATTATTGTTTTTACTGCATCATAAGGACATAATAAACTTAATATGAAATGCAAATCCACATCCAGTCTTAATAACACTTAACAACCATATCAAATCATAAATTTTATACCGGTTCATACCAGTTTTCACATCTTTTAATTACTTCATAAACTGAACAAATAAAATCCAGACAAGTCTAACAGTGTGTTTGATTTGATTAGTAAATTATATTTAATCTTTGTTAACAAGAGTTAATTAAATAATCTTGTCAGATGTTTATCTATCTTGTTAATAGTTATCTTAATTATTGCATGATATAAGATTTTAGATTTGAGGTCAGGGTTGCATTAAATACTTTTTTATTATCTGTAGACTTATATTGAGATATTAGGCTTTTAAGTTGTAAAGATTATTACTGGCTTGTAATGACAATTTTATACTATGTGATATAGAAGAAGGTCAAAGATTATTGTGCAATGTGCACCCTTGGTGTATAAAGATTTTAAGAATTGCATTTAAATGTGGCATTTTGTGTTTAAAAGCTTATGTAATAAGAAGCAGTAACAAAATGCTATTTAAAAAAATATTGATTAAAATAACTTCATTTTTGATTTTGTTATGTGTATCAAATATTACAGAGGGCTTTTAATTTTAAATAAAATGTTCCCAATGCCTTTACATGAGTAAAGCCTTTGGACAGAGCTGATCACAAGGAAATAAAGATGAGGAGGAGTACAGGATATTTTATAGTTTGCATACTCAACTATTCCCATATAACATAACTGCATATATTATATAACTATCAGTTATTTCCTTATTTACCGATTATAATATTGCGCAGTACACTATCTATTGCATCTAGTTTTCTTAAGATGTATTGATCAGAGACACACCTACATTCCGCTTACAAGAATTACATAATATTACGCAGCTGTTACACAAATACACAGTACTTGGAGCTATTTGTCAATAAACAAGAGATAGGTCAAAGGGCTTGCCCTTGGCTGATAAATGATGTAAATAACTGAATATGTAATGCTGTGTTGTAATTTGTAATTTTATAAATATGAATTATACCTATATTACATTTTAATATAAAAATAGGTGAAGTTATGTGGATATCAAGAAACCTAATTTAAGAGTTTTGCGATTTTTTCTTATTTCATTTCGAAAAAAATCGTCATATTTTTTACGTCTCTGTTGTTCAGCAGAATGTAATAGATCTGCGACACAAGATTAAAATATTCAAATTACGAACACGATTACAAACCAGCTGACAGATCAATGACCGTCCAAATCTTAATACTAGAGGTCATTGCTGGCGCTTAGCCGGTAGCCGGTTGCTAATCAGAAAAAAAACATTTGAGACTAATTTATTTACCGGTACGATGTTCTCTTGTTAGTTTTAGATTAGAAATGTTCATTTAAAATTCTTATTTACTCGATCTTTTATGACTTGTAGCCACAGAAAAATAAATGAATGACGGCGGTATCGGTCACTACCAACTTTAATAACTGTAAAGGATGATATTAGTAATAAAATCAAATTTGCAAAATGTAAATAGACGGCTCATAGGAAAATAAGAAAATGAATTAAATTTATACAACGAACAATAAGTGATAAAAATTTATTGCGATCTATAGCTGACTGAAATACATTATGCTGAATGAGCTGTGTTATCGACCGCAACCGCAGATTTTTCACCACGTATACAATACACGTGGACTGGGGAGTACTAAGTGCTTGCAAAAGAACTGCCAGACATAGCCCGTGAAAAAATTCTAAAAGAATGCAACAAAAAACCCTTACCTCAAAGTACGTTCGGGAAATTGAATGAACTTTTCTCGCCTACAACACAACCTAAAGTTCTCACTTTCACACAAAATTGTTATCAAATAACAACAGTTGTGCTGAACTGAGAGTTTAATCAAATAGTACACTGAATAATACCGGTAGGGCGCAGTGACCGCTCTACAGACGACTGCGATAACCGGCAGAACGCGACGAACTAAATGACTGAACTAAATTTCGCGGTCGAAGAGCTCGAACGAGATTGGATGTAACTAGAGATTGACTGAACGGAACAAAAGGAGCAAACGTTGTGATTGGCCGATTATTCGATTGAAAAGCAGTGTTACCATAAACCAAGTTTTTCTTTATTTCGAGGTATATCCATAGGGAAGTAAAAAACGTTGCTCCGATTTTTATTAAGAGCTTATTAACGAAATTCTTTATTAAATAATGTAAATGTCGTTGAACATTAAGTTTATTTCAGTATCTACCTTTTATTTAATATTTTTTCTTTTCGTGGCAAGTATTTTTTATTATAATTATTTAACATTTTTCTCATACAGCTTTTATATAATTCATTGCACCACTTGCCCACTATCTTTACTAGAGTTAATTACTTTAGTATAAATGAAATAATGACAAGGTTTATTCATTTATTTCTTTTTCTTAGGAAAGGTTACATACTAATAGCATACTGTATGAGTATAAAAATTAAAGAAACAATATTATACCTTGTAAAATATAGCTTGATACCTGTGACATTACCGAGTGTGTTATGAAGACAGCTTCACTACATGTTTTTTTTTTAAAGTTCAAATTTTTTAAACATAAAAAAGACGTTTGTGTATAAAAATAAAACGCATTTTTTAAAACAATCATGTTATTGTAAAGATATCAGCAAAAAAAAGAGTAATTTAAATAATATTTAATTTTTCTTAAATATTCTTTGGTTGTTAGCTTACTCTATAAATGCAAATTTGAAGAGCTATAGTGACGTGTAACTAACTGACAGTCGAATATCGATAAAATTGTAGTATGAAAATTATAATATAACAATAAAAAATGGCAAAATAAATAGATAGTGGGGTATTATTTTAAAGAAAACATTTATTTTCACCTTATTATGACTTAATCTTCCATCTTTAATTCTTTCTTCATTCTTTATTTCAATGTCGTAACGACGTATTTTTTTAATAAAACTCATTACGACATAGATATCGATAAAATACAAAAGACGCCCCCATCCCAGTCCCATGTGACTGACCCCCCCCCATGTGATGCATTCTGACAAACGTCACAGGTATCAAGCTATATTTTACAAGGTATATTTACTAACTTATAATGGAATAATAAGTTACATTTCATGTCGGGGAAAAAAGCAAAGTCGCTATGGTAACATTCTTCTGTCAAAATGCCTAATCGATTTACGGAAAAATACTGTCTGGTATATTTTCCTTATTTGAAGTTGACAATTAAAAACAAAACTAACACCGTTATTGATAGAAATTTTAAATACAGCTTTAATACACCTAATCGTGTTATAGCTCTTTCGATTGACTTCACCGGTTGGTATTTACTTCAGTCGTTTTACTGTAGATGGCGCTGAAAACATTCTAGCTGTGTAAACTTAGTCACGAAAGGCAGTCGCAATAGATACGCTTAATTAAAATTGCATCCCTTCAATCAAGTTCAACTTAAATTAAAGTTCTGTTGACTGTTAGTAAATGCATTTGATAATTATAACCTATTAAAATAGAAATGTGGATGATTAATAGGGGAAGGCACTTGGACGCAAGGGAGGAGGATATTGGGCACTTTGCTTTGAAATTTGTGTTCTAAAACTATTAAAATCTCATAAACTAATGTTTTGTCACTCAGTTCAGAAAACGTGTGCAGATAAAAAAATACTTTATCAATAGACGAAAGCATTTTAGCCACTGAAAAAAACATACTTACCGCAAGTAACATGGTAGGTACAATTTTTTTATTGTAAATCAATAAAAAAAAATAGCAACTGTACTTAGCATAATCGATGGTATTGAGAGTCATATTATTTTATGTCTTTTGCTGTAGTTAGCCTGTAACGCCTGAAACTGTATGATCGTGTGACGTCATACGCCGTATAGACACGGCAATCCGCGGATCCAACGTCGCGCGTCGGTTCAGTTTAACTTGCACTCTGCTTCATAACCGTTCACCGATCGCATCTCAGTCGCCATTCGTTCAGTCAACCGTTTACGCGCGAAAGTTGTGGACGTTCGGATTTCGCACTTCAAATTATTTACGAAACAATCCCTTTTGTGCAATACTTGTACGAAAGAAAATCTATAGGTATTTAAATATAAATTAAGAAAAATTGTGTGGGATATACAAATACTTGTTTATACATATTTTCGTGTGTAAATATTGTGTTGATTAATTCATAAATATTGTCGATCCGTTTGCGATTGCGAAATACGAATTTCGTACTCGATTTTCCTAAGCCAGCGTAGTTAGTCAGGAAAATGAGTTTGAGTCGTTTGTGTCGTGTCGTTAAATGCGATTTAGTGAAAGTTCAGCCATCTAGTGCGTTGGTTTCGAAACTTTGGGGACCTTGTACTGTGAGGGAAGTGAGTACGAGTTGCACGCAACCTGCCAGTATTGCACAACACAGTACCAAGCCGGATTGGAATCGGGCAGTGAGTGAGGCGGAGAAGATTGTCGGATATCCGACCTCCTTCCTGAGTCTCCGATGGGTCCTGAGCGATGAGATCGCGAACGTAGCACTTCACTTGCGCAAACTGGTTGGGAGTAATCATCCTTTGCTGAAGACAGCTAAGTATGTTGTCCATTTTTTTGGGAATTATGTTTTACCATAAATATTATTTAGGAATATTGGCTCCATACAGAATAACGTAAAAATAAACTCTGAAAAAAAAATTACATTGTGAAATTCAGGCCTGAAATATTTATAAAGTTGAGCAAAGTCATCAATCATCATTGAAACTTAAATTATAATTTAGATATGTAATCCACCTCTCAATCATATGCTAAACCTCCACATAAGATGTCTGGCTGACAAGATCCTACAGCCTTCTAACACGTCAGAATCTAAGTTTATTTTTAGAACTGTCGATTTAAACAGTTTGGTAATAGAGTAAACAGAAATAGAACCTCCTCTATCGGTTAATGAAATGCGCGGAACCCTACCATCAGATTGCGACACGAGACCTTCTTCAATGTGATGTCGTAATGCGTTAATCTGACAACTTTAGATAGTCTAACTACTAATCGTGGAGTACCTATAGACAATTTTTTTTTTAATACGTTGAGAATGTGTGGTTCAAGGAAATTGCAAGAGATGATATTTAGGCAGATTAATTAGGCATTAGAATAAATAGACTACACCGAGACCCTACTATAATTTTCGACATCTATATTCATTCTGAGAGCGCAAGATTATTGTCCCCAAAATAAAAACAATTCGACTAGGTATGTCTAAAATGTTTACATTTTTCCGACAAGTGTTTAGTTTCAATACCAATTTTTGGAGCCAAGTAAAAGTTTCTAATTAAATAATACCAATAGCAATTACAATCAAACAAGAGAAAGTAACAAAACAATCGCTAAGTACCAAATATATCCGATTTACGGTTTAACAGCCGTTAATCTAACACTTACATTCAAATTCTCACAGTTAACTTTTACTTCAGTGTTTTAACTGCAGTTCATTCTCCATATTACCATAGTAAAGCTGTTAAAAAGTTTACAAATAAAATACATAAAGATCTAGAGAAGTCGTTACTACTTTTATGAGTAAATTAAAAGTGTTAAATTCGAGTGGCAAATAGATAGTGGGTTATACAAATATTCCTCAGAATTGAATCTGTGAATTTTACTTTTATCGTCGATGTAAAAGGTGTGAAAACCAACATTTGCAGTACTTTTTCTTCATAGAAAGTTTATCGTGAGCTCTCGACCTCTGGATTGCATGGAATAAACATAGAGTATAAATTGTTTGATCATATTCATAATGGATTACATCTCTTCGTCGAGTAAGATTACAAAAATGATGTAAAACCTCATATCCGAGTAGAGCAGATATCAACGTACGAAACGTTAAGTTAAGAAGTTTCCTGCAAAATAAATAGAATATTTATGCGCATATTTGTCTCCGAAAAAAATCCATTTCTTAAATTCCATCTTGTGACTTAAACATTCCGAATCAAAATACGAAAAAACCAAAGTAACAGATCTATTACGTTTTCTAAGATCAACAAATTGTAAGATAGAACTCTCTTCTCTTGTCTGCCCTTAACCTCTTAAGTCCTAAGGCCGTGAAGACGAAACTATTCAAAAAAGTTTTTAAAAGCAAAACTTCATGCCGACTATCATCATCATCAACACGTTATTTTATTCCATTTCCCTTACCAGACGTCACAATACTCACAGTATCATTTACTCCTTTTTCATTTACATCATGCTGACCCCAACATCTTGCTGACCCCTTTAACCAAATTGTCCGTTTCCAAAAACTCAGTCAATAAGTGTTCCGCATAACTGCAACCTTATTCAGGAACAGGTATTACTTTCGCCATAACGGAAAATACTTTTGGAATACTTTAAGTGGGGACACTGCACTAACTGGCAATACAAATACATACATAGGTACATACTGGCATATCAATGAATCCGATCTCATACATTTGTAAGTTAAAAGTGCCATAAAAATTTGTTGCCGTCGTTGGGAATGCGATTCTTCCATAGTTATTTAAATAAGTGAATTTTATTGCTTACTGCTCTTTGTGAATAAGAAAGTAAGTTTACTGTTGCAGTTTTGCATTCAACGAACGGTTGCATGCGTAGGTGTGCTCTTGTTTACTTTGTATTGCCATTTTTTCATTCAGGCAACATATTGAATGTTACTTTACTACTTAGACGAAATCTAACGCATGCCTTTCTCACGAATCACGCTTTTGTACAGTGTGTTATCTTATAATAGACCTCGGTTTTTAGTCCTAATTGAATTAGCTTTTTACGAAGTTATTGTTCTATGTATAGGTCTGTCTGCAGATATAATTGCTGCAATTTGCAATAATTCCAAAACATTCGTAACAGGTTTTTACGCAGGAAGCAGTTCTGTAACACAGTAAATTACCTCTGTACATCGTAACGAATCGCGTGTAGAGGTTACTGTCGAACATTGCATTCCTTATTGCTCATCAATTCAGTTAGGATCGTTACACACGATTCTAGTTTACTTGTCAGCTGACCGAATGGCTATTGTTTTTTTCTGTACGTGGTGGTTTGTAACGCTTTGCCGCATAAAATAAAAGAGCCTGACACTACCCACTTCCAGGGGGAATCCCTCATGTTTCCACCTCCTCCTCCAAGGAGGTAGACCCATTGGGGTTCCTCTGCCTGACCAAAAAAAAGAGTTCCTATGCCCGTTCATAAAGTAAGATTGATGCAGTCATAGAAGAGAAAGGTGGCAACAGGCCATATGGTCCAATGTATTAAAAATAACCAAATATAGATTAATTGCAAGTCACATTTTTGAGTCTTTTAACATTTCAATAAACGATTTATTTAATCATTCTTGTTTTTGCCAAAACCTACCTGCATGCCTTCGCCTCGGACCCTAAATAAAATCTTATTTTTATTTAGTTACATATTTATGGGATACGGAGAAACTAAGACCAATTTATACGTAAAAAACACCCATAAAATACGTTTCTAAGTACAGTCACGAGTACACATCACGAGGCTAGGAGTTTAACAAGTAACCGCAAATGTCAATAACATTTTCGGTTCACGCGTTTCACAAGTAATTAATATTTATTCGCCGCCACACCGACTCACTGTGAATAAATGTCAGTGGGTATTAACTGGCTTTACCCACTTGCCTCGTGTCTGTTAGGCTTTATATTACTTTATATTCAATTTGTATTCCCTGGCCATCCGATAAAGGCATCATACGCAAATATAGTCAAACCTCGTCATACTCCCATTCAGTTCAAGTGTGTCATTGTTTTTGTAGTGCTAACGCTGTGATTCCACTAGGGAATTTTTAAGAGCTGATGTATCAGTAGCCGCCGCTTTATTAGTAGAAGTCTTCTCATCGTTTTCTTTATAAGTCTGTGTAGGTAAACGACTCTATTGGTCCCAATATATCCCTCGCTACGCATATCTGGTGGAAACATATCGTAAAGATAAAAACATGGTTGATGTTCAGATGGCCTAACACCACCTCTTTACTTGCAGCTGCAACAGTTCTACTTACAGAGGTAGTAGCAGGCAACAGACTGTCCATTTCATCTCTTGCAAATAGTTGCAAAATCTTTATTACGATCATAAAATGCAATAAATTGCTTATTTTATTAATAAATCATTTAAGATTTCAAATAATTTCTGGGCATCTCATGGCCGGCAAATAATCATAACTCAATTCTTTGTTCGAGTAGTTGTGTAACGCGGATGACTGGTCAAATCTTTTGTTTTCTCTCTCTAATAGATTATGTAAAGCACAGTCACCTAGAAAATGCTATGAACACGATCTGATCATACAAATTCCACGAGAGACTTTAAAAAGTACTTATTATTATTTTAGGATAGAAAAAGGTTCTGATATCAGGAGTTTAACCACTAACTTTTAATATTAAATTTAATAATACTGTTAAGGAAATAAGACGCCGATCTATGACTGTTTGAATTCGGTTTCAGAAATGCTTCAGCTTTCAGTACCATTTGATGGAATATTTCATGATTTCTACTGAATACCAATGTCAATGAGAAGTTGTGCCACTTTGATAATCTATTAAATATCAATATTTCTTGCTTACTAAACATTACTCTAGGATGACTTTGTGCAAAATTTTCAAGACTAAAAACATAATAAACCAATCAGCAATGATAATACAGATAGATGTCTTTTTCTCCAGGAATTTGATCTACAATGGCAAGAACAACATGCAAGCCTGGGGCCTCATCGTGCTGCTGGTCTCCAAGGCTGCGGGCCACAGCCCTGAGATCCCAGACATGGAGCAAGACAAGGCCGCCGGGGTTCTGCACAGGTGAGGATGGTATTAGGTGCTTTCCCTTAAAATTTAAAAGTATCAATATTCCATTTAAGTTGAGAATGACCGTTGAGGTTAAGGAACTTGGTGAGGTAAGAACAAAAACTAGGTTATTTCCCTTGTTCTATACGAAATAAAAGTTATTTTTATAGTTCCTAAGTTATTTTGGCGAGATTTTGAGAGACTTATTTTGAGTGTAGATAGTACTTATCCCGTTCATAAAAACAACACACAAGTCGCAACCCATAGTTTTAAACACAGCCACTCCAAGTTTCATCAAAAACAACCGCTGCAGGTTCTTAACCTTCAAAAGGGTACATTGACTGATCTTTTCATTTTTATGCATTTAATCAGTTTATCGTTTATAATCATCAACGACCTTTGTATTTATATGGTAGATATTAAATATACAAATTGTTCTTACAAATTATCGAAAGGGCGTCGACCGGTCGAAGGTTGTGGAGTGAACTCTACAACTTCCTTATTTATCGCTGTCATAACTATCCATAAAGCTTCCTGTGCAAACACCGGCAGTATTAATGGTGCATACTGTAATTTATGGTGCGGCGAAGTCTTTGGGTGTTCCGAAGCAGGAAATCAATTGAGCAAGTATAAGATGACCGCTCTTTTGACGAACAAGAACTCTTTTTACAAATAATAATGAAGATCAGAAGCTGTCGGTTAAGTTTGGAAATGGGCATGGACATTTGTTTTTATAAGTCACGTGACTTAGATTTAGCAGTTCTTTGTATGTAAGGTCTTTAATGACATTAAGGAACGGTCCTATTAGTTTATTTCGATTGCCATAATGCCATTGATTTAGGAGTACTTGTTCTGCACTTGTATGTATGAATTAGTAATGTATGATTTATACATTTATGCTAAGGTACATAGGAAGTATACGTAGAATGGGAACAAGTCCTAACAACTTTCTATCGATGTAAGTTAAAGACCAATCTGAATTTTATCTTAATTCAGTACAAAAGTAGTTTTAGAGCAAGCGGAATGTTTGGTGTTTGATAAATGACTGCAGTGTGTCCAAATACCTGCTCCCATATCATCTTGTCCCTCTCACAGATTGGTTGCTTCATGGTGTTGGTGGAGGTTATAACCTTAATCATTATTTCAAATTTGAACTAAAAACGCTCTAGCACATAAAACGCAGTTAGTAGACACTTAATAACCGTCCGACCTTCATCTTAAACACCTATTACGCCATTTGAGTGCAGTTGACCAGAGAAACTGTTTTGACTAAGGACGAACACGTACGGTACGAATATTATACGTTCGACGAATACAAAAACCAAATAAAAATATTGTCCGATTATACTCTTTGTAATATATGACCTGAATGAGAATAATAATTATCTATTTGTGATTTGTTAGAACGTGTTCTTGCCGTCCTTGTTCCTCTTTTAAGTGTGTTTGAGGTTCGGTCAAATTGTAATTTTATGGATACTTAGAATAGTTTAAATCTAGCAGCTACTTAAACACAGACTTATTTCTGAAATCGTTTGAGTATGTTTAAAAGGTTAAGCCTACGAATAGTTTAATAAAATTAATCTTCAGATATTTTATTCAAAACTTGTTTATTGCGAACTCGTTTTGTTTTTTTGGGGTTACAAAAGGGAGCACTTTCTTTATGCGCGCCTTGCAGTGACCTCAATACAGTCAACTGTTATTATTAAGTACTTGAAGAAAGCAGGTCCTTGTTCGTTCGATAGCAGTGTTTGATAAAGATTCAACACTATACATTATAATTTATAATAATATTGGATTGTATAAATTGTTATTTTAGCCCTCTTCTTCTTCTAAATTTTAAGCACGACAGGATTAATTTTGACCTTAAATTGATTTACCATCTCTGTAACATATGCAACGCAATAAAAATGAGTATTGAGTATCATATTTATGCGGATTATGTCAACGCAGCGTGTCTTCTTCTTCCACACGTTCCTATCTGACGTCATCACGCAAGTAACACTCTTTGTAGCCATACCTTCTTTAACAAATCCATCCATCGGTTCTTTCTTTTCATACTTGCCTCCCTCACTAAACTAAAATATTTAATTCAATCAACCTTTCTCCAGTCAACGCGCCCTCGCCGAGGTGACGGAGATGATCCGCACGTCGCACCTGGTACACAAAGGCCTGGTGAACATGAACTCCCGGCAGCCAATCGCAGCGGAGCCTGATGACATGATGTTCGGTAACAAGATAGCTCTACTCAGCGGGGACTATTTGTTGGCTAACTCTTGTTCTGAACTGGCTAATTTGAGGTAAGTGTGATACTGTGATATGGTACTTTAGCTATTATTTTTTTTGTAAGAGGATAGGGAGGCTTAGTCTGCTTCACCGGACTAGGTTGGCAAGACTGAAGTTAAGCCTCCAGCCAAGAACTTTAGCTATAGCATTTGTTGTCTCTTGAAGCAAGACTTTTGTTTTTCTGTAAGGGAAAGCTGTAAAATGCGCTTAGCGGCATCTCGCGCCCACAACAGCAAAGCTCTTTAAAAGCTCAATGTAATAGTAAATAAATATCTTAGGACAATATAGTAGTAATTAAAGTTTTATTCACGCAGCTCCTGTTCCACGTTTTTATGATTCAAAGCCGAAAGGGTTTAAAATTCACGAAGGTTTATTTTATCAGGGACTAGAAATCAACGAAACTATACTATTGTGTTTAGTACTAGAACTGGCTATTATTGCGATTAAATCGATAAATAAAGGCTGATATATGAACAGAACTAACTATACATGCATATAGACGTTCTAAAACATGTATTAAAAGGTGTTTATCAAGTATTATCCACTCGAAGATATCGAAGGCTCAGTCAAGCTGAAAATGTATGATAATGAAGCAAGTAATGGGGAAATTATGTGGAACAAAACAAATCAGAAATACTCGCTTAACCAACCAACACATAGGTACCTACTATATTTACATAATATTTGCAATCGCATTGTTTGTGTTATGAGAAAGTATTGAGTAACTTGTAAATTGAATGACGCGGTTTATAATGGCTAAAACGTTTTCATCGCTAGTGATATGGAAAGGCATAAAAAATGCTATAATATTTAAATGAAATAAATAAATTCCTGTCCAACTAAGAGGACATGTATTTAGGCACTTTACTCTCTAATGTATTGTAGAATTCTGCTTCTATACTGTAAGGTTTTATCTGCATACCATAATTTGCATGGGACACCTAAACTTCACAACCTATTTTACTAGGTAATAAAATATCCCTCAAGAAACTCGAAAAACATAGGGCCTGTACAGCCGTGTCATCAGTGTCGCCGAAACTTGTTTCAAATCTAACATAACAAGCAAAGATTGATAGTTACCTTTTTACGCACGCGCGTAGCCAGATCACCATTTCCTTCTAAACATCTAAGTCTTAGCTAGTACCTCGATTAATAAAAATTCATTCCAATATCTATAAACTTGACTTCCCTACCGATGCACAATCCGGTTTAGCAGCATAACGTACTAGGCATTACGCAACGTGATGCGAACGTAGTAACAGTGAAAGTGATGTTTACACGGTGTTCTAAGAGCTAGTGTTGTACGGCCTAAATAGGTCGACGATGTGCCAATCATTATGACAAGACTGAGACAGGTGACGGTACTAGAATCGACAACGCAGATGGAATAGTCTAACTTCTTGTTTTTTTTAACAACACCCACACTACGGAATTTACTCCTTGTATCGCGGGGGGTTTCACAGACATTCAGTTCATATGCACAAAGACACCCAGACCTATATATACCACTCGGCTATCTGTGCAGTCTTCCATTGTAGTTCCTATAGGAAGACTCTTTCTGCCCTATAGAGCTGTCAGAAGGCTCCAGGCTATGGCAAGAATGTAACATTCCAGCGATTTATATTATAGTTATTATAGTCTTAAAAATGTCACATGTCCAATTGTTTGTTTGACTGCTTAATCAATCAGACCAAAATCCTTGTATCCCAATCTGCCTGAAATGAATACCTACTTCTATCTTTTGTAGAGAAAGACTTATTGATTTCGATAGTCTTTATATCGAAATCAAAAATAAAAATAAAAATTTAAAATTCATGAAATCCGAACATAAAACACACATAAAATAAATCGATTTTATAAATTGGATTTGATTAAAAACAATGCAAAACAATAATTAAATTATTTATATTTTCAATAAAAATATAAATGTGCAATAAGTCGATAAGTATCGCTTCGAATATTTTTTTTGTATAATTTTGCTACTACTTACCCGCGGCCATTCGCAATTGTAAGATGAAGTAAATGTAATATAAACAAATCACTATTACATAAACTATGTTTGTCAGTAAGTTTCAACGTCTTCAATGCTAATAAAAACATTAATATTATGTCCGCAACACCTGCTAATACAATTTGACATTCCACACAGATATTCGACGATGTAACTTATTGCCCTTACGTAGAACATTCCAAAGACCAAATAAATAATATAAGGATCAATATTCCTAGAAACATTATGACAATACAAACCCCCCGAACTTGGCACCCAAGATACAAGGCTTGCCTAATTTGAGGACAGTGGGAAAATTCTTGTAATGTGATTTATTTTACGTAATAAAAATATTTTTCTTCTTTTCTTGTTCTTAATACCTACATATTTCACATTAGGCGATGTTAAATTATGCAATAGATAACATAATATTTGGTAATTTAAATCCTATATCAATCAAGCAGTCCTTGACTAATTCTGGTAATTATAATAAAAAAACATGACTAGCTACAGAAAATTAAACGCAAATCATTAAATGAAGTATTAACGTGCCATGCCACAGGTTCCGATGACCCACTGGCACACAACAGAATCATTTAACTCTTAGAAGACAAGTCATCTATTGTTACACGCGAGTTGTTACGGCGTAATGCCAATCATCTTCATATTAAAAGAACGTGTTATTAAGTTAACGAAGTATGTAACTAGTAATTTTATTTATGAAAAAAGATTTGAAAGAGAATTCTGTCATATAATATTCAAGTGTAATTTGATAGTGATATGCCCCTAGTTTTTATGCGAAACATTGTCTTGATTTATTTAATATCATTAATTTCGGTTGTGCAGGGTTAATAGGTTGAAGCTTCATATAAAATACGATATGTGGAACATTTCGTTAAGACTGAAACTATTATTTTTGACATTGACAATTGATCACAGTATTTAAACGCTAAATAAAACCTATTTTTTATTACATCCAGGAATCAAGAGTTAGTAGAGCTGATGTCATCAGCCGTACGCGACCTGGCCGAAGCAGAGTTCCTCGGAGAGAGAGACGAGCAGAACAACCCTCTGCCTTCACGACCCCTGCCTAAGGAACAGATTCAAGAGGCCACAGGTAAATATCTGCTAATGGAACATCATCAATGGCCTCTAGCATCTACGACAGATTATTAAAACAGCAGCCGTGTTAATTTATTTGAATTTGGCACTTGCGCTGGTGGCTAACAAGTAACAATGGAAGATAATGTTGTAAATATGAAGGCAAGTCTTTGCAAAGAACTAGATCGATTTTGATAGTAATTTATTTATTTATTTATTTAAATATACATGCACAACATTACAGTTACAACCAATGCGTTGTACAGTTAAAATTAGAAAAATAGAAATATACAAATAGAAGATTAAACAAAATAGCATACAATGAACAATAGGAAAAAAAAAAGCAATTAAAATAAAATTTAAACATATTTAAAGTAACACTTTACTAATCTTTCTTCCATCTTCTATCTCACAAAACTTTAAGCAATCTTGACACACATCTATCCATCTCGTGGCAAACAAATCACACTCTGGTGCTGATGTCAGTAGAGCATTCAGCATAGTAAGCGCTCTGACAAGTGGAGAGTTGGCACGCGACACTGTGTAATGATCATGAGGTTTCCACACGGATTGACCCATGGGCAAAAGCACAAATGAATCAATTTGTACATTTAGTACTAGTTTAGGTAAATACTGGGCGCTTTGAATGTAATAAAGGTGAACCATTGGCACAAAAATAAGAGGATGCATTTGGTGCAGTAGGGTTTATAAGTAATGTCCAATGTTATAATGCAGTCGTAACGAGAACACTGTGGTAAACCAAACTGTCGTTTAGTTCCTAAAAAACCATTGACGCTGACGAAATTGCTCAAATGTACAAGTCTAACTCAGATTTCTAAAAAATAAACGCTTGCAAAATTGTCACTTGTACACAGATTAGCATTCAAGATCTCTTTAACATATTCTACCTCGCCTCAACCCACAATGTGATCACTAGCATACTTAGCGTGCACACAGTTACACCTCAATTTGCTCAGTCTAAGTATATTTGCAGTGAGCCTAATTAACAAATCCACATCCGTACAACCTTCGAACCTGTTCTACTCACAAACGCGTACTTAAATATTATTCTCATGGACAAATAAAGCAACTACTTGCAAGTGGAACTTAGGTTAATATAGAATCTACTCAATACTGGTACTTTATGTTATTTCTACGTATTTTTTCTTGACTTGCAATATTTTGCTGTACTTTTGGATCGAATGCTTTAAATCACTGCTTGGCAAATAATTAATAGCAGCAATTTTTATGTTAATTAATGATACCAGTATTATATGAGTTTAAAAGAGCCACATACCTACTGGTATTTGTACGTTTAGGCTGATTTATTTCGGGCCCAATAAATGGAACAAAATCTGTAAAGAAAAGTTACAATCTCTTCATGTTTCTGTTTAGTCTCACAAATAGGTTTTTTGCAATTAGTAAATTTAGAAGCCTGCCATCGAATAACATTTTAAACAACCATATTTCAACGATGCACGCTCAATACGTTTCTATGTAGAAACGCAAATGTATTTACAATTATGGAGCTGTAAATACATTTGCCGCATATATGACCTGTGCATCTGAAATCACCAGACCATTTGATTTTATCATCCTGTCTTCTCCATTGTATACCTTACCATCTTATACACAAGGTTTAATATAAATAGGATGTCGAAACTGCTATTGTGTTTACGCTTCCATACATGGATTGAAGACGAATTGCAAGTAAAGGTGAAAGCGTTAAGTTCACTTGTCTATTCACCGACGGCACTTACTTTGTACTACATCCAGGGCTTTCGAGATCATTCGTGAGTTATCTCTGACCCGGACCGACTTGTCTGATTGCTAAGAGAAATCGTATTAGAATAGCGGGAGATTATGGCCCTTGTGTGATTATGTTGTGATGCGGCTTATGCATACTTAGCCCAAGAGTTATGCATCGAATTAAACTTGTATAGCGGTGCATGGGAATGAATAACTTTTTAATGTAAAAACGGTAATCCCATATTTGATGACACTAGTACTAGAAGTGTTTTTTTTGAGCTTTGTGTTCTACTTACAAACAAGCTCTAAAAATTGAATCATTTTGAGTATTTACTCATATTGCTTTAGTATCTTCTTTTCAATATCCATTGTGTGTTCAACGTAGATTCACAACAAGCGTTCAATAAGACAAGACAGCAAACTTTAAACACATTTTCACAATACGATACAAAATTCTGAATAGCCCACCAATATTGTTCCACAAAGGAATCAGGTCTACATTGGAAATCATCGCATTCCGATCTACAATGGTACATATATAGGGTGCATTAGTATTCGCGCGGTGTCTCTCGCAAGGAACTGTGCTGCCCCCAATGCTGATTGTCGAACAATGGAGACAAATACTGTGGCAACACGAAGGTTTTGTGTTACTATTTATTTACCTGTGCAATGTACAAATTAGGTTGCAAATTATTCCTGATTTGATGTTAAAATTTATTTCAAAACTAACTCAAGCAAATTATTATTAAGAAGCTTAAAAAGTGGTTATTAAAATAGTATCAGTTTCTAAAATCTTCTTCATATCGTTTGGATGTGTTATGCGCAACTTAGTGTACGGTTAGGTTTTGGGAAACTAGAAAAATCAGCTAAGATATTTCCATTCAATTCGTAGAGTGAAACAGTTAAAAAATAAATATGCAAGTATACTTTAACACAACATGCAAATTTTCATACTGTATTAATCCATCACACTACACTCTAAGCATTTTATTACACCGAACACTTCAAAGGCTTAAACGACAGTCTTTTATCGCCAAAGGGTTTTGAATAATCGCCCACAATGAAGCTTAACTTAACCGCTTAACCAATTAACCGGAATCGGTAATGTTAACGTTTTCTCCATGCAGTCACGGATTCCGGTTTTAGTAAGAAAAGGTTAGGTTTCCGCCGCCTGTCACTGAACTTTCGTTTTCACTGCAGTATTTTTCCGTAAAGCTTTAAGCTTATGAATATATATTATTAATTTATTTTCTCGGTTATGTAGGCTTGTTTTTGAGTGGAAATTTCTCATGCATAATCATTTGTTATGTGATCTTACTAATTTTGGTATCTAGAGCTCGAGTTTGGTTGGTCTATAATATAAAGCTTCGGATATTGACTAAACACACTATAATTTCATGGAAATTTTGATTGTTACGATTAGTCAAATACTAGGCGTATCTTAACATTAAAACAAATGAAGAGAAACAATCAAACCTGTTAAGCGCAACCAGAACAATATTTATCGGATTAAAAGCGCATAAAAGATCTTTTTTAAGAATTTTGATTAACTCTTACAATATTTTAACGAAGTAAGGTTGAGCTTAGCCGCTTGTTTTATATAGGCAAAAAAAAAACAACTGGTATAACAAGACGAAAAGACGGAGTTTTTTGCCGGTTCTTCTCCATAAGAATGACATTTTGGAACCGCGCAACTAGACTCGAAATAAAAACCTCTTGATTTTTTTATTTTATTTGACGTAATTGTTCCATTCCAGAATGGGACTGCATAGTGGACCCGCTCCCCATGGGCGGCGTGATAGGTTGCGCGGGGCGCGAGTGGTCGGCGCGGCACGTGCTGGCGGCCGGCGCGCTGCTCGGCAAGAGCTGCTCCGCCGCGCTCAAGCTGGCTGGGCACAAGCCGCAGCTGCAGACACAGGTAATTAAAGTGTAAACTAGAAAAGTTGGAGACTCAGGTTTTAACCAAAAGAAAGGACATGGTAATGACAAATGAAATGCCCAAAATTAGACAATTAATATTATACAGAAAGATTTGTGAATGTCCTTTCCACCCCGTATGATAAGGTAATATAGTACATAAAATGCCTAAAAATAGCCAATAACTATTAAAGAAAGATTCGTGCATGTCCTTTCCACCCTGTATTAAGATAAAACGTAACCACATCTCATGTTGTGTAAACAGTACAAGAATATACCTTGCCTTTTTAACCCGAACAATTTGAAACTAATCAACCTTGTCTTCATTTTTCAGGGCTACCTCTTCGGCTGCCACCTAGCCTTAGCATGGCAAGCCTTTCTGGACCTGGAGGCCTTCACAGGCCCGGAGCCCGCCAGCTTCTCCCTCGTCGGAGCCCCACTCGCGTTCACGCTGGAGGCCCGGCCTGAGCTGTACGAGTACATCGAGGCCGGGAAGAAGAGCGTCCAGGATGTTGATTATCATGCTGTAAGTGTAATTTATTTTGGCCTACAAATTGATTTGATGAAAATTTATTTCTTCGCCTAATCTTCGACTTGTACACATACTTTAGACGACAAAAGGGTCTTATTCGCGATATAATTCGATATTTCTTTTCTCCTGACGTTGAATTGATTTGACGACCCGAAAAGATACGTACCTACCAGTTGGAAATTCAGTCGTTCCCTATAATATTTTACTTCTCATCAAATACTGTGCAAGTCCTAAGAAAAGGCTCTACTCCATGCCTTCCAAAAATCTTTGCCACGGGCCACCATATTATTTTTACTAGCCTGAGATGATGTCCCACTGCTGAGCGAAGGCCTCCATACTCTTCTTCTACTTGTCTCTCTCAAGAGCCATAACTATCGTAAAATTCTATCAAAAAAAAAAAATAACTAAAACACTTTTCCCACAGCTATACACAGCAGTACTAGCAGGCGATGGTCTGGAGCAAACCAAGCGTCTCCAGCGCTCGCACATCGCGCGAGCCGTCGACGTTCTGGACAGCTTCCCCAACTGCGACGCGCGCACTGCACTCGCTAACATCATTGTTGCTATGCACCATGAACACCTCTGAAGATACGTCAACGGTAGTTAAGTACTTGTTACCCTAGTTATACGATACAGCAAGGGTCATTTAAAAAAAAATATGACTCCCATTTGATTTCCCACTCCGGATTGTTCTGGTGTTAAATCCATTTGGGGTCCCACTGGGCGCTAAATTAGCCCGATAAGGCCTTGAACATTATATAAAAAGGAACGTTTCAAAAAATTGAGTCGTTGCTATGACTGCTCGTAAAATAAATAGGCAAAACCAAACGCACTCCTGATTTGAGATATCATGATATGATGTAGCTCATATAATGCTGATAATCTCAGTCTCAAAACAGTGAACCAATGAGGCATCTAATACTTGCTAGCTATCATTGATATTTAAAATCAAACGTCCGTATGGATACATTACTACAGGGAAATAATTTTAATACTTTTCATTCCGTATTCATTCCTTGAAACCTACCTACTACAAAATTTCTTACTTAGAAGGTTATTTGTAAATACAAATTTACACGATTTTGAGTAAACTAATTCTCTTTACTTAGTTGTGCGTCAGAGCACTCTGACGCAAGATACCGACCTAGTTATTGTATTGAGAAATCACTGGACGTTTATGGTAAAGAATTACTACTACGAAAATACGCAGAATTTATAGTAATTTCACTTGTATTCAGTTGGATGTAATAACTTAATAAGTTACCATAAAACCAGATGTATAAAAAACAAAACAGTAATCATAATTAAGGAAAAATGACATTGTAAACAAATGCTCAAAGTATTTTAAGTTGTTTTAACTGTATTTCAGATTAAGTATAAGTCACAAAAATTATATTATATTTTTCGAATTTATGTGTTTTATACATATTGTAATTAAAAGCGTTTTTAAGATAGTACTGGATCTGCTCTGAGGCTAATTTACCGTAAGAAAAAAATATATTTTGCTCTAACTGCCTTTAATTATAAAGTATTTTTTGTATCTTGTATAAATATTTAAAATAATTGTATTTAATATTTTTGTATTGACAGTTAAGGTATTAACTTCGACCGAATATGTACATTTTGTACTGTTTAAATGGCAGCTATGTATGTAACTGTGAATGTATAGTAGTAAGACTCTTTTGTAATTTTGTACATTAAATTTACAAGTTTTTAATGTTCATATACTTTTATTTATTCTTTATACATTGTGGAATGTACATATTGTATTACAAGTAATGTCGAAATGGAATCCACGACACGAGTTTTAGTAGATGGGTAGGTACGTTTTAGGATTTGTGTATGAAGATTCTTAATAAAGTAAAGGTAAGGAAATTTAAAAATAAAACATGAGAACATTTTTTTAAATTAATTGTATTAATAAATAATGGTAGTTCTATTTACATGACACATTCGATTACTCTTTTGTTTTGGCAGAAGACAATAAAAATATTGTTACACAATAAGTTCGCCTAATCAAACGCGGCGGGCGGAGGCCCACAACCTAACACTCCTAAAAAACGACATTGGTAATAAACCCATTTCCACAATTATCAAGTAATAATAACATAAAAAAAAAACACATTTTTGGTTACAATCTGACAATACTGGTCGTTTTTGGTTTTGTATGTAAGTTAGTATGTACCTCAACATCAAGAAGCCTTGTCAATCACACTGAAGACATACATACAGGCAGACACTCGTGAGTTAATGCATATCACAGGTTTCTAGTGTGACCTAAATGATACAATTACTAACAAATGAGGTGTCATTACAATTCAATATTTGGTGTCAAAAGTTTACCACGGCGGAATATGTATAAATTATAAATTTATACAATATCCCAGCCGTCGCACTGTTGTACAAGTATACAATTTAAAATTACTGTGCTTGCTTTTGATATGTCTTGTCAATGTATTGAATATTGAAGTGTTTCCACGATTGGCAACTATTTAATGGCAAGAATTAAAGGGCATTTTACCAATGCTATACAAATTATATCCAAATACAATTTTAGGCAAATTTCGGTAAGTTACCAAACGTCACGCTATACCATAAGACCGTCGACAATATCGCACCATTCGTTAATTTTAATATTTTTTCACTCCTACGTTACAATTTACATAGACCCCGATGTCTATTATTGCTTAGTTTTTATAAGTTTTGTTATATCCAAAACTTTTACCTATAAATAATTTCACGTTCGTCCCAATAAATTTACCATTCAATAAATACGTACACGTAAAAAATATAAACTATATCAATAGTTTAATCTTTAAAACAAACTTTCCTTACTCTAATTATATATTAATAACTATTCATCAGTATGGTTTCATTCATTTTCAATAACATGCCTACTTTATAATCTTTCCAAGCGCCTGAAAATTGTTTTTTAACCTCGCAAATACTCTATCTTATATAAACGTATGTAATTTATTATTCATCTTTTATTGTATGGTACTAATTTTATAAAATTTTATCATCACTAAGTTAGAAGAACGTTCGTATAATGCAACCGCAAATCTTAAAAAATAAGAAAATCGAAAAATTAGATTCATGATAATATCAATGAACAGTTATAGCCAAACATACAGGCACTCGACAAGTAAAGAAGGCGTACTTGAAACATGCATAAAACAACTGTAATAATTTAATAATCGAGCCGTAAAGCAAATATATTAAATATTAAAGTCTACAGTAACACTAAAATTATTACAAAGCAAATGATACGATAATGGTTCACGTAATACAATATAAATAAGTTAAATATTCTAAAAAGTTAAAAATACACACGTCTTAAACCTAATAGAAAAGCACTCGTATCTCGTGGTAAAATACATTTGGCGATAACGCCTTGATTTCATCGAATCAATCTATTAAAATATAAGCCAAAACAAACGATCAGAATTACAGGAATGGTAATATTAATATTACAAATTATAATAAAACAACTAATTGACAGACAAAGGTACAAAAATATGAATAAACACGACCGCCGAATGTGTCCGCACGCGCGGCTGACCACCGCTCTCAATGTAGTGTTTTGTACTTTTGTTCTGGATAAACGTTACATAAATGTAGGGTTAGTAGTTTATGAGATCATTGTGTCGCACAAAACTTTCGATTATGCGCTTAATTAGAAAAAAACATCGACAAAATATGCAGACAAATAATAAAATAACGTCACTATTTTATACAGCAAAAGTCTGATAAAAATAAACTAACCAGCTCGTGGTCGGGTCAACTTACGTCAACTTAAAAAAATACGACAAGAATATACAAAAAATCCTACACGATTACGGTCACTTTGACAATACACAATCGATACTAACGTAACGTAAGACTAGCTGAAATGCGATAAACACTATTTAAAATTAAAACTTAAACATACATCTTTGATTAAAACTCACTCGGTATACGTTTTAAAAAATATTTCAATTACAAACGGTATTCAATTCCAATTTTTTTAAATGCATAAAAGGAATCGCTGGATTTTCAATTCTACGGCACGACGGACCAGAGCCGTGCCGCGCCTAATACTTATCATATATCGAGGAACTACAAAATATATTGGAAAGCACAGGGCTCTAATCGACGATTAGAATTCTCCGAAGAGGGAAAGGCAAGGTCGTCGCTCAGACGTGGAGGGCGCGGCCGCCGGCGGCGGGCGGCGCGGGCTTGCGTCAGGTGCTGGCCTCCTGGTAGGGGCCGGTGACGGTGCACGGGTGCATGGGGAACAGCGTGGTCCACGACATGGTGGTGGCCGTGTGCGCGCGCAGCCGCACCTGCCCCGCGCGCCGCGCCGCCGCCGTGGCCTCCACCAGCGCGCCCAGCGACGGGAATCCGCCCACGCTGGTCTCCGCCTTGCTCTTGTCCGCCGCGCCCGGACTGGGCGCCGCAGACGCAGGCCCCGGCGTCACGGGCGTGCTAGGCGTACCCGGTGTCGGAGGATTCAATCCCAGCTTCTTCAACCTCATCTTTTCTTCCCACTCCTCCAGACCATGTTTTGGACGATTTAAATTTCTATGTTGGTAAAATACTAGTGATATTCTCGTAGGATTTACTCTGTTCGGACTTTTCACAGCTGTTGTCGAGTGCATCTCATGCTTCGCGCATTCGAACAGAACACTCCCGTGCCCCAGGGCTATGGCGACGCCGCCCATTTGACTATCTTTAAAGCAATCCAAATTTTCGGTGAATTCTGTCACTTCACCGATTGGTTCAGCTTTCGGCGGCTCCGGTGGGTAGGGGATAGAGAATGGTGGAGGATATATGCACCAGTTAGGCGTTGACTGGCACCAATTCGGACTTGGGTTCTGGTAGAAGTTGGGAGCAAAATTCGGATTATATTGATATCCATACGAATTATAACAATGTGGGTTTCTTAACAGTTCTTCTCTTTTATATTTCTCTGCATTATAATATGCTAAACTATTGTAATCGTTGTACGTGTTTTCGTAGGGATTGAAATGTCCGTAAGGAGCCGCTGGGAATGGATAGGCGTTCGCGACCTGAGGGTAGTTGCCGTAACTTTGGATCTGGGCCTGGTTACCATAGTTGTTCTGATTGACCGGGTGGAAGTTATTTCCGGCGAACTCAGGAATAGTTTTGTTCGCCGTCGCTGCGTTCTGTTCGTCGTGATTAATAGTAAAGTTACTCTGGGAAGTCGCCGTTTGAGGTGCAGTGTTGTTGAGTCTGCTGTCGTACGGACTCCTGTGCTCATATCCCTGGCTTAGGTGAGGCCTATCAGATGGTGGATATGGTTTTAGGAATGTAGAGTTTTCCACAGCCTCTGGTGTTACAGTATGTTGAGACCTCGATGGTGGTCTTGCTTTAGGAACTCTGAATAAGGAATTTTCGTTTTCTGGCGTCGATTGGTCTCTCGGTTTTTGGTCCCAATTCTTAGAATCAGGTGACTTCCACACGCTTTTACGAACATCAGCGTTCATCATTTCGTTGTTTGGCGATTTCAATTCTGGATTCTGCGACGATGCAGGAGACGCAGGCGTACTCTGAGAATTTTGAGAAATCTCAGTTAACCGTGGCGAACTAGGCATGTCGAACTCGGGGATCTTATTTGTGATCTCAGCCATAAGTTTTTCCGGTTCAGGGTTAGCCTTTGGTATCATCGGATCCGAGCCCGTTTCACTCCTACTGGAGTCAGGACTGTAGTTGTTAGGAGCAACATTCAAATGAGCTGTAGTTGAGTCAGGGTCTTCCTTCACTACATTGTTAAACATTTCTGCATTAGCAAAATCAGGCCACGGGTTTTGAGGGGCCATTTGGTTACTGAACTGGTGCTCTCTTTTTTGTAGTCCTGCTGCGAAACTTGGCAATTGATTGGGATTCGGTGCAGGAGTTTGATTTTGATGGTTTAGCTGTGTACCCTCAATGATCGGCGACACGTGACTTTGATTGTACATTGCATTCTGATGATGCAAATTATAACTTTGCTCATAGGAGTTGTACGGTGAGTCTAAGACTGTGCTAGATATCTGATTACTTTGTAGCTGAGCATCCGTGAAGTTGTCTATCATTGTCGCCATGTCCAATAATGCAGGGTTACCCAGATTCGGATTAATGAGTCCGGGATTTTGGTGCATGTTGGGGTTTACGAAGGCAGAATTATAGTGAGGGTTGTTGGTGAATGCTGAGGGATTCGACTGATTCAGAGCTGGGGTGTGAGCTCTGGGTGACGCACTGCTCTGGCTGCGTGGACTAGCGTTGTTCCTCACGTCAGCGGGTTGCGGTGTCCGTGGCGCTGGTGACTGCTGAGTCTTCTTCTGGTTGTTAGGACTCTGCGAGTTGTTGCTGTTCGCTGATGTGTTTGATTCAGAGTTATCGTCGTCTTTTCGTTTCTTCCCGTGACGGCGACAAGGCTGTAGTGGGACTGAACGTACACGCACTTCCATTGGATATCTGGAAATAATTAATATTTTGTTAGATAACCCATATACTCATACGAGTGCATAAATGAGATCGATGACTTTGACAGAGTTCCAAATTTGTTTTTATTTTAGAAATTAGTTTTCTATCTTTCCCTATTATTTAATCGAAATAGAAATAAAATGTACATCACCACTCACTTATCGAGTATCTCAAGTGCTCCGTTCTTGACCTTCTCATCCTGGCCGTCTTTGGAGCCGTATTCATCTGTCGTGTCAAGGACATATAGCGGTAATACATGGAGTTGTTCATCAGGCGGCCGGTTCAGCGAGCGGTGCTTGGCGAGGGTCACGACGGCTGTGCAGCCATTGTTCATGTTGTGCAGGTCACGGTGCGCGTGGGCACAGAAGTCAATACATGCTGTTACACCTGGAAAAACAATGAAATTGGATTTTGATTAGTTTCAAATAAAGTTTATTATTTGTTGAGAAGTTAGTAAATACAAATTATTAAAAGAGTTATTACTTTTGATGTTATTTGTTAGCTACTTACCAGAAAACGGTCTTCCCGGTTTAAACCCGAGCCTGCAGTCAGAGGCCTCCTTCTCAAACTGGCACTGGTTCTCAAAGGCCTTCGGTGCGAGGTTCATGTACAGCGGGCTGAGCAACGTTGCCAGCACGTGGATGCGTTCTTCTATCTCGCTCTCCTCCGTCTTCACAGACAGGCGGAACTTGCGAACGGTTTTTGAACGGGCGTATTTGCATCCATTGTAGTACATTGACCAGGAACAACCGAAACTGTAGGAGGCTCCGCAAGTCTCAGGGTCTAAACCTGAAGAACGAATTAGTTCGATCAGCAAACAATGTTTAAGATCAGACGCATTTGATGGTAGAGTAATACTAAATAATTAACATCTGTATGCAAGAACAACATTTAGCTGATAATTAATCTATTTGTCTATATATTCCGATGTGTCGTTCTTGAACACGGCTGTTGGTCTCGACTCATATTTGTAATTACAAAAATTAAAAATATAAGGCGAAGATACTTACCTTGGCAGGCGCAGGTTCTGTTCTCGTTAGTAGCACATCGTCTGGTGGTCGGTAGGCCATATCTATTCAGTTTGTGTGACAACAGTGTGTAGTCCAGGTCGGCCTCAGATTGCGGGATACCTTCCCACGCCACCAAGCACACAACGATCCATGACGTCGGACATTTGTGACCGTTACGGAATTTCACGACAACCAATACTTTTTCTGTGTAGTTAGCGCGTCTAATAACCTGTAATTCAAAGATTCAATTAGACATGAACATGAACGACAATGTTGAGTATTTAAATTAAGAAGATTGAATTGATATAGGCCTCGAAGCTTCAGATACTTGTTATTAACAGTAATGAAGTTTTGGGATCCATACACTCACCCACTTTGCCATCGGGCATCCTTGTGCGGACTTTCCCTCTTTTCCTGTGTAGCAAATTTTCTCTATTCTCAACTCCTTGCCGGACAAGCCAGTTCGTGCCTCTAATTCCTTTCTTAATTCTGCTAAAGTGGCCGCAGCACCTGAATAAACAATCAAATATTAATTGAAGATTCTTACTTTAAAGCAAAAGTAGACAATTTATAGAACTGGACTTACCTAAATGTGTATAATAGCTGCCAGGCTCCGGAGGGTTCTTATCAGCTGGAAAACAGTTACAATCTGGGACCTCAGTCCTTGAATTAGTCTTTAACCTTTCTAAATTATCTAGATACTCTTTGGAGTAATTAAATTGATTTTCTTTAGGTTTCACTAAGTCTGGAACTGGAGTGCCCGGCTTTGAGTTTGCTTTGGAGTCTCCCTTTTCTGCTGCGTCAGGATCATCTTCTATAACTTCATCTTTGGTCTGCAGTCCGGGGCAAGCGCCATCTCTTAGGTGTTCTGGAGGCGGTTTTTTGGTGGAACCTTGACGGCAGCAGGAGTACCCTACTTCGTTTCTTATTGCTGCAGGTCCACCATCACCAGGGTATAGGTATGGCTCATTCCGTGGAGGCATGTGGTAAGGCAAGTTCTTGTAAATTTTGTGCCCCGGTGGAGAATGCTCAGATTTGATTTGCTCTATGTAATAAGGCGGTTTAGGCTCGGTTGGTGTAGGCCTTTCGTTAGCCTTTTCAGGTTCTTTATTTACTTTAGGGTCAGGGAAGCTACGTTGATATTTCTGGAAGCCAATGTTTTCTTGCGCACGTGGTATTTGTGCGAACGTCTCCGATGGCTCTAGACGCCTAGCCATGTCATAGGGAAAACCTTGAAAGTTTTGAAAAGGCTGTTGTTTCTGGCCAAAATTTTCCTGTTTGATTGTTGATATCGGTGGCAAAACAGTATTTTGTTGTGTTTTAGCAACACCGTTAGGATATTCTCGATACGAGTTATTAATTGGCATTTCATTAGGTTTGAGATATGAGGTCTGGTTCATTGCCCTCTGTGACTCGCTTTTCATTAACCTATCATCTTTATGATACTGATAAGTATCAGGCACTTCCAACTTAGGAATCAAAGGTGCTGAAGGATGTCTAAATTTAGCGTCATACGTTTCCCTACTTTCATAAGCTCTTCTTTGTGCGTTCGTGTCCCTAGGCGGGTTACAACTTTGTTGGTTCATCTCCGATACTGGTCCAATGAGCATTTTTGATTGAAAATCCTTACTATCTTGTTGAGTATAACTTAAACTATCGCTACCATAAATTTCTGCATATTTTTGCGCTTCATATGGTACACTAGAGTATGTACCGTATTGTCCTCTCATATCTGCATAAGACGGCAACTTTTGAGGTGTCTTAGATACGTTTTTAGACGAAGCGTGTTTATCATAATTTCTTGGGACCTCCGTCCCTCCCTCCCATACGTGGTGGCCACCACCTCCGAACTCACCCGAGCCGTAAGCTTGGGTGTTTTGTGAATAATTACCAGCGACCGGATAGGTTTGGTCGCCTAAGCGGTAATTATCTCGGAGATGGTGGCTATACGATAAAAAATGACCGGTAGTGTTCCTATCATCATTAACAGACACGGCTCCGGTCTTCCTGTCATCGATCACTCGAGGCGGCCCTTCTCCGGGATCCCCTTTGTCGGGTGGTGTGTTAGTGCCATCTCGGGTGTGATTCTGCTTGTTCAATATCATCGTTTTCAGTCTCGAGTTTAAATTCACCCTGTCTGATTGCGAGAACATCTGCTGTTCGTCCTCCTGCCTCTGCATCTGTTGGCTCTGCATCTGCTGATTCTGCATTTGGTTTTGTAGTTGTTGCTGATTCTGCAGTTGCTGCTGCTGATTTTGCATCTGTTGATTCTGCATCTGTTGTTGTTGATTTTGCATCTGTTGCTGTTGGTTTTGCATCTGTTGGTTCTGTATTCTTTGGTTGTGCTGCCACTGATGTTGTTGCCAGTCGTTCTGGTTCTGTGGCTGACCATTCTCCCTATATTGCCCGCTATTATAGCCGCCCGAATACCCGCTACAATCGAGTGAAGCTCGCGGACCGTTGCTCCCCTGCAGGTATCCAGGCTCGGCGTTTCCCGAATGTTGTCCATTAGGCGTGTTTTGTTCTTGTCTCTCGCCTTCGTTGCTAGTATCTCCCGAACCGTTCTCGGGGTTGGAATATTCATCTTGATGGTCTTGGTTGTAATCCGTACGGTCATAGTTCTGTTGGTTGACCGAATAGCCAGGCGCCGCCGTTGTCGGTACGGAATTTTGATACGAGGCAGCCGAGGCCGGTCGAGAATCGTTTCCCGACTGCGCACCAGGCGTCGCGGCCTGGGCGTACTGTTGCTGGTACTCTGTGGTGTAATGAGGCGCTCTCGGTGACGGGACAGTAGCGTAAGCTCCGCGGTTGGAAGGCGGACGCTGAGCCGGCACTGACTGGATCCCAGCCTGGTAGTAGGTGTTGTTGGTGACATCGAAGGTGGTGGCGACGTTCTGGACGGTGTAGGTGGTGTTGGCTTGGTAGTGGGGCGATGTGGCGTACGCCGTGTGGTTGCCCTGGTAGTCCAATGTCGTCTGACCAGTCTGTGTCGGTAGTTGCTGGATGAATTGGTTCTGCCAACCTGAAGAAGCAAAAATATTTAGTTTTATTGATGCATTTACTTACAAAAATGGTTATTAAATGATGTCTCATTTTCATGTTATTAAAAGTGTTAAAAGTATTTGTGGCTTCATGCATGCTTATTGCCATTCTAAGGTTAGTATTTCAATCATGAAATCAAAGTAAAAGCTACTTTTTTCGTCTTATAAGAGAGACCCTTGTCCCTTACAAGGGTGTCTCTTCCACAGCCATACTGGCCTAATAGACCATTACAAGTAGTAAAGGGTTCTTACCTTGAGAAGGGTCAGTCTGCCACGCCGTGGGGAACCGGTTCGGATCGCCGGCGTAGAACGGCATCGGAGCCTGCAACAACACAAAACACTGTTGAAATTACTTTTCAAAGCCAGAACACATCAGTAGGTCGCAACATCTAGAATATTAAAATGTAAAACACAAAACAAGGCATGCAAAGAGTTAAGTCATATATTTTAATACTCATTTTAGTCATATTTAGATTAAAATGAGTAGTAAAATATTTGACAGTAATTACGTCATTTCAATGGTTAATAGTTTCAATTCCAGTTAAATTATATTTAACCATAAGAAAACTCAAAAAAAAAACTATGCTAAAATTTCCTCATAATTTTATTTTTTTGAAGTGGATAAAACATCATCAAGTTCTGAAACTTAATTCAGAAAGACGCAGATAAACCACCCAACCTTGCAACCAACCACATAAATTGAAAAAAAAAAAACAACAACAAAACGTCCTCCATTTTTACAATAGCATACAGTTTAGATAATTAACACGTCATTTAATATAACTTTGTTATGTGTGTCGAGGTTGTTCATTGTTTACTACATAATGTATCGTGTGAACTGCCCAACGTGTAATCATACGGTCACCGAGGCTCTGTTTATGTAACCGGCGTAGCACTGAAACGCGAGTGACATCTGGTGGCGATATTTGAGACTAAGATGTAGAGCAGATCGTCGCAAATGCGATGTTATATCAAATGCTACTTATAACATGAAGATCTGTGTCTTGGACAGTGTGAAAGATGATATGGCTGCAAAGACTGACTTGCGAGATGACGTCAGATTGGAACGTGTGGAAGAAGACGTGTTGCGCCGACCCCAAATAACAATTGGGATAAGGGCAGGGGAATGGTGATGATTTGTGCCTTTTCGTTCTTTATGATATAGACTTTGGACTAAATATTGCAACATGAATAAAACTACGTCGTAACATTAAAGGGAATGTAACTGATAAATCTTTACGCACGTTTTTCGTAAACATAAAGTGTTATGTAAATCGTGTGTCGTTAAAGTACTATATTTATAATATGCATGCGTTATAATGACGCGTAATTTTATTTTACACCTACTCTAGACATACAGTAAAATTTAACCAAAGTATGTATGTATGTAGTATACTCGTAGATATTATCACTAAGTACCAAAAGTACCTAAGTATAAGAGCATATTTCAGTTTAAAATAAACGAGGTTATATGTGCCCAAACTAAAATATTCTACAGGACACTCAACACTGTGAACTAAGTTTCGTCGTGTTTCCCAAGTCCTATTATGACGTTAAATAAAATTGAGATGTAAAACTACTTACACAACTTGACACGTAATTAAAAAATAAAGGGAAGAAACGTTCAAGTTTTTCTAATAACAAGAAGCGCCTAAGAGAATTAAATTACAAAACTGTGGCATATTAAGCGTTGGCAGGCCAAATTGAACATGTTATAAAACAAATTATAATGTAACGCTACTTGCAAACTCGTTCGAGTTCCAAAGATTTTAATTTCTACGCAAAAGGGGATGCCTTTTACCAAGTTAAGTAATATTTTATTAACATGGCGACGTACGTACGTCGGTCGTAATTAAAACTTTGTTATGCCGTCGTAATGAGATTCTATAACGAGATTATTCTTGTTTATTACGTAAGTAGACACGTGCTGTTTGGGCGTTTGCTGTCTCATCGATTGTTTTACCCTATATTTAATAACTATAACATCTAGGAGTCTACAACCTTACGTATTTTAACATTCATTAAGGGATAGCTAAACGCTAGGCAAAGTTCTATCGAGATTTAAAACAAATCCTTGTTGTGTCCAATTCCAATTTTTATTACTTCTACTTATTTCGCATTTGATATCTGTTTCCAGTCTTAATGATCGCTCGACAATGACAATCAAACATTCAGACAAAATTTTAAATAACTCTAAAATCTTTTATATTTAAAAACAATATAGTTTTTAGGCAAGGGGTGCAAGCAACAATATACGAACGTCTATTTATTACACAATTACTACATAACCGTAAATAACAATCGCTATGCGTAATTGCTTTCAGTGCATAATTGAACGCAATTATGGAGCATTTCCCCCACATATGATGGAGAATTTATGGTCTCAACATGGAAATAAGATTCGAGAAATATTTGGTATTTATATTTACCGAAAAATAACATTTTACCAAAAGGATTTTTTTTTAATTTCACGGAATTCCACCAATGATGGTTAAATATTTGGCATAAAATGTCGGCAAAACATACACCTACTTCCTTATTCTGGTTCCAATATGAATAAATGCATAGTTCTCAACAAATAACATCAGAACAATAACAGTGGGAATAACAAACAACGATTTATCGAATTGTTATTATTAATGAATGATATCGCATTCACACTCTACCAGAAATTGGTATTCCGTTATGAACATTCTGTACATAGTTTTGGTAATATTGAATTTATGTCTGAGTATCAGTAATGTTATTAAATTATGGAACAAAATAGGGCTTTTAATGATTAGTTCCCCACATTATAGGTTTATTTTTCTGATTGTTACTATTATAATTAGCTCACGAATGA
Source organism: Chrysodeixis includens (assembly GCA_941860345.1). NCBI lineage: Eukaryota > Metazoa > Arthropoda > Insecta > Lepidoptera > Noctuidae > Chrysodeixis > Chrysodeixis includens. The sequence goes on from OW796098.1 coordinate 1,350,044, forward strand.
AAATACTGAAATGTTTCTTAGACTATTAATAAATTTATTAAAACTGAACTAAGTTTTCCATTTTCAAAGTACTCGTGCCTACACAAGTTGCTACTTTACATTTAAAAATATTGCAAAATAAATTTCAATAAGCACAGAAGCAAAACAAACGAAAAGTAAAACGGGCAGTCACATAAAAAGAAACTTGGAAATATTTATTCCGATACTTTGAAACTTATAAAACATTTTCGTTCATTAAGTAAAGTCGACAGTCTTATTACAAAAGTCATATAACGAGGCAGTTTTAAATAAAATAGCTAGAGCGAGGCAGAAACGACGATAAATTGGGCACGCTGCACTGAAATTGCTAAAGTTGTGGGAAAAGCGCAAATTAAAAAAATATACTTTAGCATATAGTTGTTGGAAACTAAACGGAATTTGTGGAACTAGGAGGTATTGCTTCTTAAGTGACAAAAATCAAACCGTTATATTCAAACATATAGATGGTTGGTCTAAAAACCACGGGATTGGTTTGGCCTAAACAATCCTCATGTTGTTAACAAGGGATACATTTGATCCAAACGGTTTTGTCAACTTAGTCTTTAGAGTCTTTTCGCTTAAATAAAATATAGGTTTAAGAAGATGTAGATAGATTTCATCGGTTGTGAAAATGTCGAGTTGAGGTTGTTAAGGATTATCGGGAAACACTTTACTATTAGCGGTGTTCCTGATAGGTCAAGGTCTTTTTTGTCCTGAATGTAGTTTTAAACAGAAGTAAATCTTTCATATATCTTATAAACAGTGACTTATATAACCACCCTTTAACAGAAACCTATCGAAAGCCAAAGCCAAATACTTAAAACCAACTTTTGCTTTACAAAAAAAAAGAAAACCTACAAAATAAAAGAAACAGTATTTTCAACCCTTTTCTCGAAAAAGTAATTGTCCAAAACAAACTCAATTATAATTGTATTAAAACATTTGGAAAACATTTTATTTGTCAAAACAAACAAGAAAAAGGTTAACCGAATTGTACAATTTGTTCTGCACCTAGGATAATTTAACAATTCAATTTGTTTTCTTGGAAGTCGTCTTTTAGTTTTTTAGAGGGTTAAGCTGTTTGGGTCTTTTGTACCTGTGTACCAGTTATGTAATCTGCTAATTGGATTTTGGAATAGGATGTAAGTTTTTCATTTTGTTCGTTTTTATAAGCTGTCTTATACCTTTGATCATATTTAAAATATAATAGCTCGCGTAATGCTAAAGCTTTTATCTACGAAGAACTAATCTATAGCCTACTTATTGAAATAAGTTTACTTTGTATTTAACTCCATAATGCTACTAAAAGTTTAGACACAATGACAAAATTAAATGTATTTAAACCAAAATTTGCGGAAACGCTATCTACTTTAAAACTGGCCGAATGAAAAAAAGGAACCATTAAAAAAAGAATTCAATCAACTGAACTAAAAGAGTTTTAATTAAAAAGTTTTGTCCAACGACTAACGGAAATTAAAAACAATGTTTTGACTGTTAGGTGTCTTGTTTTTTGCCAATCGCAATTTGTTAAAGTTCTGTAAGGTAACATTATCTGGAGATAACAGCCTTAATAAATTTGATTTATGGGTGCATACGTCCATCTTTATTTATTCAATCTTCGTTGGTGTTCCAGTCTACCTTCGCAATTATCGTATGTAAAAAAATACGATTGCGAAGCCTATAATTATTTATAAAGCGATTAAGCAGCTTGTTGGAACTGTCCATTAAATGACAATGCTTATGGTAATGGCTTTGTACGATACACTTATGTAAATCCCCTACTTTACTGCTTTAAAACCATAATTATGTTATTTTCGTAGTAATGGTTACCGGTACAATATCGCAGCAGTTATTGCTACCAAAATGTCATCGCGAAAAAGACGAGAAAAAACAAATGACAAATTTATTTTAACGTCGACAACTCAACTGACCAATAAACATAATAATTAACTTAATAATAAACACTGCAGTTATTGGCATTAATAATAACTTTTCGTGAATAACTCTCTGAATACTCTGAATAACTCAATGATGTCTGCCATTCACGATGATTGCAGTTGTATACAAACTACGAAAACAGATAAATTTTTATGATGTCGTTATGCTCGAGTGCTGTTTAATGTTCAACGAGGTTGTAAAGCAAATAAAAACAATAAGTACATACTAAACACGAAGTATGTTACTGTTTGATTAATTGAAGTAATCAAGGTGATTAGGAAAGTTGTACATAGTTGAGCTCTATACACTAAACTTCATGGCTGTAAACTGCGTGTCAAACTTACAAAATTGATACTGCGCGATGCTCTATTGTTTTCTATCTCCAGTAGTACATTTAAAGATCTAAATATATCACAAATATTGCATGACCCTCAGTGCAAAGGTTCATGAATATCTATCGTCTCTAAGATGGGAACCGACTCAAAGAGAATGAATTCACTTCGATTGCATAATTTCGCTATAGCAAGTCCTGTGCAATGGAAACCGCCATTTCCTTGGCTTAATTTAAACGTTGAACCTAATCAAGACTGAAGATTAAGATTGACTTGAACGAGCTAAATTGATTCTCTCATTTCCTTTAAGTAAAATGGACGTGAGAATTGCAAGTGATCGGCTAGGGCTGGGCGCTGCTATCTAAGGTTATGACTTGAAGTACGGTATAGAAAGCTCATAACAGACCTTCCTAGGCTTTATAGCAACGATCGCTGATGAGTGTTGAATTGCTTTATGATAGACGAAGAATATGAAAAGTTTCAGTACAATTTAATAAGGTTTTATGCTACTACAAGATCGTTAGCTGTAACTTTTGGCGTCTAGGTAGACGACGACAAAATTGTCTCACTGCAAAGCAAAGGCCGTTCTTTTTGTAAAATGGGTATACCTTAGCATCATTATCTGATGATAGATAAGGTAAACCTCACGACATCAGGGGATCTATCACCATTCCTTAAATGATGTAGAGTTGAGGAAGAGAAAGTACTAAATGTAGAGCAGTCTTTTTTACATTAAGAAATGGTGGTAGACAGAAAGTAGGTGAAATGTTAGCTTAGACACTTACCATTGGCTGACTGGGATGTTCCTGCTTCATAGCTGGCGTGGTGGCGGGCGCTGGGCTCGGCGCTGCCGGTGCCTGAGGCGCGGGGCTGGGCGACGCTGCCGCGGCCACGCCGGGGACGCCGCCGGCCACTCCCGCTGTACCGCCCAGGGGCTTGCGACCGCGGTAGCTCTGTGGAAGTGAGGGACGTTAGACGAAACTTGTTATAAGAGGGGCTAATACCACCTCTTAATGGTCGTAGAAGCTTAAGAACGCTCTATTAGGTGTAGAGCTGCAACTCTCTTTTTTTTAGATATTGTTAAATTAAGAGGTGTGAGTAGGTCCTTTGGTCCTAAAATTTTGAGGGTTTTTACAAGACTTGTGTAGTTAAAAAATAATAATAAAATTGAAAGTTTTGAGGATTGAAAATTTTGAGGCTTATATTTCAATATAGAAGAAAAAATTCCAGCTAAAAGTATTTTTAAGGAGATTCAAAATTATTTGAATCAAAATTTTTGGTTTACAAACTACATATTATTATTATTATTGGCGACGGTCCGTAAGAGGGAGACCTTTTTATTGACAGTGTTCAGTTTTAGTATTAATAGCAAAGGATGTTAATAGTATAATAAATAGTAAGTAAGCATAAGAAAGATATTGGCAATAGAGTAAGGTAAGAAAGGAAGTAAACATAAAATAACATTATCTTAGATAGTAAACAAAGAGGATAAACTATAATGAAAAACATTAATGTAATAAGAGAGTGGGCAGAATGGCCACTTTCACGCAAACTAAAGCTGTAATATCCAATAATTATTATTCCTGATAAAGGTTTCTTTAATAAACCAGCCAGGTACAACCAACGTTCGAATATTAACGGTAATAGACAATCTATCTCAACAGAATATTCTATTTTCGAATTCAACGCTGGGATTGGTCGAACGAAACACGGAACGGTTACGAGTGCGCTTCGTAATTTCGAAATTGGAAATAGAAAATTCGAAATTATAGGTTGTGAGCGGTTATTAGATATTACAAGGTTTAATGAGAGTTGTTTTCTGTTTGCAATGATTCTATGGGTGCTATTATTTCTATGTTAGTAATATAAATAGCGGTTTACCGGTTGGATTGCGTTGTTAACCCGTACTACAATGTTGCAATACTTTACTACGGTTATGATTGAGTAACAATGTTTTTCTTATACGCCTTTATATTTGAACTGTTTGTATTGGAGTAAATTAAATGTCTGTAATGGTAAAATTTGTTGATATTGAATTGTGAAGCGAAAATATCCTACAACAAGTCGATACTTGTTAAGATTCGTTTTATAATAAAGTTCAAGGTCTTTGAAATTTTTAATCTTTATTTGTTATGGTGATAAGTTAAAGATTTGCATTTCTATAAATAATACAGATTACCAAACAAGGCAAGGTTTTAGTAATCAATCAAAATGAGGCAAGGTCAACAAATTGCTTTATCATAATTAATCTTATTTTTAAAATAAGCGTGTAATCTAATTCAACATAACAACCCACGCATGTTTTAAAAGGTAATAAAAAACAATCTTATTGTACCATTTCTTACAAAACTTTTTGTATAGTAATCCTTCTCAAATAATGCACTAACAAAAACGGTTCATAACGAGGAGGTTTAATACAATAATTGACTGATATGCAATACTCTCCTTTTCAAAATCTATTAGAAAAATATAATATCACTCGCTTGACTAAACATAGTGAATGCATATCAAATAAAAGATATTCGGATAGCAGCTGTGGTTACCGACTGCAGTTCATGCTCCCGTGATTTTAAAATATAAGTATTATATTTCTAAAACTAAAAAAAACCCCATTGTGCAATGTATCGAAGAAAGTAATTGGATTAAAAAAATATCAATGCACAACTCAAAGATGTTCGTAATTCGAAAAATATTTCTTGAAATTGATTTGTAGGAAATGGAATGCATGTTTCGAATTTTAAAAGTCGTTTAAAAAACTAAATTCCTTTGTGATTTACGGCGGCCATCTTTATTGGCAGTGAGTTTAATTTTTGTTTATTCTTTGTAAATAGGTTTGTAATTTTTCAGTGTCATGTATGTTTAAGTATAAGTCATTTTGTAAGTAAATAGATTTAAGCGTAGTAATTTAAACGTCACTTATCCTACTAATGTAGGTACTACGTAGTAAGCACCAATCACCGCTTCTCATCAACAGTCATTCACAAAATTATTGGTTCAATGCAATTACAACGTCAGACGTCAGATTCCCAGTAATTGAAGTGTACTTCATTTTAATGGACAGAAAACAGCATGTTTGAGGCGTTTCAAAAGCTATTTTCTTAGTAAAGTACACTAAAGTGCCTGGCCGGGCACCTGGACGTCGTAAGTGCCAATTTGTGGCGACTTATAACAGCGATAAGTTGGTGTAAAGTGCGCTTTTAAACATTGACCGATGTTGTTCATAAAAAGTTTATAAAACTTTTTAACGGGGAAAATAAATATTTTTAATAAAATTTAATTCAATAGCAGAAATACGGCAGATTTTATTCGATGTTTCTGCTTTTCACGTTTGTCTCTTTGTGCTGTGGAATGTGGAGAATTTGAGACGTGCGTAGTGTACACAGCGTCACGTCGGGCGACAATAAGTCAAAATTTATCCTCCGCGACAAAGCAGGCCGTACATTAAGTGTAAACAAAGGACCTTTGTCCCGTAACTTGGCGGGAACTCCATTGTCCAACTTTGTGTAACTGGCTTTAGGCTTTATTTAATTGTCTCCGGGATCTAACACGAATTGGGATCATAATCCCTTCGCAAAGCCTTAATGTCAGCGGCCACTTAGTGGTATTTATTGCCTCGACCATTGTTTTAACAGTTTATTAAAGTTAATATTAAAGCAATTCATACAATTTCGTTGACACTGGTCACATATCTACAAGTTTAGGTCTAGGCTAGAGCCAGATCATTTTATTTCCATGATATTAAATAAAAAACATCCTTTACTGAAATTCAGTTGCAATGTCACATTTCATCTTGAAGTCGTAGATAAAAGTAATTAGCGGCCAATGAGTCGTTTTGCGGTAATTTCTGATGCTCTGATTAATTCTAAAAACTCCTACAAGAATAGAAAAAATAATAAACTATTTTACTTAAGCAATAAAACATGGGTATCCCAGTATATTTACTAAGATAATAAACCAACTATCATAATTCCTAAATAAAACAGCGATCGCATTTCATATTCCCAGCGACAGACATCCGTAAATTTAATTTATTCCGCCATAATAACCACCGTCTATTTATTTTGAAACAAAACTTCGTAAATTGTATCGCGAAGAATTACTAGCAACGTAAATCATTGCTTGGAAAATAAACAATAGTTGTATGTAGAGTAAATACCGTGGGTTATTAATGGCTAGTCACAAGAAACGTGGCTGGATTTGATGTTTTGCCAAAAAGATCAAACGGTGACCTTGTGGTGTACCAAGCGGCCTGTATTGAGGATTAAGACTTCATTCTCGTGATTAAGTTGAATTGTTTGTGCTATTCCATTGTCGTCAATTATTATCCTACTAGCTCTTTCCTGAGGCATCACTCGAAGGATGTTTGGATTGGTTTTTTTTCGAGTTTTTAGATGAGAATGTCGGTTATAGCTACAGAACATTAAACTTCTCCTTTGCAGTCAGGAAAAATGTAACCTACGTGTTAATCCAAGGTGTCACCTAGCTCCATACCAAATTTCATCCGCATTGATTGAGCTGTTTAAGCGTGAACTAGTAACAAACATCCATCCATACATATAAACTTTCGCGTTTGTAATATTAAAAAATACCAACCAAACCAAGGACCATCATTTTTGACGTCAGTTTAAAGTTCCTTATTCTTTTTTAAAATCGTTTAAAAAATGTATAGTTCCCAACTACATTACGAAATTTCATAAAATGTTGTGAAAATCTACTTTGTAAATATAGTTTTGACACCAGAAAGTTTACAGGTGTTCCATTGTTTGATGTTTTTGTCAAATAGCAACGTGTTTGACAGGCTGACTGATGTGTTTGACACGTTTGTGTAAAAAGCAGGCGGCGCGTGAAAATTGACGAAATATTTTTTTTATAACTTTCAAGGTAATTTTGTAATTTATATTTAAAACTGATTTTGATTTAAATATCGAGCTCGTTCTAGTTCAAAATGTGGTTCTAATTTTGAAATAAAAGTTTACTGTCTTTTTCTGAATCTACCAATATATTATTCCTACTTAAAAAATAACCAAGCTTAACCAAGTAAAAAAAACAACCATCATTAAAAAAAACCTAACCTATTTTACTACGCATCACAAATTAATGAAAAAAAAACGCCTATTTTTCAAAAGATAACGGTTATCAGTGTAAACTGGGTTGTTTACGTTGATCGATCAAACGGATTTCGGTGGAGGTAACTATGACCTGGATAGATAACACTATCAGACGAGTCTTGTAATTAATGGCTTCCATAGGGCCTTACCTTCACTAATAACTTACATCGTAAGTTTGGAAGAGTTTCATTTGGTTTATAGGTCGATGTAACTTAGTAGGCTTTAACTATTAGATAACAGAATATTTAAAATTTTAAAGTTGTAGGAACGTAATTTTTTCCTTGTCTAGTGGAAGCATGATCAGCGCAAAAAAAGCTTTAAATTTAAGTTTAAATAATTGTAATTCCATAAACGACTTCCAAATTCGACTTCCCGAGAGGAAGGAGTGAAAGGACTGATTAGTCGAAGATAAAGGTATACCTACTCTTCCTCAACCCAGAAGTAAGACAGAATAATATTAATATTCGTATAGAATCTAAATCAGCAATACAGAGACAGAGTTGTGTTCTAGAAGTGACAACAGACATGAAAGGAGAATAAAACCCCATCAATAACAACACCATCAAATGTGGTCAAATAATGAGATTAAAAGACCATCTACTCAAAAAGAAGAGTAGTTAGTACGTACTATAAACCCAAAAAGTCACATCCCTATAAAAGCTCCAAAACTGTCAAACAAGCAACCAACTACCGATCCGTGCGATCCGCGCGATTAGTGTCGTGCGATCCGTGTCGTACGAGCCGTGTCGTGCGAATGGAACGCAATAAATCTACAGTAAAGGTGAATGAATCACTAGCTGCGACAGAATAGTATTTTCAAGATTATTATCGTTTAACATAGAATATTCTGTACTACATGTTAATAAATTATAACGGATAGGGAAATAAGATTTATGAATTTATAACGTTAAGGAAAATTTTAATGTTTATGAGGTTCTTAATTGTAATTTTATGAGACGAGCTTTATATTGCAAGGGTAATTTAGTTTTACAAGCTCTAAAATACCTGCTATTTATTTTAATTGATGTAACTATCGCTTAATGTTAGAAATAGTTATAAAATTAAGTGCCTCTAGTATATATTATACTCTATGAAGTTAAAACAAGAGATAGAAATGCAACTGTATAACTAAGTTTAGTTTGCGGATTGTATTTAGTTAGTATTGAGTTAGTTTGCCCTGAGCGCTAACTAAAGGCTCTGTTTCAGATGGAGAAATTAGAAGGGGTATCAACTACTACAATTTGTAGACATTCCTCAAAGTTTCTTCATCAATTCAAATGTGTATGAAAACAAAGAATACAACTATATTATAAAGAGCGCATTTGTTAAACCTGTGACACTGGCTTGACTCTACCAAACCGCTTTTTGAAAATTGTTGATTCATTTCTCTATGTAACAACGTATTTTATTATCCTCTCTTAACGCGTAACTCAACCAAGCTAACGTAAAACGTTTATCAAAGCAGTGGAAATACAACGGGCGACAAATATAGCTCCATTGAAGCGAGGCAACGCTCCACAAGTTCCTAAATTAGAAGCGTCACGACAGGTCATATACCTAAGCCTGTTAAGGGTTGTTTACTTACTAAGGAGTATACTGTAGTTTTGTTCGGGATATTGTGCTACAGATTTGAGTATATGAGAGATTTAGGAACAGAAAAAGATAAGGTTGCGCTAACCTTATCTTTTTCTGTTCCTAAATAAGAGGCATTTTGTATTGCCTAATGGAGTTGGAGTTGTCTGTGAATTTGTTTCCAGTCAAGAGAAATGAAGCGAAATGACTATATTTAGTAAAATGGTTGTTCCTGACTGTTGTCGCTAATATAGTGAGGTTGGTTCAATGCAATGTTAAAATCACTATCAAGTATTTTTGTACCAGCGATTGTTTATAGAAACAGCCATACCATACCATTCCATACATTTAATGTATGGAAAAGACAGGAAAACATTACTTGGTTGGTCACTTTGGTTACTTGAAACTAGATCAAATCCCTAACTTTAACACCGTAGAAGTTACAAATAAACTACGATACTCCCTGCTCATTCTTGAATGAGACTTTTCTAAGACCAGAATAAATATTTCTATGAAAGTTCTTGAGGCAAAAAAGTTATAATAACAACAAAAATCTTTATTTAACTTTTCGAAGTTCAAAGTTGTTTTTTCTTTCATTAATAGAGAGAAGAAAATGAAGTGTAAGCGTTGTTTTAATATTAAATGAAGAAACAATCCTGTCTTTACCTATCTCTAGAGGAAAGGGGAAAGGAAATATTTAAGAGAGAACTTTAAACTTACAAGTTGAAATGTTTTGTGAATATCCTCAATTAAAATACCATCTATAACAACGACAATGTGTATTTCTTTAGGAATTAATTCGGCCCAAATATTACTGACACTTAAGAAGTGCTTGCAGTGAAAGCATTAGGTAAAAGACCAAACCTTTTATTCTTCAATCAAAATTATTAGAAAACTTCAATCCAAGGAAGAAAAAAATATGAAAACATATCTACACCAAAGCATAATCGTTTCTCCTCAAAAAGTGGAAAAACAGACCTACACCAAAGCGATATTTGAAGGGTTATATTTTCATTTTAAGTAACACAACCAAAAAATCTCCTAAAACAAAGTGTATCAAACATACATAAGTTAAAAATGCAAGTATGCATCTGCCAGTGGAGGTTACACAAGTGGCAGTTATGAAACACGTGTGATACCACGGCGGCCGGCTATTCTTGAACTGCCGGGCGTGGGGGCGCCGCGAACTCTACACAAGAGGGCTAAGGTGCAAACAATATTAGGCCACTTATGTGTAAATACCCAAAACTCAATTATTAATTGCTTTCCATATTTAAGAGATATAAATAACGGTTTACTCACGCGCATTTATCGGGATAGCCCGACTAGCTTTCCATATGTTACAGAGATGAAATAAAAAACAAATGAAGATCAATATGGACATTGTCCGCAAGTGTGTGTAGTGTGAAGTCTGATAAGGTAGAATTGAAGAAATTAAAGTGTTGCGCCGATCATTAAGTAAGGAATAGGACAAGGGCAGGAAGATGATGATGATGGTAGACCTTGTATGCAAATAAATGTAGTTTCGTTTGCAATAGATTGGGTTGTCGATTTGAAGGTGCTTAAAATAGATCCGACCAATACCTTTGTGACAAACATGTCTAAACATGTTGGAGTCGGAAAAATAAAGACTAGCAGTAAAAAATAAACAAGTGAACTCGAAATTCGTTCATAAATAAATTAAAAGAATTTTAATTTATACTACGCCTATACGGTTAAACAATTAGTTTTTTTAGTAATTAAAATTCACCAATATTGTATGGACGAAATTGAATTCCTGCATTTAAATACATTATTAAATAAGCTAAAGTAATTAATGAACGTGTTAATAACTTCTTATTACACTTATGTGCACCTAAATGCCATCGTTAATTGCTTGTAATTATTTTAATGGCAGACATGAATAAATAGCAGGTGGATATTAAGAGGCTCTGTAGATAAATACTGTTGATTATTATAATTAAGACACTTGTTATTATTCATGATTTCTTGTGTACTACCTACTTTAAAATAACTACCTAGTGGCTACCTGTCTTCAAAGTAGTTCGGTGCAAAAGAGTTTAAAAGTATATTTTGTGGATTCTTGAAGATATTGATAAAATGTAACCCCCAGTCTCTTACCTATGAAGCCTTTCATTGTATTCGATAGAGAATTATCTATAGTCTTATTTAATTGCATTTTCATTAAGAGGTATGTGAAAATTTAACAACCGCCCGGTCTCTTATCTATAAAGCCTTTCATTGTATTATAAAGAGAATTGTATTTAGACTTATTGAATTGCAATAAGACCTTTCCGAAATAATTACATCAATTTACATACAGTTAAAACCAACATTACGAAACCAACACCGCTGCGTTTCCGAGCGTCATTTCAGACCAAACCGCGGATAGGTGAGCCCGCGCCGCGACGGGACCCGCGGTGGATTCGACAACCGCAGGCTGCACCGAGCTTGCCGTAAACTGGGTTTAAAACACAGTTTAGGGAACTGTGTTCAACTGTTTAAGGTTTTGCACATTTGGCTCCGCGGTTTGGCCAACGGCGGTTGCCTAAATGCGAGGCTAACCGCGGCCCGCTACGATTCTACCTGATTAAATAAAGTCGGGATATAGCAACAGATTTTTTGGGTTCGTAATGGAAAAATGAAATGTTTTTTTTTGTTGTTGTTGAGGGTCTGATGAATGCATGAACCATCTCATGAAGAGAAAGGGGATTTTACCTTGTTTTAGGCCATTTACAAGCTGTTTTATATTAGGCTCGTAGTTGATCTTTTCGACCTATTAAAGTTCTGTGGTATAAAGCCAGTCATAACTAGGATTAAGCACTATAATTACGTATTCTATCTACATTTATATTATTGTCTAAATCAACCGCCATCTTTAATTGTATGATAGATTGCAATTTATTCTTCAGACAATACTGATTTTAAACTAAGATAACAAAACGGCCTTAAGACCATTCCCTTCTAGATTCCCTCACACTATTATTCAAGGAAATAATAAATAAATAAACACTACTAAAAACCATTAAGGTCTTAACTGTTAATTAGTTCAGTCAACATATAATTAGGTGTCTCCAGTCAATTAATTTCTGGCAGTGTTGCTACAACACGAAATTAAATGTCCAGTGTTACCATTTAGTTTTAACATATTTAAAAATATGCAGACATTATCTGCGAGTATTCTATTTATACTAACATAAGGAACATAAGGAAATAAAAAATTCAAGGCAAACAGGTTGAAAAAAGTTTTTGGCAAACACTGGCTTGTCTTAAAGATTTTTTTTGATTGAATTAAAACGTTTTTTGCGTTGTTTTATAGTCTTATGTTTATAATTAATTGTTTGTTTTGACAGTTTACAGCTTATTAAAACGTAGTTTTAATAACTTTTTGTCTTAGGAAAACGGTAACATTTTATTAAAATTGTAGTTTAGTACTTCTAAAAATAAGTATGCTTCAGGATATAATTACTCTTATTTACAAATCTAATTTAATCTAAGACCCTGTTATACAAATTTAATCTAATCCAACAGTTTTTTTCGCATGATTTTAACGCTGAAAGTGACACCTCTAATGAAGTATAAAACCAAATAACGCAAATAATAAAACTCTTCCTTAAAGGACTAGTCCGGAAGAAAACAGAACTATCACACAATTTTCCTTATGTCCAATCCAAGCTATAACTCCTACAAATATCCTCGTAGGTACTCCAGTTTGAAGTGTAACTGTACGTGAAGGTCATCAGCATTGTACTCCGATTGATCCTTAACCTTCCTACATTGGGTTTATTGTGGCTCGAATTGATTGCTTCCGGTGCCCGATGTCTTTTATTGTATGTGAGCAATTTGATGGCTGGCAAGTGGCCTAGTCCTAAGGTCACTACTAATCTAATAGCAGAAACAATGACAGAGTTGATTCGATTTGGATGCTACAGAGTGGGTAAATTAAATTTAAGACAAGATGGGGTAATAAAGACTGTTTATTCTGTTTTTTCTTTATAATTTTGGACTATTCCTTCTGATTTTATTTTATAATTTTAAGTAACCGCAAAAATCCATTTAAACTCGATTTTTAAGTCAATTGTATTGGTAAACCCTCTTTAATTTAGTATCTGAGATACAGACTTTGCCTAGTTTGGGGCAATGGTTTATGATAACATATATGTCGCCGCGATGATTCATCGGTCAAATTAATGAGCGTAGATTAATTATAAAAACATTACGTAAATTTTAGTTAGTAATTTATTTAATCAATATCACTATTTAAAGCCTCTCAATGTATTCAATTGTAATTTCAACAATATAGTTGCTAAAATATAATTGTTGCACAGATTAATTATTGACAACAAAAGTAATTATTTTTAGATAATTATTTCATGGTAAAGTACCATGAAATAATTATCTAAAATCCTTTTATAATTTAAGATGATTTATTAACATCTTTTGGAGGCTTTATGTCTAAGAATAAATTAATAACTCCAGATTCATCTTTAATAATTAAAAGGTTGTTTTTCACAACCTTTAATTCCAAATTACATAAAACTGTTTCAATAAAATCCAGATAGTTTTAGAATATTCTTTTATTATTAGTTTGATCATAAACTAGTTAAATAATAAAGCTATCGCAACGCTTTCTATTTATTTGTAATTAAAAATATTATTGTAACGTCAACTTCCGTTCAATGGCGGTTGGCGGTAAAAAAGGCGGGATATACGAAAGTGATTTGTGTTATGGCGCACTTTTGGCTCCCGATTTTTGGACAGGAAACATTGTAAGTAAACTCCGTGTCATTTGATTAAAATAAAAAAAGAGAATATAAATTGTTTTAGCTACTTTTATTTCTGAATATTTCCTTACTTGATTTTGTGTAAATAAAGCACTGTATTACCTACTTATTCTTATAATTAAATTCTAGACTGTGCCATATTGAGTTTACTAAGCATAGCAAAGCCGATGACCTGCATGAGGACAGCGGCACTGCATATTTTTTAATAAACCTCATTTAGTTTATGCGACATCAGAAGTGGGATAATTACCCTATGCCTAAAGTATGTTTTCTGTTTTTGATATTTCTTTTACAGTGTCTAACTACATTGAAGATACGAGAGACGCGCTGTCACGCAGGCTACCTACGATGGACAACGAGAACGAGACAATGTCTTCGAGCGCGCCCACGTGCCCCGTACCTGAACAACTTGATCCTGGGCCGAGTGTCTCTGGTAACGCGCCCGTGCCATTACAACAACAAGGCGGTAACGTACCCCCTGATTTTTTTCTAAGCATGATTGCAATGATGCAAAACATGAGTGAGAAGATGTCAAAGCAATCTGATAAGATTAAAATTACTGATGTGTTCCTACCCTCTTATGACCCAGACGGTAACGTCGGGGTCCGCGAATGGTGCAATCACATTTCTATGGCCAAGACTAATTACTCGCTAAGTGATTATGATATACGCATGAAAGTAAGCAGCTTGCTGAAAGGTCGCGCTAAAATGTGGGCTGACAATTGGCTTGTTACTACGTCCACATGGGATGAATTGCGTCAAAATATAATAACCACATTCGAACCTGAGACTCGTTACTCGCGTGATATACTGAAGTTTAGAGAGCATACTTATGACCAATCAAAAGATATTGCAGAGTTTCTATCTCAATCATGGATACTGTGGAGGCGAATTACTAAAGATAAGCTCGATGAAAGTGATGCTGTGGAAGCAGTGATAGGAACGATCGGTGACGAACGCCTTAGGATGGAACTGATGAATGCCAGGGCTACATCAGTGCCGGAGTTAATATCTGTAGCTTCATCTATACGTGTACGGCGTCCTATACAGAATAATTCCAATCAACCGCCGTCTAAACGTCTTAAATATTCTATTGATAATCGTAATGCTCCTTATTGTGGTTTTTGTAAAAAGACTGGTCACGCTTCTCGTGATTGTAGGTATAAAAACACTTCTTCTTATAATGATAAGCGGCCAAACGAGAAATCTAATACGCAACCGTTATTCTCACCTAGACAGGGCGATAGTAAAGTCTGTTCTTTCTGTTCAAAACCGGGTCATACGTTTGACACCTGCTATCGCCGGGAAAAGCAGATAACCTCAAACGTGAATTCGGTTATGAATACCAATAAATCTAATTTAAATACAATGCGTATGCGAATAGGCGATATAGATATTCATGCGGTTTTCGATAGCGGCGCAGAGTGCTCGGTTATGCGAGAATCTATCGCAAATAAGTTACCGGGTAAACGACGACATGTAATTAATTATCTTCGCGGGATAGGTCCGTTTCCCGTCGTTTCTACAAATATGTTAAATACGGTGTGTGTTATTAACAATATAAGCGTTGAGATCGAATTTCATATACTGCCAGATTACGAAATGACTACAGGTGTACTTATAGGTGCAAATTTATTAAGCCAGACGGGATTAACGGTGATCATAACCCCAGATACCGCAACTCTCTGTTCACAACCTCGTGTCATGCACATGCGACCAGAAGCCGGCCTATTCGACAACATAAATCACGATTTGAGTAATGAGTATGAAATTAATCAATTACTTAACCTACTTAACAACTATTCCGCCGTCTTTACGCGTGGGTTTTCACGAACTCGTGTTAATACGGGACAACTGGAAATTCGCTTGAAAAATCCCGATAAATTTGTTGAACGAAGGCCTTACAGGTTAAGTCCAGTCGAGCGCGAGAAAGTTAAGGATATTGTTAAAGAACTAATCGATAACGACATAGTGCAGGAAAGTAAGTCTCCGTACTCTAGCCCAATTATTCTGGTCAAAAAGAAAAATGGTGACGACCGCATGTGCGTAGACTACAGGGAGCTCAATGCAAACACTATACGCGACCACTACCCTCTTCCGCTAATTGGAGACCAGATTGACCAATTGACCGGTGGTCAATACTATAGCACTCTAGATATGGCATCTGGTTTTCATCAGATCCCCATAGCTGTCGATTCTATTGAAAAGACTGCATTCGTTACTCCGGACGGTCTTTACGAATATAAAACTATGCCATTCGGGCTGTGTAATGCGCCTTCTGTGTATCAGAGATGCATAAATCGTGCCTTAGGTCCCCTCCTAAGGCCGGGTAGTGCGGACAAAGTTCATAACGACAGCGTGGCCCAAGTCTACATAGATGACGTCATCAGTAAATGTCGCGATTTTTCGTCTGGTCTCGAATACCTAGAGAAAATTTTAATAGCATTACGCGATGCCGGATTTTCAATTAATATTGATAAGTGTCTTTTCTTCAAACGTTCTATAGAATACTTAGGAAACGTAGTTGAAAACGGTCAAGTACGCCCTAGCCCTAAGAAGGTTGAAGCTTTACTTAAAGCCCCTGTACCAACTAACGTAAAACATGTTCGGCAATTTAACGGCCTCGCAGGTTATTTTCGTCGCTTTATACCCGATTTCGCGCGAACCATGGCACCCCTTTATGAGTTGACTAAGAAAGGCGTTAGGTGGCAATGGACTCATGTTCATGAACAGGCACGTCAAACGATCATCCATCACTTAACTTCTACACCAGTTCTTACAATATTCCGAGAGGGAGAACCCATAGAGCTATTTACCGATGCAAGCAGCCTCGGTTTCGGGGCAATACTAGTACAACTCATTAACAAACGACAGCATGTAGTGGCCTACTTTAGTATGCGTACGACAGATATAGAAAGTAGATACCACTCATACGAACTTGAGACTTTGGCCGTGGTCAGGGCTATTAAGCACTTTCGTCATTTTCTTTATGGTCGTCGGTTCAAAGTGATTACAGATTGCAATGCACTTAAGGCCTCAAAGCACAAAAAGGACTTACTCCCTCGCATTCATAGATGGTGGGCGTATCTCCAAAATTTCGAATTCGATATAGAATACAGGAAGGGCGAGCGGATGCAACACGCCGACTTCTTGAGTAGAAATCCGGACCCTCTGACTGTCAACATTATGAATAGGAATCTAGACTGGGTAAATATAGAACAAAGGCGAGACGTCCAGCTGCGTCCTATTATAGATAGACTGCATAGTGGCGAAGACGTTCCCGGGTATCACCTTCAAGATAACGTCCTTAAATTCGAAAGGCAGGGTATCGAAGGTCTGCGAAAATTGATAGTGGTGCCAAAGTCTTTTCAGTGGACTCTCATTAATACTTACCACAGTGCTCTTAAGCATCCAGGCTGGGAGAAGACTCTTCACAAGATTAGGGAGACCTATCACTTTGACACAATGAGCACCATCGTGAAAGAATTCGTAGACAACTGCATCATATGTAGAACGTCGAAACAAACTTCTGGAGCCACACAGGTGCAATTACACCCTATACCTAAACCAACAGTACCATTCCAAGTTATACACATGGACATCACCGGCAAGCTGGGCACTCCTAATGAACAGGAATACGTCGTGGTCACCATAGACGCCTATACCAAGTATGTATTACTTCGTTACACCAATGACAAAAGTCAACACAGCACTCTGGCAGCCCTAAAACATGCAGTGCACCTTTTCGGAGCCCCCAAGCAAGTTATTGTAGACGGAGGACGCGAGTTTTTAGGCGAGTATAAGAACTATTGTGACATGTTTGGTATAGAAATACATTCCATTGCACCAGGCGTCAGCAGAGCAAACGGGCAAGTAGAGCGGGTGATGGCAACATTAAAAAATAGCCTCATCATGATAAAAAATTATGAGACACCGGACTGGCATATGGCACTAGAAAGCCTTCAACTGGCGTTGAATTGCACTATACATAAAACCACAGGTACTTCCCCGCTCACACTACTAACTCGACGTCGAAACTGTGTTCCACCGGAGTTACTGAACTTAGTTAATCTTGACGATTCATCGATTGACATCCAAGCTCTCGAACGGCACGTACAACAAAGGATGACTGACATATCAGCTAAAGATAAGGCGAGATTTGATAAGGGCCGTGCCAAAGTTCACAGATTTCAGCGGGGTGACTTTGTCTTGGTAAAGAATAACCCCAGAAACCAAACCTCTCTTGACTTAAAATTTAGTGTTCCTTACGAAGTTTACAGGGTATTAGAAAATGATCGCTACCTAATCAAAAAGGTAGTGGGGCATCATGGGCGGCCTCGCAAGGTTGCACATGACCAGCTGCGGCGCGCCCCACAACCTGGAGGTGGTCCCCAGGCAGCCGCGTCGCCCGCATACAATCAGCCAGCCGGGCCTTCCAGCACAGAGGCTGGGGCTCTGACCCAGTCGTAGCAGTCACGCGTCATTGAGTCAAGGCGAACATAGGACTAAACTTGGTGAGAAACTTTCATGTTGGTTATTTTATAACTGCACCCCAATCAATGCATCACGATACGTACAGAACATAAATTCTGATACGCAATACACATATAGATAAAACATAATACTAAAAGATGCTATTGACGTGTGTGGAGCCGTTCAATAAGCCAAATAATAAAATAAAAATATCATAATACTAAAAGATGCTATTGACGTGTGGAGCCGTTCAATAAGCCAAATACCTAATAAAATAAAAATATCATAATACTAATTATACTAAAAGATGCTATTGACGTGTGGAGCCGTTCAATAAGCCAAATAATAAAATAAAAATATCATAATACTAAAAGATGCTATTGACGTGTGGAGCCGTTCAATAAGCCAATAATAATCCAATTCTGAATGAATAATAGTCCCCTGTGTACCACGGCGTACAAGACTACCCAGAGCATAGCATCGACCCCTCATCGACCTATCCTCCCCTTTTACAATTTATTACAAACTGGTCTTGTCATGTGGAGCAGTTATACTGGCAATACACCTCTATGAAGCTGTGGGCATATGGAGTGAGCAGCTACACTTATTAAATATGTTACATTTAAATTACTGTCGTGTGCGGAACACGTACAGTAATATTATGTATCGTCCCTGTTGTAAACTTTCAACATTTACATGTTTAGCGGTGCATCACCGTGGTGAGCACTGCATTAAGAAATCGATCGAGCAACCTTATAAAAGGTTAAGTGAACTATAAAAGTGCTTAGCCTCACAAAGATAAATGATCTATTACAGACAACACCAGGACTGGAGCAATGCAGAGCACGCATCGCACATCAGTATGGCCGTGTCGCCGCGATGATTCATCGGTCAAATTAATGAGCGTAGATTAATTATAA
The DNA here is from genome assembly GCA_941860345.1 of Chrysodeixis includens. Classification (NCBI taxonomy): domain Eukaryota; kingdom Metazoa; phylum Arthropoda; class Insecta; order Lepidoptera; family Noctuidae; genus Chrysodeixis; species Chrysodeixis includens. Next base: position 1,369,189 of record OW796098.1, read on the forward strand.
AAACATTACGTAAATTTTAGTTAGTAATTTATTTAATCAATATCACTATTTAAAGCCTCTCAATGTATTCAATTGTAATTTCAACAATATAGTTGCTAAAATATAATTGTTGCACAGATTAATTATTGACAACAAAAGTAATTATTTTTAGATAATTATTTCATGGTAAAGTACCATGAAATAATTATCTAAAATCCTTTTATAATTTAAGATGATTTATTAACATCTTTTGGAGGCTTTATGTCTAAGAATAAATTAATAACTCCAGATTCATCTTTAATAATTAAAAGGTTGTTTTTCACAACCTTTAATTCCAAATTACATAAAACTGTTTCAATAAAATCCAGATAGTTTTAGAATATTCTTTTATTATTAGTTTGATCATAAACTAGTTAAATAATAAAGCTATCGCAACGCTTTCTATTTATTTGTAATTAAAAATATTATTGTAACGTCAACTTCCGTTCAATGGCGGTTGGCGGTAAAAAAGGCGGGATATACGAAAGTGATTTGTGTTATGGCGCACTTTTGGCTCCCGATTTTTGGACAGGAAACATTGTAAGTAAACTCCGTGTCATTTGATTAAAATAAAAAAAGAGAATATAAATTGTTTTAGCTACTTTTATTTCTGAATATTTCCTTACTTGATTTTGTGTAAATAAAGCACTGTATTACCTACTTATTCTTATAATTAAATTCTAGACTGTGCCATATTGAGTTTACTAAGCATAGCAAAGCCGATGACCTGCATGAGGACAGCGGCACTGCATATTTTTTAATAAACCTCATTTAGTTTATGCGACATATATATATATATATTTTAACAAAAAAATATTCTTTATTCTTTTATTAGCATCTTTAAAACGAAGGATATTTAGGAACCATGCCGTACCGATATACGAATCATACAATAATATTCGATCTAAAATAAACAAGACAAAAAATCACCGAAGGGATTCAGACAAGTTTCCTTATTAGGAACAAGTTATTAGAAGAAATCGAAAAACAGTTGAAGACAAAGACACAAACAAAACAAGACCTACCTTGTTTGCAAAAAACAACGAAATATCTAAAAGTATAAACAGGTAAAGCGGTCACAAATATCATGCAATTTAAACAAGGCAACTGGATGATTTCCAAGGTTAAGATCACATGGGATGATATGACTAATTGAATCCTCCTTGAGGATGCAATACAGAGATGACACCATCCCATTAAGTAGATTAAGGGCTTATTTGTCCAAGACTAAGTGGACATTTTTGTATGAAAATTGTTGAAGAAGACAGTGACGAAAGCATTTGACTACATGATTGAAACGCAGTGTGTATCGGTGAAAGAGAGAGTGTTACCAAATTTGTTTACCGTAAAATCATGATTGCAATTCAAAATCCAATTAAATTGAGAAAACAACTATTTCCAAATCGGGACCATCAATTATATGCTTGAATATTGTCTAAAACGCGTTCGAATACCCAATATTATTACGCCATCACAATGTTTGGATATCATGAGCGGATGTTATGAAAATAACGAGGCAAATTATTAGCAATTGTTGCCGTGATCATTTGTTATTTAATAAACATCACAGCTATTGTTATCACACAATAACATAACAATAGAATGTAGTAGAAAGTACTGTTATACAATACCATTTTGTCTAGGTACCTAATAGCTTAAATGGTTTCTTTTAATTTAGGTCTTCGTGTCAGCCGTTTTTCCGGGGTAGGTCATTGATGTCAAAGACCTTTTGTTTTTATGAAGATTGATTTTACAAATAGAAATAGAATAGAAATCGGAAATAGGATTAGGATTAGGATGAGCTAATTCAATTACGGGTTTTGTTTAACGTAGGTGATTTTTCCGTTTTCTATTGAAATTTTTGGAAATGTTAGTTTTTGTTCCGTCTTTCCATTCGTTTGATCTGATTTTCCGAAGAAGTTCATGTCCACTTATAATAATATTATGAAAGGTACCAAATGCCAATCCTTTAGTACCCTATATTTAGCAAAGTAATTCTCTTTAAGTTTCTCTTCGTTTTTACCTTCAGCTGAACTAATGATAGTAATAAAGTTTACCTAATTACCTTATTGTTTTCATTGAACATGAACTTTTCTACAGGATTAATGTTAATTCCCTAAGGTTTGCGGCAAAGAATAGGCCACGACTTTCCCATCTACGGTCGTTAATGTGGAAAGAAATACGATTATATTAAACTTGGTAATGTGCTTTTTATTTTGTTAATTTTTAAACGCACAATATGTGGTAAAAGATGATGTTTTTGCAGTAAACTGTTAGGTTGTTTTCTGAATTATGTTTAAAAGGACTATTTACCAGATATTCAATGGCAACTGTATTTTAAGTTGCAGGTAAGTATCGTGTCCTCTTAGTCACTCTAAGGCAAAAAGCAGCGATGGACAAATATAAGTACGGCAGAAATATCTTCAGCTTTAAGTAGGTAATTACATTTTTCCGTTCCTATTGATATATGTAGAATCAACAACATTTACCGTATCAAAGACAATACAGAACGTGGAAAAGTGGAAAGCGTAATTTTTGTAAAATACCAGTTAGGTAGTCAAAGCAATGTGTCATACTTTGGTATTCATAGACCATTGACATCATTACACCACTACGTATGAAATTAGTTATGAAAATAAAAGGAAAAGCGTAACGAATGCAAATTCCATTCTTTTATGTATGTTTAGTCGTCGGAGCTTCATTCAAGGAAAACTAGGCATTGTGTTTTGACTCACAGAGCCTACTACTCGACGAGATTACATCCAAATATTTTTTTGTTGAGACTCCAACTTTTCTGCTTTTGTTTTCCGAGACAAAGTGTCTGTTTTAACGAATTTGTTTTATCTTGAATACGGAATGAGGCCTATTTTGTAATGTAAATGTAAATTTTGTCCTAATTAGGACAAAATACCATCACACATATGGTCGTCACGGACGCCAGTAATTGGCCTCCAATGCCAGAATTTTCAGAAACGTTTCCTTATAGGTTTTTACAAAAACTTTGCTCAAGTTCTAAACGAAATACTGTTTAGAGAGAGACACCAAGACAAGGACAGCGTTTCTCCAGCTCGTGACGTCACCGGCGCAAGCGCACAGCAGGACGGCAACGTCGCGCACGCCGCCGAATGTTTTGTAAATAGAATATTGGATAGCGATTGTTGTGAGAGCGAGACAGCGCTATTGGTCAGAGAAGGACGGGCGATTCGTCAAAATCCGTATGAAACAGGACTTTATGTGGAGGAATTATGGAATCTACAATACAATTTACGTGCGGTTATGAATTTGTTCGATGTGCCAGTCCGCGCACGTTTATGTTATGGTTGTATGTACTTGTGGAGTACATGGCACTTATCGACTGGGATAATAGCCATTTCGGTTGGTCCTGATAACGTTTATCAATGACCTGATTAATTAATTAACTGTTTTGTGAAACCGTGAAATCATGGGAGTTATACGGCGTAATTTAATTTTCCGAGAAACCTAATTTAAAATTATTTCAGACAAGTTTATTATTCATTGCGCTGGCGTGGAATAAGTTTTGAAGGAGAATTTCTGGAGTAAGGACGATGTCATTATTATGAAGATGTCTACTTATATTCAAACAGTTTGAAGGGTTTGGTAGTTATGTAAATACTGGCAAGAAAGAGCTTTCCTCGTCTCGTGAAAAATGTTTGTGAATACACGGAAATATAAAGAGCCAGATTAACAAAAATGAAGGTAAAATAAAGCGGCTCTACAATTTGAAGGTTGAACAACAACTGCAGTTATTTCCCATAACTGTTCTAAAATTAGCAAATTCCAAATAATTTGAAAGCACAAATAACAAGTGCTTACCAACAAAATCCTACAAAAAACAACAAACCTCCTTCCTATTATCTCATTTAAGATGAAAATTAAATTCCCTCCCTTATTAAAATACTCGGTATAGACAATGTAGGTAAATTTTAATAAATAAATAAGTGGTAGGAGGCACAGGGTGGCATCAAAATCCACCCGAGGTCGATGACCCATCGACCGGCGGTCTCGCCCTCCCCTCTCACGACGTATCGAACCTTCGCGGATGTGACGTGTCTTAGTGCCTATGTATTCTAAAATATTTACCTAGACTTTGGTAGAATAGGTATTGGAGAGCTAGTATAGACTCACGAAAAGACAATGGCCCTTTCTTCCGTAGACAAAGATGAAGGTTTGTTTCCGTTTTGTCTGTTTAAATTTCGTCTCGTTTTGGTTACTGTTAGGGCCTACAGGATTGTAGTAGTATTATGATATGATATAGCGATTAACTAAATTAAACTCTGAAGAAGTTACCTGCATTTAAACCAACGCCAGTCACGTATAACATACCAAAGAAAATTACGACCATATTTGACAAGGAAAGAACATTCAATTCTACCAACATAACAAAAAAGTAACAAGGACAGGACAGAAAGAAAAAGAATAACTACAAAATTAGTAAGTCTAAATAAAAAGCATTAGAAGGACGAAACATAGAAACGTGCAAGATATCGCAAAATAAACGACTGAGCGAGTGAGATAGAATGCGATAGACAAGCATAAATATATTTACCTTGATGTCTTGTAAGACCTGTAAACAACAAACATACATTAATATTATTATACATAATTATATAATAGTATGTATGGGCTTAACATAATTTGTATATTCTAAGTTTTTTTTAGAGGTCATTTTCAACGATTTTCCGCTTCAGTATCCGCGACTCTATAATTTTTTAAACGTACTAAGACTTAACGGCTGAAAACAACAAAGTGACAAATTCCAAAAAAATAAGTATTTATTTTTATAAAAAAACTCATCTTCCAAATTTAAAATTCAATTACCAACATCGCAACATGAAAGTTGAAACGAAACGTCACTATTTAATAACAAACTTCGAAGCTCACTATCATACGTTGTGGTTAAGTTAAAATCAACAAAGTCCTGATTGATAAACTTTGACCTACGCGGGGTTATCGACCGGACACGTCTGTAAACCCGGGTAACTGATAAAAAACCGGATGAACACAGTCTACGCTAGCAAGGAGTATTTTATCTATGTAGTATGACAGTTGGAAAAGCGGCCATGTTTTTATTTCGATTGTCATTTTGAATTTCGAACTGTCATTTTTACGATTGCATATTATTATGGTGGATGGTTTTATGTCCCAAAGAATAATGAGACGTATCTATTGTGAGTCTAAGGTGTATTACGTCATGTAATAGGAATTAAAATTTGCTTATTTTTATGATTCATGTTTCATACTAATGATTCAATAGTGAAAAGCATTCTTTTAGAATTTGATCATCGCGAACAATGGGGCGACATAAGTTTAAGTTTTGAAAGTATATTTTTATAGAAAAGGTATTTTAAGCGTGGTTTCAAAATGGAATTACTGTCTAGCGTGTCATTTTATTACGTTATTACGTAACTACACTATTAACCTTAAAAACCGTATACTTATTTTTACTATTATTCTCTTAAATACGCGTTTACTTTAAAAGGTCTCTCACCTGTAACTATATTTATAAACGAAGGTCTCTTAAAGTAAACAAACTGAAGGTCTTAAACAATTGTCTGAAACCGGCGATTGTAGTTATTGTTCACAGAACAACGCCATAGTATGAAAACATAATTATACTACGACTAAAAATGACTGACTGACGGACATTTTCATATAATTTAACTCAGTAACTCATTCCCAGCAATTATCATCTCACATAGGCAGCAAAATTACATTAAAATAAGAAAAAAAAAATCTCATACATGTGTCAAGTTCATATAAAAATGTAAGCTTTTTTCTTAAATATAATTAAGTGTAAGGTTAGGGGTCGTTGACCGGCCGGAGTGACCCGGCGGGTCGCACCCGGGTATAACCGTTTGTCGTTACCCTAGGTCCGGGACTCTTATTGACCTTACTTGAACCGGGTACAAATTGAAAAAGGATTATTGTACGTGATTATAATTTTATTTGTGTTTTAGGACTGGATAAGGTTTTGTACGGACTTTGCGGCTGTCTGTGCCAGAGTTTAATATTTTAGTTAGCATCGATTTAATTACTGAACTTAAATTAATAAACTTAATCGAAATAAATTGTGTTTTTTTTTGGTTAAAGTAAGAAAACTCTCCACTTTCATCTTCTAAGAACAAAAATACAAAATTACCTGATCATATAAAAACAAGCGCATTCAAAAACAATTAGAAATCTATATCAAGTTATCCTTGAACTATTGTTTATAAATCGCAACAGAAATGTCTTGCAATCGATACAGTCGAAACGTATCGATTTCAGACAAAATGCTATAAAACCCGTTGTCATAGCAACGCGGGGTAAGCCATAACTCTTTCTTTTGTTGCTAGTATAAACAATAGCCTAGGCGATTTATTGTTACGATTTACAACCTAGCACTCTATATAAAGTGAAATTATATTTTGGAATATTTTATTTCGGATTTTATGGTCTCGAATCCTTAGGAAAGCTTTAGTTTTAAGCACTAATCGAATGTCTTAAATATCAGAGTAAAATTAAGTATCATACTGTTTTTGTCATGGTCAACTCGAATGTAGAGACAAATTCATTGACCCTATATTACTGGACAAAGCAGTTTAATTTGACTCTACTTATTTAATTTGTGGTTTTTTTTTTTCGTACAGAAAACGACAATATTTGTATAATTTTAGACTTTAATAATTGCGTTTTTAAAACTGTCCAGTAGAAATAAATTACATTACACCTATCCTTTAAATAAAATAATAACTGTCTGACTATTTGCTGTTACTACTGGTTACTGCAAAAACCCCTAGCAATTGTTTAATTTCTAGTCACAAGTGAAATATTACACTCTTCCTACGACCTACACAACTCATTAGATTTTTAATTAAACCTCTTTGTTTATACCAATCGTATTTTTATAATTAAAAAAGTTTGGTCGTTTGATAACTAAATGGTGCCGTCAACTAAACGAGTTTGTGTTCAACTTCTGTAAACAGAAATACGCCAGCTGTTAATACGTCTCTTGAGAGAATTATATTCTAGAGCTGGCTAGCATAATTGGATAGAGTAAGGTAAAGTTTACCAGGTCCAGAAAAATAGTCTAAACATTAATGTTGTCAATCACATAAAACCCTTTTTTTTCTTAGTGCTTTCCACTGTGAAAATCCCATCGGCAATTTCCACACGCTTTTCTTACGAGGGGCGAAAAAGAGCAGTATCCACAAACCAGATAAGACCCTCAATAACACATTCCACAGTGTTAAAGGTCACAGATAACACGACAAACGGTTATCCGGGTCTCGCACCACGTCCGGACATTTGTCACGGCGACGTACGCGAATTTAGATCGGCGCCGTGTCAATTGGAGATAAAGAAACCAAACATCTGGATAAAATTCTTGTTAGAGTTGTTGGTATGTCAAAATAATCATTTAATGGAAGTAAAATTAAGTAGCTGTTGAAACAATGCCGAAAATGTGTAACGTGACAATCACAAAGGAAGTGGACTCGCCATAACGCAGCCTTCGACATTGAAAACTCCTTGAAATAAACCTAAAGTGAATACTAATACCCCCTAGTGTTGTACACTCGTGTTTTGGCGATGGATGTCGGCGTGACGCTTCACGCATAGTTTCACGCAGCCGGGTAAGCCGGCGGGCGAAGTTCAAGGGCCGTCTGCCGCGCGTCTACGCGTATTCCCCGGCGACCGGATATATTTCACCCGGACTTGGCACCCGGCTTTACCAGTTCTTTGCACGAACACCCGTGGTGTAAACACGCCAGGGAAAGTTCACACGTTCGCGGTTTAACGTCGGTTTTATTGCCACTAGACTGCAGCTAGACTATTGCTAGTTTAATTTTATATTTTTACTTCCCGGAATTGGCCATTCAAAACGTTGTACACAATTTTCTTTGCCATGTTATGAGCTTAAGTTATTATTATAGGGTCATAGCGATTGTAGGGCGCTTTGTTACGCTTCTGTCGGGTTAGATAACATTATCTTATCATAGAATAGAAAGTTCGAGTGGAAATATTTTGTAGAAATTCTAAATATGTTTTCTTTTTATGCGAACGAAATTGGGACAAAGAAATAAATGTGTATTTGTAAGAAGCAAAAGAGGTAAACGTCCCCATTGTCGGCGCGTGACGGCTCCAAGTTCAAGGGCGGGATCGCAGGAGTGCGGGATATCTTACGCTTGTCTACGCGATCCGATCCCGGGGGCCTCGCCCGGGAAACATGACGAGGGCGCCGGGAACCTGAATGAAGTCATTTGCCTGTTTGTAAACAACGTTTAGGATTGCTCTTTGATTGTTCACGCTGATAGCTCCGAGTTCCGCTATTAAATTTGAATAGATGAGAAAATGTCTGGACAAGCTTAAAGGTTAATAGGATTTTAAATGTCATGAAGTGATTTATAAGCTTTCGTTTGTGTAATCCGATGTTATCGTGAACGGTATAATTGGAGTAGTCACGAATTGACTAAAATGTTTTGTAGCTTGTTATAGTAAATTGTACGATATCTGTGATATGAATAGCGGTACACAAACACTCTAGTTGTGCAGTCCACGTGGGTTTTATGAATGAAGTAATGTGGATGTCACACGTGGTATGCGTGACTGGTCGCCACGCGGTCTGGTGTAACATGCGATTGCGATGAATATAAAAACAACTTGTTACTATCGATTGCTTTTTGTTGTGTTATAGATGTCAGCTCGCCAGACCAGTTGTGAGAACGAGTTGTGGAGCTTGTGATGAGCGAGCAAATTGTTTCATTCACGCTTTTATACGATTTATTACAACGATTTTCTTGGCTATCTCGTTGTGCTTTTTCATTCAATTTATTCGCTGCAATATTGTTTGAGTTCTATTGTATTTGCTTAGCTTGTTTTCATACTAAGCGGGATTTACTTTTGTTATCTTTAAATGAAAGTGCCATGAGGAGGAAAAACGTTACATTAAAACGTAGTGTATAAGTGGGGCCTATCACAGTTTTGACGACAAGCACACAATACAATTCTTTTTAATTAGAAAGTGTGCGGCGAAAGTGTGAAAAGCACATTAGACGTGTACCATGTGCCCTACTCTCATATGCGATACTGCAAACCTTACTTCCGTTTTAATAACTGTCAAAAATGGAAATAAAAGAATCAAAAGGTATGTCGCCGGCGTTATTACATTTCTACAGTACAGTCGATTGCACATACCTAGTACGAAACAATCGGAATACCTTTAAACGACCACTCTACATGAAACATTGTTACTAAAAACATGCGGTTTGCTGTACCGTTCTCGCAAATTAAGTCGCAGTAAAACATCTTTAAGAAAAGTTTTACGAATGATAACTCGAGTAAGGATCGACTCAACAGACGGTTTACCACGTCTTAAGGTATTACAGCGGGTGTGGAAGAGAGACAACGATCTACACCGTGTAGCGCGCCATCTCGCTTCCTCACTCGCAATGATATTACTTTAAGAGGCGGTAGTAGATTCAGCGCTGGGTTCATAATCTTCTTTTGTGGCGAACTTTGTCCGACTTCCAAGGAAAATGATACTGTTTCATTGACATTCCTAAATAAACGTCTTATTGAGTGTTTGTTAAATGATTTGGAATTTCAAGAGTAGAAATTATCGTGCCGTTTTTGTAATTTTACTGACTGAACTGTGTGTGAATATCTAGTAAAGTAGTTATTTTTATTTTTATAAATATTGAGATGTCTACGCAAGCATATTTCAAACACAAACATGAATTTGTCAAAAAACCCTAAAATATTTTTTTCTCCGCTTTTTTATTGAACATTCCTAGACTAAAACTCCTCATTAATCAAGTACCCTAGTACTAGCTTACAGCCTCCTAACATTAAAATTAATATATCAAAAGCAAAATAAACACATTAAAGGTGGCAGGAGCCGCGGGACCAGCTAATTGCAGTTGATATGACTCGTAAAGTCAATTACGACGCTCGTGAAAACGTCCAGAATTAAAATTTACGTTTACTGTTAAAAGCCCTATGTACGTAAAATGTTCCTTATATATTTTATGGCAACACTCAACAGTTAACGTCAAGTAATAAGACCTCACGCAGAACAAAAGCCTGAGATCAAATATCGACAAAAAGTATTTAAAGTCTGTAAAATCGAACTGAAAACAAAAGAAGCCGTAAAAGCGCAGCCAGAAATAAGATAATCCTATAATCACACAGTTGTTAATACAATAACTTTCCACAAAACCGAGTTAAAGCGACGCCACTTGCATTTTGTTTTAATTTATTATACTTAATGCAACACGGAAAAGGTTCTGCGTGGACAAAAGTGAAAATTTATAGCTTTCAGCGTACAGAGAATTTTCCAATTATCCAGAGTCCTGGCGTGGGGCTGCCGACAATATTGATTTTCACTTTTTATGCGACCGCCTGTCCGCAGACAGCTTTTATGGTTTGTGTTAAAAATACACCGGCTTATTAAAATAATGCTCCGTCGTTCACCGACACGATCATTCATTCCGATAGCTTTAAAACAAAACTCTGCAACAAAGTAGACGATACCCTTTTTTATTCTCGCTTCAGTTCTCAAACCTCAATTTTCATTTCTGATTGCCTTCACCTCAACGAATGCATGAATATTAAAAAGTTTACTTAAGAAGTCACGGTTCGAAAATGTATTAACAAATATTAAAAGGTAGCGCAACATTTTGTTAATTAAAACGTGCCTGACCATGAATAATCCCGTCAATGAATGTTAATGCGATTTAACGCTGTGAATGGGGAAATGTACGCGGTTTGAGCGTAGCCCGAAACGATTTGTATTTCCTAGTAACGAGTGGAGGCTATCTGCGCCGGCCAGATGCGTGGCCCACGTGTTTTTATTTACAACACTATCAAACACCGAGCGGGCATAACGCACGATCGGCACGAGCTCTCAATGAATCGAGGCCAGCCAACGCGAGAGTGACCTAAATTTTTATTCGCCACGCACAACACTAGCAACGTGTTGTCACATGGCAACATTGGTTAACGATGCCACTAACCGGGACGCATACCCCACGCGAGACGTTGTTTCAAATTTAGAACGCTATCAGCCGCCATGTTCTTTTTTGTAAAAAAAAAACATTTTACGACGGTCAGAGGTCAAGTGAAGAACGCCCGAGTCAGTCAGAATAATATTCTATTAAAAATGAGCGAATCAGAAACGGGGACAGGAGATAAGCTTTATCTTGAATACACACATACAATCTAAATTGAGTATGTTGTGTAAACTTTACATCACGATAAGGGGAGATAAGGAACATGAATCAGGCAACGAATACGACTATCGTTATTTAGTCAACAACCGAATATCTAACTTTAATGGCTGCGTATTTATCTTATCTGAGTCAAACTTGAGATTTGTAAAGCTTTGCCTATTTTGTTATTGTTTTCGCTGATTCATCGGGTTAAGAAAGGAGTATGGAACGGAAATGCCTTAAAAGTTTCGTAATGCGTTCAAATATCGATTTGCGTACGTGACGGCCGGCAGGGGTATCGGCCAATGCATTTTATTTGTCTGAAAACTTATTGCTAGACTAGTGGCATTTTAAAGATCATTGCATTTGAACATATTTGACTTGAAAAATTGCTAGCTTGTTTATATTATAGATATCGTCTATTTTTTTCTAGGAAAATTCTAACTTAGGTTTTTACGATTAAATAACCATCGATATAAAATTGTACTAATATCGAATTACATTTAAAAGTAAACTCAAAAAGCAGAGCTTCTACATTTCTAAAATATTGATATTCAATTCGCTTTTATAATTATCGAGTTGAACTTGTGAGTTTGATACGAAAAAAGTTCGACCCGCGACCCCACCATGTCAGCTCATGATAAATATACATGTGAATAAACCGTTATATTATTTATTATGAATCCAATTACAATTAAAACATGGAATTTTCATTTGTTTTTAGTTTCTAAGTTAACAGAAAACTAGCGACTTTTTTTCGAGTTTCTTGAAAGTATGTCTGTCGGGTACTCTACTCTTAGAATTTAATACCTATTTCCAATACTGGACAGCAAAAATATAATTTCCAAATTTAATTAATAATGATCCAAATTATAACACCATGACTATCAGATAAATGTAAGATCTAATAAATTAATTCCTTATTCTAACCCCTGAATACGCAAAAACTAAAAGTTTTTAAATATCCCTGTCTCTACTTAACACTAATAAATAAAAAAGGACAGCATAAAACTTAATAGCTATTTAAAACCGATCAACGTTTCTAAATTCTGTCAGAAGTAACGAAAAGAAAAATAATTTGATTAATTTATGCGCAATTGACTAATACCATTGTCCATTCAGAAATTATTTATAACGCTTAAATGAGCACTTAAATTCCGCGAATCATTATTTTTGTGTTTAGCACCACATTTGTTTTTTTATAAAGATTTATTGTGTAATAACTGTCATAAGACACGTTTATGTGAACTAAACAAACATTACTTGTCTGAGGATAAAATAAATTATAGCTTAGTAAATTAAATTAGTTTGAAAATTTGAAATATTCAAGGAAACATCTGGTTTTACGTAAACATTTGACAGATATTTTTCTGTTTCATATCAATTTTAAGACTATATTCAATTTAAAAATTAAGACCCTGAACTTAGATATTTATTCCTGAAAATTATACGCTACTTAATTCATAAATTAATTAAGAAAATTAGTGTTAAAAGTATAATTTTCCAATCATTTCCTCATTCATCAATCCATGATCAAAGATAGTAACTTTACATTTTTTAAATCTCCCAAACTTTGCCGTTACATCAATTAAAATGATAATTAAATTAACCATTTAATCTTCCACTCAATTAGTAATTATTGCCTAAATAACTATATTTTATTAGAACTAATTACAACTAAACGCAGCTCTACCAATTAAGCGAGTTACTCTCATAACACAATAGGTGGAAGGTAATTATTGCTATTAATAATATTATGCAGACATCCGTCATGGTGTGCTGTCTCCAGACGCCCAGCAGTGGGCACAGCGCTCCACATTCATCGCTGCGTCTTGCTCGCGTGCCACCGGGAGTATTGACCTTTTAACTAAAGCGATTTAGCGCAATCGAACCGGTTTTATTTTCCCATCATAGATTTATTCCTAAAAAATCGAACTAGTCCTAAAACGTTAAAAGTTTTAACCCACCTTGAAACTCTTCCGAGAGCGTGCAGCTCGACCGAAAAATCCAAGGCCTCGTCACAAAAATAAAAAAAATAAAAACACAACACACGCGACGCTGACGTAAAAATCCAAAATTAAATTTGCGCGGGAAACCAAGTTATAGTGATGTGCAACGGGCGATCGGCGATCGATAGGTGCAGCGGGAATCGATATGTTACGTAAAGCGCGTTGAGAGCCGGCGTCGTCGCACGTGACTGCTGCCCGTGTGACGGAACGAGCGCGGCAAGCGCGGCCGCGCCCCCCGCGCCCCCGCGCCCCGCCCGCCACACACACCTATACGTATACCAGACGTTTGATAAACAAATTACAAATTTTAGATATACGACGAGATGAGATGAGCTTTAATAGGTGTAGAAGAGTGGCGCTTATGAAATTCTTTGACGTCGTTAAAAAAGTTGTAATGAAGTTATTTTTAAAAGTAAAACTTTGGCAATTACGTTTTCTGTGTACAGGTGAGGCTACTAAGCATAAATCTTTAACAGGCGAGCGAACGATGCGTTAATTAATTTACTTTTCGATCTGAAATCTTGTTAAGACTGCTCTGCTAAGCGAAAAGATGGATCAGATATTTCTATTAGCTGACTCTACCATATTTTATAAAGAAAGTTAGAAACTTTGAAGCTTATAACACACGGAGAGTATTCAAACGCTAAAATTATCTCAATTGTCACGCTCCAGTGCATATGAGATTCACACTCTATAAAATCGTAAAAATGCGAACATATACGTACATGAGAATGTGTTATAGTTTGGCAAAGCGTTTCACTTTTGACTCTATATTTGATTTTAACGACTGTGCGTCTTATTATTTTGATATTTGCTGTACATTGAACCTGTTTTTCAGGACGTGCTTTACCTGTAATAGACAGCAGTCTCTATAATGATGAAAAATGTACGTCTGTTCTGCATTGTCATGCAGATAAAAAATATATCAATACTTTTTCAAAGATTTTGTTTTACTTTACATCTTTTTATTTAGACGCTTTTTTAAAGTCCTAAAAAACATCAACTACTCCATCTCAGTCAATGAAGCTAAAAATCGTTACAAACAAAGTTATCAGACACAATTTTTGACGCGCAAAACCATCGTCACTTCCGCGTCAATATTACCTAAAAGACAATATAAATTGTAATTGAATTTGCGTAAAACCGTCGCGTAACGTTTCCGTGAAGCTATTTTACATGATTAGGCGTATATATGTTAACACGGTGATTAATGGTGCAGCTCTATATTGTAGCGTCGGTGAGCGGCCTCGGTATTTCCATCGGCATACAGCGCACAAATATTGGTGGGTCAAGGAGAAATTTACGTTATTTTTAGCCGCGTCTCAGGGTTTGTGTACTTGTAACCAAGATTTCAACACTAACACAGTAATTAGCTACACAAAATGTCTTTGAAATGTAGAGTTTCAGATTCAGATGTCAGCTGAATTTCCAGAGAAATTATTATCAACGTTTCCGTATAAATAGCAACGCTAACTAAAATTCGAGTCAAATTTATTGTGTTCCAAAAATTATATTTAACATTTATACGACAAATTTGTTTTCATTAGCGTCACAGTTAATGAGCAATTAGATCGCTACGAGGTGCGGGCGTAGTAGCGTAGCACATCGTAGAACCATTTCACTCGAGTTTGCCGCGGTGCTTATGCAAAAGAGGCCAATATTTCATAGCTCCTCCGTCTATTGCAGCCAGCATTATCATAACAATCGCTTACACTATGTACAAGTGTTTTCCATGTAGCAATAAAGCCTTTAATGTTTGATCTACGCTCTACATAGCTGAGCAAATCCATTAGATTAATTTCTTAAGTCCACGACATCGAGTTCAGTCGACACAATTGAATCCTTATCGATAACTTGTCTTATATAGATACTATCGAAAGTCGAGTGAGATGGAGATACAATCACCCATCACTAAAGTTGACAGAAAAGCCAACTCGATTGAAAAACAGTTTTTCATTTCTGGAATATCGTTTCGTTTAAAAAGTTAATTCAACTTCAAGGTCGCATAACAATGTGGTGTAAAACCTCGCTTTATTTGTAACATAATGTACTGAAGTCGGACAGACGTCTGCTATGTATGTGGTCGTGGCATTATTCAGCTGAATATGCAATTAAACGAGGGCAGTTTGAGCGTTGCAGCGAGTGCGAGCGAGACGGCGATAGTCCCCGCCACTCGATATTATATTGAACAAGTTTATAACTACGTGTATTAGACGAACGAGTTCCTACAACGTTTTCTCATTTCCCGAGACGAAACTTTTCTAATATTATAGTTTCATTCATATTGTCGGTAGTTTCGCGTAGTTTTCTTTCGTGGAAAATGAAAGACTATTTCCATAACTATTATTTCGCTTTTATTGCTTTGTTAGTTTCTTTCGCTTCAAATAGATTTGTTAAAGTTTTCTACTTTATCGCTCGGAAATAATGTTTGTTCTTAGAAAGTGTTAAGCTGCAGGATTTTATGTGGGACGAAGGGAATACTGATTGACATGAGTATTATAATATATGTGTCCTTTTTGTTTTCGAGACTAGGTTTTTGGGTAAAATATTCAACATGCATAATAGAGTGCATTTTTTTATTCGTCATTCATATGTATTAGTGGACATTCAAGGGTCTGTTTAACAATATAGGCTGTACTTATAAAAAACAGTTGCCGTTTTGTGTCCCGAAGCGAATAGGCCAATTGAAATTCAGTTTATTCCTAATTAAAATAATTTTATTTTTAAATTAAAGAATTACTGTAAGTTACATGTAATTTTAAAGATATAAAAAACAGGTGCTGTCATAATAACTAACGATTTTGCAAGTAATCCCACTTTACCGTACAAAACAGTTTAAGTATCTAGGATTAAATATATTGTAACATTAATATTGGACATTTTATATTATTGCTGGCAACACCGCATTGAATCACCCGCCGTTGCCATTACTTCAATTACCCCCATTATATAAATTGCTAGTATCGTCGGTAAGTCTACAATACTTATTTTTATACAGCCTTACTATGCTATTACCTTAGTATTCAATATTATTACTCAAGAGATTAACATGTATTACCATAGCATGCTTTATTAAAAAAGTAAGTAATCATGGCCGCTCAATGTCAAATAAAAAAAAAAAGATTACTTTTTAATGAAATAATGAGATTATTAAATCGAGCGTAAACAATATAATTACCTACTTTGAAAAGCAATCACATTTCTGAAGCATTTATGAAAAATAAACACTCATGTAAGAAAATAGACTAGCTAGTGACGCGCCGGGCGCAGACAGAGCAACGAAGATCGAATTGAATGTAAATGTTGATTTTTAATTATGTGAAGCTCTGCAATTTATGCACAGCCGTGTCTCAGTTTTCTGTGTAAACATCACCAACAAGCTCAATTTGTGTTCGGAAATGTGCAGCTAACGAACCAAATTCATGTTCCGATATTTTTACACGATCGAAACGATTGGACGTTTTCTCTTAAGTTTTCCGGACTAGAATTTTGTTTGCGGTTTTTCTACAGTTGAGATGAAAAATGTTGAATGAGTCCATAGTTCATGGACATTTTAGTAGTATATTATTGGGCATTCTGTCCCACTTTGCTCATGCTTGCGCATGCGCGTCGTGGGACAGAATACCCAATAATATTTTTGGTAATTAAATGTTTCACGACGTCGGATGGAATATGTACATGGTTTCACTTGACAAAACAAGTTCGCCGTCGCGGTGGTTAGAATACCCAATCGTGAACGACCGACTCGGTTGGTGTTCGTACTGCAAAGCAGAAACGGTTGCGCATGCGCGTCGTCGGGCAGAATACCCGGTAGTATTTCCGTTAGTTAAATGTTCGACAACGTCGAATAGAATAATACGTTACTATAGTTTTATAATGAAAAATTAATAAGTAAATACGAATGAATGCAAACCATTAGAATTTAACTTCACACCATCCGCTTATAGTTGCGATTAGCAATGCACAACGTGTGCAGTAAACTTCATGCGAAAGGTTTCAGTTGAGAAAGGAAACATCATGTACAATATATTATTTTATTTTATTATACTCATAACATAATAGGTTAATGTGATATAAATGTTGGTTGGCTCTCACACATTTCATGCACCGACTGCACTAGAGACTGAAGCCTGCGCCATTGCGGTGAATCGTCGTCCGTTTGGAACTTTATCCGAACTAATGCTTTCTTCCAGAGATCCAGTGAATTAGTATTGCTTGCATCGTTGGTTTGGTAAACTTTCAAATCGATTAGATACTCACCCACCGCGTTTATTGTTCGACGTTCGTTACCGTTTGCCACTCTATTTACGAAGAACGAAGACAATGCGATCGTGGAAGGATCTTTAGCGTCGTTACAGTCACGACTAAGATTGAATATGTCCAACGATTTCGCTTTTTTTCTGAAACAAACAAACAAATCATTGTTAATTCACTATACATTAGATACTTATCAGAATATGAAAATGAACGTGAAGTTTACCAATACTGTTTGAATATAACAAAGGTAAGTCAGTTGAAATTTATTTACCAATATTTATATATCATTAATACATAATATAGATTTTGTATAATTACCTTAAAGTAGCAGAGGATTTCTTGACGGAAGTAGATTTACGCTTGCTCGAAGGATTAGAACGTTTTGGGTGGAGCTCAGCATTGCATTCAACATCTGTAGAGTTGCGGTGTTGATCACACTCAGAGTCCGACCTATAAAATTATTAAACATGTTTCAATTAGTTTAAGAAATATTATCACTTGAAATTGTTATAATGAAAGAAAAAACTAAATATTTATCGACTTGGAATTTACTAAGTAGTAATAAATACGAATACTTGAACTTATAATCAGTTCTGATTTTATTAGAAAACTATAAGATTCACTAGAATAAATGCAAAAAATTAGATACATATGATTAAAAGTAAATAACAGTAAAGTTTAATTAAATTGAATAAAGAAATCAATAAAAAATATAAAGACTTACATTTTAAATAGCAGCCACTTGAAGTTTAATTAAAACAATATAACTATTACTGAATGCACTGTACTGTAGAATACTTGTACTGTAGCGATGTACTTGGTAGTCAACTGAAGCTCGAACTCGATTCTGATAATATTGAGCTCCGAAAACGCTACCTTATAAGTCAGAATAGTCATGTAGATTTGCTAAATTAAAAGGAATTTTATTTCATAAAACAATATACAAATAAGACATTTCTTATTTGTACGTATTATACTTAAAGAAAAAAAATATAAGTATGAACTTTTATATGCTAATGCAGCAAAAGGATTCAGGGCTGTCAGTATAATTATCATGTTATTGTCGATGAACTAACAATTTCATTTTTACTGTTAAATTTTGAAAGTGCTAACTATTACCAAATTAGCTGTGTTTTGATAAACTATTTTCTACAATCGGACTTATTATGTGAAATATTAATTATCAAGTAGTGGTAAATTCTATGAAGACTTAGAGGGACAGATAAATAAAGAAAAAATACATCTTAAAACTGTGGTGTAATTACATTCATATAGAGAAATATACAGATTACAATCAATTAACTTTATATTATTAAAAAAATAAAATAAAAACTTTACTATGACACCCACCAAAACTTTTATGCTACTGTAAATATTATCAATCAATTTAAAATTTAAAATATCTATGTTATCAATAAAACAATAATCGAATATCAAATCTCCTCCTTTTCGTAAGTTGGTTAAAATGTAGTAAAAAGTAATATAATAATTGATTTGCATTTGGATGTCAACCCTGTTTGAAATTGCATTCTTGCAATATAGTTGTGTGCTGCGCAATCATAGTACCTATTGAAAATCATCAATTTTATAAATTTTTCCGGTGTGAGGTTACAATTATTAATATGATACTTTTGTTTTGACCAAATACACATTAGGTATCAATATTGGCAAATGTGTCTTTAATTTATAAAACTGTATTAAAATAAATATTTTGTTTTAAATGAACTATACTACTAACTAAATACAAATTATAAAAATATAGTGATTGCTAGCAGAATTATTTAAAGGTAATTGTTAACTGTAACTTTAATTTAATTTACTATGTTGTATTATCTATTACTAAACATTTTATTTTTATTTTTCTCATTTCAGACGATTATTTATTAAGACTTGTATATCTGCAGAGGTGGCAACCAGAGACATAAAATACGTAAGAAGAGAGTGTTAACTTACTTAGACATCGAATGCGAACGATATTATTGTCTGGTGAATATTTGAAGGTTTGTAATCGTTTTATCATATTATCATGATAGTGATCAAACTTTTACCTGGTTGAATGGTTTTCACAGTTCCGTGAAATTATAAATCTTGTTTGTGGTTCATTTTTTTTATCTTATCTCCTATAACGCAAGTAAGAGGCGTTTATTAAATCATTTTATGTATATTAATTTTAAATTACGTATCTGATTTCAGAGCACGGCGGGATTGGAAGCTGACTAACAACTAATTACAAGCGTGAAGATTAGAAAACCAACTTGCTGTAATCATACGTACTTAAACAGTTGTAAATTTAATCTTTAGATATATATATCAAGAAATAGCAGGTAACTCATTATTTTTTAAGAAAAATTGTTAACATATTTCTGAAAAATGCCCTTCTGTTCGGTTTGCAACATTGAGGTGGATTTTCGTCATTGGTGTAGCCATCTGCGAACTAATAAGCATAAAAATAATAGTACTATACGTATCAGTGATAACGTCGAAATGATACATTCCTGTTTGAAAGGACGTATTACAAGTTATCGGATTACCACACCTAAAACCGAAATAAATATTTATCCAGAGAGTTTCCTAAAAAGTATTCATGATCAAGTTAAATCTTTAATTGATACTTCGCTTAAAAAACATTATTCTGTTAAAATTAATTTTGAATATTTCGCTTATTTTTTAATGTTTAAAAATGATGTACAAGAGTTAAAGTCTTTTGCAACAAAAAACTTTATTCTTCATTTCAATTCCAATTTCAAGTCTATCTATGAAAAAGCTGGACTAATGTTATTAAAAAAAATTGATGATTTTCAAGAAAGGGATAGCGGATGGACGTTTTTAAAAAATTCGCATCTAGAAATTAATATTAATAAATATCAACCTCTTAGTGGATCACAATTTATAGATTTACCGAAATATATTAAAAATAAGAAAGCATGTTTAAATATTCACAATAATGACAAGTGTTGTTTTTTGTGGTGTGTAGTTGCCGCTTTATATCCGACCAATAAGCATCCTGAGAGAGTAACATCGTATCCTCATTTCCGCGACGTCTTGAACGTAAATGATATATCATTTCCAATCTCTTTTTCAGATATATGTACTTTTGAAAAAAACAATCCTTTTTTAAATATTTATGTTTACGGGTTAAGAGGTAGTAAGACTATAACGGGGCCTCTATACAAATCCGATAGAATTAATAATAAATCCAAGATAATTCATTTACTGTTTTTGGAAAATTCTAAATCATCTCATTATTGTCTTATTAAAGATTTATCACGCCTCGTAAAAAGCCAAATAACAAAGCATCATAGTAAGATATATTTTTGCGAAACCTGTTTAGTGTTTTTCCCTAGTGAAGATCGTTTTGAAAAACATTTGTGTGCGGGGGTTGTTACTGTTTTGCCCGATAAAGGAACATTCCTACAATTTAAAAATTATAACAAAAAACAAGACGTTCCATTCATTATCTATGCTGATTTCGAAACATTACTCGAACCGATTTCCGGCCATGAATCGGACACCGCTAACACGTCACGCTTACAACGACACATTCCTTCAGCCTTCGCGTATAATATTGTTTCATCATGCAATGATAATTTCAATGAATTCAAAACTTATCGTGGTATTGATTGTGTATCCAAATTTATAGAGTTACTTACTGAAGACATCAAGAGAATTTATAAGATATTAACTCAAAATGTTTCAATTATATTTTCTGAGAAAGACGCAATACATTACGAAAAAGCTTGGAAATGTCACATATGCGATAATCTTCTATGGAATAATAAAGTCAGAGATCATTGTCATATTACTGGTCGATATCGTGGTGCAGCTCATCAACATTGTAATTTACAATATAAGATGCCTATGTTTATACCTATCTTTTTTCATAATTTGTCAGGATACGACTGTCATCTTTTTATTAAAAAATTAGGTGAAACGCCTGGCAAGTTAAATATCATCCCTAAAACCAAAGAAAAATATATATCATTTTCTAAATTTATGCATATCAACGAGAATGAATACATACAAATTAGATTTTTAGATTCATTTCATTTCTTGGGCACTAGTTTAGATAAGCTGTCAAAAACTATGCAAATTGATGATTTTATTAGCTTGCGCTTTCATTTCCCTATAAATGATCAGTTTTATTTACTTACACGAAAAGGCATTTATCCTTACGATTACGTGAGCAATTGGAAATGCTATGAAGAAAAAACGTTACCAGCAAAAAAAGATTTTTTCAACTCTTTAAGTAATGAACATATTTCACAGGAGGACTATAACCACGCTAAATCGGTATGGTGCACATTTAACATAAAGACAATGGGTGAATATACTGACTTATATTTAAAGACTGACGTATTATTACTAACGGATATATTTCAAAAGTTTCGAAAAACTTGTAAGTTGCATTATAAGCTCGACCCCGCGTTTTACATTACTGCTCCTAGTTTATCGTTTGATGCAATGCTTTTAAAGACAGGAGTTAAATTAGAACTCATAACAGATCTATCTATTGTGCGAATGATTCAAAGCGGTATTAGGGGAGGTTTATGTATGTGTTCCCATCGCTATGCAAAAGCTAATAATCAATACATGTTATCGTATGATGCAACGAAACCACGGAGTTTTATAAGTTATATAGACTGTAACAATCTTTACGGCTATAGTATGTGTCAGTATTTACCTCACTCAGGTTTCCGATTTTTAAACCAACATGAAATAGATCAGTTAGACATAGAAAATATTGAAGATAACGCAGAATGGGGTTTTATATTAGAAGTAGATCTCTTTTACCCTGAAACTTTACATAATTTACACAACGACTTACCTTTTTGTGCGGAAAAATGCATACCACCGGGAGGCAAAACCGAAAAACTTATTTCAAATCTTTACAATAAGTATTACTATGTGATCCATTATGTACACTTAAAGAAATGTCTTGAACATGGTTTATTACTACGTAAAATACATAGAGTCATTACGTTTCGACAAAGTGCATATTTAAAGGAATATATCGAATTAAATACAAAATTACGACAAAACGCAAAAAGTGTCTTTGAACAGGATTTCTTTAAGTTACTAAACAATAGCGTTTTTGGAAAAACTTTAGAAAATACTGAAAAAAGAGTGACTGTTCATTTAGTAAATTCATGGAATAGTCCGAATAATAAAACCAAAAAATATATCTGTGCTGAAAGACTCATAAGCAATCCATATTTTCATAGTGCTTCAGTTTTATCGGAAAACTTAGTAGCAATACAAATGAAACCGGATCATTTAATATTAGATAAACCAATATACATAGGCTTTACTGTTTTAGAACTATCTAAATCACACATGTATCATTTTCATTATAATATAGTTAAGCCTTTTTACGGCGACAGAGTACAATTATGCTATACAGACACGGATTCTTTTATATATATATTATACACGAATGATTTCTATAAAGATATTAAATATAAGTTTTTACAGTACTTTGATACTAGCAACTACAGCATTAATAATGAATTTATGATACCGCAAATTAATAAGAAAGTTCCTGGATTGTTTAAAGATGAAATGGGAGGCGAACTGATTACTGAATTTGTTGGTTTGAGGTCAAAGTTATATTCAATAAAAACGAAGAACAACGTCATTAAAAAAGCAAAAGGAATTAAGTCTTGTGTGGTACGTGACTTAACTATTGATGATTATCAGCATGTGTTATTTAATAAAGACATAATTCATCGAAAAAATATCTTGTTCAAATCAATTAAGCATGAAATATTTACACAAAGTGTGAATAAAATAGCACTATCAAGTAATGATGATAAACGTTTAATATCCAAATGCAATGTTGCAACCCGAGCATGGGGGCATTCTTCAATCTTTAAAGGTAATTTGAGTTGATGTTTGTATCATTGTTTTATTATATATAATTATATAAATATTCCTAGTAAAATACTTATATTTGTAAAACAAGATTTATATAAGTTAAAGTAAGTTTAATTAATAAATAAACTATCTTTGTTGAGTACTAACTTGTTTTATTGAACTATCTACGCTAAGTATATAATCTTGTACTGAAAGTGTTTTATTTTCCTTAACAATTGTTTTCTAATATTCGTGATTGATTTGATATTATAGGTATTATTCATACACTGTGTATATGTTTTGCGTAAATGATGACTGTTCATTTCTCTTTAGTGAATGAAATACTATGCAAGATTGCAGTTTATAATCAGGCTATTACCTTTTTATTATATAGAGCTCTAAGTCTATTAACGAAAGAGTAGTTTTCGAACAACTAATGTACAGACCTAATTAAATGCAAAGCTAGCAATTTTAGCGACTTATATAAAATTGATTGTTGGTTTCTTTTATTAGTATTTACAGAATATTACTATAATTATTTAGTGTCTTTAAAATATTACATCTATTTTAATATTATACATAATCATGACAACGGTAAGTAAGACATACTTGTGAATTATGTATGTGCACATCAGTATTGAAATTAATTATTTTTGTGTATCTTCTTGTTTCAGATATCTGACTCAGAAATTGCGTTCAGCCAGTATGCTCAGGATCCTTACGAAGGACTCTCTGAGCTGTATCGCAGTGAACCAGAACCAAGCAAACCTAAAGAGAAAAAACCAAAGCAGCGTCGCAGAGAAACGTTAAAAAAACGGAATACCACGAAATCTTTTGTTGTCAGCCGATTACAACGACGAGGTCTGAAGTTAATAAAAATTTCTGTCATCGATCTCTGCAACAACAATAATTCTCAAACAAGTGACAGCGAAAGTGAAAATGAGAATGTTGTAATAAGCGCCCAGTACATTGTAAGGGACGCCATGGACAGTGTTATGGATGAAACAGAATCCTTAGTTAAGAAGATTTCTAAATCTTTAATAGACAGTGATTTTTGATAAGAAAGGTAGAATATAGTTTGTTGTTTTCTCTTTGTTGTTATATTGTTTAAGTTATATTTTTATGTATTTACTATGTATAATTTGAAATAAAAATACCATTTTAATATAAAAGATAGTTTTATTTAAAAATATAAATTTAAAACAATACACTTCATTACCACTCCAAATACTTTTTCAAACATAACACATTTTTTAGAGCACATTGTTTGGAGTGTACACTACAATTAAAATTAGTTTTTTCGTTACAGTATATTCTATGCATTTCGTGCATATTTGAACACTGGTCTTCACTAAGATCTAACACTTTACAATGTTTGCAAATGTCTTTTATCCACTTCACCTTCTCCAAACCTTTGACTAAAATAGTTTTGTTTTCTAGATATGGTATGATCATGCGATGGAATTCTCTATAGTCAATAAAGCCTTCGCTCCAACGTAGACCCATATTTTTTTCCAACCACTTAACTTGTCTCTTTTCATGTCTTGTTAAGTATGAGTACTGATACGGTGGTTTAATTAAAAACGTTTGTGTATATTCACGTGTTGCAAAAGCTAACTCCTTTACTATAAAATTATTGTGCATATCTTTAAATCCTTGTACATCTAATATGATAGTATCGGGATTCATGATATTTTCCTTACAATATTACTTAAAGGTTTATACTCAATTATACAATCGTTTAATATAAGGCAGTATGCAGAGGTTTGGTCTGGTATGTCCGATTCACTTTCGATTTCCACTCTCACATCCACCACAGGACCAGATTTGAGGTTATCTGCTTGTCTAGAACAATCAACTATAAATAACGGGGCCAGGTCCTTAAATTGTTTCTCACTTAGTAAGGGTTCCGAGCGCCTGCCGTAATACGACTGTTGAAATCGTGCGTATTGCTCGTATATTAATGCTATTTTGTTATTTGCAAAACTAGCGTTTAGATTTTCATACGGAAAGTAAGTTGAATTGAGATACACTCTAACGTCACGAATATGACAGTGATCGAACTGAGACATATCTGAACTCCCATTGTTTTTTCTATTTGTTTGTAAACCAATAATTACATATCGCGGCTTCTCTATTTGCGATGACGTTTTAATAGACCAGGTATGTTTTGTAGTTTTCGGTAAAGCTGGATATTCGTATAGATCCCAATTTCTGAATATCATTTGGAGCGGACGGTCTTTTTCTAACAATTTTAATAAATGTATCTTTTCTTTGTCAGATACTTTAACGTGTGGCACGCGCCATATGATTTTATTGATTTGAACGTCTTCTACAATTTCTCCGGTGTTGAGTTTCACAGCATTCAGGTTTGTGTTACTTCGCAATAATATTAGTTCATGTTTGCTGTTTATTACCACTTTCTTAAAATCTTCAGCAAAACCCATGATATTACAAAGAGGTATGGATGCGGAAAAGTCACCTCCATTAATATTCTTTGTACCTTCAATGTTCCAGCCCCAGGCATTAGATACCTTTGATTCACTCTCATTCATTGAAATTAATGACTTCATGGTGGTAGTAACGCCTGCATTTTTTATTTTATCAATCTCTACTCCGTTCAACTCGTACCTTATATCTTGGAACAAGTAAAGGAGAGCATTATTCGTAAAATTAACGCTAGAAGCCTTATCTTTTGAGTCCTTTTTACTAACAATTATAGTTCCTTCCAAATACAGAGTGCTTGCTGATGGTAGTACGTACAGGTCCTGTTGGTTGATGGGTATGCGTATTTCATCGTTTCTATTAAAACTTGTCACGTAGGGCTTGTAGGAGTGAAATTCGATTCCTTCAACTGTGTTGTCGTAAGTCGGAGCAGATAAAACGTCCAAAATATTCATTTTAATAAACCGATAGCTTTCAGAAATGCTTTATTATTATCGGTTAATTTATTTTTTTTATTAGTGCGAGCTCTTGTTTTCTTGATTGCTAAATTGTCACTGATATTTTTGACCTGGGGATGCTCATATTTATTGTAGTTAATCATTTTTTCGTCGAAGATGTAAATACAGCTGTACTTCTTCACCGCGTAAATTTATTAGACGATTGTTAATGTCTAACAGCCTGATATGTATACAGCTTATGAGGTTTTGATTAACTGGAAAGTATATTGCGTTCTTCGGAATTTCTATGATTCGGTATCCAGGAGGTACATTGAGTGCAAACTCGTGGATAATGTGACTCGGTTCTCCGTTTATGTACGATCCACTTATAATATCACATTCAATCCTGACCACGGTTGTAGATAAAATGTTGACGGGAAACTGTGACACATGCCATTTATTACCTTTTAATATCTGCTTATCAAACCCTAGCACACGTCTAAAGGTGTTTTCTTTTTCAAAATTGATATCTTTCGTACAGCATATAGTAGTTTTTAAAGTATTGTTATTGCAATCTAGTTTAATCGATGCATCTTTTATCTCAGATTTTAAATAATCACTGATATCTTGCAATTCATAGGTTCCTTCCGGTATTTCAATGATTTCGGAGCCATAGTAAAACTTGTTGTTCGTTTCATCAATGTTTGGAATAGAATTAAATGTTGAGAAATGCAATAATGCACACTCATACTGACCCTCTAGTTGTAACGTATTTGGATAGTACGTGGATAAGGTAGATGAATTTCCGGTTATTGATAAAGTGAGTGACATCTTGTAAATGATTAAAATGAAAGAAACACACTAATTTTATATATCTTTATTCCAGAATTTCCACAGATATTCTAAACATAGATGACCACAATTTACTGTGTTAAACTTTTGATATCTTGTGTAGTTGTAATAAACACTACAATTCTTAAAATATCGCATTAATTCCGTTGGAGGTTTCAAGTCTCCAAAACTATCAAAGTATTCACAATAGTCAAAGACTTTAACATAAGCTACCCAATGCGTTCCTTCATTTTTTGAATCGTCCAAGTTAACAATACCACATTCTATCTGTTTTGGTATTCTCGGCATTTGATCTTTCATGTATACTCCCCGAAAGTGTGGGATATCTCGTGCATGTTCTTCGATATCGATATTAGTAAGAGGACGATTAGGTAGCTTTTTTATCAGTTTTTTTGATGTTCTATGAATAATCCATTACCATTTTTATGTGGTTTAATGTATAAACCCTTACCCAATGCTAAAGCCTCTATAGTCTTATTATGACGTTCCGTTTCTCGCAAACTTTGTTGAGCTGCTTTGTAATCATTAACGGTTTTTGCAATACCCGCTGCACCTCCAGCCAAAGTGCCTAGAGCTGATAAGCCAGCAAAAATTGGAATTAAAGGTAAAATACCTCCGGTCTTCGGTATAGGTATAATTCGTGGTATCCGAATTTTCTGAATTTTTGGAAATATCTTTTTTGCTGCTAAGTAAGCAGCATTAATTAAAGCTTTACTATCTTTGTGCTTATTTGTTTTAATTTTTGATTTGATTTTTGATACAAAACTCTTAAACGTTTTTACTCCAGCACCAGACTTAAGCTTAGCTTTCATAACTTTGTTCACTATCCATGAGCTAAGTTTTTCGCCTTTCCCAGCATCCTTTGATTTAAGTCTTTGTTTTGCCATATTCATTAGTTGTAGGTCAGCTTTGTGACGATGTGATAAGTCTTTATGGTTAGCGTATGCAATGTCGTGCTGCATACAAGCGTCATCCAACTTATTAATACCTCGGTCACCGCGTAATAAACGTTTCTGGAGTTTTGTTCCTGGTCCACAATAATTATATCCGGGCAAATGAAGTTCGAACGGTAGATTTTCTATTATACTATTCACTAGTCCACCACCTTGCATTGTACAAAGCGCAATGGGAAAAATGTTGCAAAAAATGCATTATATAGATAGGTACTTATTAACTCAATCCAGTAATGCAGCTTTATCAATCCAACTATTTTCAGTATTGCTAAGACCCAACCATTTCACGTAAAGTTTTGTTCCTTTCTTTTTTAAGACTTTCTCTATCAAATACACACCAGGATAGTTAGATTTTTGAAGTTCTTGTTCATAAAAGGATCCTAATATAGCTTGATTTCGTTGATCTTGAATATGGTATGTGACTGGTATTGTATTGTTAACCTTTTTTACAGTAAAAAGTTCTGTTGACCAATTAGGAGTATAACCTTTCTCGAAATTGTGTTTGTATTTGCTAATACGAACACAATCACCAATTTTAAACTTAGGTTTACATGGAATAGATACATGTTTATATGCTTTCAAAATATTTTCTTTTATTACTTGTTCATTAGATTTGTTTACATCGATTGGTTTTAATTTAATAGTTCGATGCTTTGTGTTGTTATACGATTCCAGTATAACTTCTAATGGTTTACCCAGCCACTTATAGTTTCCATTAAGGCTAAAAGATTTGTATAATTTATTTTTTACAGTTTTAATTAGTCGTTCAACAATTGATGCTTTTTTGATAGAAAACGACGAGTAATGGTTAATTTTGTATGTTTTCATAAGTGCTTGAAATGTGTTATTATAAAACTCTTTCCCCATATCAGTTTGTAAATTATCAGGTTTTCGATTAGTGTCAAGTAATATTCGTTCAAATGCATTAGTGACCTCAAGTTTATTTTTTGACTTTAGGGACTGAGTCCAAGCATATTTTGAGAAGCAGTCGATTACTATTAAAATATATGTATATCCTTTGTTACATTTTCTTAGATTTTGCATATCCATCAGGTCAGCTTGCCACAAGTCATCAATTCCTTTTAAAACAACAGAACGTCGAAAGAAATTTCTTCGTGCAGTTTTGTGTATTTCACTAACAATTTGCTCTTTTGACATAATTTACAGTTTTTATGCAACTTATCAACATCTGCTTTACTATTAAACTTTTCTTCCAAATGACTTAAAACCTCAGGTATCTTTGCTTTTAAAGTAACTTGAACTGTCTTTTGTACATCTGATGCGAGCTGAGAACGTAAGGCACCAATTAGTTTATTTAATTCGTGTATCGTATTAGCATTTAATCGATCTACGTAATCTTTGTTTGCAGCATCGTCTTTATCAACGGGATATCGGATTCCTCTCAGTCTTGATGCTTTCAAATCAAAATCCCCGCTTTCTGATTTTAACAACGCGTTATCATGAAATTCAAATAAATCTGATAAACGCATTCTCTTGTGTATAAAATGACCGAATTTGTCTACATTCATCTTTAAGGTGTATTGTTTTGAAAGGTTGTCACTTAAATGAAACACAGTTGTTTTATGTATTTATTATATTACTTTCACGCAATTCCTCTATTATAGATATAATTTCGTTGTTTACCCCGGTGTTACCAGCATCTTGTGAAGCAATCAACAATTTTAGCCGTTCTACCAATTCATTAGGATCATCCCAATATATAAAATCTACATTCTTCTTCCACATTTTTGTTAAGGGTAGTCCTTTCCCTTTGGATTGTATAAAAAGAGGTTTTATAAATTGTAAATATTTTTGTCCCTTATTACTTTTTATCGGTTTATTTGGATCATAATCTCGACGATGGGCGTTAGTATCAAGAAGCATTAATTTATAATGCTGCATATCACTCTCTGTAACCAAACTCAAATCTACATTCTTTTTCAGTAGCAACTGTTTTAATCCAGGCGTAGTTCGATACTTGCGATCTGTCACTATGATAAATTCGTCATTGACAATTATGGGAGCAGAACCCAACATCAACTTTCCACGTTCGTATCTAACCCCAAACGGAATATCTGCTAACGCTTCTGGAGAAACTGACCAGGATGTTGTGTTACAATCTTGTTTCTTTTCACCTAGTGACTTAAAGGAGGAGTTACTGTCTATCTCAGATTCATAATCATCGTCTGTATCATTGCTTTCTTTGTCACTAAGAACTTCCTTTTGTAAAGTTTTATCAATAAACGGAACTTCAATTTCATCTTCGATATTTTGTGGAGCAGTCTGTTTACTGACATTAGCAATTAAGTTTAAGGGTTCTGTTACAGGTTTAAAAACTGATTCGAGCGCTTCCTTATTATTTATTTCAATATCCTTCATTTTTCGTACTTTTTTCTTCACGGCTTCTGTAGCTTCAACGATTTGTCTCTTCAAAGATTTTTCCATATTTATAAAATATGTAGATGATGATTGAATAAGTATCCTAAGTAGAATAATTAGAAAAGCTAGGGTAACGGATTTAAATAATAATGATCTAATCAAAAACTACAAAAGTGTCAAATTTATTTCTATAACATCCTTTGTTTTTAGAACAATCTTTATTAATCACGACAAAACTAAAGGGATCGTTCCATATTTTTGAACACATTTCACGAAATTCAGCCCATGACATATCAGTGTTGACATGTTCTTCGTATATGTGTTTCAAATTAATTTCATCTTGTTTAAAAAGTATAATTAAGTTAGCGTTGTCTCTTATTAATTGTTTAGGAATTTTACTATAAGTTTGATTTAAATAAAAACAATCGATATACTTGTGTCTTCCCATTGCAAAGTAATCACGCATATTGTTTTGATTTTCACAAGCAACATCATCGAATATAATCACCGAGTCGGGTTTTGCGTCCTGAACTCTGAGTATTTCTTCATTTTCCTGATATTTCTGAAACGTAATACCCGGTACTCGTTGCAAAACTTTTTCTAAAAATATGTACTTGGGTTGGTAGAGGGTTTTTGAATAAATATAAACATTTCGAAATCTTAAACCATTTTCATGTATAAGAAGACTAATGAGTAAGTTTGTTTTTCCACAATTTGATGGTCCGCAAATTATACAGCGTACTGAGTGAGGTAATAATTCACTATGGCGAAAATCAGTTTTACAAAATTCATCACATATTATGTTGACATTTAACGATTGTGGTTGTTTTACAAATTTCATGATTATTGTGTGAAACAGTTCGATTAATAATGACAAGTATTATTTAAGATTAATATTTATAAACCATACCACTACCACTTTCTACGTACGAACATCAACCGAGTCGACCGTTCACGATTGGGTATTCTGGACCACCGCGACGGCGAACTTGTTTCGCCAAACGGAACCATTTCATTACCAAAAAATATTATTGGGTATTCTGTCCCACGACGCGCATGCGCAAGCATGAGCAAAGTGGGACAGAATGCCCAATAATATACTACTCATTTTAATCTACAAGGTTGTGTTTAGATAAAAGTATCCACTATATAATATGTAAGACAGATGTCTTACCAACCTGTATAGCAAGATGGATGTTAGGTACAAAATGAGGAACGGTTTACGTAGCTCGGAGTACAATGTAGACCTACCTTGTGACACGGGCACCTAAGATGGCGTTCGTGACTGCATCGCGTTTGATAAGTCAAAGCTCAGCCACCTAGATTTCTATTTAAACAAAAACTAACTAGACCAACAAGTACCGCGGTAATAACGACACCGGCGGCCAAAGTTTCATTAGAAAAAGTTCTTTTGTCGTCGACTTAAACTTAGTTCACAATGGTCGTAATTAAAAGTTGGCGGCAATGCGCTGGTGACAGCGGCAATCCGCCATAATCCCGACGCCAGAGGGCGCGCAAAAAGGGCGCCAAACTCGCGCAGATAAACAACTTCCCGCGTTTTGTTGCATTCACTTTGATGTGGTCTAATGCAGCGGTTTGTTTTAATGGAGTTTGTTCAATGCTGATATGTTCGCATTGTCTTTTGGTGAACTTCAATTAACTGCTGCGGTTTAAATTGTTCAAGTTTCGCTTTTCATTTGTACAGACTAATTGTGGAGCCGACAATGAGTGATTCATATTTAATTTTGTGTTTGTTATTGTTCGTCGTTATAAATTAGAATGAACTACTTACTTACATCTCTATCCGTTACATTAAATAATATCATTATCCCTGTCTAATCACTCCATAACGCAATATTGTACGCAAGTATTTACCTCACATAAACTAAACACGAGCCTAAACTATCGACAGAACATATATATAAGCAAATATCACTTTACAAATTAATGACCATACGATACGGAAATTAAGCGCTGTACGGGCGGGCGATGGGGGCTTGTCTGCCCCCTCCCACCGCGCGAGGGGGTTAGAATAGCAATCTAGGGAGCCTGAATAGTCTGGGCGGTTGAATGAAATATCTAGCGTTGCGGACTGCCCATCAGGCCTACGAAAATGCATTAGGCTTGGTAGATGAGCCTTTGCGCGTTTAACATGTAGACCGAACGCAAGCCGAAATAGCCCGTGCGGGTTCCGTATTGATCGACGTGATATGGAAATTATTATACATTTTGACTGGCTTTTATGTCTCGGCGGATCTCTTGCCGAGCAATGGAGCGGCTCGTGCATTCATTAATTAATTTCAATATTCCCTTCCTTGTTTTATAGCTTACTGACTTTGGGAACTTTGCTCTTAAACTTGGGTTAGAAAAATAGATTGTCATTGGGAACCAAGTTACTTTGTAATTGTGTTTTACGTCTTAGTTTTAGCGAGTGTAGCAAGAATTCAAATGGATTCTAGTACAAACATTATTCCATTATTAGTAGAGACGGCCAACGTGATATATTATCAAGTTAAAATTAAATTAATTTCATCCCCTCCTTCTTGGCAGGGCTGCCAGTCAACTACTTGGAAGTTAACGTAATAGTTTTTTAAGTCAATGTGTGCTATATAAATATTGTTACATTATATTTCGATTTTCTGCATTCTATACAATTACATTAACTGTTGAATGAACCAGAGCTACTTAAACTTGTATTTAAACAAAACAACGTGGAATTGAATGTATACTTAGACCTCTCCTATTATTTGTCTCCTTTACATATTCTAGTCCTATAAAACTATTTCTTATTAAATCTTTTTTCATTTGTTGTATCACCATCTTCGCCAACAACAAATTGTAAGTACAACCTCGTTTGTAGACTCTTAGCTCTCCAGAGCAACAGCCCTAGAGCCCGCTATCTCCCTGATATATTGAGGATGTTTAATTAAAATATCTCTAAGTGATTTACGACATTATCGATAATACTCGGTTCAAGGCTGATTTATCGGCCGCAAGATTTATATATGCCAGTCGATAGCATGATTCATTTGTTTATTACAAATTGTAAATAGTAAAACTAATATTATAAAGTTGAGTTTGTTGGTTTGTGTTTGTATAGGTATTCTCAGAAACGAATGCTCCGAGTTTAGTAATTCTTTTACTACTAGTAAGCCATGGTATCCGTGAATAGTCAAATTATCAAAAAAGAGTGCAAAGCTAGGTAGGTAAGGTACTCGTAGTTGTGAATAAAAATGAATTTCGAAGCAAGGCGTAATTTTAGGATCTACTGAACCTTTCTGGAAATTATACCAATAGAAAACCGTAGATATTATCCGAAAAGGACATACCAATGAATTAGGCAAGGGTCATCTAATTGTAAATAAGTACGTACAAATTACGCTAGTGTTGTAGTAAAGACTGGGAAAAAAACCCGCGGTCCATTCCCATATCTCGAGTGAGATTGTAAACAAAGTTGGAGTAAACGGCTATAACATCTCGTGTTTGTAATTTTTTTTAGTGTTATGTTTCGTTAGCGTTTGTTGCGATGTTGCGGATTGTGTTTATGTCTAAGGGTATTTTGTTGATGTGATGATGATACTGGATATATTTGATTTGATTGAGAAAATTATCTTTAGATTTATAAGTTTGTGTAAGATATTTGATACGAAATACCCTTGCTTCTGTAATAAAAAAAGTAACTGACTAACTGTGTGTTCGGAAATAGGACAAAATGAATACAATTGTTCCATTTAAAAAGTGAAAGATACATTGTATTTTATTTCGCTTTGCGAAAATAGCATTATCTAAACTGCACCGCTAGAAAAATAGTAGCTAACTTTATTTTCATATAAATATCGTTGTCTTAGCCGCTACCAAAACAACGGGTATTTATAAGAGTTTTATCGGGCAAATTCGATTCATTGCAGCACCGTCGTGCCCCGGGATACCAATTTCCAAGGAAAATTAAATTTTCCGTTCTCCCGGAAAAAGTTAAGGCCGCGAACGGTGACTTGTACGTTTTTATGTTTCAACTCGGCCCGTGTACACCGCCTTTACAACTATCGTAATGTAATAAATGTTTTGTCAACATCCGTTGTTTCTTTATCTCGCCATATATTTTTCGAACATTTTTGAAATAAAATCCAGTGATCGTAAAAAGATTGAAATAGGAACGTTAGTCAATTGTTTCGGTTTAAAGTTGTAACGGTTTTGATATTTAACATTTATGAAGTTTTTAATAGTTTTAAAGGGAATTGACTATATATTTTTTTAATACAACGAATTTGTTTAAAAACGGTTATATTTAACGTTTCTATGTTATAAAGTTAATTTATTGTAGAATTGATACGAGTGACATTTAATAGCATTCTTAGAACACACAATCATTCTAATGTTTATTAGTTCTGCTATCAAAACAGATATATTTTACGGCTTTCTGTAACCATTGCTGTGTGGTCGTGAAACTTTTTAGCAATTACCCTTTTTGGTCCCACAGGGAGAGTAACTGTCGGAGTCAGGTGAACACAGAGTTTTGTTTTTATTCACACTTTTAACATGAATTGGGCGGAAAATAATTGACTGTTGAACTCGAATATAGAATCATTAGTTTTATGAAAGAAATGACGGTCGTTTAATTAGAGATTTTAGGCTAATAATGTTCTACATAAAAGTAAGGAAGGCTGTTGATTTATTAGACTATTGCATTTTTCACTATAACATTAAGGACGGAGTTTTTCAGTACTTTGAATTGTTAAAAAAACATGTCCCCATTATAGCGAGAATGATTTAAAAATTTCTCATCACTACTACATAAAAAAATGTACTTTTAGGGATAATAAAGCCCTACGTTATATACAGTTATGCGCATAAAGATAATTTCGACATAATTTACCGAGAACACAGGGTTAAGTTCCGCCTGAAATCCGAAGGCTTACGCGCATACCCCGGGACAATTTTGATAACATAAATATTGAAAATGGCAGTAAAACGCACGGGATTTTACGTTGTACGAAAATAATCCGACAATAAAACAGATTTGGGAACGTACCCGCGTAATCCACAATATATTAAAAGTCGTCTGTTAAGCCCCTTACAACACACATGCCGCCATTTGGAAGAATACATAATAAGTCAAAATTTGTCTATGGTTTAAAATGGCTGCCTAATATTTAGAGAAGTGCCAACGCGGGATAGCCACAAAAATGAAGCTTAAAAAATATTTTTTTTAAAGTAATTTTGTTCAAAACATTGCTGCCCGAATTTCGTTTTGAACTTTTTGTTTTTTTTTTTGTAACTTTTATATTTTTTATGTTATACAGATGCCATAAGCACGTAACGATATTCTGCCGGCCGTCGACAAACTTTTTCCAGTGTCGCTGTAAATATTTAAATTAGACATAAGTTTTTTTTTTACCTACATAGATATGTTAATGGCGGAACTTTCTGGAAACCATCCATCATGCATTATTCAGTACACATACATTATGCATGTATTTATTATGTGGGACAAAGGGCACTTTAAGTACACATTAATAAATATAAAGCTTTGAAGAGGTATTGTGTCATTTATGTTTTTGAGGTTAAGTATTGACAAGTAATCGCTTCTGTTTTGTTTGATTAATGAGTATGCTGCTAAGCATAAGCGTTCGTAAAAGCAATTTTGGTGTTGACAAACTTAGGAAAGGAAATTATCTATAATAAATAGATTGCTATATTAAAGATAATATATTTAGCAAATAATGTGTGTTATTATACCAGTCCATCGTCGCCTATAGATACACTTCTTGAGGAAAACCGACTTGTGAAAATAAATAAAACACATTTCCTAAGCAGCATAAATTTCTCAATTCAAACGAAAGCCGAATAAATTCCGACAATTTCATAACGATAAAATTATTCCTCACACATTCATACACTGAATACAATTTTGATAGGGCGGGATCGATTTGCATTAGAATCCACCGGGGTCCCGCGTACGTGACACTGTGGTACATCACTAGTGCTACGTCATCGAATGTGTCGTCCAATTTATAGCGCGCCACTTGTTGCTGAGATTCTTTCACGACAAATCGTACGTTGCGGTTTGAATGCCGCACGTACTACACCACTACTGTAAAATACGCTGTTTCAATTTAATTTTTCTTTCCTGTTTAGATGTAAGTCTAAGTAAAGGGGGTCGAAGCGGATTTGTCAGTCGCGACTTAAGTGCGCGTTTGTCGAGTCGTGTTAAGGTGATTTAAAGACTCGCTGTCGACAAGTTTGCGTGAAAAGACACATAAACTACGTTTCTTCTAAACTTGTTTGTACATACATACTTACTCTTATTTATTTTAGATGTTGTTACGTTAAGCAAGCTTCTGCTTCGTCTTTTGTGTCTTAAGTGAAAATAAATAAATATTCCTCAACATTCCCACAACGCCATCTAGTCTCAAATGAAGTATACGAGAGTAACTTGTGTTATGAGTACGGGAGTACTAGACAACTGATAAACATACTTATATACTTCTAAATACATACTGATCATAGATAAATTACATCCCAACACAGAACCAAATAAATGATCGTGCTCATCACACAACGATTTCTCCTAGATGGGGATCGAACCCACGACCTCCGGTATAGCAGTCAGGGTCACTAACCACTAGACCAACAGGCCTGTCAAGGGCCTGTCATAGCTGAAAAGGCTTAGCAGGTTGTAAGCCTACTACTAACCCGCTGTTCCTTTATCTTACATCTATCAGGAACACCTACCCGCCTTCGGATCCCGCCACAATTCACTTCCAATGCGGCACGCCTCATTTGGCGTCCTCGACCCGGCGGCCGCAGCTCTAATCGCGCCCAAGGGATGTCACCCGTGTCTTATTAGCAGCGGGCTCAAAAGTCACATCGATTCACTTGTTGCACACCTCTAGTGCTAACGTTTCACGGCTCGGTCCGGGCGTGACAACCCGCGGGAATCCCGGGATCCCCGGGATCCCGGGCTAAGTGGTTGCGGGATTGTACTGCGGGAAGCACTATTTCAATACGGTTGGCGCGAAACGCTGTTTTATTTGGTGTTAACATGAATATTTTGTTTGTTCGTGTTGTTTTGTTTTTTTTTTCAATGGGATTTTTAAAATACTACAAACGAATTGACCACTGATTTCAATTGTTTTATTGGTTAAATAAACATTAAAGTTAAATAAAAAACAAACTGTTTATAAACCGTTTTGTACGAAACCGTATTTATACGAACCTGATATTTTTGTATAAACTTTGCTAGTAATTTTAGTTCTTAATCATATTTTTGTTTGAAATTTCTAAGTAAATTTTCATAATGAAATTAAAACAATAACAGCCAGTCGAAAGATAATTAATAACAATTAGTCTAGACTCAACGAAAATATTATTAATCGTTTCAACATATTAATACGCAAAGTTATCAGAACGAATGAACTATTCGCATTAAAATTCAAATTATTTCATGAAATTCCCTTAATTTATGCCTATATTTGAGAGAACGGGCCATTATTAAATTAAATTTTCGACGAACGTACATTTCCATATTCTCAAAGACTAGGCATACTCCGCTCAAAGCAATTTGACTGATTTTATTTGCGAACGTCGTTACCCGCTTACGTAAGTTTCAGGTCTTTGGAATAAAATCTAAAAGTTAAGATAAGAATTATTAAATAAATACCTTTTTTCGCTAAGACTGTAGAAATGGGGAAATAATTTTCTTTCGTAAAAGAGAGTACCCTACACAAGATACTCTATCTCACTCCGACAATGGTAATAGTTTTAATTTTTGACATAATACAGGCTCATAAACATTTATACATTCCTTCTATTAGGGACCACCCAAGCTATACTCAGTTTAAAAATCGAATCCTACATGCAAAACTGGCATCTATTGCATAATATATTATATTATTCCAACACTACGGAAGAAAACTGTCAATACCTTTTGTAAAAAAAAAAGAAAGAAAAAACAAACCAGTATCGTGGAAGCTGAACTGACGTCAAGCTGTTGAAAAAGGTGCCCGAAATAGCCGCATTATTTTTTAAACTTATTATTAAAAAAAAGAATGACTCGCCATAAAAATATGGACAAGTGCCAATATTGTCGATGTACGACAGACGGCGTTGAAAGCGACCGCGTAATGGCGGACAAGTGCATGCATAAATGTAAATTGATTATACTATTTATTATCTTAATTAGTTAAGGTGGATTTTTTTATAAATTTATGAATACCTACTGGTAACATGTTTTATGATGATAATTTTGATGAATGAATTTGTGTTAAAAGGAATGGAGCAAATATATGTAAGCACATCTCTACTTATAGAGCAAAAGATAAACCAAGTACCTATAATACTTTTTTAAACGTAAACACTGGCCTATAATTTGTTTTGTTTAAAAAAGCATTCCATTTTCGAACGTTCGAAAAGAAAATGGCAGATTCAATGAAGGCAGATTGCTGAGCGAAATACCTTTTCTCGAAAGCGGCGCCATAAAATGTAATAGCGTGTTCCATCGGATTTTTCCAATTCAAAGGCACTTTAAAAGATATCTAACACTCGCATTTGACCATAGCCGGGTTTATTGGGCTAAAGGCCAAATGAGAAAAGAATAACATTGCGTATCAATTTTCAAAAAAGGATTACATACATTACAATGCAATTTTTAAAATGATAAAGAATTGAAAAGAGGTTTTATACGTCGTATCAAAATTGTATCACCTGTTGTCGCTTTTTATCTGTATAGTATAAAGGAAGAATAATCCTAGCCTAGGTCGTATAGATAAGTTTGAAAGGCTGTATGTAGACGAAAGCATCAGCATATTGGCTCGTTAGTAAGACAGACGAGAATGCGCGAGACACCGATGTAAAGTTACGAACCTATAGCTAAAGCTTTTGTGATCATTTCGTACAAGCATACATGTGTGTCTGTGTGTGTGATACACAAACAGTTACAAAAGCCTATTGTTGTGTAGTTTTTTAACTTAAAGTTGGCAGCCTTGGCTTAATTGATTGCGGAATTTTGGTAGGCTTGGTTTCAGGTGCTTTTTTTGACGGGAAAATCGTTAAAGAATATGTAAGTGCCTCTTAAATAAACGATATCTCATAATTATTATGAAGATAATTTTAGCCCTGAAAAACTACGCTTAAAGAGAAACACTTAAAATGCCGGAATAGAAAGGGTTTATCTGAACCATGCAGTAACAAATTTCTGAATTTCTCTGCCATTTTGATATTGTGTGTTTATAATAAATAAATAATTTCTAATGAAAAGAAAATAACAATTTAAAACAATCTCGTTGTTCCCCGAGGTTTTACAAGTAGGTACCTAATCAAGTGTATTCGTTACATATTTACAAAATCAATTGTAAGTATTGTACGCTGTATCCCAGGGGCTGTAATCAAAAGGAGCAATTTCAAAACAACTGCGGCCCAAATAAAATATTTAACGACTCCTTATAAACATTGAAACGGCATGAAAAGTTATGAAATTTTCAAATATCTACCATTTACGACGCGAGCTTGCTTTTAATGTATCAGATATTTTAGTATTAATATATACCTAATTTGGGAATAAATTATCAGGTCTAAAATGCTTTTATTTGACTGTAAATAAATGCTCGTACCTACCTATCTAACTTTTTTGGTGTATCATATGCATGTCATAAAAGTTTGTGTTATTTATTCCCTTCAAACTTAAACATAAAATTACGCATTCCGCAAAGCAATAGAATACCGAATATTGCATAAACGAGGTAATAGAATGCATTAATGAAAGTTTCAAGCAATAGTTTAGAGTAACTATCCAATAGGAACGGGCGGCCCCAACCCACTGCACCCCCCTTCTTACCCCAACATATAACGTATTACAAAACCCACACATTTTCAAACAGAACTCATTTAATACAACTCAAGATTCGTTTTCAAAAACGCAAGTACTTTTGATATTTTGGCGCGCAAACTGTTATTGTATTAAGAAAAAACAATAATAAAGTCTTGGCGTATTGATCGCCGCACTGCGCATGCGTGCAGTTAGGAAATTTGCAATTACAAAGTGCTCTGTGCAAATTTCGCCCGAGTTTATAATTCGAAGGCGGACTCTAGCGTCGATATTCGTGTTCGCGGACTCCGCGACGGAAAAAGAAGGAGATAGTTCGAAGTTTGAAATAAATTTAAGTTTGGTGCAGATTTTTTTTTGGAATTAGAACCGATGTTTATGCAATAGAGAAATTCGGTTGACAATGTTTTAAGGAAGTTGAAATGTTATTGGCAACTTTGCTTTTACTTTTTAATTTATATTGTGTAGACACATGCATACAGCCAGTTTCAAAAGTTTTTAGCGCATTGGAAAATATAGTAGAATTATTTCTGCGCGTTATTTTTAATTTCCATTTCCTGAGCTCTTTGCGTTGTTTTGTAACTATAACTTTTAAGGCTGCAAATGCGATTGTTATACAAATGAACATGTTTTTTTAAACTTTTGAACATGAGCTTAGTCGAATGATAATGACAGTTTCATACATTTCCATATGATATAAAATAAAACTTTCTGTTTTGATAACTGAAAAATCAGCTGATCATTATTTAAGGAATTTAAATTATTCTTGATCATTTACAAAGTATTTTTAATTACAAATACTAAGTTTCTCAACAATATAAATATCGATCAGGCATTCCAATGTCCAGACAATGAACGGCCAATAGCTAAATTGCCAGACAATTGAATTGTTGATCGTCGTTTGTTTTTCAGTAGACTCTCAAACGGTGCCCTTTTATCGTACTTCATTTTTAATTCTAAAACCGTACGGACAAAAAAGTATTGCTAAGTAAACTTTACGTACTGTATTTTTACCTACAGTAAAGAACAAAAGTTTCGCAGCACGTTTTTTGTAATCCCTCAATTTTAAAGTAGAACTTTTGTTGCCGTATGTACGTACGTTTGTACGTTGATGACGCTTGATGCGGAGGGTAGGATTGTCTGCCACACACGCATATGCTATGCATAATCCAAGTGAGAGGAGCTAATAGCAAAACATTGGGGTACGGACGCTGTTTGTCTGGTAGCACCTGAATTATTTGATTAACCGGAGCTATCGTTATATTGCGTTTAGAACCGTTACACTTCAACGTGGTTTAAACATTTCATGATATTCTTTTAACGATTTGATAAACTCACATGTTAAATTTTCTACAAAAAAAAAACAAAACCTCGATTCACTAATGTACGCGTATGTTTAAATTTCGAATAAAATATCGGTATCAGCTACCGTTTTATTAAAAATCAACCGGCTACTTCCAATATACTGAATTCTTTTTTTGTCGTATAAGGCAGATGCATTTCTTTCATTATAAAATAATTAAAAAAAAACTTAGCTTTAGACTGGCTGAAAAGAAAATACCCAAATAAAAAAATAGACATATTACTTTTAAAGTCTGCTTACGCTTATGCCACTTCTTGTAATCCTAATTAATCTTATCGCAAAAATAAATAAAAAGTAATAAAGTAATATTGAACGCTATCTATACTAAGTACGAAAGTTTTTATGAGTGAACTCCAACAAATATACGAACGTTGTAGCAAATTAGTACTTTGTTGTTCGACAATAAATTAATGTAGTTGCTTGTTATCTTATTTATTTCTGACGTTCCAATGTTTAACTTTAGCATGAATATCGTATAGTTATGTAAGTATAATACTTAAGGGCCCCTTATTCCGAAAGTTTAGGCATTTAACGCACCAAAACGGCTTGCGCCCGCGTTGCCCGGGAGCCGTCGCGATTTGAACTCCGGTGACCTATGGCGGCGGGCGGGCACGCCACAGTATAAATAAATTAATCAGTAGTTCATATATATATTGTGCTAGTAATAAGTAGTAGTTTGCAACAAAAACATAATAATATACTTAGCTTGATGTGCTATCCACTAAACT
Organism: Chrysodeixis includens; assembly: GCA_941860345.1. Lineage (NCBI taxonomy): Eukaryota > Metazoa > Arthropoda > Insecta > Lepidoptera > Noctuidae > Chrysodeixis > Chrysodeixis includens. Next base: position 1,411,513 of record OW796098.1, read on the forward strand.
ATTGATTGTCAACACTAATATGTTATGAATGTGTGACTAAGGAAAGCAATGATCATTCTATAGAATTTAAAGAATGGTTGTAGAAGATTTGGTGAGTACTATACAGCGTGGCGCTACCACCCCGACATTAATTTAACACGGTTAGGACTAGTAACCATGAATCATTTGAATCATGATACGTTTTGATATTACGTAAACTGAAAGACTTTTTTTTTTTCAAACAAACTAAATAATAAACATCTATCTCAAATTGAGATCCGTGCCGATAATTATAAGTTATCGGTTTCATACATTTTTTTCATTTAATAAAAATAAATACATTTAGTTTCGACATACCCCGCGCCGAGTGTCGAAACTAAATGTATGAAACCGATAGCTATCCCAGGCGTGATACACGCGGCACGGCGCGCGGGGCGCGCGGGGGCGCGCTGCTTTAGTGTCGACGGTCTGTGCGACGCGCCGCCGCGCCGCGCGGCCGGCTTATTTCTACCTACTAAACACATCGCGACCATAAACCGTGATATTGTACCTACCTGAGAGTGGTATCGGTGAGTTGTGATCGATAGCCATGTTCAATTTCTTTCAAATCTTATACGTAATAAAATAATGTAATAATAAAATCAAAACACAATATTAGTAAGTACATCTCCTTGAATTTGACCAGGATGGGAATCTGCACCTTATAAAGGTGAATATTCCCATTATAGATTTTAAATTCTATTCATACTGACTTCTCGTTGCACTTTGTATAGAAGTAATCATATTGTGACGTATTTATAGAATAAGTACTTATGCAATACACTTTCGTATTATCTTCACTTCAGACACCCTTCTTTTCTTAATTTTGTTTTTTTTATTTACCATTTCAATCACTTACGTAAATTTGTGGTCGCGAGCAAAAGTTGCATAGGTCCTACCTCGATGGCGTCCGGCCGGACACTGGCACCGAGCGCGCGGTGCGCGCGAGCACTTTTCACGTATTTATTTTATTTAAAAAAAAATAAGCGCCATATTAAAATTGTATCCAAAAATATCCCTGGCAAATCCGATTAGTAAATGAAATGTTAAATTTATATAAAATTACGTTCAGTCCAAGTCTTATAAAACTAAAAATACTTTTAAAATCGACCTTACTTCTGAATTTTTTTTTATCGAGCAAAATGTTAAATAATTCGTTTCTATCCAAAAAAGTCACTAGATAAAGCATGTATCTGTACTATATATTTTTTTAAGAATTTAAATATGGTGATTTCTTTGAAAAAAACTCGATCTAGAAACGTAAATTTCGAATAAGGGGCCCTTAAAGTAGTATTTATAATGAGACATGATTTGGTACTTAGAATACCTAAATTTAATTTGGTAAAATGATTCGTTCCGTTTTGCGCAGGAGTCGGATTTTTCCTCATATTTTCTTCAAGGAGGTTGCAAAAAGGTTCTGTGTTCACTCTGTTTTTATTTTTGTGTGTTGCAACACTTGTATATTTAGGTAAGAAATCTAATAAAAAGAGTAAGGTTAGGTTAATTGCTACGTTTAAAATTCCCAAGAGTTAAAGCGCATTTTGAATTTAATAACTACACAGACTTAAAGTTTATTTATTTCACACTTAAACTTTCAATGACAACAAACCTCATTAACGATAGTTGAGCATCACGAAACATCTCTAAACTGTCTATTCTATGAACTATGGGGCTCGCACACTACAATAACTTAGTTCTACACATAGCTTCGTCTAGCCTTTAGGAAGTGCAACGCAAGTGCAAGGGGGTGGGGGCCGGGGGGAGCAAGGCGGGGGGTTGTCGCGCGGGTGGGGGACGGAGAGGGGACCAGTCTCGTTGCCATGGCAACGGCAAGATGGCGGCCGCGAAATTAGTCCGTCTGCAGCCTTTATGCGTCCCGTCTTCATTATGTTGGATTTCAATTTATTTCCGAATTGAACGGTCGGATTAGATTTTGTAGTTTACGTAGATAATGTGGCTTGCTTGATGATTAATACGATACGTCGGTGTAGAAATTGTGGATTCGAAATGGGCAGGTTTTCGCTTATGATGATAATAATCTACTTCCTCTGTTTTGTATTATCAAAATAATGCATTTGTCACGGGAAATAGAGATTAAATTTTTAGTTTCAGATCAAAGATACAAGTTTTAAAGGTCAAAATCAAAATCAATTATTGTTTATATACAAATTTTGCTATAACAATAAAAGCCTACACAACTCTCCTTCTAGATCAATCTACCGTCACCATCTAAAATGCTAAACCGTCTCGGAAAATTACAAAAAAAAAACACAAGAATTTTCTCAAAAGTTTTAGTTAAAAAACGATTGCTTTGAAAGTTCCCGACGCGGGGAAGACTGCAATCTTTTTGTTCGCTAAGCCTTTGTATAGACCAGACTCGGAACACGGAGGTGTTTTAGATAAAGATTAGTTTGACAAGCTTTTGACTTGATTTTAGAGATGTAGAGTAGCTGAAAAATTGCCGAATTTTGTTTTTGATTTTGATAAGTTCGGTTGTTTCAATGGATTTAGATGGACTAAGTACGTATACTTATGGAAAAGCTTGAGGTATATTTACAGAAGAGAGATTTTAACAGCTGTTATCCTATATTTATTAACTTCACAGGCACTGACATAAGAAGTTGAAAAATATACCTAATTGTAACAACAATTTAGTGTTGATCACTTAAACTGTGCTTATAGAAGTAATAATGACATTCAATACAAATTTACAAAACCTTGTCTCAAAATTATAATCTAATCCCAACATCAATAAAAAATCCGAACACACACCAGACATAATACCAGCCTTAAAAATAATAGCTCTATTATGACCACCCTATCGACTGACCCCCCATTCCCCCCTAAAAGCCATGCATTGTTTAGCCAATGCGGGCCTAATACATGTCATCAGTTTGACAGGAGCAGACGACGCCCGGTGTCAAGCCTGTGTGGCGAGTGTGATTAATGACCGCCAATAAACGATACCTTTTTATTATGTTTGTGTAAGTATGTGTATTACTTTTTAGGTGATTATTACGTATAATGTCGCTTTATGAAGTTACACGGCTTCGCCTGCGCCTTTGGCGGTTATAGCTGCAAAACATAACCCACTTTGTGTTGCAGTCGGTTTAAAAGTAGCCTATGTATGTTAATACAGCGTGTCAGTTACATAAGCAACAAAAATGATCCAGCGTTTAAGCGTAAAGAGGTAATAAACATACTCCGATTACTATCATTTGTTCTGTGACTGGGTGTAATTTATCTATTGGTAATATGTATTTAGAAATATATAAGTATGTTTATCAGTTTTCCAGTACTTATAACACAAGTTACTCTCGTATACTTAATTTGAATCTCAGATGGCGTTGAGGGAATGTATTACCTTTATAATATTAATGTGATTCTGTAAATCTTTTGCTTGGTTCGCAGTAACAATGGCAACATTGTTGCAATGTGTTATACGACATTCGGTTATAAGATAAGTACCGTATATTCAAGGGCGCATAGTCATTCTGTATAATGGCTAAGTAAATAATAGAAGAAGTAGGTTTTATAATGACTATACAGATAGATTTTCAAGAACACTGTGATATTTATAGTAGATGCCAGCTTTTTAATCATTTCTATGTAATATGCGAATTAAATCGCTAATTTAAGAAAAGTTTATCCATAAAAAAGGGAAAACTTTGGTCAAAATCTATAGAGTTGTGAATGGTTGAACTTTTTCGCCTTTTGGTCATTAAATCTCAAAAATTTTACATTCGATAACAGACAAAATTGAAAAGGCGCATAGAAACAGGAGTCATTTATTTTATACATTGTAGATATGTAAAACCTCATTTCTAGAATCTGTTCAAATCGACGTTCCATTATTGAATAGCGATTGTCGTAAAAAGTTATGTTGAAAACTTATCTTTTGTGATATGAAATTGTGTTGCTGAAACCTTACGTAATATGAGAAGCGATGACCTTGTTTCATAGCCTTATTTTTGTTCTGGTTTATACAAAATGTATGCTTTGAACTTTAGACAAAAAAGCGTTTTTAGGACTCTATATTTCAATATAGCGTTTATTGACAATCGGATCAAACTTGTTTACGGAGCATAGAGTTTAGTTTCTTCTCACACATTACGCTCTAAATCATAAAAACGTCTTATATAATATTGTAATCTATACTTCAGGTAGACCACCACTTATACAAATGCTTGCAGTTGTAAAAGCAAGACAGCACTATACGACGTAGAGCTATGTCTCTTTCTCACAACTTCAACAGTGTTTCTATGAAAGGCGATAGTAAGTTTTTACTTCAAAAACTGTATTGAAATCTTTTCTAAAACGTACTAAAGAGCTTTGTGAAGTAAAACTAACCTAAATCTCTCTGGCTTTAAACTCCTGTGACCTAACGAACAGTGGGAAGCAAACATTGCTATCGCGAGTGATAATGGATTGGCGAAGTTCTCACTATTTTCTTAAACTACATTAGCTAATCAAATACAATTCCTTTTAAAGAATACTTTATTTTGTACTCTGTAGCGTGTATTGCGCTATCAGTTCCTTTAAGACTTTGTTGACTTGAAGATTTTGCTTTACATAACTTTTTAAAGCTTAAATAAAACCCCTACTGCACTAAGAAATTTAATCCTTGTGTGGCGGGAGGTTTCACAGATATTTAACTCACATGTAGAAAGACACCCAGACTTTGAAGACACAAAGCATTTGTGGATCGCACAAAGTCTTGTCGTACCTACTCGGGGATCGAACCCACGACACGTCACGCACAGTGGTAATTGGAGTGGTGACATATACCACTCGGATATCCGTGCAGTCTATTTTAAAATGATAGGCAATTGAACGATTGAATAATCTTCATCAGAGATTACGATTGACGAACTTTATTCAGTTTTCCCTATGTTAGGCCTACGACTAAATTCTCGATTTGATTTGTCGTCTGTCCTGTCTCTTGCCCGCAGCCATTTAAAATCAATTAGTTTTGCAAACAGGACACCGATAGCCCGAGGGATGGCCATATTGTTGGTTATTGTTTGTTGACAAACGAGACGCAGGTTCGTTTCCCGGGCGGAACAAATATTCGCATAGTGCGGAAATTTGGTTGGTGTCCATACATGATATTTTGGTTTTATACCTAGTCAATATGGTTACTAAATATCGTTTAGTCAATATATGTAGAGCGCTCTAAAATAGTTTGAGGAAAACATGTTTTTCAAAATCTGCACAGATTTAAGATAACTCAATTATTGGAAAATTTAGAAGGTTGAAAAGCACCTCCTTTGTTTCATAAAGAAGGATTAAAACTATCGACCAATGTAGAAAATAAATCGAATATCATAGCTATTGAAAATACACATCTAACTGAAATAATAAAACCAAGAGTTCGTGCAGCAAAAAGTCGTGTGAAAGCGCAACACCATTTTCCATTTCACAAATAGGTGAACGACATCAAAGGACCTTGTTGAATAATCTTTCAATTAATTTACAATTCGCAGTCCACTCGATTTACTGAATGAACAGGTGGCAAGCCGCAGGCATGCGGAAAAATATCCTACAACCCCTTGACTATAACGAGAAAATTGACTAAACGACATACATCGCTCGTTTTGTACGAAAGTTCCCTCTAACAGTAGGTCAAAACGGGTTGTGTATACCGTGTTATGTACACTGCCGCTCGTCGGTCGTGTTAATCTCGCTGAATGGGGTTTGTTTACGAATGCTGGCGGCCGTGAACCGGACCGGGTTACACTTTATTCCTATATTCGGATATTTTGCGTCGAAAGTGAGAGTGCCCTGGTTTTTGTTCGTATTTGATTTATTGCCGTTATGTAACTGAGGTGCGCTCGGACACTCATTGACGGGGAGCGGACACGTGTGATGGTGTGATACACTTTTTCAGGATTATTGATGAAATATCTACGCAAGTACGCGTGTAATCTACCCTCAAAGTTTTGTTGACGCTGAATCTATTTTGAACTAAGTTGAATTGACAATACTTGATTAAGGCAAAGTATCTCAATTAAATTTAACAACACCGGATTTCAAAGTTTCATGAAAAAAAAAATGTTTTCCATAAATACCGAACCCGCTAGAAAAACCGTCGTGCGATGATCAATGTTTATGTTAATCATGATTATGTTAATAATTAGTCACCAAAGTAAAGGGTACACATGACATGAAAGAAATAAAAAAAAAACGAAAAGAAAAGGTACGGAAGTAAATTAAGTACTCACTGGCGTTGTACTGGAGCGCCCTCTACCGCGCCCTCGCCGCGACTCGCTCTTCACAGTCTGCAAGGTCCCGTCCGGAGCCAAAATAAGCTATAACAACACAGACACACCACAGACTTAACATAAAGCAAAAATAAAGTAAGTAAAACAAAGGAGAAAAGTTAACACAAAATAAGGGAGAAATTAATAGACAAACATGCAATGGATTGGGTTAGATGGCGACAGATTAGTGGTTTAGTATGAAAACTTTATGTGAATGATGAACAGTTAAATCAGTCAAAATATTTTTTAAACCTAACAAACTAAAACTTTAATTTTGTTAAATTAATTTTATATTTTCTAGGATTGGTTTCATTGAGTTGAAAATAGCGCCATCTAGGTTGCCGAGTACGAAGCGTTACGGACTATTGGAACGGAGCGCCGAGTGATACTTCGAAGCTTGCTAGTTTTGCTACTCTCCGCTAGATGGCGCTCTTTGTAGTTTCCAACTCAAAATGTGAAACTTCTTATCGATGAACTTTAAAGAGCGAATTTATTATGTTTTTGTCAAAGTTTATGGAGTTTTTTTTGGGTTATGTTACGCAATTCAATATAATTTATTGTCAAGTAAACCAAAAATTCCTGGGTATGTACAATGTACATAATACGTTAAAAATTAAAACAATATTTTATTTTATATTTCTTTGTGATTTAGTTATGATTAAGATAATATATTTCTGTATGTCCAAAACCTACAATAGTAGTACAATAATCATTAAAATATTAAAATCAGGACAAAATAGTAAAACATTTATCAAACATGACTTGCAAACCTACAACAACGCATACCATCAAAAATACCGCGAAATATCTGACTGAAACATAATGACTGACACTCAAGTATCTTCCATGATAGATGTATGACAGCTGTCATTACCCGCGTTCGGAAACCTAACGAGCTTTTTCGTATCTAGCCTCACTAATTAAATAGGCTACTACAAGCCGGCCACGAATAAATAAATAGTTTCTGTTACTGAGCACATGGCATCGGCACACACCTGGCGTTTTAGTTCGTTACTCCTGTTTTTGTGTTAGACGCGAACGACATTTGTTCTATCGCTGTCTCCCTCACACTATCCTCTGTCCTTCTCAAACTTTATCTATTCTTATTCAAATCGCGGGTTGTAATTATCCTTGTGAACAGGTCGGGACTCTTTTCGTTTGTTAGAGATTTTAATAAGATGAATAAACATTAGCGTATGAGAAACAGCTGCAATACAGCTTAAGTACATACGGTAGACGAGTTTGATATCAAAATCTTTTTTTTATTGTAGTTTTAGTATCATTTAAATTGCTATTGAAATTATGGGAAGATGCGCTGTAGTGTATAATTTTGTGGTATTAAATTATTCATAAAAAAACGTGCACATTAAATTTCTATGAAAAAAAAATGACCAAAATTTGGAAATACATATGTGCAATTGCTTACACGTCCTAAATATTACTGACAAATACTTGTTGCATCTATCGAAAAAATCTCCTTTGTATAACAAACTTAACCTAAAAATAACTCTTTCAAATTACAACTTAAACTTTGTTCCGACGCAAGCATAATAATATAAAACAAAAATTAAAAACATAACTTCCGTCAATTTATGACTCGCAACATTGTGACATACTTTTATAATTTTAGGGGAATATTACAGCTACCGTTATTTAAATATTAATTATCAGGAAGCTTCATCGCAGTCCATTCAATTAATACCAGCGGCTTGTAAATTAGAATTAGTACACGTTCGGTACATTATCATACCATCTGTCTTATTTTACTCATTAATTAACACTTCCAATAAAATATAAAATCTATGTATGGGTATTTTTTTATTGTTTGACTATTTGGTGTGAGTTTAGATTTGTCTTTGTGAAAGTTTGGTGTTTGATGCAAACTTCGTTCGAAAATCGTTACTTGTTGAATCTGATTTGTCTAATATGTTCTAATATATATCTAATGTTTCTATACCTATACCTAATGTATCGTTTTTATTGTAGAGCTAGCAATCTAGCTTACAACAAGTTTCGTCATATTACTCCCAAACTTAGCCACTCTGGTCCTTCGATCCTACAACCGTTGAAATTGGTCCTTCGACCCGAGACAGCGCGCCGCCTCGATTTGTAAACAAATTACTTGGCTCTAGAGATCATACAGTAGCTGTAGTACTCGTAATTCGGTTCGCATCGTGGGTGCGTGTGGCGTGGGCTTGTTGGGGCAGGTCGCGGCGTCACGCGAACCTCTTGATTGCCTCATTGACGACTGACGACTGTGACATGCTGAGATGTTTTCAAGGTACGAGTATGTTGATAGCAGACATGCCTTGTACTTTGAAGATATGTGTTCTTGCTGGAGGCAGTCAGAATGGTTGTGGTCTAAAAGTTTTGTTGTTTTCACCATCGTTACAAGTTGAAAGAGTTTTAAAAGTATATTTTCTGTATCTCTATAACGTTGTTTGTAAAAGCTAAACTTTGAATGTTTTTCATTATCTAAAAATGTCTATTGTTAGCTAATAGTTAATTGACGTGGACTACTAAATAGGGCTGAAAAATTACCTACTTAACAATTAACAAAAAAAGCCATCAAACAAATTAATAATTAAATGCAATGAGATGTCTTATTGTATACCCCACGTGAATACAAATGTTTCTACGAAATCATTTATTGTAGAGCTAGTAATTTATGCTAAGTGTTACAGTTGCTATAAAAGTAATGTTACATGTAACCTAATTATATTTAATGTTAAATATAATTCATCAAGACAAGCGGCCATTGAATTGTACCGCCAGCGCCATGATGGATTGAAATGGCAGTTATTTAAAATCGGTTAAAAGGCAGGTGCATCGCATCGAAGATAATAAAAGCAGAAGATAATCTCGAACGTTAATCTGTACAGTAAAAATAACGAGGTTAATTGGAATATGTTTTGTTTCGCTTGGTATGTCCGTTTGTGCTGACCGTTAGTAAATTACAATGGGACGCGTTAGTGCCGCTACTCGACGACAGATGGCACGCAAACCAATTTTGCGGAACTCTGTGTCATCCGGGACATTTATTATAATTATTATGTGTAAGTATCGTTTTATTTTAACTGTCATGACGTTGTAAATTCCATTCCTTGACTATTTTGAAACTTGAAAATGTTTCTAGCAGAAAAATCTGCTCTCAAGAACTTTATATCACTGGAACTGAACGGTTGGAATTTTAGAGTAGGTAAGTAATGTGTACAAAATCGTCTGCGAACGAGCCTAAGTGAATCTGAAATGGGCGATATCGTCAAACTGCCGCCTCACCATGTCTGTTGCGATTCAGCGGTTTTATTCGAATGTGAATGCGATTTAAAGCGACAGAATCGAGTGCGTACAGTTGGTCCCTTCGCCGGTAAATAGTTTTTGAATATAAATTGCTTTTTGTATTGGATTTCCACGTTTTACATTGGAAAGTGATTAGATGACTCAAAATGACTACAAAATGTGGAAATCATAGCATGCTTAACCGCATTTTTTATGCGATGACAGTCTCTAGTACTATACGATTTCTTTGATCTATTTTATTTTTATTATATCTTAATATAATAAAAATAAAATAGATCGAATATATTACACGATAAGTGTGAAACGTTATCGAACTGCTCTTTAGTTTTATCGATTTCCAAAAGTCACCCTTTCATGACATTGCACAATAACCAGCCCACACTAACAACATAAAACATAAAATGACAAGAATAAAAACATCGTGGAACTAAAATGTTAGAGGAAATTAAAGTGGTCCTTATTTCTTACAGCATTTTCTTTCGAGAATCTTCTAGAACCAAGGGACAAGTTTATGTACTTGTAGCATCCAAACTGTGTAAGAAACTTCACGTATAAATTATATTGTGAACGTCGGCACGTCTGCAAACTAATTTTACACTCGAGTACTTTTAATCAAGTTGAATATCAAAACTAGAAATACTGTACGTCCAGTTTTTGCCTAAAATATTGCTCTCGTAATGAATTAAATGTTTTTGTGACCAGACATTTGTTTTGTAGAAGTAGCCTAAAATTAGTATTTAATGGTTTAATCTCTTTTTTATATTAATACTATAAAAGCCATTTTAAGGTTGATTCATCGTCTAACCAGATTTATAATAACATCGTATGATGAACCTGGATTCATCCAAACACCGTATTTACTTATACTAAATACCTAACATCCACAACCAAAATTCAAAACCACTTTAAAAAGAACCCACAAATCATCTACAAAAGTAACAAAATACTTCACCACATACCACAGTTTAGGTCAAAGTATCATTGCTCTATCAAGAGCCAATCTGATCGAGAATTACCGATAGCGGCTAAATAATTTGAACCTCAAATCAATCAGTGAGTGCTAGGTAACCAGGTTTAGTTACATTTACCTACCTGGGGTGTTAGGGTCGCCCGGGGCGAAGGGCGCAAATTGGTCAGAACACCCTCCCCGTTTAAACAGATATCTGAACATCAATGCGCTAACGAATTAATGTGTTAAGAGATTATTGCGCTTTCATTTGGATACGTTTTCGGTTTTCGCTAACGGATGATTTTTGAGTAGGTATGATTTTGATTTTTTTTTGCGTTGTGCTTGTAGTGTTAATGATGCGGTTTACTAATAAAATAACACTATTAGTAAGGAAACAGGAAGTTTAGCATCTTGTTTTTTTAAATTTAATTTGCAAACTTTAAGAAACAGAAAATTAAAAATCTCTTAGTTCTTTCACACTTCTCCTTTGACCTTACAGCTATATCACTTTCAGATACCTTTAAGATGCAACCCGAATTTTACCGTCAAATAGTAAGCTATGACTTTTTTCCATCGAATACTGCCTTATCAAAATTAACCGCTAGCACAATCACGGTGTTACCCAGTAAACGTGGTAAAGGCGACAAGCCGCAGCACACAGTCGTCCGACGATTCAATCAGTCTCCAATCAAATTGACTCGGCGGCTCGGCGCGACACCGGTTTAAGCGGCTTCACACACTGAAACTGGAGCGATGTCGCGACTGACTGAGTTTTTGGTCCTACGGTACGCGGCTTTTTTTTTTGGTCTTTTGGTCCTTTTGATGTTTGGGTGTATTTTACAGTACTCTGATTAGGTAGATAGTGTATAAGTGTAGGTGGTCTGTTTTCACTATGACATTATTTGTAACGAATTTTGACACATCAAGTTCATCTCAGACTGCCTATGCACAGTAATGGACTGCGATAGGATGGTGATGATGATAAAGTCCATCTCAGAACGTAACTAAATGTAATGTTCTAATTGGAGAATAAGTTGAAGAATATAGTGTGGAGGCTAGTGTACCATGTGACACTTAATGTAAGTTTTCCTTGAACAATAAGGAATTTTTGAATTTTGAATTTTGATTTTTTTTTTGATATAATGTTAATAATTTGAATCAGTTAGTCATACTTTACAACGCTCGTGGTGAGATTTTAATTCTAAACCGAACTCCATTAACTGTTCAATTTAGATTTCTATTCTTAATTGAACTCTAAAACGCAGCCAGACGTCTAGGGCACACGCGATCGATACTCTCAAATCACTATATTATTTAGGAAGTCGTGTCTTGTCGCGACGCGTCGCTCAGTGTGTGCGCTTCCTAAAGCTCCACAGCCCGCGATTGGCTATTGTTTAATGCCGCCGAGGACACGGCCGGGTTTTTTTATCCTGTCAACGACGGAAGCTCAATTCAGTGCAATCACGGCGCGGTGAGGCGGGACGCATTATAGTTGCCCGCTTGTGGCGACAGTGGCGCTCGCGGCGGCGAGTAGACGAACTAAAATTTACATGACGTTTTTTTTTGAGATTTATATCTTTTGACGGTTTTATTCGTGTTAAATAACGTATGTAAAATAGTACATGTGCATTTTTTGTTAGAAACACGTGTACATGTAAGTTAGATTTAAAAGATAATTATAATTGTTTACTTAATTAAGTATAATGGAGTAATTTATTGAGCGTGAGAATGGAGCCACGAAAATTCCCGTCCTACATATGAATCTGTGCATAGCGTTGGGTTTAATTTAACAAATTGAACCGCCATCCGGTGAGCAAGTGGCGGATATGTCATGATGCCGTTCACATGACGCACGTCAGCGATGTGCCTAAACGAAAAATATGCCATGGACTGATGGACTAAATGATGCTCATACTTCTACAATAAATAATAAATTCCCTTACGTAATAATTTCAACAAGAAATACAAAATATTTTAAAGCAGAAAAAAAATATTAATTTTAAGCGGCCAGTATTACATAATCGAAATTAAAAAAGAAATGTATACCACCTTTTCAATTACACTAAATACCAATAACTTTTGAAACGAACATAAAAATCAAAATTCGAACATAAGTTTAAAAAAAAAAACAAAACAATTCACGCACAATGTTTGGCAAACACATTTAAAGATGAACAAAGAACTTAAGGCGGAACATTCGAATGATTTAAATTTGGAATTCGTGTAAAGCTCTCATTGATTGGCGGGTGAGTCAGGATGCATTGTCCCATCGCTTATGGCTGACTCATGAGTCATCGCCCACAATGTTATACTTTTGCTTAACACAACAATAAAATTATCGACATTATGCTAATATGAAAACAAAACATAAAAATGGAAATGGCGGGTTTGATTTTAATTGTCTTGTGTAGACGTTTTTATTGCTTTAAGTTTTCGTGAGTAGTATTTGATTTCGATTTTGTAATTGTTTTCTAGATTCCATTTCAGTGTTGTATAGAAATTTATGAAAAGAGTTTTTATGCAAAGTGCTAAAAGCTATTGAAATGATGCTGTAGTTCAGTTTCGATTCTCATTTAAGATTACATCAAATATTTTTTTTACTTTTACCACCGTTAACTATTTGCATGTATGGATGTACACAGTATGATGAACACATCAAAGTCGCCGAAAAAAAACAAACAAAAAAATATTTTTTCTAAAAACAAAAACCTAACACAGAAAAAGGTAAATAAACTTAGAAATCCCGTTTAAATATAAACGGTATGTTTGTAAACAAACCATATCCGTGTCTGAAGTTCAAGGTCTGACCCGGGCTCGGTCACGGGTGTACCCGGGTAGGTACTTTGTGACCGTTACACCCGGGACCCGGGTAAAGGTTTTCCTTGTACGACCACTTTATTTTACGATACGATGCCTTTAAATAACTCTGATGTGGGAGGTTTGTTGTAATGAGGTTTTTATATCAGTTATGATTTTTTTTTTTGGCAATTTTAGTAAGCAGTTCTAATTATCTAAGAGTAATTAATGCTTTGTTCTGGTTCAAATACATGTTGGTATCTTATAGAGACTTTACATCATTGTGATCCACAGTCTATAGAGTATTTTTATGGCTTTACACATATTCTTTTCTTCCACACAATACCCGCCATATGATGAAAAGAATAATAAAGAAAATTTATTTATTTATTTTTAAAAAGAACAGATTTAAGCACCGTCTAAGAAAAACTGTTACAATAATTAATTTGGTTTTTTTTTTTAAATAACGAATAGGTGTTTACACCAGACAGCTACAAACAAATGACGTACGTTATTTCTAAAGTCAAACGTCAAAATTTAACTAAGGATTATAAATTAGCACCAGTCCAACCATGTACAAAATCCTTGATCAGCTCAGACCCCCTTGATAATACAATTACACGACCTCTGCTTACCCCCGGGACTAGCTTGATGGATGATGCTTGTAATGTTCTTATAGAGTGCAGTTGTCACATTCAGTTAGGATTATTTAAGTTGTGATATGCCAATGGTAATATTGGTAATCTAATTCTGAGGAATATCATTAGTTCTAATTATCTGAGTGAGTGTATTTTGTTTCTAGTATTGATTGATTTGAAAAGGACGTTGTCAGGCCTGTTGGTCTAGTGGTTAGTGGCCCTGACTGCTATACCAGAGGTACGTATGGTTCATAAAACAAACCTGACATGTCTCTCAAACGACCAATTACCAATTAAATAGGACAGGCAGTCGTTCCATGTCAAATGGCTATAGCTAATCTAAAAATAGACTGGAAAAAATCCTAGACTTCCAAGTCTTCTTCAGCACAGGACTTTTCTCAATAAATGTTCTTCTTTTTTTTTGCTACAATTTTTCTAAGTTTATTTGCGTTTTTTATTTTTGTTTATTGTTCTCGTGGGCTCAAATTTTGTGTCCATTCTAATTCTCTAAGACTTTTGATCGGTTACTGATGCACTAATAATAAAAAATTAAAGCTTGTTAAAAATAGATTTTAATCCGAAATAAGTTGCATTTGTACAATCTATTGTTAAATAAATAAAGTAAATATTAATCTTATATCACATAACTTAAAATTTTTATCTATATTATGCGTGTATTTAGAAATATATAAGTATGTTTATCAGTTGCACTAGATATAACACAAGTTTACCACTCTCAACGCTCTCGTATACCTACATAATTTGAGACTAGATGGCGTTGTGGGAACGTTGAGGAATATTTTTTATATGCACAACTAATTTGTGCGTCCTCATTTTTATATCACAATACTTATATTACTATTCTATCATCCATAAACAGTCTTAATAGTCATTTAGCACAACACAAAGCCAGCATATCACGGGCAACTGTTGTCACACAGATTTAACTTAAAATTTAATATTAAACTTTGACAATGGCTACTATGGATACCGCCGTTATGTGTAACAATAGGAGTTGGCTAACTTCAGATTAGTGACGTAAATTCACAGTTATCCCCTAACTTGAGTTAATTGTTTAACTTTTTGTTAATATTTTTAATTTTATGTTTTAGTTTTGAAGAATTTTAGGTTTTAGAGCTATTAGAATAGGCTTTAGTTTTGCTTTAATGATTGATTTTGTAAGAAATATATTATGTACCAAAAAATAACGTAATAGAAAAAGGAAACTATATTTTTTTTTTTAAATAAATAAATAGAACTGATGATATTACCAAGCACGAAAACTATATTTAAAACAACCGAAGATTCGTTAAAACTCCACTATACCTAACACACGTCTACTAGGTATACGTATACATATATAGTTATTAGCACATTGCTTTGTCTGTAAATGCGGGTCTGAATGTACCGTGGTTAGGAAGGAATGCTCGGTGGTTGTATGTTAGCTATTCTAGCCCACATAACAAGGGCTGGTGTCTGATGGCGCATCAAATTAAATGCCATTGAAGAAATAATAAACAATGTAAATTGTAAAGGTAAAGTAATATATTTTTTATTTTAGGTATATTTTTATAGTGATAAAAAAGTTTTTTTTTACATTTTATATAAGAAAAAGAACTTCGAAGTCATCACTGCTTGTTCTATTTTAAGATAAAGTTAAAATAAAAGGAGTTAATTCACACACAGTTATTGTTCCAACTGACATACAATAAAAATCCATCAAAATCGGTTTAATCCGTATGGGGTATTTTGTTCCAGCTCTAGCCCGCGACTTGATCGTACAAATGCCAGTAATAGTTGCAAAAATATCCTCTCCCTGACGTAGTCCCTTAAAAAGTAGCCTATGTTATAATCCAGGGTGTCAGCTAACTCCATACCAAACCTGGTCAAAATAGATGCCGTTTGAGCGTGAAAGAGTAACAAACATCCATCCTTCCATACTTACAAACTTCCGCGCTTATAATATTAGTAGGATCTAATTAATAAATTTTTAAAATGACTTTCACTTTAGCATAAATGTGCACGTGTGATCACAGCTCCAATTTAAATACGAGTACATGACAAAAAAAAATCGAAACCCATTAAATAGATTACTAAAAAACCAATAACGTCCCCTATACCAATGTCATGCAAATGCACCACAACTTAACTAAGTAATAAAGAGTCGAAATATACCATAACACTAAACCTTTATGATATACAGCCAAAACCATCACATAAAGAAATACCAACAGTTGTGCAAGCGAGACAGCACGACAAGTTATAGAGCGCCATCTCGCTCGCACAACTGCGATAATAACACTTAAAGGTAGGCGGCCTGATATCCCAAATGCACACAGCGTTTCCCTGATTAAAAATGGCGGTAACATTGAAACCCGCCGAATATTTACACAAGCAAGGGACCGCTCTTTTCTATTAAAACGCGAAGAAAAGTGTGAATAGTAAAAGCCTTGTGGTAATGAAAACTGAAGTAGACTGTAGGTAAATACATACGTACTTACTTAGCATGTTATATGGTTATATATTGAAATAGTAGTTCGTATTGAGTTGTTTTGTCGCTGCTTTGAAGTTGGAACAATATTGCATAACATTAGAAAACTTTTGTACCGTTTACGTTTGAGTAAAACTCGTATTAAAGCATATTTTATTACTTTCGTAAAGTATTTTATTTAATGAACTATTTACAGAATGAATTATGTACATACTAAATAAATAAGAACTTTAATTATCCCATCAAAAGAAACTAAGAACTTTACTCATACCATTATAATTCTAATCCAATGGCAAATACCAATTTCCTTTTCACGCCTGAAACTACGGTGTACAAAAAAAGAGTATTCTGTTTTATCAATTAACAACCATCCACAGTCCACACGACACATCCCATAAGCAAGACCAAGTTTCCTTTAAAAAAAACATGTATTTTTTGTTGCGAATAAGATCACAGCATCCGAGTGATTTCCCGCGCCATGCCGCGCCATGCCGCGCCTTGCCGCGCCACATCGCGTCTACCCGCGCCGTAGATTGACACCAGGGGGTCGTTCGCAGTCAACCGAGGAGTGCCGACACCCCCGCTATTAAGAACGATGTGTTGATATCACATTCTTGGGAAAATCACTGAGATTTTTTTTTTGGTAGAGTTCATTGAAACTTTTTTGGTGTTTTTCTCCCACCTTTTTTGGATGATTTTTGTACTGTTAAGATTTTGTACCTTATTACTTGGATAGGTATTTTAATTTCAGTTATAAACCTAAAAATGCAAAGCTTTAGTGTACAATTATCTATTTATCATTGGTAGAGCAGGATATAACAACTAATACTAGTTTAGGAACTTTTATCACTTTAGTCCGTACAAACTTTAATTGGAGTAGCTGCTCTACTAATAAAAAAGAACTAGCTTAAAGTACATTTAAATGATACAAATATCTTAGAAAAAATATTATTTTTTTACACTAAACGATCTATTAAACGATAAAAGACTCTTTTACAATTGAAAACGTCAAAAAATATGAATAAATCTGTATATGATGTTATAAACGTCAACGCAGAGATTTGCATGCCCCTTGTTTCAATCTTGAACCTGACCTCGAAAGTGGGGATTACGGGCACCCCAGGAGGCCCCTCACAGGAGTCCCTAATCCAAACTCTAATACAGGTGTATGAAATATTTCCTGAAGGGAAATTGCTGAAAAATGGCTGGGATTATTTTTTCTGCATTTTTTGGACTTTTAGTTTAACTGCAGTGTTTTGTTTTGGACTGTCTTGAAGGGTTAGATTTAGTAGTATAATTTTATTGTTATTAAGGTTATGTCACAAATTGTTATTTTTGTACGAATTTGTAACATACGGTCTATTAAGAATATTTACACGATACAGACAATGGCCATTATTGTCAAAAAGTATAAAACTAAAAACTTACATGAAATGCTTGTGGATGTTGAATTAAATTCACATACAAAAATGTAGATAGGACTTAAATCCATCCTGGCCGAATAAAACGAAAAAATAACATTACATTTTATTAAAATCCTATTTACTCTACAGCTGATTTTATAAACTACTTCCTTCTCTAAACATCAAATTAAAAACTCCAGCAATTTCCGAAATTTCAATTTAATGTTGTATTTACTAACAAAAGCTAACAAAGTAACAAACACAGTGCTCACGTGTCAGCCAGTTTGAACCTGACCTCTGATGCGAGGGCGTCCCGAGGGTCCGAGCACTCCCTAATACGTCAAATTGAGAGGGAATCGTGACGCGATTGTTTATTTCTTTATCACGAGACGAATAAAAAGGATTTATTCCAGATATTTCTAGAATATTCTGGAATATTCTGGCAATGGAATTCTTTTACTTGTATTTCGAATTGAAGTTGGGAATTTACGTTTAAAATAAGAAGGTTTTATTCTACCTATTCATGAACTGATTTTATCTCATTGTCATGTAAATGACTGACCGGTATTAAGAAGCAACTGTCACTTTTTGTATTTAGAATTAAGTATCCTTTGAATCTAGGAAAACCGGATTTATTGTATAAGTAATAAGCTATATATTACAAAAACATGTCTGTTTACATCCTATGTAGGGCTATCAATTGTCGCTCGATCCTCGTAAAACGTATCCTAAAAATAAATGGTCATTATTCTGGTACACTTGTTGCCTTGGTTCGTGTCGTCAACGTCCCAGTAGGGTTGTCCGGAAGGCTCTGCATGTGTGCCTTTGGGTCGCTCGCTGTGAAAGGATCGCAAAAGGTTAACGTATTTGGGTAAGCCCCGCAAGGATGTGCCGAACTTTGTGTTTATGGAATTTTGAAATATGAATTTGTTTGTTCGAATGATTCTTGAAACATTTTAGGGGATAATTTAATAGAAAATAATTGATTATTGGTAGATGTAATTTAAATAAGCTGCGTTGGTGCGTAAAGCAATCAGAAACCAATTCAAAGACTGCATTTGGATGCCTAAAAACATTTTTTAGAAATTTAATTTTACAAAAATGTGAAATATATCAAAAGGAACTTCAAAATAAGGACAATCAGCTCTAGGAAAAGAGTCCAAAAGACCAATACCTCCACATCAAAAATTTGAGAAGTTTGGAAAAAGGGATTTTCGGCTTCCCAAATACGTTTCCCTCATCGGGTCAGCAGCCCTAAGGCTTACGGTATGAATATGGCGATATCAGTGACCGGTCCGGGCGTCTGGCGCGCGTCTGCCCCCGGCCATATCGAGATTAATGCCTCCTGTGGTTATACCAAGGTCACGTTTACGTACGTTTGTTTTTGTCCTCTCTATACGGCTGTACGGCTTTTTGGACGTTTTTCGCACAATTTTTCGAACGGTGTTTGGAGTGTGGTGGTGGAAATGCGGTCAGGTATGCGATGTGGTGCGGAAGTGGAGTCAGTTGTTTTATTTGAGTTGCTTTGGGTTACAATTGAGAGTAATGTTTTAACTTGTTTCTGAGACAGCTTAGCTGAAGAAAGATTGTCTTTTGGTATGTGTAGTTGTAAATGTTTTGAAGTATAATTTTTATTCAATTCAGCCAACATTTATGAAGCGAGTATTCAATTCATTTTATTCAAACAATATACTACGAAGTCTAAATATCTCATAAACTAGCTTAGCAATAAAAACAGAACAATAATTTAGCTCGCATATCGAGTCAGATACTTCGAGTGCCAGCCATTACGATAAATATCCCTGTGTGAGTGAGTTCTAAAGGTACAGAATATTTTTCTCATAAAAGAAAATAAAGAAAAAGATAAAGCGTATACGGTCGGAAGTATTTAATAGAGGCGGTGTTTCGTAGCCCACAGCGCTACGCCGCTACGCATCGTAGACGCTTTTACAACAAAGTCTACGTAATGGAGTCTATGATAGCTGTAATTGTATTTTCTTAGAGCTTATTTATGGAATTTGTGCCTTAAGATGCTATGATGATAAGGTGTAATTTGACATGTAGGTACTTGTTTACCTATTCTCCAATTAGTACCTTAATTTGTTTCTTTACTATACGTTGACTAGTTTGAAACCTGCTTCCTTGTAAAATGACTTCAGCTAAAGGGAACGCAGTTATTGAATTTTGTATACAATCATGAAATTACAGAAACGCGGGGAGTTTATGTACAGAGCTATAAACTAGGAAGCGTTGAAGGGTGAAAGCCTTACGTTATATTGACGTTCAAATGTACTGTTTTGTAGTACTAGGCTTGTGAAGGGATGAGTATTACACATAATGTTAAGTTTTAGATGTCACGAGGATGAGTAATTGGGAATGCCTAAATTTTGTGAATCATATTGGATGAGTCAGTCTAAAGGTCAGTGTTTGTCCCTTTGGTATGAGAAAAGAAGTTTTTATCTAAAGCAAAACAACTGAAGGCTTCGGTATTCGTTCTAGTTATTGAAAAACATGGCAAAATGTTTCGCTTAGTTTATATGTTCACGGTAAAACAGAACCTTAATTTTATGTTTTCCCAATCGATTTTATTTTTTATGTCAATGCTTTATAGTATGATATATGCTTTCATAAATTTTATTACCAAATAAACTTGTGAGGTATAACAGTAAAAATATATCATTAGATATGTTTTCCTGCAAACCGGGAATTACAAGAGCGATTCACGTTCACAGATAAATTTTATTTCAAAACTTTTTATCGCTTGTAATATTTACTAGAACATCGAT
Source organism: Chrysodeixis includens (assembly GCA_941860345.1). Classification (NCBI taxonomy): domain Eukaryota; kingdom Metazoa; phylum Arthropoda; class Insecta; order Lepidoptera; family Noctuidae; genus Chrysodeixis; species Chrysodeixis includens. The sequence goes on from OW796098.1 coordinate 1,432,157, forward strand.
AACGTTGAAATATAGATTTCGTAGAACGCACATATTAATAGCGACAGTAAAAATGTAAACGTCAAAAACTGGCGCCAAAAAAGTCGTGCTGTCAAATGATACAGGTTATACAAAGAGTCAAAGACAATGAACTCTGTCAATCGAAACAGCATAGACAATCGAAAACCAAATGGAGGTTGTATTCGAAATCAGCAAATAGATCGCGGAAGGTTGCGGCGGGGCGCGCGGCCGGCGGGGGACACTTTCACCCTCGCGCCAAGGTCACACGGACACAGCATCGGGACACACGTGCGCCTGTGTGCGTGCATGTATTCCGTTTTCGGGTGTGTTTACATAGCAGCGTTAGTTGTGGTAATGAAACGGGAAAATTATATTGTTGAGTGTGTGCGTACGTCTTTATGGCGTCTGCGATGTGCCCGGTAAAAGCTTCCAGACCAACTTTATAGTTAAGGAGTTCGTTATTTACTACTCTTTGAATACATTTCCTTGAAACGACGAGTTTTCAAGACTATGTATCAACGTTTATATTCAGTAGCTGTACTACAAAGTTTTGATGAGAACTTTACTACTTTACAAATATTATACTCCTAGCTAGGAATATAATTTCTTAAGTCGTTTATTTACTTTTCGAGTATTAAACCTAGCTCTAAGTTAAGCAAACTTCACAGTACTAATTGAATTAGAGAATGCCAATAAATTCCTTTGGTATTAATCTTAGGTGAAGCGGCTTGGGTTCAGGCCGTCGACTGACAAAACGCAGGCATTGCAGAGGTCGTGAACAGTAGACCGAAAAACACTCGATTATAGACTAGACGCGTTCGCAATTTGTCGACTCTGCGTAATTTGGGCGGGAAATTGATTTTTTATGCCATTAAAGGCGGGTGAGGGGTGCGCGGCGGGGAGCGCGGGTTAGGCGGGGGGGGGGTGCACGAGGCACGAAAGTTATCGGATTTTCGCGCCTCGAGCCGTAAGCCCCCGCACAATCGTCGGTATGAAGGTTAACAGCTTTATTCAATGTTGCCAGTATTATAAATACAATAACTACGTCGTAACGTTCAAGTGTACTTGTGTAAACTCCGCTTGTAAAGATCTCGACTTGTCTAAGTACGGGAGTGTAGATTGTAGTAACAATTGTTGAACTCATCCCGGACTTTTGATTACCGCTAATGTGAAGGTTTTGTCTGTTCCTTGTTTGATGATATTGTTTTGTTTTTATGTGCTATGATATGATTGTTTGTTTGGTATATGGGTTTGATTCTGTCTCTTGTATTTTTTTAAAGAGAGCAAACATCTACCGATCTTGATTGTTTATATACCTAATGAAACTTTATTCATAAAATTGCCAAATGCTATTTTTTATTTCAACCAGTTAATAATAGGTTAGATATTAAGAGTTGTTCTTATTAGTGTACCATTTAATTTATTTAATCTGTAGGTAAGCACTAAACACTACAAAACCTAACGAATTTACATAAAATACGTATAAAAGAGTATTCAGGTTTCAAGAGTATACATAACTAGATTATTCCTAAGGGACAATCTGAGAAGGAATATCATAGCGATTATTCGAGTTAATTAAAAAAGGTCAAGAGTCTAGAAGCGAAAACTTTTTGGTACGCCTCGGATTTCGTTCTAAATATAATTTGAAAAGGGAATTATGTTTTATATTTTTATTTTTCGTCCAAAACGAATTGAAAGAAATTACTTTATTTTTTTTAATTGGTCTCTGTAGTGCTGTTATAGGCCTGTTTTCGAAGGGGTAGGCAGAATGGTATGTACACTCACATTTCAAAGATAATGGTATTAAGCCTTATGTAGTTGTAGGGGACGATGCTAATGTGATTTTCTGGCAAAATCGAAACCCCGGGCCTACTAAATAATTACTAGCAAAAATTCGAAACGGAGTAGAAACGAAAAGTTGTGTTAAAAGAGTAATGTTATTTACATTACTCTTTAATAAACATTACTTACAACATTACAACTTTTTACTACTCAAATTAATAAACATTTTTTTCCACATTTCACTGTTTACTTTACAGTTTTTTTTAATAAGCAGACATTTTATTAATTGCATGACTCCTAAACACCATGGCTTATTTTTTTTATTTAGCCAAAGATGTCCCATTCACTACAAAGTAGAGGCTGACCTTTTAGTTTTCCGTAACGTGACATTAAATAGCTCAACCTAAGTTCAACTTATCTAAGTAACAGTTGCAAAAATTGACGCTTCAATATACATCTCTTCAACTTTCTTTTACTACTACTTAACTCTACATTTTATCACTAAATACTATTTCCTCAATTGTTCTATACAATCACTCTGTTCTTAGTCTTGTTACTCAGTTTAAATTGTTGTCAAAACTAAGGCAGTTGTAACCCTACCAGTTATACCGTATAGCTTAGGAACAGATTGTGGTAATGGAGTGTCGTGTGACGTCATCGCTCGCCCCCCAATTTAACGGTACGCCGAAGTTTTGACCACAGGCCTGCTCTGTGTGGAGATGGGCCATTTCACTCTACCTAGTGTTTGTGTAGCTTGCAGAATACTTTTTTACTTTTTTAAATAACAAACGCTACTGTTTTTAAATGTAAATGCAATTTATAGAGACAAAAAAGGTTAAGACAACTGTATCTAGAAAGAAATAAGATTGTGAAAGCGTAAAATAAAAATAAAACTTGAAATACATTTTCTAAAAGCAACGTCCCTTAAAATATCTTAGAAACATTTTTCTCTCTATTCTTTTAATAACTTTAATTGTTCAGAATCACGACTCGAAGTCGGCGTCTACGAAGTCGATCGAACACGGAAACGTTCCTAGCGTACGTATATTGCAACGTTCATACAAATTCGTCTGACGCACACACGCGAACCACTCCATAGTATTCATCAAAACAAACGCACACTAACACACAGCGTCTGCCGAATTAAACCCACACAGACGTAAGTTACGAGGAGTGAACTATCCTGTAAGTGCGTTCGTTGTGTGTGTGAATGAGAGAGAGAGTGTGACGAAATTTCACTTTCCGTTTTGGCAACGTCGCGCGACGCGCCTCCCCGTTCGTCGACATTTGAACAGGGGTGGGTGCACGGCTAGTGCGCTCCCAAACTCGACATTTTCATTTTTAATATAAGCATCGCGGTCGTAATTGAGATGGGCATTCTTATTTCAAAGAAAACGTACCAACTCCGAACGTTTTGAACACTTCATTTCCTGAAATAGCACGTTCGATTTTTAAACACGCAAAGTACTTTTTCGTTTGATAAATAAATAATTCAAATACCTATCTATTTAAGACACCACATTACGGCTGCTGAACAATTCAAAAGTTTGTGAGATAAATTCGCATAGACAATGCGGAGGGCTACGACAAAAGATTGGCAGACGGAAAAAAATCACCGTGAAGTGAGTTGTAGTAAAGTAACGGTACTATGTGTGGGGCATTTCAAATACTTCAAAAGCTCAGACGATTCTCGGAAGTGTCATCCTCTAATGTGTGAGTGAGACGGAATAATGTTGGCATCCCCTTCTCACGACTATCGACTCACAAAGGGACGCGAGTTGAATATTTTTCGTTCATTTTACAGTTTATTATAATTCCGTTTGAGTATTGTTTTAATTGAAAATTTAATATTCGGTGATTAATATTGAAGGCCAAGTTACTAAATTATTGTAGAGCGTAATTATTTAAATTTAGTATGAAGTTGTAGAATACAATTGAGATCTTTTGAACTCGAAATATCGGTAAAATAATCGAAACTTAATACTGGCCACCTATAAATCGCTTCATTCACCATCAGGATGAAAGTGAAAACAACGCGTGGAAAAATCGAAATTTAAATTTAAAACTAACGAATTCAACTGACGTTTCATTAGATTCGTAAATCGATTTGTATGTGAATAAATGTTTTCACGATTCACTAAATCCTAAACTCTTTGTTGTCGTGCATTCATTACGATAATGCCAAGGTCTCGAAATCGCGTAGTTTGGGGTTTTTATCATTTTATAGTCGAACTAGCTACGTCATGCTGTGTTACCCGTGGTTAGTCTGATTTCTTGTTGATTTTAATACATAAACTCTACATTTTCCAGGTTTAAAAGTACTTCATACGGTAATTTAGAATGTCAGCTATCTACATACCAAATTTAATGGCAAACGTTCGAGCCGTTTAAGCGTAAAGAACTTACAAGCATATAAACGCTTCTACAAACTTCCACCTTTACGTTAGTCTAATTTCATGTACATTAAGTTACTAGGTTGAAATACTTTAAGGTTCTAAGTCCACCTTGGATTTGCTTTAGAATTTGGAGTGTCATTCGATCGGGTTGTGTTCCAGGTCAAGTTTTACTTGAGCGGCCCTTGTAAGTTCAGTTGGCGCCCTAACTGGGACTTAGGAAACATTTAATGTCACTATCGAGTTTAGTATTTGTGTAAAATATATTATATGTACGGATACTTCTGTAAATAATGTGACTAAATGAGGTTAATATATTAAGGTCTGCTATTTGAAACTACAAAAGTTTTAATTTAGTGATTCCAGTTCATTTTTGCGAGTACGAATGTATTATGAAGATTTTCTGTAGATATCTTTACTCATTTTGAATATGCTTTTGAACGTTCTCTACAGCCGGAACCTTACCTCTCCTTCAAGAACAATATTGATAGCTAAAATGGCCTGTAGAAAGTGGGGAGAAAAGGGGTTTTACGCTATTACGGTTTAAAGGATAAAAAAGTATTAAAACCAAAATATAGATGGGTGCTATAGCTTTCGGGTGCCAAGTTTAATCCGAACAAAGTTAATTGCGTTTTTTGGGCCATAAAACGTTAAAACATGGAAGTTCACGGTTGTCTTGCAAATCGATTGGCTAAGGCTACGCCGCAGGCTGCGCAGGAGTCGAATTACGGCCGGATGCGGCCGCGGAAGTGGCATGGCCGCCGGACGCACGCCATCTTGCTTTTGCTCTTTGCGCTCGCGCACCTCACGTTAATGTTTTTTTTTTGTTATTTCTTTTGTTTTTCAAGTGCACGAGCCAGTTTTTAATGATAGTCTAAATGGGAATGGGAATTTAGTTTTTTGGTTTTTGCAGGCCTTGTTGGTGATTGTTGAATGTTTTTGATATTTTATTTCTTTTATTAGGTATATTTTTTATTCTGGTATAAGAAGTGTTATCAAGCGATACATTATTTATTGTAAAAATTGAATAAAGCCAAAATCTGTGGGACAATCGTTTTAAGTCTCGTCCCAAATAAAAGCGAGAAAATACTTATTCTTAAGCTATAATAAATTCTCATCTGATCCTCTGTGATTGTATCTTTTATATCAAGAAATATGAACTCTAAACCGTTAAGTTAAGGTTTATAATCTTTTAAGACCGCATTGTTGACATTTGACAGTTTTGATAGGTGAATAAACTTACATTGTGAACTTGCATGAAAAAAATACAATGGTGCAGGTAAAAGCGCTTTTGTGCATGCAATGCGCTTGCGCAACTTTCGTAACAAAAGCTGCGATTCGACGCAGACGCACAATAGCTGATAAATTATTTGCTAATTTAGTGTGCGAAGATTGCACCTGGCGATACTTGCTTTAAAAGATTCTTTTAAATTCTACTGTTAGAGACGAAACCCAAATTTAAATTATTTGGCATCGAAAGATATTGCTTTATACAAAGAAACTGTAGAAAACAGTCTATAATTTACGATAAAATTCATAACGATTTAACAAATTTGTAAAGTCAAAAGGTCACAAGTCACAACTGTAGTTTAAACTTCTTATATAAAAAACAAGTTTTAAACGAGATTTATTTCATATCCATTTTAATTAGTGAAGAAGAAAAAAAGTAATAATTAACGTTTAAGTAAGTTTTCATTAAGTCTAATCAGAATTGACTAGACTTGGCTGAGACGTGACTCGCTTGGATATCACATCAAATACTAAAACAATGAGAATTAAGGGCGATCTAAGTAGATTATAATATTTGGAATGAGTTTCTGATATTTACGACGTGTTTTACTTTGGTATGTGAATATTAGAAGCATATGTTTAGGAAGACGATTAATAATATAATATATGAACACTCATATGAGAGATGTTTTGGAATATTTTTGCTAAAGAATGTTTATTTCTTTCGCAGCTCATTTTTTTGTGTGCAGAATAAGCCGCCAATACGATGTCGTAAACTTCAACCACAACGTCCGCAACCGACAAATCTATAGTTGAGATTAACATTCGAATTTCGAATCACAAAAAGAGAACTAATTAAACGTTGAAAAAAAAGAGAAAATCGTTGCCGCGGTGGCGTAATTAAAGAAACGGCAACAGAGCATTTCGCGTAGAAACGGGACCGAGAAAAATGCAACGTCGCATTTTCACCCTCGATCGTTTTCCCGCGCGCCCCACGCCCTTCACACCCGCGGTGACTCATTCAACCTTTTGAGTTTCGAACGTGTGTACTGGACGAAGTTTTCTTACTTCCTTTTTACTTTATGGCGATTGAGACTTTCATGTTGCGTTTGAATTTTAGAATGTTATTTTCTTAATTAAAATTTATTTTAATTTACTTTTTTACGACGCGTTTAAAATTTAGCTTTGTTGATTTGTAAAGAGACGTAATACTAACTTTATAAATATTTAAGTAAGTTTTCTTTCGAAATAAGTTAGAGTTTATTTTGTTTCTCAATAGATTCAAATCTATTCAGAAGAGAGTATTTCATTTAAATAAGTTTTGTAATACATAAAAACATCTAATCTACGTTTCTCTAAATAAATACCTCACAGTTGGTCGCCATCCTGCATGTCTGATGTTTCTGAAATTGTCCGTAAACACTTACCTGTAACAAGAAAATACATGGCGTTATTTTTGGTAAAATAAAAACAACTATAAATAACGTAAATGTAAAACTGATAAAGGCTGACACGTTTCTTTAGATTCTGCTTTATTCTCTACTTTCATATCTGTCAAACTAGTCAATTTTAATTGTCTATCAATGTCAAATAGAAAACAAAACAGTAATTTGAAATTCGAACATCAAATCGAACCTTAGTTTTATTCTAAAATGACGTTAATGTAAATGCACTAAAAGGTATGCTGAAATTCTATTTTCAAACTACATCTAACAAAGTGACAAATATGGAAAAAAATTGAGTTTTGTCAAAAAACTCGACATTTTCGTACACGTTATCGTGATTAATCGCTTATAATGGAACAATGCGATAAATCCATCGTCGGTATGTCACGCAGCTGACGTAAAGGACCTAGCATATGGTACAATGGAGAGCACATACATCTGTCTAAAAACTCCACACGAAATACGACCTTAGGCTTAAGTGTTTAAAGGCCTTTTTCCCGTGGCAGGTTTCCGGGATGGTGTTACTTCCTGATAGGTTGTTACCTGCGCGCAGCTGCTTGACTAGCGCGTGCGCACGCGCATAGTGATAAAAGGTTACGATGAAAGACACGAATAGGTCAGTCAATAAAGAATGCTGTTAGCTGGCGGTTGGATAAAAACCTTAATTTTGATTTTTTTTTTTGGTATATAAGTATAAAAGATAATGTTTCAGTAAGTTTTGTATAGAATTGGATAATTGTAGAGTACTGTATAGAACTAAGAAGATATTTTTTTATTCTTGCTTGAGATAACGGTTTCTAACTGTTTGCAGGTTTTTTTACTCGAAGCAGCTTTGGAGGACGTGATATAAAATACAATATTGAACAATAAGGCATATACCGTTTTCATTGTTTAATTGGTATCTCACATATTATGGAAATTTTATTTTGTTCTTACTAAAATTGACAGAATATTTTGTAATGAGGTAAAATTGCAAATATATGACATTTTATTTTAAATCCATGTTGATGCGGTTGCTTAATTAATATAGCAGAATAAGTTTAGTTTTTAATTTAGATATTTTTGGCAAGCTGAATTCAATTCCACTGATGAAGATGATTACACTAATACCCATTATTCTTTAGACAATAAACCTGTTATAATAGTTTAACCATCTGCACAATTCGCGCTTACTTAAATTTCCACCAAACGTTAATACTTCGCACGTGTGCATCAAATTCGCGATTTGTTAAACATATGGCCGCTCTGTACGTGGGGTTGATTGGAGATATGCTTTAATACATAAACAGGTTTAATTTGTGTAGAGCGTTCTATGGACGTCGTATTTTATACAAAAAGTCGTACTAAGTCATAAAAGCTTTAGTCTGGTAATCTGGTAATATTTTTCCAACTCCCAACTAATATGTAAACATTTTTCTTTCTTCCTGAACAAGACAAAACAAAACGACAACGTCACATAAGAGTAGAGTTGATAATGATTAAATGCTAAAATATATTTCCAAACCTTTTTTTAAATAGATTTCTCTTCCTCCCTGAACGCGAAAATACAAAACAATGACGTCACGCGAATGCCCTAATTGTGAGAAAGGCAGATGAGTAAGTTTCTACGCCTACGGTGATATAAAATATTGGCACACTATGACTCAAACATCACTAATGACTGATAGGGAATTCCATAGTACGGAGAAATTAGAAACAAAGCAAATTTCAACTTAAAATACACAATCCATTGCTTGTCTATTAAGCATTATTGCAATTACGTTTCAATCATAACAAGCAATGGTGACAACGTCTTGGCAATTGTCGAACACAACGATGTTCGTTTGTTTTTGTTTGAAATACACTGCTAGCTCATGAAGCATTGCTAAAATGTTGCTTCATACATATCAAGCAATGGTGCTAAAACATGAGTTAATTGTCACTTCCCAGGTGGCGTTAATTGCTCTTACTATGATAGTAATAAAGAGCTATTAAGTCGGTTAAAGAGGACGTGTTTCATACATTGTTTGAGTAACCCGAGCTGCGTGGATAACTGACCTTTTGAAATATCAAAGAACTTTAAAAAATGTGAGTAAAATAATCTAATTTTAAGTTATTTTGAAAAAAAATATGCTAACATAATCCGCGTTTTGAAAAACAATCAAATTATTTTTAGTATTTGCCTACTGAACACAATTTAAAAAATACTTGTGCCGAAAAATACAACCGAAAAAAAAAGTTCGTTCAAGTTCTCTAATTCCTGTTCCCAAAAACGTATTCCCACAAAATACAAGCAAATAATAATAACAAATATAAGATGAACTAACTTAATACAAACCATTTCTATGGTTATACCTGGAATCGTAAAAAAAGGGGTCAACAACCTCCCAACAGCTGCTCCAATTCAAGATGGCGTCCGTTTATGTCAAAAATTAATAAATGCAAGCCTGTTTTCATATGATGGATTGTGTAGAACGATTTACCCGGGTCGTTCAATTACATATGCATTCAATATCATGTCGTTATATTATGAAATATCGCTTTTTATGCGGTTACAATTTAAATAACATGCAAAAACTTTTTTTGCTGTTGTATAACACACGAAAATGAATATAACATACAAAAAAATGTTAGAAATCTGTTTATTTTTAACTGTTATTCCTACAATTATTTTTGCTCGCGTGGTAAGTAGCACCTGCATCCTGTTGTGTGGTTGTGACATATGGAAATAGGAATCAGAAAAAAGTACTAACGCTAAAGGGAAGTTACAGTAATAATTTTTGTCACGTTATTTGTACAGCGTGACCTATACGAATAAAAATTAATATTTATGTGGTTTTACTGTGTTTAAACTAATCCTTTAATAACGCAGGCAAGTCAGAGTTTTTGAGTAAAGTATATGAGATTAAAAAGGCCCCGTCAACGCTATTACTGAGATATTTTAATTATTGACATTTCGCCGCCGAACCGTCAAGCAATTGTCAACACGTCAAAAAATAGAAAAGACAATTCCTCTTCAACTATAAATTAGAATTAGAATCTAAAAGTATAACAAAATTAAATTGAATAACTGTCATTATTTTTATGGAGCTAAACAGAATTTATTAAAAAAAAAACCGTACCGTAGACAATAGACGACAGATGCGTGTCAAATGTCTCTGGTCTGTTCACTGTAATTACTCGCGTTGTGCTTCCGATGTGAAATAGGCAGGTACAATGGACGCCATATGTTTTTGACGCTATTACACCAAAGGTCGAATAAATATGTTGCTTATTGTAAGTCTAATGCAGCCGTTTATCAAACACGCATGGTTTAAAAACATTAAATGACATATCTATAATTACTTTATAGAGCTTTCGCATTTATAAACTATGCTAACTAAATTTTGAATTTCGAATACGATACTAAAAATATAACAATATTACTGGCTGTTATTGATTGGTATCTTATTTGAATATAATTTCGTTCGATTTTCAAATTTTGACACATCATTTTGGTTACACCTTCCGACCCCGCTGTTATTATGTTTTTTTTACCTTGGCACTCGGTTGATTGATCCAATCATATTAATATGCAGTGGACAGATAATTATCAACGCTTTTTTAAGTATTCAAATATGAAAGTAATAACTGATGATGTTCATGGTTTTATCAATTAAAGGGAAAACATTGCCCGGGGGTATTGTTACACCTTTCAAGTTTGGTTTTAGGTCACACGATGCTCGAGTAACGACAAATTATTAATTTATTGGACAATTCGAAATTCCATGGCTGCATTCTTTCAACTTCATTGCATTCTTCGGTTTTATCGAACGGATCTATTTGTAAATAAGTTCAATTATTTTATTGAGGTATGAGAATTTGCCAAAAAAACAAATGACGTTTTAGAGATCAAATACAGCTAAATATAAATATAGCAATTTTTGTATGATGAAAGTGGTCTCATCGTCTATTGTATGATGGATAGCCAGGTTTTGACATTACGCATTCAAATAGGTGCATAATTACCAGCAGCTGTACGCAAAGCAGTAAGTAGTTACTTTTTTATTACGTTATCAAGTCAAGAAGCGACGAGTACTTACTCCATATAAATCATCGGTTCAGACATTTTCAATGAAACGATAAGTAACTCATGTTACAACATGCTGCCACCAAGTGTTTCCCAAGCCTTCCCGATGAAAAAATAAAATAAAAGCATAAATCAAATAAAGGTGCGTTCGTGTTGCGTTACAATGTTTGAAAGCGGCGCGGCGGAAGCGAACGCGACGTTCGAAAACCAGAGTTAAATCATAAATTACACTTTACAGTTCCCGCCAGGATCCAGTTACGTGCAGTTGTCACGTAATTACGATTATATCTCGAGATGTGACGATCTAATCGATATTCAGGGTGAGAACGATTACATCGAGTGTTAACTTGATTGTTTCGTTGGAAGAAAAAGTGCGTTTAGTGCGGATGAATAAATTATATGGGTCAGGAGTAAATGGCGCGTTAGCGGTTGCCTCTCGGCGCCGACGGTAATTGCAAATCTTCGTAAATAACATCTTACATGATATTATCGTAAACGTATTCACCTTAAATTTATGTTATTATCACTTGAGTATGGTAACTGTTGTTCGGTACGTGGGTACCCAGTAGCCTAATGATCTGGTAATTACTTGTTGAACGACGCAATTTCAGCTTGTAAGGTGTAAAAACTTCGGCGAAGCCTTAATCACGATAACGATGTCACATTATCGGCACACGCATCTGCAATACATCTTTCAAAGAACTATTTACCTCAATTACTCATAGGTGCACCCTATCTTTCCCTAGTGATGCATAAAAAACTGCAATTTGCCTATCAGTGCTTGGGTCACATAATAAACTTGGCTTAGACCCTCGCCAATGTTGCGAGACCTCCCGTGCGTCTCCCTTTCCTCTGATATCTGGGTTAAAGAGGGGAGCTGCGTGAGTGGTAAGGGGTCACAGGTTGCTGGCTGGATCTGAAAGGGTATGGAAGGCTTGAAGCTGCGAGGTCGTTAGCCTGGCGTTGATTGTTCGATGAGTGGTGCAATGACTCACTTGTGTATGTAAATATACGGGAAAAATATGTAGGGAAGATGGAGAGCTCATGATGGGAGCTTATTAAATTTGTTGAGGCTCTTGTTTGAAAGAAAACGGAGCGTACGATTTATTGGCTTGAAAATATGTTTAGATATACCATTGGTGTTTTAGTTGTGAAGAGGGAAATGCCATGGTAGTATTTATTTAGTCAAGAGTCCTACAGCGCGGTCGCTTGTTGGCTCTACCTTGAATTGTTTGCGATTCCTGTGTTTTATTTATAAAACTGAAATGCTTCTAAATTTTTAATGGAAACTGATTAATAATTATTTAAAAAAGCAAGACTATTTTACGTAAAGTTATGCGAAATTTTCTTAATATTCTGATTTTCTCAGTTATCCTTGGCCAAAATAAATCTTTTAATCCTGAATACAAATCATTTTCCAAATAAAAAAAACGTATCAGATACTAAAACAAAAAAGTATCAATACCATTCACATCCAAGTACGGAAATAGATCACATATAAGAAAACTACGTAAACCCTTCGAAACTAGAGCTGGCAACACAGCGGTATCCGTATTTCATTGCAATTACCTTACAATAGTTCTTTCTCGATAACTAACTGGGGAGTGCGTTCACTAGGTTACGCGTTCTCCCCCTAAGAGGGGGGCTCAACCCTTCTTTATATACGTGTACATAAGGCCTTATGTAGAACGCGGTGAAGTCAAATGTTGTTTCTGCAGTGATGGGTTGGATATGATATATGAGAACACGTTTAGTTTTATAAAACTAGGTTAGTTTTGTGTTACAGGCTCTGCAAACGGGAAAACGTGTGGATTACAACCTCATTCCTGTAGACTTCCTTAAGTTTTCATGTCTTTTTGGCTAACTAATTTTAAGCAATGTTGTTTTTTTATTCAAGAACATTTTTCTTTTAAGATCAATAAGCTTGATGGGCTCGGTACACAATGTCCCACTTTGGCAACACTTCAACATCTAAAGCTCTATTCGAACACAAAAGGTCCATCAAAGTAGTCAGTAATCCATCAAAGGACATTGAATTCAGAGTATCATTGTTACTATCTAAAAATAACCGTTACAAATTTAAATCACGTAATAACCAAACGTCAGAAATTAAAAGAAGACACAAATTTTAAAATTAGAACTATCAAAAGTTGAGTTTATAATTAAGGCGTAACTTTAAATAAAGAATCAACAACTGATACCAAATTTTCAAACTTAGAACGGCAAGAGAATGCATTAGTACAACAAAAGAGTAAGTCAACAAAGAGGTTTGATACGTATAGCTTTATAGATTGACGTTTGTAAATAGGTCGTATTTTCGCATTACATGCAACATGGGCACCATGAGGGCAGATTTGTAGGTTACGCGTGCAGGTGGCCTGCCCCACAGCGGGGCGGAGCACTTATCATATAACCTATGTGCCTCACACACGCACAAATGAAAATCTCGACCTAGGGGCTCTACTTGCTTGGAATTACGTAAAGTGCGTAACTGTGATGAGTCGTGTTTTGTTTTTAGTTCTTGCTTTTTACATGTTACATATTTTTACTGTAGACTTCATGTAGTGTTAGTTGAAATTATTTTTAAATTAATATGCTATTTCTGAAGTATTTTGCCATCTTTATATCATGGACATAGGCTATGATACTTTCTTAAATACCGACATAGCAACATTTTTAGCCAACATCATAATAAAGTCAACACTAAATTTTGTTCAAATTTGTATCAAGTAAATTGTATTTTGTGTTTCTTCGCGCATTATCAATCTAAACGAAATGAACACATTTTCCAAAACGAATATCGATAAACTTACAAACACCTCGAATACGAAAACAAAAGAAAAATTAAAAAGAAAACACTCAATACAAAGTTCCATATTCAAAACAGCGTGTAGAGTAAGCGTTGGCGTTGCTTTCAAACGCGTGCAGAATTAGATCTCTCTGACGTGACGTAGGGATATTTCACGCTGCATGCTCGCCGCGTGTCAGTGGGGAGTCTCTAATGAACTGTGTGAGCTAGTACCTAGATGATGCGTGCTTAAAACTATATAGACTATATAGAACTAGGTATTGGAAATAAATGTTCACGTTATGTTAAGAAGGGTTGGGGTGCTTTAATGTGTGCCCGTTTGAGGGTAAGGAGTAATTTGTAAGTGAAATGGTGTATTTATTCGAAATGCCGAGTTTTAAGACATATATCTCATGCTAGTTGACAGTATACAACGGACATGTTTAAAAAATATCAGTATGTATGAAATATCTTGTCGTTTTTACTCAGAATATAGTTTAAATTCATCAATGTGAGAACTATTTATCTAGCAATGGAATATTATTCACAAGCTAGAATCACTTTTACATAGAATCATTTTCTTAAAACATTGTTGCCCCAACATCCCCCGACCTCATTACAAGACCAAGAAAAACACTCGTTCTTAAATATATGTTTTAAATATGTGTTGAAAGCTCTTCAAGTCACCACACGGGGATGTGTTAAAGCACAGGCTATGCGTGAGCACGCGCGAATTAACCGCCACATTGCTTCTGAACGCACCCTTACTTGCGTAAGCATACGTCATTATAGTGCCAGTGCGAATGTTGTAACTTTAAAAATGATATTTAAATTTCGAATTTAGAATTGTAATGAAATGTTTTTCTTTTTTATTGAGATTGAATTTGTAATGTGCCACTGTTTGTGACTCTACTAGGTACTACTTTTGTAAGAGATTGATGCTTTGCATTAAGACTATTTTAGTTACTAAATAGTAAAGTTGAATAGGTTTAATGATATTGTCTAAATAAATTCCATTTACAAAATTAGATATAAACCTCGTTTAGATCCCTATCACTGCTACAATTTATTATATCTATCAAACGCATGAATTTGGTGGGAATAAAAGAGAGACAATAAAAATCTACAATGGCCATAATTTCACTTTCATTCCAAATAATATAATACCGAGTGCGCCCATGAAATATCTAAATATCAATAAATAACTGGGTCCGCGTCGGCCATAACTACAAAAACCCGATTTAATAATAATAAAACTGCATCGAGTTTTAGTTTCGTGTTGGATGCGTGGTAAGGGTGCATCGACGCACCCCTCACGCACACACGCACACAACAACACTTGTGATACGAAACTGGGCCGGGATTGGTTACTGGGGCTGCGCGTGTGTGCGTACCTGTTTGGTTGTAGAAAAGAGGTCGTGTAGATGTAGTTATTTATACCGAGTTCTAGGCTGTATGAATTAGTTGCGTGCATTGGGGTAGTCTTTACTAGGAAAAAGTATTGATTTGTTGCACAGTAGCCGCGTTTAATGCGGACTTTTGCAAGTAGATGATGATTTCTTGAAATAAATGTGGGGGCTTTCGAATCGAAATTTATTTGAGGCAATTCGATTCGTGCGGGCGACGCGCGGCGATAGAAATTTCCAGAACTGTGTAGTTTAAATATTCTAGGCGAGTGACACAGATTAAAAATAAAATGATTTTAAATTAATCTAGACCGGTCCGCCATTTTTCAATGACAATGGTACATCCAAAATGGCGGTATTATATTCTCTTTACCGAGTGTTATTTTAATAGATTATTATGCAGACGTGAAAACCGGTCTATAGCAAGCAACGGTCCTTTGTAAATACATCATTGAGCAGAGCTTTAATATTTAAAGTTTTTATTATCAACCAACAATAAGGGTTTTATTCTTGATGCCGTATACAACGGTCATGTTTGAAACGCTTTAATTTGCTTTACTATATTATTTGAAAAGATTTATTCCGTCACGTAGTGTGTATGAAAGTAACTAGATATTTTATTTTGATTTTATTCAAATTTGAATTTTGTTTCGATTTTAGAAGCAGAATGGATGACGCCTTTGCCAAACAATTTAGACTCTGGCATTATTTATTGAAATACCTGTCTATTTTATCCTATTTTAAATGAAATTGAGTCCTTTTAATGGGAAAGCTAGTCTACAAATATTTTCTAAAATGAGCGAAATATTTTTCAGAAACAAAAGCTCGTCTAATGCACTGTTAGTAAAATAGCGGGAAACGTAAAAAACTATTTGTAAATATGTTTGCTTTGAGCTTTGAGTTAGAATACGAAATGGCTTGTTTTATTCTAACAAAGGATTCGTTTTCATTCACATTTGCTGGTGTTACAATATATTTTATACTGGGTTTTGAATTTTTATATTTAAAAAACAGACTAGAAAATAATACAGGTTGTTTTCGTTTATACCTAACTTGTGTTTAGTTATTTTTGAGTATTGTATTGCCAGTAATTCTGTATTTAATGTTTGCAAGAATAACGTTGATTTTCTGCAACTGGCAACCTAAATACAGTTATATTTATAAAGATAACTTGACATAAACATGCGTCTGAGCTGCATCCTGTTTGTTTTTGTGAACAACGTAATTCTGCCGTTACCAGAAAATCAACATGTATTTGTTATGCAACTGTGAACTTTAACGCATTGGAATAAGTATTAGGGCTAAGCTAGAGTTTGAAGAGTAAGGACATAGAGACGCATAAACGATTTGTCGCTTTCATTAGTGTTAGATACGTTGCGTTTAACTTAAAACTGACATAAAAACTCAACGTTTAAATCTTCGGGCCGTTAACATTCAAATCCACAGCCATAGACAACAAAATTTCAAGTCAAGTCTAAGGCAACTTGTATACAGCTTGATAAAAAAACAATTACGCAAGCCGACTCCTGTTAGGCTCCACGTAATAGTTCGGAGCATGCAAGATGCATCATTAACGAGTCGATTCGTCCTGCCCGTTACATCAGCTGATAGCACAAAAAGCTCGGCCTAACATCTGCCGGCCCAGAGGCCGTGAATCACCGGTCCTTGGCGCGTGCCGCTTCGAAAAAAAAGTAAAAAAAAATCAAAAGTGTAAACTCCCGCCGACCGTTATAATCGCCGCGCCTGTGGGTGGACTCTTCGACCGAGTTTGAAAATCGAACTTTTTTTTATTCTTTTCTTCTCCCATTAATTGGGAACGGATAATACCAGTATTGAATAACTTTTATGGCCTTCTACAACATTATTAATTTAGTACAATTAGTTTTATTCGTATCGTTATAGTTTTGTTTACGAGTATCATATCATATCATGAATTAAAGATAAATGAACCTTGTTTTTGGGCACAGAAATTACAATAGCGCTATATAACCATAAATATTCATTGTTTGTCAACCAATATTAGTTTTATATGAAACTAAATTACAATAGAACAAAGTTTTGCCGTAAATCCTAAGCTTAATAAACTCAAGTTTTTCGATATTTTTATGATAAAACAGAAATTGCTTTCGCAGCAATAAATTCACTTTAATTTCAAGATGGCGACGTATTCTCGGGCTATTACCTACTCTGAGAAAAAATACTGTTGGAGTAAATGTATGAATATTCGAAAACAAAAAAGGCCATTAAAATGTGCGATAAACCGGCTGTGATTTATCGGTAAGTTTCTCAGTAATGTTTATTGTACATTTGTTTGCGAAAAAATACTGGAAAATACTATTATGTGAGACAGTTTAGGGGTCGATTCTTAAACCCGTGGTACGCTATTATGGTGTCGTTCGTAAAATTTTCTAGCTACTTATTAAGTAAAATAACTACGCCTAGCATTTTAACGTAATTTAATACTATTTCTGTAAAAGCTTATCTAATGTATAATAGATTTATGAATGAAATAAACAAGTCTAATCTAAATTCTAATAAAATATTACGAGCAAAAGGGAAAGGCCGGTGAACATAAATTTGCCTTTTACACAAAAGAAAAACTACCACTTAAATAAAACGAAAAAGCATCTCGATGTCAGCTATTTATCTTAACTAATTCGTTTGTCTAGGTACAGAACTGGCTGGCCGATACATTTTTATGGAGAATGACGTCATCGGCGCAAATAAGTGTTCAAATGAATCACTTGTAGTAACATGTGATTTCAATGGTGTCATTAATATTGTTTTTGCTTATCATATGTATGTATAACAAAGGAGATTTTTTTGTTACTGTTCTTGATTTTACAAAGGTTTGTGCAGATGTTTACGAGGCAAATAAATTTGTTACGCATGTACGCGGTATTTGAAATATATATGTGGTATGAACTGTACTTTGTATAGTATGCAAAGAATACTCTATTTAGAAAGATACACGTGACACTGATCGGTTCCTTACTTAGACTGACATTACAGAGCTACATCTTAAATCAATCTACGTCTACGTCCTAAAATGACAGTTCAACTTCTCTGTAACTTACCAATATAACTCTCATATGAGAAAGAAAACAAATCAGAAACAACAACTACAACAAAAGCATAGTTTTTAATTAAATTTCACATCAAAAATGCTCTAAAACCAAAACCCAACTAACTAAGACGTGTGAAAACGATAGCATCAGGTGTGATCAGCTTTCGGTGGCGTTTAACGGAACCCTCGCTAACACCTCTGCCGGTTTACAAGGGGAGTGGACACCAACGGGTTATTACTAATGAGCTTTTAAATCATATACTGGCCCATTACCGAATATTGCTTTCGTAATACTTGTTTTTGAATCCTCGTTTTAATGTTACTGATACATTTGCTGGCAGTTCCCGATGATTTTAGGAAGTAGTAAGGGAAGTTGAAGATTTGAGCTGATATAAAAAGGCTTAGTCCTAAAGATTTTAGGGATTCACGGCATTTGATAGGATTGTTTTTTTTTTTGGAAAGTAACCTTACGTGAAATAGCCAGTATTTTCTTTTATTGAGAAAAACGGAACTCTACATTTTTGTTCAAGTTGTTCTGTGATGTTTTAGTACTGTGGTCGATGTGGGCTAGTCCCTTAATAAATAAATACTATAATGCTGACATGTGTAAATTTCCAATGAAATAAATATAGGTATGTATATTATTATAGTGCGGATACATTATCCAATCCGATAACAAGTCGATCACGAAGCAACACCTTGTACCGCACAATAGGTACGATCTGATAAAAGGTAGAGGCGTTTGCGCATGCGCGAGCGGCGCGCTGCGATTGGAGCGCCCCGCTCCTGCGCACATCTGCCGCGCACGTTGACGCGTGCCAACGTCGCCGGCGTACTACGCTGCACTATATAAATAATACTTTAAAGTTTTACAATAAAAAAAGAAAGACCGGTGTCCAAATAATGTTTGGAACAGCTGAATTTTTGTTGTTTTTTTTTTGGCTCATAGTTACTGGTCGATGTCACCTTCTGTTTGATTGTTGATAAAGTTTTTGTATGGATCTATTATTTAATTTATTTGATAATGTGAAAAAACACATTTCATTCAATTTCTTAGAGGTAGATTTGGCAGTTAGGAAACCATGGCTCTACGATATGACTCTACCTCATTTTTTTATTACGGCACTGCTATGTAACCTTTTAAGTATTTTATCTTATTCAATATCATCCCAATGGTCTATTTGTTACAAAGAATAACACGACCATATCCATTAAAACACACTTTTAAAGCCAACCTGTCTCTCAACTTAAAGATAATAAAAGAATTGCATAAAACTAGTACTTTAAAGCTATTATTGGTCTCATACAGATAATACAAAAGTCATACAAAGTTGCACTTTTATTAACACGTCCAGGTGCCTATTTATATAGCAATTAACGTAAAGGAGCCCGATGGTGCTTATTAATTAATATCCCATTAAAATATTCGAAAACTATAATTTAGTGCTATTAAATGTAATCGGGTGTTTATTTACGATATAAGTACTTGTAATAAAATATTGAATAATAATTATGCCTCATATTTTCTTGGAAGGGAATGAGTACCTTTCAATATTTACAGACTGATTGGCACCTTAAATGCACATGGTTGATAATCAAAATAATTGTAATATTTTATTAAAATAATAGTGCTACTGGACACCAAGTTGTGTGCGTCGTTTCTTCTATTAGAAGCTGTGATAGCCTAGTGGTAAGATCATAGGACTACCAAGTCAGATTACTGTCCCATCGGGCTATGAGAGTAAAGGAACAGAAAGTGCACACGCTTGTGCACTATAATATATCCTATATAGCTGGCTGGTGTCATAGCAACACTAGCCGATGTGGCCGAAATCGGTTAGAAGAGATTATTATTCTACGAATATAGAATCTGAACTGTATAGTAGTTTTTACCGCTAGAGCAGAAGTATCAGTAGATTTTTTTTAGTCATCAGATCAGATGACAGAGCAAACGATCACACAGTCGGTCAGTTAGCCAAATTTCGCTAACAAAACCTAACGGCACAAAAAGACGAAGTAGTTTCAAATGATCTTTATAAATCGTTCTAGCTTTTAATTGTAATGAACCTTGAGAAAGTCTATAAATTAAGTTCAGTTCCAGTACCCATGTTAGAAGTTAGGCAGTTGTTTGAAATAGGCCGCCTGCGAAACTACCGCCATTATTGTAAGTAGTGCGAACTTAAAAAAAGGTTTTATTTTACTGTGTCACGTTTCGTTACGATTTATCGAGTAGTAATTTAAGTGAGCTAGTTGTTTAAAGTAATGATTTAGAATTTCTGTTTGTAAAAAAAAAATGTGAAAATTGCAACAAACTGACGCTACCAACGGACGGATAAGGTCACGAAGAGCTATGCACCATGCATAGTTCTTCGTGACCGTATTATAGATATTGAAGCTGTGATAGCTTAGTGGCGAGACCGTAGGACTGCTAAGTCAGAGGTCTTGAGTTCGATCCCCACGGCGCGCACCGACTTTTCGAATGTTGTGTGCGTTTAAGAAACAAATATCACAGCTTCCGTGTTTCGGAAGGCACGTAAAAATGTGGGTCCTGCGCCTGATCTCTCTCCGGTCGTGTCGGATTACCGTCCCATCGGGCTATGAGAGTAAAGGAATAGAGAGTGCACCTGTGTTTGCGCACACGCTTGTGCACTATAATATGTCCTGCGTAGCTGGCTGGTGTCATAGTAACACTGGCCGCCGTGGCCGAAATCGGTCGGACCGCTATTATAGATATTAGAGAATATGCATATATATCAACTTTTAAAAAGAAGCTTAAAACATTTTGATTTTATTTAGGACAGTAACCGACAAATATATCTAAAATACAGTTACCTTACATAAAGTTTTTGTGTAGCTCGGCCTAAACATAATTCAGGCTTTACATTCAACTTTAAAGGAGTAAAAACACCTCTAGCTCGGAACCGTTCCACCATTATGAGCAAAATAAGTTATCATCAAAAAACAATAAGCTTTAGTCTTCCCTTAATCTTGTACCTCCAGGTCTTATTTCAGTTATTATGGTCCTATAAAAGGTATTTCTCGGCAACTCTAGTCCTTATTCAAAGTAGGCTTTAAATAAACGTAATTCCTGGACTCGTTTGAAGGTGGAGCCTCCCCGAGAAAGCTTTACGGTGCTTGTTTTAAAACTAATTTGCTAAAGTTACTTCACAGCCGGTAACTTATAATCGTAAATTAAGTCAAGTACGTTTCTCGCTTCGCACTTTCTTTGGTAAAAACTTTTTTTCGGTTACCGTTGTTCGAAAAAAAGTATTCGACCAATTTCACTAGCTACTTTTGTTGGTATAGCTTTTTAATAAGAAGATAAAGCCTTGATTATGTTGACTTCTTTATTTATTTCGGTGTAAATTTACAATTTTAGTCTCAAGGCCGATTGTTTGGAGAGCGTGGAAAGTAAAAGGTTTTTGAAAATATGTTCAGTAATTTTAGGTAATTATTTTGTTGGAAAATTTTACTTTTGTGGACCGTCTGGTATAAGTCCAGGTAAAAACTCAATGAAAATCCTAATATGAATTAATGATCATTGTCAAAAAAATCCATCTCCACATTACATGTAAGTCTTTAATACTTATATAAACTGAAGTATAAAACATTATTGGATCATTAGCAGGCGACAGTGACCGAGCTTCCGAGATAATCACTTGTCGACTTGCGAATTTTAATTTTACATCTGACAGACTTTATTCGCATTTTTGTCGTTAAAACACAATATGACGCCATCATGAAAAATAAAAGAACAACGTTCTTAATTCATATTTAAATATAGAAGGAATACTTGTGGCTTTATACTGGTCGTTTATTATGAGTTTTTTTCTTATACTAATGTTATGATGGTGATGATTTGATTTGTACTATAGTTTGTTTGTTACCTCTTAACGCTAAAACTGATTGACCCCTTTTGATAAAAAGTTTGAACTTGTTTTATAGACTATTCCTAATGACATTGCAAGCTTACAGTAGATTTTCTTACTAGTACAGTATGTTTTCATGGACAAAACATAAAGACTAATAGCTCAATTACTTTGAAATTATTTTTTGCAAAAATTTTGGAATTTGCGTGAAGATTATCATGTTAATTGATTTAGGTGCACCCTGATAATTGTTTAGAGGTTCACCAATTCCTATTACTCGTTTATTAAAGGGTAGTGCTCTGAAAATTTATACCTTTACGTCATTTGGGTGCAGTTATTTTACCTTTAGACTTAAAATAGCAATATAATTATCATATTTTCCCATTTCGATAACACTATTTATTTGATAAATTTCAATGCTTATTGCATTACTTATAATAAGTTTTGAAACTGCATAAAAAAACATACTTTCAGTTGAAAGACTTAATTTAAAGTAATTATTTTGTCTCATCTCCTTTAAATTTTCCAGAAAATCTAAAGAAAACCTAGTTTCATTTCTCTAATGGCGAGAGCTAAAAAGTCCTATATTTAGAATACAGCAAACTACGAAGTTTCTTTAATATATGCGACCTAATTATAAAGACAAGACATCATCAAAACCTTGGTATCCAAAGCCCGAAGTATGCGAATGCTCTTTACACGGGCTATTAATCCCGCTGTTATATTTTCATTGCTATTTTATGTTAATAAGCTTATTTTTCTGCTTTGTTTTGAATTGACGATTTTTCTTTTGATTTATGAAGCTTAATGATCATTATTTTATGTATATGAATGAATATACCTAACTATAAAATGGCCGAAATATAAGGCGTGAAAATTCGAAAAGTAAACCTACTATTACAATTATTTACAATGTTTTTTTCCTTGTACTAAATGTCAAAAGTCTTGGATTATACCAGTGTTGTAACAGAGTATTCAATATTTAAATTCCTATTTGTGTTGAATGACATGCGCCACTTTACGTGTCGCATCACATATTAGACCGGCCGCCATCTTGTCGAGATACGTTCACAAGATGTCCGCCACTCCATCGTATAAATTAATGCAAATGACTTGACAAGGCGACAACGAGGTATTTGCGTCATTCGCAAATCTATTCAACACATTTTTTTTATGAAATTTATCTGAATCCGAATGTATAAAATATTGTATTGAAATCGACGTGTTTTTTGAATTGAATTCTTGTGGAGTACGTGTAAAATGGCTTAGTCTTAAGTCATCGATAATAGTAAGATCGATTGTAATGTAATACAGCTTGTTTAAAACATTAAGTAGCTATTTATTTGGTATGAAACTCTGAAACTAAATTCGTTATTCGTCGCTAAATGCTTTATGTTCGCCATTACACGAAGTTTATATTTATGTTGTGTTATGCACATTCCTTATTGGAGTAATGAACCATATCTGACATGTATATAAATACTATTGTAGGTTGTCTACGGAGGTTTATATTGACAATGTCTTAATAAACGTCAATATCGATTTCTTTACAAAAAAAGCCAAGCTAATTCCTTAGATCTTCACCTGCCTAAAAAATAAAAATCTACGATTTGCTCAAATGTAGAGCTTAAAGCCTTGCGGAAGGGAGCGTTCTAATAACGCCAAACAATTACCATTTCCTATAACTGCAATACAAAAAGTCATGAAAAAAAAACTTCTTAGATCTTCAATTGTTTTCCATATTTGACAACCTACCCTTTCCCTAAATGTAGAGTTCGAAGCACCCGCGAAGGGTAACATTTCAATTAACATCTAACAATTAATTTTCATTGTGTAGTTTCCTTTAAAAAGTTTTTCATACATTATAAGGCTACATAAGGCTGTTTTCCCACTCACCTTCTTTTCGGTCAGTTTCTCGCACCGTCGCTGCTTGCATATCTGATGCGACTTGTCGTTGCGACACGGCGCGCAGTCCCCGCAGTTATCCTTCCTCTGGCACCCGATACACTCGCCGCAACGCTTTCGTTTCTTCTTAGTCTGCGATCGAAAGTACTGTTTATTATTAAAATCAGTTTCTATAGAGAATATTGTTTATAGAATAGGATGAAAATATAGTGAAATGAAAGAAAGATTTGAAATAGGTAAAAGAATTGGATTGGTTTCGACTTCACCATTTAAAACAAAGTTGCCATTTTTAGTTGCGGTTCACTTACGACAAGCGTTTAGTTTAGTATAATTTGGATTATTATTTTAAGTCCAAATTAAATTAAGCATTTTAATATATACCAAGAAACGTCTCAGAACTCTTCATTAAGTCATATTTTACAGTTACACCACATATCTGATCGCATTCCCGTTGGTTGCGTGTGCGATTCATTCACGAACCGTTGCAAACATTGGCGAAAACATGTACCAAACATTTGGCAAACATCCTTCACACAGCTATATCCACAAATAGTGAGGTAAAAAGAGAGAAGAATATGACAAATGTTTGATGTAGAGCGCTCAAAATAAAGGACGTAGCAATTACTGACCAGACAATAATTTCGGAGAATTTCGCGTTTGTAATGACTCGTCTCGGTTCTGCGCTTACGCATTGAATCGTATCAATCTCATTCTATAGAATTACTACTTACTTTTTCAACAGTTATAGAGTCTTCGACCATAAGACCAAGTACCGAGTAAACTGTTAAAGGTATATGTTATTTTATTGGTACATACCACGGGACGGTACCAATTTTATTTCGCACATAAATTACCTTTAATCTAACTTGGCAATGCAATTTAAATTACGTTACGACGCGAATTAATTCACTACAATAAAAAATGTAACAGCTGTGATATGGTAAGAAGAGCGACCGCCATTATTTGGTGCAATTTCATTCGTGCAACGTTCGTGCTATCTCGGCTCGTAATCGGAACCAACCGATTGTGGAACCGACAAACAGCTGACGATTATTTAAATATGAAATTCTATTCAAATTCGTTCGGAAACGCTTGTTTAGACGATAATCTTAAAAAAAAAACACGTTTTTATTCTGTAAGTAATACTGGCCATGGCAGTCAGTAATTAATACTTTTGTCAATTTGGGTAACTTTGAACATTTTTTACAATATTCGTGATTTTAAAACTAGTTTTATTTTTATTACCCTTATTTTTAATTAATAAATTGTGTCCTTTTGACCTAGTTTTTTAGTCTAATGCAATAAATTTACAGGTAAAACTACAAAACTATCCAGAATTTGCCTTTAAACTCAAATTCAAAGTTATCCTGATTTTTGGGTAGCTTTGAACAAAATTTTTTGAACAGGTAAAATTCCCAAATATTTTAAGATCTGGGTAAAAGACCAGGGAGTAGTACTTCTTCAGTAGAAGAAGGGTATTTTTGTCATAAAAATCCCAATCTATTCATATGACATGAATCGTGACATATAAATATTATAGTCAACTTGGTGTTGACCTGAATCAAGGACGACGTTATATTGCGATTTCAAAACAGAGCAACAATTCTTGTCACAACTTTACCACGAAAAAACGCGGGAATCTACCAAATTATAACATTGACAGTTACTTTTTTTCGTAACTTAACAAAATACGTTTTTTGCCATCTGTTTTACGCAGGAATAATATTGCAACGCCAACAAATTTCATATAATAAAATAATAAATACTTTCACAACTTTGTTCAAAGTTAGACCGCTGTTCAAAGTTACCCAAATTGACTGTACGTTAAACAATTATTTTTCTATTTGTATTCCATATTCAAAATAATAAACCCGCTTAGAACAAGATAGTTAAAAAACCACATTTATGTTTAATTGCTAACAACTTGTAACAAAAAACTTAGTCCTATCTATTAGCACCTAAGAAATATTCTAATCGCCCGCTCATCCTGCAGATGTTTGTTTTTACATTTTAATTAAGCCGACTGGCATAACGCAAGCATGCCTTTGCTTTGTAAAGTAACCTTTATACTTTATGATCCACGCAACATGCACTAGGCAAACAGATGTAATTCGCACCTATTCGTTAACAATATTGTAAGTGCTTACGAAAAGAGCAATAAATAACCTATATTACATATTTTCCATAATAATTAAAGTACCATCTCTAATTACAGGAATAATTTTATTAAATCATAGACACTAAGCAATTACGTTCTAAATACAATTCAAATAACTTAACTGTATTGAGAAATATTTAAATGACATTAAATTCAAAATGGCGGTGTAACTTACTATCGAAACAGAGATATTTCTCATAAGTAACTACGAAAATGACTCGAAAATGGAGGGAAACGAAATTTACGTCATAATCTATGCCGAAAAGCTATATATTATCAGAATATAGCAGTTTCCCGCCTTTCTTAATGTTTGCGAGTATTTCTAGGAACTTTCTGGATTTCCCTGTTTGACTCATTCGCTTAATGACTAATGGCGTTAGACAAAGGAAAATGTAATCTATTTTCTAGTTCATAGAGATTAAATTTAATTTACGTCGAAATTGTTTTACGTGTAAGTTTTTATTGCAAAAATATGTATATTATTTTATTCCGATAAGAACTAAAATAAGGAAAATAGTTATAATTGTTATTTAGAAGTCGCATATTATGTCAATCTTGTATTTGTTTTTGTAGACATATTTTTCAGTTATTTAACTATTCGAATATCGTTATAAAAGTGTATGAAAGCACTGATATTATATTTATTCAGATATCCATCAATAATAAGTCAAAGGCAGCTGAACTAAATCAATTAAATCATCAAATACTTTAGCCGAGTCATCGCGTCAATTAAAAATTACTCGATTACTCGATTTCAAATCGATAGTCTAATAACTATCTTATCGATTTGACAGGAATTAATGGAATGTGCTTTTATAATTTATATTATCCATCAGCCAAAGGTGTTTTAAAAGTAATAAAAAACTCCAAGTACTTGAAATTCTCGCGTGAATTTGCCGTATCCGTCCAATTAGGGCATGCCTTTATGACTAATGACCATTAGACCATTTAATTGATAAAAAGGAACAATTATTATTTGAAAAAAAAATGATTCAGCTGCAAACATTCGATTTTAACTATTGCGGTACTAAGTATTTATGGCACCATAATTCACTATAGCAACATTCGTTACTGATTATCGTATACTACGAGTACGTGTAGTATCGAGTAATAGAGGCGCATCTCTAATAATTAGTCTCTATTCTAGGGACAGCTGCGCGCAAGCAAAGGTGTTCGTTATTAGACTAGGAAACGCTGACATTTATTGCGCAAAGAATGTCGTCAAAGTCAGACTTGAAAGTTCTTAGCAGTTAGATACGTTTTTACAACAAACTGTTGCTCCACCAATTATAAGGAATTATAGAAATATGTTCGGCTAATGGTCTCATACACATGTTAGAAACACTTATAGAAGCGTTGTTATGTTTTATTATTATAGATAATTCTACACGCATTATTTATTATGGACATAACAACGTAACGACTTCTAAATAAATAAAAGAACGCTCATTTGTTTCGACGCGATGATTTCATTAAGCAAATGTCAGTGTACTGTACTGTGTCACTAAACAAAGGAAACACGTCAAATGTACAAAAACTAAGGCCGTACCTATCGAGTTAATGATTTACACTTAACAAGTAATGGTAAAGCCACAAAACGAGCCACAATTAAAACGTACAAACTCCGTTAAAATCGAGGGCTTTTCAAAACTGCCGACTAATTGCATTCGCTGTTAAATTTCGAAGTCATAAAATTTTCTAAGCAGGACACGCGTAAATCGCCCGACTTTAATTTGTGTTTTAAACGAGAGAGGAAGTTAATTTATTGGCGGAGCAAGAGAATCGGCTAACTATTAAATTTATAGCCGCGAAGACAAGGAGTTCGGCCATTTCGAAACTCAAGACCGAGAATAAAAACTGCTCCGAGAATAATAAAAGGTGGAATTACGGGAAAAGTTTCTCTTTTTCGGGTTCTCTCGAATATCCACTTTCGGAGCGTGTAGCTGAATGAAAATTCTGAGAATTCTTATATCTTTCGTGGAATATACAGTGGGCTTTTCGCGATTCCCCGGCGTCTTGTTTACGCAATTCGCCAATTCGTGGGAAGGGAGATTAGTTGTCGTTCCGATTTTATTGTGTTGCTTTCCAACTTGCCTACGTTTTGTATTACATATCGTTTTCTTTGCATTTGTGGTAGCTAAATTAATGACTTATGAAAGTTACTGGAGTATTATTTGGTGAAGTCGAAACTCTTAGGGGCGTTATATTAATTATAATTATCTATCTTATAACTAGAAAAAGTAAAAATTTGAGATGCTAACCTGCTTCTCACTGGAGATGTCGTCCATCTCCATCGGTCCCGTGGCCATGGGCGGCGCGCCGTGCATCGGCGACTTGAACCCTGCCGTGGACGACACGGCCGCGACCTGCCCGCTACTCTCAGACCCTACTTCCATGTTAGACCCGTCAGATTCCGTACTATTCGCGCGCATTTTCCGTCTCTCCTTCTTCCTAAAGTCCGATCTTGTTGGTGACGTGCCGTTTCCAAAACCATTCGTCTTTTTCTCATAACTGTTATCAATCAACATCGGATTCTGGAAATTACTATGGTGAAGTCCGTTCGGCGTATACTTGTCTTGTAGCGCTTTGACATCAAAAGGCTCGTTTTTCAACACATGAACCACGGTCGGACTTTGTATGTTCTGTAATAAGCTTCCGTTCTGATGTAGGAGCGTTCCGTTTTGGTGTAAGATGCCGTTTTGCGTCGGATACGCGTTTATCGTGGCAATGTTTGGTTGATATAGCTGTATGTGCCGGTCGTCGATGTACGCTTGTCCGGCCGGCGCCAGCTCTCTCGCCTGCAAGGGCGCTGGCACGATAGGGAAGCTCCTGGCATTGACTGCCGTTAAAGTATGGAATGTTGTGGCATTTACAGGCGATAATGTTGTCAGGGTGGTCGACAACGGCGTTACTTGCGCCAGCGTGGTGAGATGCGCCGGCGAAGACGGCGTCGTGAGTTGCGTGAGCTGGGTTAACTGACTAGGGCTCGCGCTCGGTGTGGGGCTCGCCGTGACGGGCACCGGGGTCACGCTAGGCAGACCCGTCTCAGGTATCACCGAAGTTTCTGGAAATGTTTGGAACTGGCTCTGGAAGGACGGCAGCTTGTTGGTGATAGGCTGCAACGTCATGGGCTGGTAGTCCAGTGCCGCCGAAAAGCCAGCCCGTAGAATAGAGTCCTTGGAATGCACCGTGATGGGCATGGATTCCCAGGGCCGGTACTGCGGCTGGCTGACGATGACCGTGTCGCCGCTGCGCTCGTAGTACTCCCAGGCGGGGTCGAGAAGCCGCGTGTCGGCTGTCAGGATCCGCTGCTCGTTCTCCATGTCGCCGAAGGAGGAGAACGGCGGTAGGTATGCGCTGTCAGCGCTGGCCTGGCTGCGGAGCGCGTCGCTCATGACGCCCTCCCGCGGCGGAGCCTCATGGCGTCCAACGCCATAAACTCTTACAAAAATAAGCTCTAAGTCTATTGTTGTACTGAACACTCGGAACTGCACTGGAACTCACAATTTGTACTCTGCGACGTGGCTGCTTCACAACGTTCTGTATTCTATATAGCAGTTAATGTTACGGTTATACGGCACACTGGTTTACACTAAAACTAATCACAATATCTTCGTTATCCGACTAAGAAATAAATATCAAAATCCTTAATAAGAGGCAGTTGAACTTACACGAACTCTTAAAGTCTAAGGGTTTATAAAATCTTTGGCTGACTTTTTACAAAATGCTCGAGGACTCGGGTCGTATTATACTTTTTAACGATCGATAAAATATTTGTGCACTCGTTTAACGATTTCTATTATTTTGGAACGTTTAAATACTGGTCGTTGGTTGATTAACTTCGCTCGTTCAAGGCTTTTTTCTTTATTGTAAATACCGATCACTTCAGACTTAAATTAATTTGTACTGTTTGGGAGTTAGCGTATACTATTTACGATTTAGATTCGTTAAAAGGTTAAAAAAATAGTGCTTATATTTAGATTTTCGAAACGAAAGATATGACTGGAGGCTTTGGTTTGTGGGTTTCGTGTGTTTTGGTTGTCGTGTATCAGCTGCGGCGCATGAGGCGATGTGGGGGCCGGTTACCCGCGCGGCCGGCACCAATCTGCGAACAACAACACAACATTACATCTCTAACTTACCAACACACATTTCCAAAACACTGAAAAAGACTTCTCTTATAACTATAAGCGAATGATGTAAATTGAACAGGGAAGAATATAGGGAGGTAAGAAATTTCACAAGTTATGGGCAGGCCTCGACATGTTTACTGCGAGCGGGACGCGCATGCGCGAGATTCTGTTTTGAATAGCCCGTGAATCGATGCAATGGCGCGAATAACCTATACTTCATAACAATTCCCATAAAAACAATAAGTCACCAATTAATATAATTAATAATATCTAACGTTATTATCTACGAACATGCTCTTTAGTTCCTCAAAAAAGAGTTTGTATATCAAATCTATGATACAATAAGTGCTAAAGACTCGTAATTATCCAAAGAAGGGTAATTCTGTAACTTTTTTAAAACCAAACATTTCGTGTCGTACTTGCGAGTATAAACATATTATTCAGGTACAAATACCACATTAAATAGTTAAATTCTCTCAGGGCCACACATCTTACATCTTACTAGATAAACAGCAACACCTCATCCCAACTAACATTAGCGAATCGTTTGCAACGTTAATGTGCGTTGATAAAACCGTCGGTGCGCGATAATCACGTTGTCATATGCCGGTAACATTTCGCAGCTGTGACGTCATACCCCGCACCCCTTTAACCTGACCCCGATACCGTGCGTGCAAGCTTGTGCAAGAAACAACAAGATAAATGTAGCTTTTTTTCTAATGTGTCAAATCTTGGGAAAGTTTTGAAAATGTTGCGTAATAACCCTGCACTTAATGTATTGAAAAAAAAAAAGAATTCTGTGGTTGATTTTAAAAGGAGAATTTGTAAATGGAATGTAATTGAATTGAACTTTATCGTGTTCATTTATTTATTCAAAATTTAAAGGGAAATAATTGTTAAATAAACTGTTTTTAATTAATCCGAAAATGTAGCCTTTATAAAAATTATGTACAAAAACATTGATATTACTAGTAATAGTTCCAGTATCCATTTATAACTTCGCTTACAACTTTTCTTTGTACTTTTGACAACATAATATGAGAACTACCAAATGTCTATGGAACAACAATAAAGTGCGAGCTTTTATAACCCGTCCAATTTCGGGAGTCTTAAACATTCGACAAGTTAATATATTTTCGTGTCTATTTAATTTGGTGGTGTTATAATACGGGTGTAAACAATATCTATAAATAGAAGGGTACGGCAATAGTGCCTAATGCTACGCTCTATTTCGGTTACACTATTTTAGGGCGTACTATTTTTGAAATGTTTCAATTTAAAACTGTCTATTCCTACTGATCGAGATTCGATGAGACATAATTTTAGAATGCATATTTTTGGAATTTATTTTTAATTGTTTGTAAAAATAGGTTTGGTATTTTTAGGTTTTAATATTTTATCAAGCTATTTATCCTGTTCGGTTATTAATTAAGGATCGTTTAATTTTGAATTGTTTTTTTTTTAAGATAATGTACTGCTAAATAAATTAATGCACACCCAAAATTGGCGTGAATATAATTATAATATTAAAATGTATAGGCAAGTATCACCTGTGTTTCAAATATAGAACAAGAGTGCGCATCGAGATTGATTGGAACTTCATTAGCAGTATTATGACGTCAAGCCGTTGTTATAATTGAACCAAAGATATTTTTATATCAATTTGAAAATAGAAACAATCTATGTCACGTCACGTGAATGAGTTCGGTATTCGAATTCTAAATTTATTTTTTATTTTCGTCTGCTATTTTTAATGGTTTTAAAAATAAATTTGTTTTATTGTGACGTGCCAGTTGTAATGTGTAAAAAATAAATAAAGGAACCAGCTCTATAATGTGTAAAAATGAGTAATTTTGTAAAGTATGAGTAGTTTTGTAAATCCGTGTGGTGTCCGGATATAATCCGTGTGGTGTCCGGATATAAAGAATAGCGCCACCCCATATCCTCCACTGGGTGTCGTAAAAGGCGACTAATGGACCTTAAGACCTAGTGCACTGTACCAAGCACCTTGGGTCACCCGAATGGTGGTGGGTAAACCACCAACAATCGCATTCCCAAAGAGGGTTAGTGTCAGGCAGGCGGCCGACTATAAAACCATAGCCAAATCCATTAGCAACATGTTTATAAAAAAACATGTTGCGCCGACCCCAAGTAAAATGGGATAAGGGCAGGAAGATGATGATGATGAGTAGTTTTGTAAATAAGAAATTTTAAAAAAATACCTACAAGCTTATGTTATCGTTTTCGTCGCTATTTATCAATTAAAATAAATAATGAGCTCATTCTTTAAAAAGTTTCGGATTCATTCTTAAGATTTTGATTATAACAACATTTTATTTCGCCTCTCTATACCAGGAAACCAATGAAAAGCTTATTAAATTATTGATTAAATGTTCTCATTATAAAAGTTTCCGTATCGAAGTAAGTTGTAAAGGCTACGCATCAAAAGAAATGCCTTTTGTTTCGTGCACAAAGCGGGAGTAAATTGCAACTTGCTTGTTTCGACTTTTTCGCCTCCCCTCAAGTACTTAGTTGTATTTTCCTGTGGGACTCACAATTTTATGTTTCGTTACCTATCTACGTTAAATTAATGGACTTCAGTTTTATTTCATGATGATTAGAGGAATCTAATTACTTAATTTTGTTTTAATTTAGGCTGAATATGGAAAGAGAGATTCCTATTGACATTAAAAAACTCAATGTTGTACATGCATACTATTGGACTATATTATAGCACACGCATTCGATATGTGAATTAAAAAGAGATTTTCCATGTCGAAAGAAGATTTATTGACATTGGAATACTCATAAAAGGAATTCCGTCTACAAGCAACTTTAAAAATCATTCCGCATTACATCACCGTCACTACAAAACGTCTCGACTAGTAATCACAGGCGAAACTCTTTGTAGACGCGCACAAAGAGCGTTTCTCGAAAAAAAAAATTAAAAAGCTCACTTCAGAGCGCGAGCAGGCGCGTGTGTGTACGGTAACACACGCGTGTGTGTCCGTGTGCAAGGATCGTGTGGGTGTGTGCGTGCGCGGGCGTGTGTGGGTGCGCGATAGTATCTGGGTCTGGGTTGTCAAGGGCAACCGTACAACCGCTGCAGCGAAAGCATTGCGCTTTCAGCGTTCGCCTGCAATTATACGGAATATTTTTAGCGTCGGATGTTGTCGCTTTTTTGTAGCGACGCGCGAACTGCACCGAACTGAGTTTGGATGTTCGGAAATCATTGAATGTTGTTATGAAGAATGTGGGTTGTGTGTTTTAGAGAAGATTGGTGTTTTTCTTCTTTTTAAAAATAGGAAATCTGATCTATATGATTTGACGTACATTTATATTATATTATAGGTTTGTAAAGTCGCCATAAACTTACGTACTATTAATTTCTTTAGCTTGGTAACCTTAGTCATCAAAACTAACATCTAGCACAACATTCTACATTCATCGTCATTCTCAAAAACTACAAATACAAAAATACACTAAAGAAACTAAAACCTATTTGAACATTTTTTTTCCTTAACAGCTGTGTACTGTGTAACATCCGCTGAGCATAATACCTGCACAGGAAACCGATATCTCGGCCGAAGTGATCATTCCTTGATATTAATCTACTGATAACCCATCGATGCCTGTAAGTTGTTACATTTTAATCGATAATCAACTCACTTGAATTTATTAAAAAGTTATTATAACATCATTATGTTGGTAATATTGGTACTTTGCTACTGGCTGTTTATTATTACTTTTAATTTGCTTTTTTTTGTTTGAATTTCGAATTGGAACTCGACTTTAATTCTTTTCGTCGATTATTCAAATAAAGAACATAAACAACGCAATCTTTTTATAGGCATTATTTTTTTATCAAAAATGTTGACGCCATTTTCTTTTCTTGCTTTAATTGTTATATTTTAATTGAAAGCCAATGAGGGGGTTGTATAAAAGGCCTGAATGCAACTAGTGGTTGCGCAATCATTTGGAATCCCTTGCAACGGATTGCAGAACCAACTGTTGATATTACGTCACGGAATTAATTGGACGTTTGATTGGAAAAATATGGACGTGATTTATTTGTTAGACATTTTTTTATTGAATACTGGGATTTGCATTTATTGTAACGATTTGCTGTGATTAAGACGTAACGAGGTAAGGGTAGTTTATTATCGATGTTGATTGATATTTTCTCTTGGAGTTTTTTTTCTATTGAAACAGTGGGGTAATTTCCCTCACTGGGGTAATTTTCCGCACTAGGGTAATTTTCAATCCCTCTTGAGTTGTTTTCTCATTCTAAGGGTTCTAATTAAATGGCTATGAATGGTCTTGATTATAAAAACTACATTCCGATATCAAGGAAGATGGAGTATTAAACAGTTATGTAGATAAATATAGTTATATTGTAAAGTAGAGTTGTTTTTTTGTTACGACATTTAAACCTAACTAGTAAGAATTTTAGAACTTAACATTTAAAACTAATTTGAATACTTAAAACTTATAAAAAAAACTAATGATTCTCTTGTTTTATCAATTTTTTAGTAACATAACAGAAGAATACACACGACTAATAGAAAATGGGACTTATCATGAGCAAATAAAAATGAATGATCTTTGTGAAGGTGACTAAGTTAGTGCAATCTTTACTAAGATATTACTCATACTGGAAGTTATTGTAATCATGTCGCAAATGTCGCAATATTGATAAAGATCGTCATCTCTTAACCCTAGTCACAGGTCAAGTCACAGGCGCTCATAGCCTGAAAGCCACTTTTTTCTACTTCCCTATCTTCTATCTTTCATAAGTCCTTGCACAAAGGTGTCATGTAGCTCTAAAATCACTACACTTGGAAAAGCTAATTCTCAAGTCACATTACTGCCTATTTTGTATTCCATAATGCAACAATTAGGTATCTATTTTTGAACAAACTTTAAAAAAAATGCTTATAAACAGTTACCCTTTACAA
The DNA here is from genome assembly GCA_941860345.1 of Chrysodeixis includens. NCBI lineage: Eukaryota > Metazoa > Arthropoda > Insecta > Lepidoptera > Noctuidae > Chrysodeixis > Chrysodeixis includens. The sequence goes on from OW796098.1 coordinate 1,467,339, forward strand.
AAGGAGAGCCAAATTTTGACCTACAACACACCAGCGCAACTATCCCCCTTTTTAAACCTGACCAAATATAAATACCTACTTATTTGCTTTTTATTCCACAGTATAATAGTTACCCAAGTGGTTTCTCACACAAATACATCAATAGCAAGTAATGACACAGCGCGCAGGATGTGTACAACAGTTTGATTGCGCGATGCGGATCCAATCCTTGCTCTATTATTTTATACAAGCATTACATACAAGCATTTGATGACAGTTTAGTTGAGGTTGGGCGAGTTTTGATTTTATAGAGTGGATGTTTTGTACGTTGTTTAATAAATGCAAGGTATTTGAAGGTTATAATTTTTCGTTTTAGATATTGGTTTCTTAAGTTAAGAGATATTTTCTTGCATGACTCTACAAAATAGTGTTTTTGTTTTATGCTAAGCTAAGCCTTGTGTACTGGTAGTAATGGTATATACCTATGCGAGTTTCTTTTTTATTTCAATTAAACGTTTCAATTATTATGTGGTGAAATGAAGTCGTTTTTTTTATTCTCGTATGAGGGTCATGTTCTCGAATCAATATTTTATTTATTGCGCTGTAAATAATCGGATTTACAATAGAAGATAGCTTTGAGGAACTAACAAGATACTTTTTAATTTTTATCTTCAAGTATATGCTACAATGTTTTTTGTCAAGGAATGATCGCTTTAGGACCTAATTATTTTATCAAAGATAATCGAAAAATACAGATCTGTTCAATTTTAATTCATTATATTCTCAACTACAATTTATTCATGATAAATTTCTTATTTTTCCCAAAACAAGTGACGTTTTAAAGTGAGGCCCGCATGGTAAGGGACGCTTAAATCAGCGCTGTGTGGCAATTGTTTTTAATTCTGTATAGACTGGTGCTTTAGGTATATTGTTCAGACCTACTTGGTTTAGTGTAAAACAATAAAAAAAAATGAAAACAGAAGCTATTTGTAAAGATTAAAAGTTTCACTTCTGTAGTTATTATTTAGTATTGATGTTTTATTTAATTTGATAGAATTAAAAAAGTTTATTTTTTAAATAAAATAATAAGAATCAATCAAGTGGAAAAATATTTTAAGCTTTTAGTTAAATGAAAGCAATCTAAAAAAAACAATTCGACTTTACAAAAGGATAACAACAAACGCTCAAAAATACATCCTAACACAATGAAATGCATAAATACACCAACATGATATCAAAACTCCATCAAATTTAAAACATTAGAATGATAAGGCCGCGATATAGAGTTACGTCGCATCCCATTCAGCCACTTGAATCCTGTTCAATAGACATGGCAGATGTTGAGTTTTTTACACCAACCTTTCCCACACTACCACTTTTTCTGATGCCTTAAGACTTTAACCAACGTATTGTTGCACTTTCATCTTATAAAACTCACACAATTTTAATCTCTAACACAACCGGACAAAGACTGTGTTTAAATTCTCAAAATGCCCTCTTAAATTGGTCGATACAGTTTTGTAAAGAATTTTTTGTTGGTACGTCTGTCTTTGCTATCGGATGCGACATCGGAAATTGAGCGTTTTTTGTACTTACACCTATGAAATAGAATTGTTTGAAGGAAGTCACATGTGTATGACGATGATTGTATGATTTAGTATTGTTTCCTTTACGTCGTGTCGCGTCAGTAATTTTATATTTAAGACCACTTTAGTTTCGATACAAGCGTCGTATCTATAACGTACCACTACATTGTAAAGAATTCAAAAACAAAATGCCACGATATCTACACAACCATCAATGTATAATCCTTAATACATTTCGAAGTGACAAAAACAATGTCTAGTCTACTATATTACAGACTAGCGTGAGCAAATACCTAATTCAGTAGCTACTTGAAAAACTTCCAATAAATAAGACTGGCTGGAACTATAAAAATTTAATATTAACTTCCACAATAAACGGTTTGCACAAACTTAAAACTGAATTCTCATTGAAAAGCGAACGTTCACCGTCGCGACTTCACCCTTACCCAAATAGAATATCCACCACAATTACATTTCTAAGAAAGTTTTCACTACATCGATGTTTAAACTTTTACCTAGACGGATGGTACACACACTGAGCCAGCAATGTATAGAGTTTAAAGCGAAAGCGTCGCTCGCTGGGAGCAATAAGAGGAGGATTATCCCACAGAGAAAGTATGAATCAACTTATGATATTACTTGTGGCAATAATCGGGATATTTGAGACTACAGACGGATGAGGAGCGCGGTTTGAACGATTTAGATTTATCCACGATATTGATATTTTAAGAGAAAAATGTACGTTGACAGAATTTGACTGCTGGGAGTTTTATTTGTCGTACAGACAGCGTGTTTTGGTGTTTTCACTGTTATAGATAGTAATAGTGTGTAATTACTTCCAATACAGATAAAAAGCAAAGGACGTAGTCCAAAAAAAACATATTAAAACGACGTAACATTTAAAGCAAAACAGCAACCTACAGTCAACAAAAATCAAAATTTCAATCACCAAAAAAACAAAACGAACAGAAAACCAAAGTACACCTCTCGAAAACAATTTAAACCCAGATAGAGGAAACATAACTCGGTAACCAACTAAAAAGGAAGCATAGCATTGCACAATCCGTTGCGTTGCTCTCATCACTACAACTGTTAACCCAGCGAAATTGACCAATTTGTTTATTTGTTTTCATTGGCCTCAGTGAACTTGACTCCCTATTATCGCATTCGCGAGAGGAAGACAGATTATTTATTCGATTATTCCGTGGGACCGGATCTTATGCGAAGCGACACTTAAAATGTATCAATCCGGGGCCATGTTAAGGCATTAAATGACTTTACTTACTATTGAAATGCGTTGTAAAAGCAAAGTAAAGACGCGCTACAAAAATAAAATATAAAAAATGTTCTAATATGTAGATAAATACCTAGGATCAGATTAAAAACCTTCCCAAACTTAAAGGATTGAGTAGACAAAAGAAGGTATTAAGAAACCAACGAGACAAGAGAAACAATAACTTTGAGCGAGTGACCATTCACCAATATACAATCATCTCACTATGAGGAAAGGTAAAGGTGATCAATGATATATCATTCCGCGATATAGAGCCTATAACAAAAATACGACAGGATATTTTATACCCAAAGAAGAGCATATTTGTCGTCAGTCTTTGCCATACAGTGGGATAGCTATAAGATTGTAATATACAATCCATAAAATACTAAACCTATCCATAATCTGTTTAGTTCCTACTTTTAAAGCAAACTGTAAAATGTAGAGCCATTTGAAACCAATAAAGTCTAGAATATTGTAACGCTATAGGTACTAGAAAGATGCATCAATACTTTTACACGTGGATGGAACTCGGGAGAGGAATAATACTCAGACAGTTTGATATTAGATCAAAGTATTGGATTATATGAACTGTTAAGAGTATTGATTTCATACTACTGTTGATTCTATTCGTTGTTATAAAGTATTGGAAATAAAAAAAGCAATAGCTTCTACTGATACTAAATGATGTTTCACAAAAGTTGGAATAGTTTGAAGCTGGTAACGGAAGAGTTATACATACATGTATGCTGTGAATATATGTTTTATAAATAGAGTTATTGCCTTACTAAAGGGTATTACTAAATAGATTATACCTTGCGTTAAAAGGACCTTTGTAGAGTATCAGTTAGTTGTAAGCGTTACTCTGTTAGTAATGATATTACTACTAGTATTTACAGTGTAGATAACAGTATTAATCTTGTTTCCCGCTTGTAGATCTAATATATTCTATATGTTTCACTATTTTTATCTACGGACATTAACAAAGATGTAAATAAAGCACATGCTTGCATGCAATGGCGACTCTACTTCTACTTTTTAAACTACTAAGGAGCATTGTAGTAAGTAAGCCAAACACTAGTCGAATTGAAAGAAGCTTTGTTTTCTGTATCAGATCAATAACTCAAATGCGTCACAAAAAAAAATAAAATAGAAAAATATACTTGTAAAGCTCTTGAATGAGCCGAGATGTTCAACTTGAAATGGTTTATTTCGAGTCTCTGATTGGCTTGACCTTAGTTTATTGGACATCGGCCAATTTGTGATTGCATTTGCAAAAATGCTTTGATCACGTGGTCTTCTTGTAAACGACAGTGTAACAAACAAAAGTAACGAACATTTGAAAAACAAACCATCCTTCACACTTGCAAACATCCTTTGAACTTGCAAACTGCAACAAAGTAGATAAAAATCGTTCCCGCTCCAATTTGGCTCGTTACAATTAAGGTCTAAATTATGTGACATCATGCGCATCAGACAACGACAGCCGATGCGTCACCAGCGTGCCTCCTGACATCCCCATTTCCCTGACGCGCAACTTTGCAACTCTCACACACTTTGAAACTAACCTCCTCCGAAAACAACGAACATAACTTCCAACAAGCTTCAGATAAGCGTGAGGCTTCAACTTGATGCATTTGGACAACTCTTATTCTTAGACACGCCGTTTACCGATTGTCTGCTACAACAACAAACGCGAAGCAGGAAAACAGGGATCGATTCGCGAAAGCACACAACGAAAGCTCTGGCGGAAGCACGCGAACGCGCACCGGACCTCGCTTCACGGTCTGCTGGCGACGCTCTATATACCTCTAACTAAACAATCCACAAAAACCAAAAGCTCTCATTCTGCCACTACTTAGGAACACTTGCACATTTCTCCACAAAACTTTTGTGTAAGACGCGAACTCCGTACCTTCTCTCGCTCGATCCATCCGCGCCTCCTTTTTTTCTTCGTCTCGCTGCCTCGGAAACAAAACGGTCCGAAGGACGCAAGCGAAAAATAAACAAAAAGGGAATCAGAGTTCGCGATCGCGTCAGTAGTGCGCGTGTCGCGTCGCGCGGGGGCGAACTGCGTGCATGTGTACGCGGCGGCGTTCGGCGGCGGACTGGCGCGCGCGTCGGCGACGCAGCTGCCGTGCGGCCAATGGCGGCCGGTCACGTGACGCGCCCCGCGCCCGCACACGCTCGCGAGCTTGTTTACAAATAATAATAATACGCCGCCCGGTGGCGCCGCCTCTACACCGCGCGGCCGGCTACGCGCGCTACGGGCTACGCACAGCTGTCGTTGCATTTGGCGGGATTCGATTCGGAGTTCGCTCAAAGCTTCGATCTGTTTACTTGGAGCTTTCGCGTTGGCGTTCTATCGATCGGTACAAGTTTGCTGCCGCGTCGTAGATGCGTTACAACTTATAACAACTCTTAACTCGCGTTACATTTATTGTATATTTCATTCTGGCGTATTTCGCTGCGTTTATGTAGAGTTTAAAATCTAGGGAGAGCTGTGAAATTGATGGTTACAATTTAGGAAAGGGTTAATAAAATTATTACGCAATTTGGTTAAGAGGGAGCGACATTGGTCCCCATTTCGCGACAGGTTGATGTTTCCGATTGTTTTGCGTTCAGGACGTAAGGTGTAAAGAGGGTTTGTCCCCAGTGCATGTGCTGCGCGGTGCACTACACTCCCCTTCGTCTAAATCTGCGAGTGAGGTGCCCCGTGGTCCCTAAGAGATGGGACACTTGACGAACTCATTTTAATGATCCCCTCGTCTTGTACGTGTTAGAAACCGAGGCTTTAACCCTAATACCTGATGTTTTCCAACAAATATTTATATCAATTATCGTATTTGGAACAGAGGGTGTTTAGAATCGACCCTACACTTTGCGATTTGAAGCATATCATCTCTACAATGCTCTTTTTAGATACCTATTATGTTATGGTGGACCCAACATCGTAATGAGAGCATAATATCTTAAGTATTTTAGTCTTAGAAATGTATACTTTTATTTAAGAAAAGCCAGCAGTTATATGTGAAGTACAAGTAAAAGATATTTTGCATTATTCAACAATCGTTACTGTTTTAAACCCCGAAGCAAGATAGGGTATTACAATTTTGATGTGTCTGTATGTGTGTGACCGTCTGTGACATCTTAACTTTCGAATGGGTGTAACGATTTTGATTCTTTAAATAGTGAATTGAATGAATATGTTTGATAGCAATCGGTCCAAGATGGCCGCTGTCACAAAATGGCGGATTACTAAGTTTTTCAAAACTTCTTAAAATAGTTATTGAATGAAATGGCTTGACTAGTTGTTACACTGTGACGAAGTTTGTTGGCAGATTTTTTTTTCATTCAATTGCAGCTGTATTCTACAAAAACACGGAATAACGATTCGCTCTTAGGTAGGTATCGTATATTTTTCGTATTTTTTCATCATCAATTAAATTGTAGCGGCATATAATAAACATTTTAGATAGCGACTTATTAAATTGTTGTCGGTTTTTAATTTTTTGATGATTTGAATTAAGAGGCAGGTAGGTAAAGCATTGTTACCGTACAAAGTAGAAGATCGCTTATAAATGTTAAGTAAAATCTAACTACAAGAAACAGTCCAGAGAGCTTACCATGACTAGTTATCGCGCTCTATACGATGTAGAGCGGCGGCTCTCTTCCAAACATGCTATAATATTATTTTATATCTTAGTGGCAGAATCTCTAAAAGTCACCATGGTAGATACCAATTGAAAAATTGAATCAGTCTTCCATAAGCATCGGTGGTTCAGTGGTAGAATGCTCGCCTGCCACGCGGGCGACCCGGGTTCGATTCCCGGCCGATGCAGATGTAAGCAGAAATCTGTTTTGCATTTTTTTACAAATGATAATCATCATTGACGGGCCTGTTGATCTAGTGGTTAGTGACCCTGACTGCTAAACCGGAGGTCGTGGGTTCGATTCCCACCCAGGACAAATTTAATGTTTGTGTGATGAGCACGATCACTTGTTCTGTGTCTGGGTGTAATTTATCTATAATGTGTATATATTTAGAAATATATAAGTATGTTTATCAGCTGTCTGATTACCTAGCACAAGCTCTGCTTAGCTTGGGATCAGATGGCCGTGTGTGGATATTGTCCCAAGGTATTTATTATTATCATCACTACATAGTATATACCTACACCAGTATTCAACATATGCGAAACTGGGGCGGGTCGAAAGTTATATATAATATAGCATAAAAACTAATCGTAGTAGCTAACATTAGTAGATTCAGACAGTTGTTAACTCATGCAATACCAAGTTACCATTGATTTAATTGTATATTTCTATAAGAATAACTGCAATATTAATTAATATAAGCTGTCACGCCTGTTAGCGTACACTGGAGATATTCTCTATGTAGGCCAGCGTTCTATTTACTTTCGCTCCAATCGATGTGTGTTTAATGTGAGGATTGTATAGGAGGAATATAATTTATTTATATGTCAGAATATTATAGTCGTGACGGCTTTGCGATTCTATGTATGGATTTGGATGCACTAGGTCTCGATACCCAGCACAGGTAAGTAAAAATGTTACTTTTTCGGTGTTACATATGTACTTTCTTAGTTATTCTAAAAAACTACTGATAAACGGTGAAGAAAAACATAGTGAGGAAACCTGGATTCCAAACATTGGAATCTGTAATCGCCAATCCGTTGTGAGCTAGCGTGGTGACCAACATTCCCTATATGGGAAAAAACCTGTGCCTAGTAATGTTTAGGCTGGTTTATTATTGGAATATTAGCTTAGTTTAATGCAATTGATACGTTATGGAGTTCCTTTAGCGTGTAATGTATGTACTGTATGACTCTTCACACTAAATTATAGAGCTTGTTTTTCCCTTTTTGTTTGTTGTTTAATAATTATTTCGATACATAGAACCGCAAGGCCACCACGACATATTATTCATTTTTATTTAATAATTATTTTATTACAGACATTTTAGTTTAGTTTTTTTTTTTATAAATGCGTAGCTTGTAAGTTAATAAGCTTTTTATTTTTATTTTTGTTAACGTTATATCTTTCATTTGAAATTGAAACTATAAGTTACATAGAATTTTGAAATTGTTATTTATATCCCTTCAATTTGATACTCCACTAAATGGGATTGGTAAAAAATATTTTTTTACCTCATAATATGGGTTCCGAAATCCGTTATTTTGTATTTTTATTTTTCTTATGTACCTACCTAATGTCACTAATCTATGTCCTAGTATAGTCTATGTCCTAACGTTCACAAACATAAGTGATAACTTAAACTAAATGGATACATACTAATACTAAATGGAAATAAACTGTATGAATAAACTGAATTACAAAGATTATAACTAATTAAAATTATGCTTAACCTAAACAAACAAAGATGAGATCAAAATTAAACTAACGAGATCAAAAACTCAACATAAAGAAATAACTTGACTAATATAACTTAAATTATAAGGAAAGAGGTTGTTTGTTGCGTTGAAGAGTAAAGAACTTCCATACATCGCACACCCAGGGAAACAAAGGCATAAGACGAAAACACTAACTTTACAGGAGAGTAAAAAAACTGTTTAACCAGGTATATCTGTTATATTTTTGATGCTATGATATTTTGTTATATGCCAAAAAAGTAAAAAAATCAAGCTTTTTGTTTATTACATTAGAAATATCTCAGTGATTAATAAATTGATAGTTAAAGTTTTACAGACGTTTTTCTTATTTATTTATGACTAATCCTTAATTGTAAATATATTTACCCCAATTATTGTTTTCTAAATAATGAATATACTTTGGTAGTTGCCCCATCACATATTAGATTAAAGTTCTCAACAAGGCCTCTGCATGTTGGACCTGTGTCCCCGTGTAAGCCTTTAAAAAGGACCGTGTTTCTTCCCTTGAAGTTATCCCGTGAATTAAAAGAAAAAAAAAAATATACTTTAACTATTCATGGTTACGTATTTTATGAAGTTCTATACTATGTTAAAATACAAAAGATAAGCACTACTTACGGCCTTTTTTGCTTAATTATGTTTTACAGCATCAAAGTGTAAAACGTGTTTACAGCATTTTTTGTTAAAAAATAAAAATAAAATGTAATGCTAAGCCTGAATGTTGACTTTTTAAAGAGTATTTTCAGTAAAATAAGAACTGTTACCAATGTTAAACCCCTATGTAAAATACATTTCATTGGTGTAATAAAACAGATGATTAGAAAATTGCACTTTATTATAATTTTGCACATAACAGACCTTGTTACAATTATAAAACTAATAACATTGAATAATATTTATTCTAATAAATGTAACATAAAAATGAGAACTTCTTAAAATTAGTTAAAATCCTCGAAAAAGCTTTATAAACATAGCATTAACAAAAATCCTTAAACTATTTATAATTTCAGTTATTAAACATTTAAAAGAGTAATTAATAATATTGTACTGAAACAAAAACATGATTTTTCATTTATATTAATTACTAGCTGCTGCCCGCGACTTTGTCTGCGTGGTATTCAAGGTGTGTAGTGCTGTACAAAAAGTAAAGCCAAATAATGTTTCATGCCAGCTCCCTAATCCAGTTCCGTTCCAAACTAATTTCGTGACTTCCTAATCCTAACCTCTAGTCTTACAAACATATTTGACTGTTAGTTAATACTGCTAGTTTTTTGCTGTGGCCACTATCTTGCACTGATTTGACAATTGGGATTGAAGGACTTGAAAACGGGCGATAGCAAAGAAGTGTGCCGGACTCTTACTGGCTAAACCGCCGGAGTGCTTCTCCGTATCCTATTGTCGGGGGCCACGGGAACGTTTTCGCAATCTAGCGCAAGCCCCGACAGGAGAGCTCTTTTTAAAGGGAGCTTCTTCGTTAACGTGGAGCCAGCTTTCGCCAGCCCTTATTAAGAGGCGCGCGGCAGCACCGCGCAAACCGTCTTTGCCTTTACCCAGTACAGTAGACTGCCCCGAGACTACTGCCGTAGGCCTGTTAGGTTAGGTTTGGTTTTTAGTTAGGTTAGGTTAGGTTTGGTTTTTAGTTAGGTTAGGTTAGGTTTTGTTTTAAGCTAGGTTAGGTTAGGTTTGGTTTTTAGTTAGGTTAGGTTAGGTTTGGTTTTTAGTTAGGTTAAGTTTGGTTTTTAGTTAGGTTAGGTTAGGTTTGGTTTTTAGTTAGGTTAGGTTAGGTTTGGTTTTTAGTTAGGTTAGGTTAGGTTCGGTTTTTAGTTAGGTTAGGTTCGGTTTTTAGTTAGGTTAGGTTAGGTTTGGTTTTTAATTAGGTTAGGTTAGGTTTGGTTTTTAGTTAGGTTAGGTTAGGTTTGGTTTTTAGTTAGGTTAGGTTAGGTTTGGTTTTTAGTTAGGTTAGGTTCGGTTTTTAGTTAGGTTAGGTTAGGTTTGGTTTTTAATTAGGTTAGGTTAGGTTTGGTTTTTAGTTAGGTTAGGTTAGGTTTGGTTTTTAGTTAGGTTAGGTTAGGTTTGGTATTTAGTTAGGTTAAGTTTGGTTTTTAGTTAGGTTAGGTTAGGTTCGGTTTTTAGTTAGGTTAGGTTAGGTTCGGTTTTTAGTTAGGTTAGGTTAGGTTTGGTTTTTAGTTAGGTTAGGTTAGGTTTGGTTTTTAGTTAGGTTAGGTAAGGTTTGGTTTTTAGTTAGGTTAGGTTAGGTTTGGTTTTTAGTTAGGTTAGGTTTGGTTTTTAGTTAGGTTAGGTTAGGTTTGGTTTTTAGTTAGGTTAGGATAGGTTTGGTTTTTAGTTAGGTTAGGTAAGGTTTGGTTTTTAGTTAGGTTAGGTTAGGTTCGGTTTTTAGTTAGGTTAGGTTAGGTTCGGTTTGTAGTTAGGTTAGGTTAGGTTAGGTTTTTAATTAGGTTAGGTTAGGTTTGGTTTTTAGTTAGGTTAGGTAAGGTTTGGTTTTTAGTTAGGTTAGGTTAGGTTTGGTTTTTAGTTAGGTTAGGATAGGTTTGGTTTTTAGTTAGGTTAGGTTAGGTTTGGTTTTTAGTTAGGTTAGGTTAGGTTTGGTTTTTAGTTAGGTTAGGTAAGGTTTGGTTTTTAGTTAGGTTAGGTTAGGTTTGGTTTTTAGTTAGGTTAAGTTTGGTTTTTAGTTAGGTTAGGTTAGGTTCGGTTTTTAGTTAGGTTAGGTTAGGTTTGGTTTTTAGTTAGGTTAGGTTAAGTTTGGTTTTTAGTTAGGTTAGGTTAGGTTCGGTTTTTAGTTAGGTTAGGTTAGGTTCGGTTTTTAGTTAGGTTAGGTTAGGTTAGGTTTTTAATTAGGTTAGGTTCAGTTTGGTTTTTAGTTAGGTTAGGTTAGGTTTGGTTTTTAGTTAGGTTAGGTTAGGTTTTGTTTTTAGCTAGGTTAGGTTAGGTTTGGTTTTTAGTTAGGTTAGGTTAGGTTCGGTTTTTAGTTAGGTTAGGTTAGGTTCGGTTTGTAGTTAGGTTAGGTTAGGTTAGGTTTTTAATTAGGTTAGGTTAGGTTTGGTTTTTAGTTAGGTTAGGTTAGGTTTGGTTTTTAACCTAACCTAACTAAAAAACAAACTTAACCTAACTCAAAACCAAACCTAACCTAACCTAACTAAAAATCAAACCTAACCTAACCTAACTAAAAACCAAACCTAACCTAACTAAAAACCAAACCTAACCTAACCTAGCTAAAAACAAAACCTAACCTAACCTAACTAAAAACCAAACCTAACCTAACTAAAAACCAAACCTAACCTAACCTAATTAAAAACCTAACCTAACCTAACCTAACTAAAAACCGAACCTAACCTAACCTAACTAAAAACCGAACCTAACCTAACCTAACTAAAAACCAAACTTAACCTAACTAAATACCAAACCTAACCTAACCTAACTAAAAACCAAACCTAACCTAACCTAACTAAAAACCAAACTTAACCTAACTAAAAACCAAACCTAACCTAACCTAACTAAAAACCAAACCTAACCTAACCTAGCTATAAACAAAACCTAACCTAACCTAACTAAAAACCATACCTAACCTAACCTAACTAAAAACCAAACCTTACCTAACCTAACTAAAAACCAAACCTAACCTAACCTAACTAAAAACCAAACCTAACTAAAAACCGAACTTAACCTAACCTAACTAAAAACCAAACCTAACCTAACCTAACTAAAAACCAAACCTAACCTAACCTAACTAAAAACCAAACCTAACCTAACCTAACTAAAAACCGAACTTAACCTAACCTAACTAAAAACCGAACCTAACCTAACCTAACTAAAAACCAAACCTAACCTAACCTAACTAAAAATCAAACCTAACCTAACCTAACTAAAAACCAAACCTAACCTAACCTAGCTAAAAACAAAACCTAACCTAACCTAACTAAAAACCAAACCTAACCTAACCTAACTAAAAACCAAACCTAACCTAACCTAACTAAAAACCGAACCTAACCTAACTAAAAACCAAACCTAACCTAACTTAAAACCAAACCTAACCTAACCTAACTAAAAACCAAACCTAACCTAACCTAACTAGAAACCAAACCTAACCTAACCTAACTAAAAACCGAACCTAACCTAACCTAACAATAAACCAAACTTAACCTAACCTAACTAAAAACCAAACCAAACCTAACCTAACGAAAAACCAAACCTAACCTAACCTAACCAAAAACCAAACCTAACCTAACCTAACTAATAACCAAACCTAACCTAACCAAACTAAAAACCAAACCTAACCTAACCTAACTAAAAAACAAACTTAACCTAACTTAAAACCAAACCTAACCTAACCTAACTAAAAACAAAACCTAACCTAACCTAACTAAAAACCTAACCTAACTAAAAACCAAACCTAACCTAGCTAAAAACAAAATCTAACTAAAAACCAAACCTAACCTAACCTAACTAAAAACCAAACCTAACCTAACTAAAAACCAAACCTAACCTTACCTAACTAAAAACCAAACCTAACCTTATGAACGGAAAAAAGGCGTAAGCATGATTATTTCGAAACTGTAACACGAATGTATTACTCAACAAGGAATATGGCACTTTTTGTTTAACTATTTCTAAGCGTGATAGGATGTAATCAGTATTATTTTAGGAAATTGCTTTTTTTATTAAGTATGAAATAGCATAATAGGGATTACATTTATTAAATATTTTGTATTATCATATGAAACAACAGCTTAAGTACGATTAGGTCTATTTCCTTATAATTTTACGTGCGTATGCTGGTTTATCGACTTCTTTAAGTAATAAAATAATCTAATTTTGTTATAAAATTCTTATTTTCCGTCAAAAATTCACGGAAAAAATTTACTATATGTATTTTACTTGTACTATTCAAATATGCAATAAAAAAAATTGACGTATCTGCACTTACGCCTTTGTGGTTCTGGGGGTGCGACATTCTCAAATACTTTTGGGCTTATTCATTTGTTAACTGTACAGCTGAAGTATTGAATTCAGTCAATTACTACAATATCTTAAAAATAATTTTATATTTTCAGCTCTCACAAAGGTTACAAATCAGATTTTATGCAATATGTCATGAACCAATGCCCGTACAGTTTTTAAAGAAATAAATAGTTATTAAGAATTAATTTGTTTTTGTAGTTTTTAAGTGAGATTCCACCGATTAGTTAAATATTTCATTATTTCTTTGTCCAAATTACCACAATTACAACTAAATATGTAAGCTACAACGGTAAGGGTCAGACTAGTATCACTGATATGATAAACTGATGTTACTAAAAGCGTATTAATACGATACGTATACCATCTCACAAATACTAGAAAACTACAACAAAATAACTGATATATTTCCTCAACGTTTAGTTTGGTATACAGAACCACTTGCTTAGTATTTCCTTATAAAATGTGATGCGAATACAACACATATGATATAGGAAGCACGTACTAACATATAGCTCTATACTACTAATATTATAAACGTGAAAGTTTATATGTATGGATAGATGTTTGTTAGTCTTTCACGCTCAAACGGCAAGAGCAATTTTGCTGATTTTTTAATGGATTTAGTTGACACCCTGGATTAACCAAAGGCAACTTGTTAACGGACAGCGTCAGGCGGGGGTATTGTCCGTTATACTTAGCTCCAAAAACACTGCCCGCCTCTGACGCAGTTGGTTAAAAAGTAGCCTATGTGCTAAAGTAGCCTATCCAGGGTGTCAGCTAACACCATACCAAATTTCACCAAAACTCCTCCAGCCGTTTGAGCGTAAAAGAGTAACAAACATACATACATCCTTACAAACTTTCACATTTATAATATTATTATAGTAGGACTTAAATAGGAAGCACGTGTATATACACAAAGTTTTGTACCATCTGTGGTTTTTAAGAATACTCCTGAATGAAACAACTGAAGTGAGAATTTAACGACAGTTTTTAGTGCTAAAAGTTAAGACACTATTTTATTCCAAACTTGTGTTTTTCTTTGAATATTTATAGAGATAACTTCAGGCAATTGTACTGTCTAATGAATCATAAGAATTTTATTATAGTTTTATTCTAGTTTACTTATAAATATTGGTCGTTTATTTTTGGTATTTTGTTCTTTTATTATTTCAAGGAGCAGGTAAATAAAACGTATTTTCAAAACTGTTTCTAAAATTTTTAATACACCTCAAATAGTATAATCGTATCATATTACAAAAAGCTCAAAGTACAGTTTCTATACATAAATACAACAATTTAAAGCAAATCCTAAATACTACAAGACTTACTATTTCAAGCAAAACAACCGATTTGATTTCGTTTATAGACCTTCACCTCGCGCTAACAATTTCGCTAATTTTTGCCGAATGAGCAACACGAATGACGTTTCACATTGTTACAATTCGGAGAACCGAAAACATTTCTTTTCCGCGAAACATTCGAATTCGCGTCCACTCCGCCCCGTACTAAGTGACTCATCAGAATATTACCCACCCGCGCTTGTAACACGCAGTCTCTGTGCAAACGTCATTTTCCATCTTCTATAATATTATTTATGAACTGCACGACCATCTGGCAAACGATAAATGAGTTTTTTTTTTATTTTACTGTTGTAGCCCGAAGCATTATTAAAATTGTAATTAATATCGTTGATTATAAATTAGTTTGCCCTGTTCTAGTCACGCAATTCTGTAAAAAAATATTATAATATGCAATTTTTTACATCAAATTTCAACGTGAAACATAGGTAAAACAAAAAGTAAGATCAAAATTTGTAAAGTAGTTGCAACGCGTGCAAACGTTTCTTGCATCGTGCCGCGCCAATTCCATTGCTACAAAAGTGCGTAATATCGATTACCGGATCCCTTACCCCATCTTGCGTCTCGTTCGCACGACGCACACTCCACTTCCGAAAACAATAAAAGCTTAAACGCGAACGCAACGTTGCCGGTGCGACTTTGCGCGGGAAACGCAGCGGCCATTTTGTTATTTTCGCGTTTGACATACGACCTTTTTTCCCGCCGCGCTGCGTCCCCATCACGGTCGCCATGACAACGGATCTGTCACACGCATAGAACATAAAACGCAGGCATTGATTTTTTCCCCGCTTCCTCTTTTACTTTTACGCGTGTCGAGCGAGTTTTTGCTTGAATTTTTATTTTTTTCGAAAGCGACATCGCGTCAGTTTTAGCGCTCGCTAAGTGCTTCCAGATTTATAGTGGTGTAAATGCTTGATAACTGAATAGTTTGTTTTTGATTGCGATTGGATTTTAATCTGCGTTAATTTTGCATTTAGACACCTATTCGTTGATGTTGTAGTTTTAGTATGTTTAGTATGACTTGGCTAATTTAATTAGATTTTACTTTGTAAGTAGGTTTAATCAAAATAACCACTAGTTTTTAAGGTTTAATACGTACTGTTATTTTTATTTGACTTAGGTAATAAATATTCATCAACAATCAAGAAAACGTTTGGCATCGTTCTGCAAATTGAGGAAAAATAGTGGCGCCGAATATGGGTCGTCACGGTATCAACAAACCAATGGGGTCTGACTTATAATTTCAAACCCCGAATAGTTACAGTTTTATTTTAATTAAATATGAAGTCATATAAACAGTTTCCTAGCCAGCTTAATTAATTGCTGTGTAGTTGTGTTTAATTAAATAAATTGCGTACAAAAAGGGAATTTTCAAAGATTTTTGCCGAGAACTTAGTACAAAAACTTCAAAGGGATTTTGTTTTCTTGATAAACAGTACATTGAGTTAAGCTTAAGGGAAAATTTGTTAAGGTAGGCTCAGAACCCTCGGGGTGCGGGTCCAAGGGTTGAATATTCCATCCCTTACAGATGTGGCGATTTCCACCCTCTCGACGTCTCGTTAACTCAATAGAAAAATAAGGAAAAATATGTTAGCTTGTCCATGAACACGGCAAAAAATGTCTTAATACAGACCTCTGAAGACATATACCCAACTTAAGATGTTAGTTTTCATGGTAATATGGTCCAGTGTATTGGTAGGCTATTTGTTGTTGTGGGACGTTATTTCGGTTCCTGCGCGTGCTATACTGACCTACTTTAAATTGTGACCAGTTGAACGCCTGGCTTCAAGCGTCATGTATGTAACCTGCCGGTAACAGAAAAATGTTATTTGACCTATTTTTTGGACACAGGAACAGAATGAGAAGGTTATAATGAATATATAGGTAAAACATCGTAAACAAAACGCGGTTTTTGATTAGAAATCTATAGTTGAGCAAAAGTTTTGGTTAATGCTCGTTCTATCTTAATATAAGAAAATGGAGATGTTTTCTATGACATGTAGGTATTTGTGCTTCGTATGTTTTAAGTATACCAGGTGGCAAGCCTATTTTGTTACCTACCTACCTACCTATTTATTGAATTCAATTGTTTACAGTGCGTTTGAAAATCTAAAAGTGTCAATCGACTTTTGATGCTGACCGTACATGGTTTAAACATAGCATATTATACTAATAATATTAAGAAAGAAGTATTAAACACAATAAAACAAAAAATATCTTCAAATTATTTATTATATCTTACAATAAAAATGGAATGTACAAAAGAGAATAATTTATCTAAGCATTCATAATACAGATATAAACTAGGAATTAGAATTATAGTTTTGTAACTAGGCAGTAAATATTTGCATTTTATTGTTTTATAGGTAATTAATATTGCTAAAAAGATATATAATTCACTTTATATAAATAAACTCATTTAAATGTGAAAATGCCTGTAATGACAGTGGTTATTATAAAGTCTAACGGTACGTTCACCACGGCGTCGAGAGTTTTTCCACCGAATCGGTTTTTTGCAGGATTCGGTTTAGTGGCAACAGTATTTCAATGAATGAGTTCACACATGCATTCGGTTATTGTCGTGTCTTGAAACCGAATGCGGTGGAGAAACTCTCGACGCCGTGTGAACGTACCGTAAGGGATGGTTGTTGCAATTGTGGAAGCGGGATGCCACTATGCGTCACGTAGTGCGCTGTCTCTTTTTCACAATTTCAACTATCCAACTTAGAGAGAACACAATATTGGGACTTGAGTTTATTTAGTTTAAATTGCGAATATTTACCGACTAGTCTATTTTTAACACCTATTTAGTTGCTCAGATGTAATCTGAGAGATCAATAACTTATATCTATGGGAAGAATTCAATTATGAAAATACAATTTGTAAACAGTGTCTGCGTTAATTGCTGCGTTTTGTGAAAAATCATTGTATTTGTACGACTATAGGTAAAGATTATATTTCTACGAATATTGGCGTCTAAATCAAGTCATTTACGCATATGGCTTATGATCATTTAAAGATTTTAATAAAAATATAATAACATAGAAATTGAAAATAAAAAAATCTAATAAAAACTCAATCTAGAATCAAATATGTGTTTGAAATAAGTTAATTTAATGTTTTGATATAATTTTATGCATTGTAAAACATCGTGCTTTCTTCTTCACTGACACTACTTTTGCAAAGAGAAAGAGTGGGACAGCACTATATTGCAAAAGCTAACGTTTATATGTTGTGTTTTTTTTACGATTTTTTCTTTTGAATACAAAGAAAAGTGCTACTTAAACAATAATATGGGCAAAGTTGAAAAGCATTGAAACATTTAAATTACATGTATTTTACTATCATAATATTCTTATCTAATATTTACAAAATAATTATTTATAAATTTTATTAATACTTTGTAAATTGACAACTGAATTATGCATATTATAAAAATAAGAAAAAGTCGAAATACGTAATTGTGTTTGTTTACGGGTCTCTAGACGGGAATCGAACTCCGGTTAGGAAGATAAGAATTGAAAGAATTGCCTGGAAAGCATACTTTTTTGTTTACTCTTAGAATAATAAATTCCAAAATCTATAACTGCTATCCTAATTAGCGGTAATCAACAATATTTTCAGTGTCGTTAATTTATCAATTAATGTTAAAATAATTATAATACTCTGTCAGGATACAAGTTGTTGTGCTCCATAATGAATAAATACACGTGTCATGATTAAAATAACATTTTGAAAGGCAGTAAAAACAATTTCGCCATTTTACACAACTTATACAAAAGACAGTCGTGCCATCTAGTATCAAATAGTAAAACTAAACAAGCGAAAAAGCTTTGTGTTTTTGATAATACATCACAAGCGTCGTTTTTGTCTTAAACTCAATTGTTGGTCGCGGTAAATGTACATTGACAACAGCTAGGTATCCAGAAAACATCAGTGTAGAGATTTTGTCCGTTTGACTGTAGTGCGACCAAACGTTTTTGTATATATTTTTGTTCGCAGCGAGACGTATATCCTGGTGGCACTGTACATATTCCACTGCATTCCGTTGATCTGAAATGTAAAGTAACTTAATTTTTGGAACTAATGTAGTGCACAAAACTATATACTAAACAGTGTAAACAAACTTTAACTTTTGCTACTCAACAACAGATGGCGCTGTACTCAAACTTTGTTGAAAAAGTTCAACAGAAATTTGATAGATGGCGTTGATAAACCCAAAAATAAAGTAGTACACTTACGTGCAAATCTCAGCTCGTACAAGTTGCGACATGTTATCAGGCATGTTGACAACATATTTCCAGTTGCCTTTGTTGTTGAGGGCCGCTCGAGGTGTTGTGAACTCCGTTCTCACAGAGCAGAGAGTCTCCTGGTTCGGGGCTTGAGCTTGCCTGCGGGTACGTTCCGCTGAAGCGTCCTCACTATACACAAATGAATGCAAAATCAGAATTTAATTTGTTTTTTTTCTATTTTCACTCTAAGAAATTAAATCTTTAGTTTTGAATCCTTTCGAGGCTTAACCCAGACAGAACTCAATACTTTGTATGACAGAAATACGGGGGTCAATATTACTAATGGGGTATAAACTTCCCCGTTTAAATATCCATGCAGTCTAATCTTGTCATTACTAGTAGTGTCATAAGTAAAATCCTCTCGTCCCAAATGGAAAATAACAGTACGAAAAAGTAGGGCTTATTTATGGTAATCTTAGGATGAATCTTAAATAAATGATTTATTATTCTCATGTGATGTGCAATAAAGAATATTCTATCTATTATATACTAGACACCCCAGTTACATAACAAAGTAGGTATACCATTCCTCATCATTTAAACTCACTTGGCAAGCCCGAGAGCTATCCTCAGAGCTTCAGCACCAGTGAGCTTCCTCTTATCAGCCGCCCTCACGAGCTCCGCATTCCTCTTCCTCCTCCGCTCCGTGGAGGTCCGCGTGGGGAACGTGACGGACCTCTCAATTGTCACGTCGGAGCGTGACGGTGACATGTATCTGGAAGAGCCGTTAGTAGGTATATAAGATATAGAGACGCTCACTTGTAGGAAAGGATAAAAACTGAAGCTTAATTCAATTTAAGCTCAAGATTAGAATCTAGGCCAACTAGATGACGTCAGATAGGAACGTATTGAAGAAGACATGCTGCGCCGACCCCAAGTAATACTTGGTACGACGATAAGGGCAGGGAAACGATGATGATAAATGATGATTAGAATCTAGGCCATTATGGCCAATAGAGAAAGTGTCGGAAACAGAAAGGGTGTTTTTGCGCTACAAACTTAATAAATAGATTTTAGTGTTAATAATTTCCGTATTATAACTGAATCTAATAGGAAATTTACCTAAAGGTATGTTATAAATATCGTACATGGGTTTATCAAGTCTTATAGGATTAAATACAAGACTAATAAGCTTGATGCTTACATGCTCCACTAAAGATATTTTATACTAAATAATATGATATTCCTCGACATTCACCAACGCCATCTAGTTTCAAGTTAAGCATACTAAGTAGCTTGTGTTATGAGTACTAGACAACCGACAAACATACTTATATATTTTTAAATACATACATATTACAGATAAATTACACCCAGACACGAAACAAATTATCGTGTTCATCACACAAACATTTGTCCCGGTTGGGGATCGAACCCACGACCTCCGGCATACCTAACAATCAGGGTCACTAACCACTAGACCAACAGGCCAGTCATATAAACAAGTTACTCTACCACGATTACCATAACAACGATATAATGAACAGATATTAAAATGTTAAATGGCTTGATCATTATTCATAGAGTGTTGTTTATTATTTATGTAACTCTCTAATCGGGACCACACGAGATGTCATAATTTTCTTTAGGCACAAACATCGAAACCGCAATTTTATTTTCATGTTAATTTATTCTACTTGTCTGTTGGATATGATTTATTTGCTTCTTAGGGAAGCTTAGAAACGGATGATAAAATATCTGGGAAAATAACATCCGACTTAACTTTTGCATTTATAATATAAATACTGCTCGCCTAGGCAAGTGACTTTTCTTCAACAAAAAACGTCACATCTCTCAAATATTGTATTGAAAAGACGAATCAAAGTCTCATGAGTCATCGACTAGGATACCTACTCCAAGCCTTTGACTTATTTAATCAACACTAACGTTTTCAAAATAATACATGCTCGAATTTTTAGATCCTATTCAAAAATAGCCTTTAATGTTATTGTCATAAATAAAAAGTAGTCCTTACTTCCACCACTCATTAGGGTTATACTGCGTCACGCCTGCAGACTGACGAAACCAATCATTGGTATCAAAACCAGGGTAAAAATTTGGCCCGAAGTAATTCTGGTTGTATCCCAAAGGGGTCTGTCTAAGGACTTTCTTCTCGAATTCGCCGAAGTTCCTGTTCGGGTTCCAGTAACCGTTTGGTGAGTAACCATGGAAACCGAATTTGGAGAAGTTGGAGGCCTGGTAAGCGTTGATGTTGTATGGTGTGGGGTCGCTGGCTGTGGGCGGCTGGAGCGGCGTCTTTTGGGAAAATATGTCTGTAAAAGAATGTTGGTTAGTAAGAATAGTGGTTGAGAACTAAATAGGCAGAAATTATGGATCCGGAGAAGATTCTACTCGTGCAAAATTACAAATTTTCGGAAATGTAGACCAAATAACTTAATAATGCTATAACTTGATACAATAATCAATTTTAATCATCATCAGAACTGCTTTTAAGACATTTTCATCAAGTGGCTTAGAAAATTATTAAATATTGGAAAACGGATGGAGCAATTTAACAAATTTCGTTTGATGTATTCAAAGTATGCATAGGTACTAATCATTGAACTTACCATGATTATACCTGGTATGAAACTTGGTGTTATAATTCTTCTGGTAATGCGGATCATTGACCAGAGATATCTGGTCGACATGCGGCAGAGAGTTAGGGCCGTAGTCATAAGGGTAGTCGTTCTTCTTGTTCTGGGAGAAGTCATCTCTGCTCTCGTCAGATAGCAGAGTACTGATGTCGTATTGGCCAGCTTCTATTAGCTGGCGGATTATTTTCCTGAAAAAACGGAAGGAAATTTGAGACTTTCAGTCGTTAACATAGTGGACTAAAAACCTAAAGAGAAAAGAAAAGATTTTCAGGCTCGAATGAGTGAGAAGCGGGGTGTAGTTTTATTGATAGGTTAAGAATTGGTAATGCACCTATCCTTATTATATTTTTCTTAGATATGATTCACAAATATCTTTCATACTATCGCTAAATATTCTCCAAATTGGACAATATTGTTTTGTCATTATTGAGACTGACTCTGAAGCAGTCGACACTCATTAGCACTCCAACAGTTGCCTTCGACACGGAACCCTGGTATTGGGGAGACCAAGCCTGATAACTCAGGTTACCAGAATAATAATGTCCGGACCGATTTCGGCCACGGCTAGTGTTACTATGACACCAGCCAGCTACGCGGGACATATAGTGCACAAGCGTGTGCACAAACACAGGTGCACTCTCTGTTTCTTTACTCTCACAGCCCGATGGAACGGTAATCCGACACTACCGGGGAGAGAGGCGCAGGACCTACATTTTTATATCTTCCCGAAACACGGGAGTTGCGATATTTATTTCTAAAAAGCACACAACATTCCAAATATCTGTGCGCCCTATGGGGATCGAACTTGAAACCTTTGACATGGCAGTCCTATGGTCTTACCACTAGGCTATCACGGCTTCGATCACATGCACATTACCACAATTATAACTGTAATATTTTTTTTATCGTTACAAAAATTACATTAATATTGATAATGTGTATTCATTGTTCGAGTACGTGCCTAATTATTGATGTAGCATGTACGCTCGGCGTGATTGACTAGCAAAAATGTGTGATTGGAACTACCCAATCACATATTTTTGACAGCCAAAGTAGCGTAAATAGTCAATTATAATGTTGTGTTCATAATAACATGTGACTTACTCGGGGTAAGGGTCTGGGTGCACGCAGTACGTGAGGCCGGGCTGCGCGCAGGGCGGCGTGCGGCCCGGCGGCGCGGGCTCCAGGATGCAGTTCTGGCCATAAGGACAGCTGTACCCGTCGCCACTGTGTACTGATAGCCATAGCAGCTGGAAAACAAAAATATTCTTCTCAAGACCTGCTATATAACATAGTAGTTTTAATAAACAGGAGATCCAAGATTTTGTAGATCGCAAATTTGGTCAAGCCTCTTCTTTTTTTTCCGGGTTTCTCTGCCCATCGTTTAAAAAAATGTGGACCCAATCAATTTTGATCGGGATGTTAGCCATCTTCTATTAGTATTTGTGCCAGAGATCCTTTTACAAAATTCCTCAAGAACCCTTTTCCAACTGGTGTTTTTGCAATAGTTGTTGTACGAAACTAGGATGATAATTAGGTTGTCAATTCTACTTCAAATATTTTGATTATAATCTTCAAAAAAATATCATTGATCTTATTGTGATATCTACCAAAAGCTGCTCCAATTAAAATGACTTACAGTCGTAATGACTCAGTCTTCTCGCAAATAATGATGTAAGTGCGTTTGTCTGCGTCTGCGCAGCTGTTGCCGCCCACAATTTTAATAAATGTCAATGCCATTGTTAGGCTTAGTTATTTGAATTATTTCCGGTGGTGACAAGTCAGATTGAAAGTACAAACCACAGTTGTATGTCAATCCGAAATAGCATACTTTTATCAGGCATATGACAAAAAGCTTGAAAAATATCTTCCAGGTTTCTCTTATTTTCAAAAAAGAACTGCAAGAAAATTTATAAAAAAAACAGACCGATAGATTATGTGCACGAGGTGCAAGTTCAACCCCCAGCGTAGGCAAGTACCAAAGTGATTTTTTCAAAGTTATACGCACTTTCTTATTTATTCTAAGACACATCTGACAAACGGTGAAGGAAAACATCGTTAAGGAAACCTGGATTCCAAATACTGAAATCTAAAATCGCCATTCCGCAGTGTGATAACGTGGTGATTAATGCTCAAACCTTCCTTATATGGAAAGAGGCTTGTGCCCAGTTGCGGGACGTGTATAGGCTGGTTTAGTTTTTTTTTTTTATCATAACCCAGTCCCAATACCAACCGAAGTAGTCTATAACAAAACCTTCCTCGGCCATTCCTCACAGCGGCATCTACCAAGTCTACAAAGCATCAAAGATTACAAGCATATCTCCATCCAATCTAGTCGTACAACAGACGGACCGCCACACAATCTGCCACATCAACCATTATTATTCTTACCTCGTAAACGAAAGTGTCGGTTAATCTGAGTCGCCCCTTGAATAAAGCATCAACTTCTCAAGCTATCGAAAGTGTTCTGTGCCAGTATTTCTAATGCCTTTATAAGGAAATCTAAAAATACATCTGGGTTTTCCTATTGAGTCATTGTAGGTGTTATATGTAATTAAAGTTAGAAAGTTAATGATTCATGAATATTGTTTTACAGTTATTTTAATTAACTGATTGGCAGTTTATGTAAGCTTATGCGTCCTTTCAACTCTATATAATGCTTACTGTTGAAATAGGTTTTGGATTGGACTAAGTGTTTTATTGTTATGAAAACGTTGTTAATATTTTGACAGGTGAATTTGGCCTGCTTAATCGGGTTTTTTGCAGTAGGTACTAATATTTTTGGTTATATCCTACTTAGTAATATATAAACGGGAAAGTTTGTACGTATGTATGGATGGATGTTTGTTACTCTTTCACCGAAAAGATTAGTTAACAACATCACACACAAACATTTGTCCGTGGTCGGAATCGAACCCACGACCTCGATCAACTGGCCCGTCATTGATTATGAACCAAGTATAATAGTATAAATTCGACAGATCATACAGATATCTTATAGATTCAATATCTGTACAACTTCGATAAGCTACCAAAATTCTAAATAAACTCACAAATTCACACTTAAATGACCACGTAAGTACTAAGGACGGTAGCTGTCACTTTGACACATGCGATGTCAAAAAAGATGTGTGATCCGGTAACACATGACATGTTGCAAGAAGCGATTTAGTCCGAAGATACACTGCCGTATAGAGTAGATTGTATACACGATGCATAGAAATGTTTCATAAAAGACGATTGTTGGCGATGAACCAAATCGAGTGGATGCGTAATGAATGTTGTAAATGTGGACGCGAAAGAAGTGTTTTGTCACAGTTATACAGTAATTTAATGTTCATGTTTCTTGTGCCTTCAAAGCTTCTTTATTCCGAATTTTAAATTATACGGCATTTATTTAAAAAGGAGGAAATGATAATGAGACGTCTGATAGGGAAGAGTGGCAGAAAAAAACGTGTCGCGTCGACCCCGAGTAGAATGGGATAAAGGCAGGAAGATGATGATGATAATATTTAGTTTGCATTGGAAAAATCGGGTTGTGAATAGTTGATTGTTTGGTTTGATTAGTTAGTCCCGACCTTGTCCAAAATTTTCTGTTCCAAATTTTGGTCTTTCAATTTACTTCTTCTTTGTGTGCCCTTTTCTATTTGACTTTGTGTGGTTTTTATACCATCGTCGATCTGGTTGAATATTATTGAGGTCTTGCTCTCTCCATCGAATTAGAGATCGGCCTCGACTCTCGAGCTCTCTTACCTTCTACAGAGCGCTCCCTTATTCGTTTTAATAGATTATTGCTGGTCTTCCTCTTAATCTATCCAAAAACTCCAAGATTTTCAGAGGGCATATGGCTTAGAAATAAAAAAGATAAATATCCCAAACTCGGACACACGAATCCACACAACCAAAGCTATCTAACACGATGTCAAAGTGTAAAAACCTAGCATCACAGAGAAATGATCATGAATGATCGTGATTACAACACTACGCCTAATTTGTCACAAACTTGGCATTGACATCACAATGGTGAACACATCACAACACCAGATATACTGTAGATACGACAATGATGCTCAAATTGACACATTAGTTGCGACAATTGCGAAGGCTGGAACCTTCGACTGAGAAAGGCAATCATCTATATATTATTGCTTACTGACATTTGGTTTACTATGTTAAACATATAAGAAGACCAGTCGTTTTTTAAGACGGATAGTAAGTAGTATAAGACAGCTGCAATGACTTTTGTGCACGACGTGCCGCAGGTTTGTTCCCTGCATAGGAACAGCATTTTTAGGTGAACCTCAAGCTCTCTGCTTGTTCTATATCTGGCAGTTAGAGTACATGATTCGATTATCTGTTAAATACCTAGCGACCAAAAGTTAATCTGAATGTGCGGAAGTAGTACTTTAAAAAGAATGTCAACCTCCAGAAACAGGGCAGGGCAAATGTTTACACTTATTTCCTACAATATTGTTATAACATTTAACAAGTAGTATCTATTTAATTGCTCTAAACTCTCATAACAGTAACACGAGCGTAACAGACAAAGCGATCTCAAATCTTCCGATTTTTTACTTAAATTAACATCACAATTGCATTGTCTACGTAACTTCCTATAACCCAACCAAATAGAAACGTTATCTTTTGTTAGACGAATGTAAGTGTTGTGTGTGTTTTTAATTTGGTCAGGTAATATTTGTGTGATGGTTCGTTATGTAAAGAGTTGAGTAACAAATTACATAGCTGTAATTATATGGTGTGGAACCTTTGTAGAACATATGTAATCTATAATTGCTTGTAAACGTGTTGCGGTTTTTTTATTGACTGAATTTTGTATTAAATTTTGTGTCTCATCATATTTAGCTTTGAAGAGATTAAGGCAGATTAGAGTGGACATAATTATACAAAATGATAGTTCCATATGTAGGTAAGTAGTCCATAGTCAATTATTTGATATCGTAATTCTTTGGTAGAATTTCTCAAATATATGGGAATGGCAAATCTAAGTCTCAGTTATCCTCGTAACTTCATTCAACGATTTTCACCAAGTTTAATAATGCATGTAGAGTGTAATTTTCACCGCAGTTTTGATAATGCCTGCATGACAAGCACAAGTGGATTTTTAAATGTATTATATTTCTATTACGAAAATTAAAAAAATGACTCTATACATTACATACCGACGGCAGCAAAGAACAAAAAGACATCTGCATTTTTGCCAAAATCGTTTTTTTTTCATAATTCAACATAGAATTCTTTGTTTCATCTTGTGACATTTTTTATTTTTTTTTAATGTTGTTTTTTGACCCAATTTTGAAACGTACAAAAAGACATTTACACCGATTTTTTAAAAATGACTAAGCACAAACGGGCATATATAAGTGTCTTTGTGTGCGTCGGGCAGTTCGGCGAGTCCGCTGCTATAAACAAAGATATCAGTTACTTGACCGTTTCGTCACGGGCGCCCGGCGTTTTGGATATAATTTACTAGATTTATTACTTTAATGACAATAAGGAACGCTCAAAATTTATAATTTTATAGCAATAAGCTAAAATGAATAATAGGAGAAACAAATTATTGTTAAGTTTAGCCAAAAAACTAAAACAAAGTGATGTTTTTAATAGTGAATATCTCTCAACTTTGATAGATAGCACCAACAGTGAGGACCCGAGTGAAGGTATGTTTATTTATTTATTGAACTTGTACATAATGGTGCCAGCTGATAGTAAACCATTTGTATTATCTTTAATTTTATAAAATTTGAAATTTAAGCTTAATATCCGAAGCACAAAAAGATATTTGGCACTTGTCTTTTTCTACTTTGGTTGATCATTAATTATCTCGTTATACGCCACATAAATATTTTTACTTTTATTAGAATATGAGTATTTTATTTATATACAATGCGAAAATATAATGATGATCAATCAATACATCAAAACCAACAGCGGTTGCAACAGTAACATTTGATTTTCAAAAAAATATTTCATCCCCACATGGTGAAACTAGTTCTTATTATTACAAACGCAAGTTATCCGTTTTTAACTTCACAATTTTTGACACAGGAAATAAAAGAGGAATATGTTATATGTGGGATGAGACAATTGCAAAACGAGGATCCAACGAAGTGGCTAGCTGTTTGTATGACCATATTACAAAAATTGCAGCAATTGGCATTAAAGATATACGTTTATGGTCTGATAACTGTGGCGGCCAAAATCGTAATCGCTCAGTATTTTCAATGTACTTATATGCTGCAAAATTATTGAAAGTGCATGTATGTCATAGATTCCTAGAAAAAGGACATACTCAGCAGGAAGGCGACAGTGTGCATGCCTTAATCGAAAGATCTTCCAAACGGAAAATGATATACACACCTCTTGAATGGTATACCTGTGTAAGGTGGTGCAAAGGTAATGAAAAGCCTTACGAAGTAATTGAAGTCTCTGCAAACGATATTTTAGATTTTAAATCTCACACGAATCAATACACATGGACCAAAAATTTAAATAACGAAAAGGTTAAATGGAATCAGATAAGAGTGATAAAAGTAGATCCAAGTGATCCATATGTTATGCATTACAAATATGATTTAAATGAAGCTCAGTCAATGTCAATTGATTGTCGTCGACGTGCTTATACTAGAAATAGACAAAATAATGTTGAACCACTTAACAGTGCTTATACCAATGCCTTGCCAATAACGACAGCGAAATATAAGGATTTGATTTCTCTCTGCGAAAAAAATTTAATTCCCTCAAGGTATCATAGTTTTTATAAAAATATAGCTCATACGGCTACAGAAAATAAAGAAAATACAAATTCTGATGAAGAAGACTGAATAATAATAAAAAGACTGATTGTTTATTATAATTATTACAGATTGAAATATACACCTTTTCTATTTTTATATAAGTTCATATTAGTTGTTTAATGTTTTGCTATTAGAGTTGTTATGACTTTAAACGTTTGTTGCATTTTTAAATAGGTTGGTACAAACATTAGTCAATTAAGAATTATGCTTATGTTTATTGCTTTACTAAAATAACTCAAAAAAATATTTGTTTTTGTGTTTGGTTAAAGCTTGTTGAGATTTGATTACTTTGTTAAAGGACACTAGTAAAAAAAGTTGTAATTATTAATAAGTTTGATTATTGTGATATAATACGCTTTATTATCTTTTATTAAACCTAATTAATGTTCGTTACTGATAACTAGTTCATATTCTAAGATTATAGTTTAAAAAAATGTTAATTATCTACCTCAGCTATGTGCATTTCCCTTATAATTATAGTTATTTTGTTTCATTTCCAAAATTTTTGATTATTTTTTGAAGGCAAAGTGTTCATTTTTGTAGTCTAGCATTAGTATGCATGGTTGATTGTTTATGATAAAAAAATATGTAATTTTCTTTGTGTCTATTACTTTTTTTTTAAGTTTTAATTGTTTTCTGGAGATAAAAATTGTAAGTAAGAAATCGAAGTGTTTTAAGTTATTTTCTCTGTAACTATTGTTTTGTTTGTTACTTTATAGTACAAATATAATTAAAAAAGGAATCACATTTTTTTTATTAAGCACCCAAAAACTCAAAATAAGTTTAGTTTATCTGCAATTATCGATATCTTTAACTTTAGAATGCCAAAGTATTTTGAGACAACTGCAGTATTTCAGTGCTAATCATAATTATATTTGTTGTATTGATGAAATTGGTTATATATGATCAATAACAATAAAAATAACTCATAATATAAATGAAATAGTTATAGAATAAATAATTATTGAGCCCCAAGTAGAAACGGACATATGTCAGATGACTCACTTTCTTTGTTATTTCGATCGGAGTAGAAAAAGACATCTACCGTATTTTTTTAAATAATAAAGTTATTGATAATTGACCTATACTAAATCATAGTTAATATGGTAATATTTAACTATTCCAAATTTGAAGAAGATACCTTTGTTATTGTAGAAGTTATACAATTATTTCACTAAAAACGCTCTCTTGAAAAGTAGTAGTTTTGTAGATGACCGTTTATTCTTTGCTGCCGTCGATACATACCTTCTTAGTTTATGTAATTCGCTTTACTATCCAATTTGTTTGAAAGGCGGACAATATTAATAATAGCTCTATACCAACAATAGATTAGTCAGTGACATTTATCGTTATAACTAGATATTATCTCCCTCTAATCTGCAATACGAAAGGTTGATTGTATACCAAAACTTAATCAGAAATAAGGGTGTAAGCGAATGGGTAGATGCGCGATACTAAGCGATGAAATAAAGTGAAAGATAGATTTGAAAGAATGCAAAGTTTCTGTTTGTAAAATTAAATAGTACCAAACCACACTACATAAGTCAAAAGTTTATATAAATCTGATTTCAATTAACTAAATATCTTTGTTATAAAATATTTGGAGATTTAGTTTTGAGAAAAGCCTAAAACTAAGGATCCATCCTCTTTCATGGTTGAGAATGGAACTATTTTCCAATCAGCACTTTTTTTTTGTTTTCCGTGGTGAAACGCTAATGACTTCAACCGTGAAGATATGTCGAACTCCAACCGACTAAAAACAAACCCCCCTTCTACTACTTAAGCCAGCGTCACAGGATTGCTAGCGCATGCCTTGCATGACCCTGGCTGGTTCCAATCAACACTTGGCTTCACAAATATTATAAAAACCGAAGTTGCCACATCAGTCATCATTGTATTTATTCTTCGAAGGAAAGTCATCCCAATTTTTAAATGATTCGCGATTTGCACTCGATAGTCTAACAGCTAGCTATAATATACATCCTCGCGTATCTTTCAGTGTACAATAACAGACTTACACCGTTGTGAAATGCAGTGGAGTGCGGTGCGGCATTGTGGCGGACCTTAACTAGAAACTGGATCAAGGGCAAGGCGCATTGTGCATCCGCCATTACATAACGCTGTGTCGACGAGAATTTCTGCGAGACTAGATTTTTGGCAGTGTGTGATACATAGTTTTAACTTTTTTCTTTTTTTTTTTCGTGGAAAATCATCAAATGACCCCGCCCGCTGTGGTCGCAGCGGGAGGGACTGTCACTTTTACGGACTAAAACCCACTATGTTCCTCGTGGAGCCCTTTGAGTGCCAGGGTTGGGGTAACTCGGGGTATAATTTAAATAATAATGATGATTAAATTTGACTGCACGGATAGCCGAGTGGTATAGGTCACCACCCCAATTACTATGGTAGGCGACGTGTTGCGGGTTCGATCCCCGCGTAGGACAAGAATTTGTGCGGTCCACAAAGGCTTGTTCTGTGCATGTGAATTGAATGACTGTGAAACCCTCCGCGATACAAGGATTTAATTCCTTAGAAAGGGAGTTGTTTTTTAAACAAAAAAAAAACAATTAATAACCAAGTGTACTGTAAACTTGTAAATTAACAAGTGTAATGTAATTCGTAACAAGTGTAATATAATATATCTTTCATAACACTTTATGAAAGATACATTACACTTGTTACGAATTCCTTACTTTTCCAGTATATTCAAGTAGTTACATAACCGCCTAAATAGTCTTCACAATGATACAACTAGATACATTATAGTTCAAGTTATTGTTGTCTAAAAACGTGAACTTTTAGAAAGTGCTGATATCTCTACATATTATAAAACAAAATCCTCCGCCGTGTTTGTCTGTCTGTCCGCAATAAACTCAAAAACTACTTCACCAATTTTCACCCTGTTTTCACCAACGTACAGAACGGTTTTTGAGGAAGGTTTTAGTATATAATTTTACAGGTTTTTGTATAACATATGTACTAAAATATAACAATAGTGGTTGGTAAGTTATAGTAATGCGTACACGTACGATATAAATTAAGTAATGTCAGAAGTGTCAAAGTCGCAAGTAACAGCCAGTATCATATAAAACGAGACTGTAATAATGTATCTAACTAGATGGAAGAGATATCTAGAAGATGTTATCTCGAGTTACATCCATACATCATAGTTAGAAACTTTAAAGGAAGTGCTCTAACAGTTTGTGTGCTCTAACTTTGGTAACCTACTTTAAAAGTAGGTATATAGGTCCTGTTGGTGTCGTGATGGTCTCAAGGTTTTAACAAAGATGTATGGGATTTTTTCTTGGCCTGTTGGCCTAGTGGATAGTGGCCCTGACTGCTATACCAGAGGTCGTGAGTTCGTTTCCCACCTAGGACAATTTTTTTTGTGATGAACACGATATTTTTTCTGTGTCTGGGTGTGATTTATCTATAATATGTATCAATTTAGAAGTATGTAAGTATGTTTATCAGTTGTGTAGTACTCATAATACAAGGTTTGCTTAGTTTGAGACTAGATGGCGTGGATTGATAGTGTAAACCTAGGGTTTGTACCGATGTGACTTTTATGAGTCATCTAAAGTCTCGAAGATTTATAATGCCATTGGCAAAGAAAAACAAAAAAGGATTGTAAAAATTGGCGCCTAAAATCGCGAATTTGTAAGTCAGCAAACGAAGTGATGATATACCAGAAAACACCTTTTACTAGCAAGGAAAGTAATTTAAATTTAATTGATTCTATATCATTTAACAATTATCACGTAATTTATTTAACCATGTAACTTTTACTTTTGACAAATCTGTTTTTCATGTGGTGTGCAATAAAGAATATTCTATCTATTTATCCCTAAAAAGGAGAATGATAATACTGAATTACAATCGACCCATTGTTAAATTACAAAATCCATATTAGGGTAACGAGACGAGTCACTTACAATAACGATCTTCCTAAACACAATACTTTTATAAATTCTTCAAGATTACTTTCTAACAAGACAGCTAACAATGTCGCAACGTAATGCTTGATACCATCTGATCTGACATAAGATGATCTTCTTAGAGTTCAACTTGCTTTTCTATTGTTTTATCAGACCGTAAGCTACATACATACGCGGGTCTACATAAGAATAGTGAAGGAAAATATCATACTTAAATGATACAACGGATTACTCAGGCGTATTTATCGGGATAGCCCGACTAGTTTCAAACCCAACCGGAGTTGACGCGGCGGCCCGGCGGGTGAGCGACGGCGGAGGGGTCGTCAGTTCGACTCGCAACCCCCCGGTTGGGTCCGACACTAGTCGGACTATCCCGATAAATACGCGTGGGTAAACCGTTGTATCATTTAAGTATGAATCATCCTCTCGAAAATTATTATAAAAAAGAAATAAAGGAACATATCGTAAAAAATCTGGATTCCAAATATTAGTTCGTTCTTTGGAGGAAGAAACCTTTGTCCTGCATTGAGGCATTTACAAGTGGGTATTATAATTATAAATGAAGTAATAAAATCTAAAATAGATAAAGTAGTCGACATAAATCTAGTAAAATATATTAATGTAGATACTGAAATCTATTACATTATGACAACATGTCCGTGTGGTGTCCGGATATAAAGAATAGCCTGAATAGCACCACCCCATATCCTCCACTGGGTGTCGTAAAAGGCGACTAATGGACCTTAAGACCCAGTGCACTGTACCAAGCACCTTGGGTCACCTGAATGGTGGCGGGTAAACAACCAACAATCGCATTCCCAAAGAGGGTTAGTGTCAGGCAGGCGGCCGACTATAAAACCATAGCCAAAACTTTAAGCAACACGTCTAGAAGACGTGTTGCGCCGACCCCAAATAATAATAATTGGGATAAGGGCAGGGGAATGATGATATGACAACATTGTTTGGTATGATAAATTGTGGTTTTAGTCATTATAATATGACAGCTTGTACAATCATGGACTGAAATTGTATCAAGTGATTTTTAAGTTCGATATATCTAGTATCTACTAACATATTTATATTGTATAGTAAATAATTAAGTTGTGATTGCATACATTTTTTTTTTAACTAGGGAACGTTGCCGTGACAATTTCAGATCTGGATAGGTTTATAAGAAAATCAGTCAGGTCATACGGGGCAATATATAGAGATAGTTGGAAGTCTAAAGGCCTTTGCCGTGCAGCAAAAAAAGTGTAAAAAAAATCCTTAAATTTTTTTCTAAGACATTTTTATACGCAATTTTTCGCTTTAACAACAACTTATTCGAAACACCAAACCCAGAGGTCTTTGCCCTTACTACATACAATTAAAACAAAAACAACTCACAGCAAAACACTTGTGTACTCGAACACACAACCTCGCTCCATTTGCATGCTATTACTTGACAATAGTTTCGTCTGTTAGTCAGGCAAACAGACAGCCTACTCGCGCTTGTTCTTAACCGATTTCAAAAAAGTGAAATTTTACCACACAATGGACGAATCCTTTTGTGTTGACAACGGTATCGTGATTGTTTAGGCCATGTTGTGATGATTTGTGGTAATGATTGGGAATGATATCATTGGGTGGACTTGATTTGATAGATGGAGAGTCTATGTAAGGAAGTGGTTAATATTGCAGCGGTATTTGGCGGGACAATGACTGTCTATGGTGCTGGACTGGATTGCGATAGACTGATTTGATTAATTGATAGCATATTTAATGCAATGTGGTTGATTGGCCCACCATCAGATCTTCAATTAACTTATAGTGATATAAGAATCTTCGATTACTTAATATTTTTGTAGTTGCAGAAGAAATACGCCACTATACGTAGAGCGCTGTTACGCTTCCAAAACTGCAAGAATATTACTTCAATAGGCAGCGATAGGCACATTATTTACAATTAAATGTATATTATGGACTTGACGCTAATTTTATGACGTACGAAGTTTACATACACCTAAGAGGGTTATTACTTGATTAAATTTAAAGTCCAATATAAAATATGTACAGTCACCAGCCAAAACATGAATACACAACCAAACAATTGAATTTTAAGTCCTAGTCAAATGATTTATGAAATCATGAGATTTTCTTTTAAATTAAACGATTTGTTCAGCTTTCAGTATCAGGAATATTCCATAACAGCTTAAAAAACCGCGCAAGAAATTTAATGCAACTGTTTGGTCGTGTGTACATGTTTTGTTATTGCTCGTGACTGTATATGTGTTCTACATCACCAAAATGACAATCGCAGTATAAAATAAATTAAAATAATTAGATACCAGCTAATTAATTCATGTTTCTTTTAAATTAAAGAACTTATGTCAAAGCTAATCTACTGCTTAATCAAGGTCAGTTTCTTTTTAATATTTCCGCCGAAAACAATTGACAACTAATGCGTTACAGATTGACATTAAGATAATAATAAGCTGTCAATGTTAGAAAATAAAATGTATTTGACAAAGGCTTTGTCTTGTCCTTCTATTTAATTAATAATTAGTAGAAGTAATTAACTTTTTATTGTGAATTCCATTACTTTGTTTAAGAGACAAATATTTTAATTTAAGTAAATAAAGCTTGATTAATATTTGAATTTCATATTCTACTTGTACTTCAAGTAGAATACCTATGAAATTAATTGTTTCGTTTCATATCAGAGAACCAACAAGCAAAAATATAATAATAGAATTTGTCCAAATGCAACAATTCCTTGTAAAATCTTTGTAAAAAAATTTGCATGTATGCATTACAATGTCATTTATTTAATAAGGTATTAAAACTACAATTAAGTAAGTATATGACTATTATTAAATATAATTGAATAAAACAAGGAAATAATAAAAAGTAATGACATTATCTTGTAGGTACCTATTTTGACAAGTGTGTGTATTTGCTAAGATTTTTCTTCTGAGAAAAATATTGGGTTGACACACAAGCCTGTTGATCAAAGCTCAAACCTTCTGTAGATATATGACCTTTCCATGCAGTAAAAAAAAATACAGGATTGTCAATTGAAAAATAAAAATCTTTAAGAAGTTACAGTAGCAAATTATATTGCTATTTACGTTTAGGTAAGAACGCAATGAGTGAGCCAAATAATTCCCAAACATTTGTATCTTAAAACCAGATACAATCATAATGGCCCAGTAACCGTCGCCGCGTCGTAAACATGTGAAAGGTAGCCCTCACTGCAAATGCCTTTGACACGGACCTTTAGTTTAAAATAATTATTGCATGGACCCTTTCTAATAAATGCCACGAAACTGTAATAGCTATAAATAATGATAATTATTACTTACTCACGCTTTTATCGGCTGAAATCTGAAGTTAACAGAAATCAAGCAGCGTAGATATTATTTACTACACAAATTGTTTAAAGACACCCTAGCTTTTTTTCTGCCCTTATCCTTTTTAACTTGGGGTCGGCGCAACACGTGTTTTTCTTTCATTCTCCCCTATCAGACATCACAATATCATTTCTTATACTATCCATCCATCTTTTCTTTAGCCTTCCTCTTCCTCTCCATCCATCAACTTCTAACATTCACTCTCTTAGTCTGATGAGTCTCATCCCTCCTCATCATATGTCGACACCAAAACAGACAATATCCTTTCATTTTTTTCTGTAACAAGTGCTCCATCTCAACATCCTCATCTCCGCTACATGCCAGGAGGGGGCTACCAACATCTCTCAATGTAAAACAGCTATTGCTGTTGACACACTGATCTATGTCGTGTAGTGCGCTACATCACGTCTACAACTAACAGTCTTAATTCAAGAGATGTTGTACGCCATCAATGTCATTTAAAGTATCTCTATTGTACATGAAAATGACAAAAAAAAATTGACCAGCAGTATTGCTTTCTTGGAAGAAGTAATTTATTGTCACCGAAATACTTTAAATATGACTGGGCTTTGCCTTTTACAGGAACAGGAAAAAAGCTTGTTAAACTGCGGGCTGAGTAAGTCATAAAACGAATTGACCAATTATGAGCATTTTTAAATCACCGCAAGTGAATTATCGGAATAATCAATGCTCATTCAATTTATTTAGAGGAAGATGTATTTTCTTTACAACGGAACAAAAACGGACCGGTAGGTGCCCCATCACATTTTAGATTAATGTTCTCAACAAGGCCTTTGCATGTTGGACCTGACTCCCCGTGTAAGCTTTTAGAAAGGACCGGGCTTCTTCCCTTGAAGTTAGCCCGTGGATTAAAAGAGATACAAATAATACGTTTATTCCCTTACAAAAACAAAGAGCTTAATACAAGAACTAATTCAATCGTAACAAGTATAATCAGATAGTGTCATAGCAATGTTTATACAACGTTGATAAAAGCGAGAGGCATTAAATGAAACCACATATTCTGTATATCATTATAAGGCTACACAACAAAAATCAAATCAATGTAAGCAATAGTTTAGTCACAGGATATTTTTTTAGTTTTTTTTTAGTTTGAACATGCTGTATCTTCCTGATTAGGTGACTAAGTTTTATAGGCATAGTTATCTAGTTGGCTCCGGTTGGGTCCGAAACTAGTCGGGCTATCCCGATAAATACGCGTGAGTAAACCGTTATAACGTTTTAAGTATGAATCATCCTCACGAAAGTTATTATAAAAATATTGCTTACATTGATTTGATTTTTGTTGTGTAGCCTTATAATGATATACAGAATATGTGGTTTCATTTAATGCCTCTCGCTTTTATCAACGTTGTATATTATCTGATCCAGTGTCTATTTATCTAATAACTACAAAATCTTACCACGAGGAAATCCGCTAACTGATCCATTACAATCGACAGCAAAAGTGATAAGAATGGTAATTAATTTAATTATTCCGATAATAAGTGTTTAATTTATGTATCTAAAGCGTTGGTGTAATAAATATGGAGTTTAATGGTGATTTATTGAGATAAATGTTTTATATTTAGTATGTATGCGTGATTGTTATTTAAAAGGACACGCGATATGAGGTATAGTTAGCGTGTTTAAGGCGTAGTTTGATTTCAGTCGCTGAATGTCAAAAATGGAACACCTAATTTATTCGCCATTTTTGTCCGTCTGTATGGTACAGCCAGTTTGTTTTCAAACTTAGGTGTACCTACCTAGCAGAAACTTGATGAGTATTCTGTGGATGCTATACGTGAGTTATATGAAAAAGATCGATTCCCGATACATGAAACTAAAAAAACTTTATAAATTACACACTTTATAAAAATCTAAGATATCCGAGACATACTTGTGCTTACTCCCTTTTTTTATTTTCATATGATATTTGAGCTCCTTGTATCTGTTTTTTTACTTATAAATATAAATCAATGGTATGTCAGTCAGGAATAACTTTGAATCTTAAGGAAGGACATAGGCTACCTTTGACCCTGATCAATACAAGTAGAAACACGTGTAAAAGTTAGTTACATTTTAATTTATTACATAAAAATGTACGCTTCTCAGTTAATGGTTTCTAGATAATAAAATAACAGCGGAAGTGAGCGTGTCAGGGTATATCATAGATAGCTCTCCGCGCTCAAAATGCTGGATCAATTTTGACGAAATTTGGTGTAGAGGTAGCTAAAGCTCTGGATTACCGCATCAGTTATTTGTTGGAGTTATGACCAAAATTCACACGGACGAAGATACATGCAAAAGTTAGTTGTCAACATTCTAACTTTTGAATAACTTAAAATACGCAAATCAAATCAATCTTCACACATCTATCAATATTTATTGGCCGGTATCAATCAAAACAGTTTTATAATACTTTCTCTAATGATTGATGTCTTTCCTAATTGACAGTTTGTTGTTTTTCGTGAGCACTTAATTAACACCCAAATTATATTGTAAACTCTCACATTTTAATGATACTTTGAATATTTTTGATAAAAGCATTCATTTGAGATGACTCTGTCATAGATAACAATTTTGTGGTATGGTTTTGTTGCTTATGGCAAATTAATAACTATTTACTACCTTATGCTCTTGCCTTACATCGTCATCATCATCAGCCCCGAGTAACCCAATGCTGGGTAAAGGCCTTCCTTTGTCTATGCCATTCTCCTCTGTCTCTTGCCCTCATCCATCCTATAAGTAGGTCATCCTTTAGTAGGATAATTACATCACTTTTACATGTCTTATATGTATATATTTTGAGCTCACTGGATTCGACATTTCCTAACTGACTACCCTGAGAAGAAATGTCGAAACAAACTCAGGGGTAACTATCTGTTTTAAAGTGCAGACAATATTGTTATTTTATGTCGTCTGCCCATCTTATCCTCGGTCTACTGGGATTTTGCTGTCCAAGGTTTCTTTGGGCACGGATGGAGGATAAGGATGACAATTAACAAGGCTAATTTCTGTCCTTTTATCAATACGTTACTCGTAACAGCGTAAAGATAAAAGGCGGACTTTCTTTCGTATTAATAATAATTACTATGAATTATTTTCTAAACTAGCACAGTTTTAATGTCGAATTCATTGGTAAAAACTGCCATTTACTTACCATAATTCTTGGTAAGACATAAAATATGCAAAAAGAACACCACTCCACATATCAATCACAAAAAAATAACAACACGTTTTATCTGTCGCCATATTTTTTGCTGGACATAAATAAAAACAATGAACGCAATAGGAAGTGAAATAATTACTAATAATTAACTTTTTTGCTGGCTGTGGTCAATACTTGTGTACGTGACTGTACTTAGTCGTGATTACGGCGGAGACATATCCGAGTTATTAATTTATTAGGCTAGACTAGTTTAGCCCGCGGCTGTGTCTGCGGCTTAAGAGATTAATTTTCTAGATTGCAGTTTTGAGCATTTAATATTTAAGCTCCAATTAATTAATTACAGCCATGCTTGACTAGCTTGTTAGTCTTATGGTTAGTGACCCTGACTGCTATACCAGAGGTCGTGGGTTCGACTCCCACCCAGGACAAATATTTGTGTTTTGGACACACGATCATTTGTTCTGTGTCTGGGTGTAATTTATCTATAGTATGTATTTAGAAGTATATAATTATGTTTATCATTTGTCTAGTACTCATGATACAAGTTTTGCTTAGTTTGAGACTAGGTGGCGTTGTGTGAAAGTCATGGGGTATTATTATATTACCAACATATTAATACAAACTAATAACAATTGTT
This sequence comes from Chrysodeixis includens, assembly GCA_941860345.1. Taxonomy (NCBI): domain Eukaryota; kingdom Metazoa; phylum Arthropoda; class Insecta; order Lepidoptera; family Noctuidae; genus Chrysodeixis; species Chrysodeixis includens. The sequence goes on from OW796098.1 coordinate 1,506,772, forward strand.
TTTTTATTCGTCAATCACTTACCTCCGTGATTGTACATCGTGATTTCACAATGGGGACAATTTAATGCAGATATTTATTATTGATTTATAATTAAACTGTAACAATGTGCCACGCCCAACGATTCGTGAGCGACTTATTATAATATAGTATACTGCGTAATAAAATGACAAATGATTATGTATTTTTGCAAGGCTGCCCCTTGTGGGTGTCTGTTGTTGACAATTGATTGGACAGCTAACTCGTGCGTTAATCCATTGATTAGATAAATAATTATGTTATAATAACAATATCCGGACTGATTTAGGCCGCGGCGGCCAGAGTTATTATGATACACGGAAGCTGTGATGTTTATTTCTAAAACGCACACAACATTCGAAAAGCCGGTGCGCGCCGTGGGGATCGAACTCCAGATCTGTAACTTGGCAACTTTGCGGTCTTACCACTAGGCTATCATAGCTTTAATATATGTTATTAGATAGTTAATCAATGCGTCCTTATTATAATTAGAGATACTAGGGTAAAGTTACCAATGAGAACTGCACGTATATTCTGTAAGAAAAGTTATGCCTGGTACCGCAAAGGATGATCAAGAAAATTTTGGTAATTCTAGGGAGAAAATTGGTTTCCAGCTACATCATTTTTTTTACCTAAAAATGATAATATTATATGAATTTCCAAGAAAAATTTTTAGGACACGTTTTTATGTTACATTCAATACAAATATTGCGGTTTTGAAAGTCGATTAGCGTATCTAACACAAGTATGCATGTCTTGCCTGAAGTAACATATTATGATAATATAAAATATGTGGTGTTGCATGTTAACTTGCAATTAAACGTTAGTTTTGGTAAATTATACTATATAGTGCCCTGAAGTGATGGTGGGAAAAGAAAACTGAAAACAGTACCGACACTCATATTTTAGTAAAAAAAATCCTTTTTTTCTTGTTCCCCGTACCTTTTACCACAAAAATATGAATATGACAACTACAATACAAGTCAAACCATATGCAATGTAGTTTAACTAATTATTTTCCTCAAAAATTGCGCATGATTGCAAGGTGACGGTTAGGCAAGAGTCTGTCTGTACCCAATACAATAGGATTAGTGCAGCCTTCAACGACAGTGGGTTAACTATTATTGTTTTACTACAAATAACTCAGTATGCGTCATATACTAAGGAGACGATTGTTACTTCATTATTGTATACTTTAATTTGAAGCTATGATAGCCTATTGGTAAGACTATAGGACTACCAAGTCAGAAGTCTCGAGACTTTTCGAACGTTGTGTGCGGCTTAGAAATAAATGCCACAGCTTCCGTGTTTCGGAAGGCACGTCAAAATGTTGTCTCTCTCCGGTCGTGTCGGATTGCCGTCTCATCGGGCTAGTAAAGGAACAGACAGTGCACCTGTGTTTGCGCACACGCTTGTGCACTATAATATGTCCCGCGTAGCTGGCTGGTGTCATAGTATCTATCTAGCCGCCGTGGCCGAAATCGGTCCGGACACATTATTAATTGTATAGCATTATTTAGAAGCTTTTGTGAGCAGTTTTGTCACGTTGATTACGTTTGTCTCGACAAAAATGTGCCTATTTTCTCCCCTTGACTAAGAGTTGTCCCCGTGAGTCGATTCAGCAGTTTATGCGTGAAAGCGTAACAAACAGATAAACAAGAAGAATAATTAATGAATCTAATGACAAAATCGAATGAAAATGAGTTGAATTTTTAAGGATTTTTAAGATTACACTTTTGGCTTACTGTACAAAAAATTGTTTTTTCCTATAGAAGCTGCTTACTTAGGTTAAACGTCAAGCACATCAATTTACTATTATTATTCTAATGAATATCACATACAAATTCAAAATATCTCTTTCTATTAATAATACTTGTATCTACGCACGGCCGTGACCTTGTGACTCGCACTTTCTTCTACGACTTCTGTTAGCTTACATAACATACGTGGTTTTTGACACAACCTTATTAATTGTTATGGTAAATATGACCTTTATTACGTCGCTTAGTTATTTTAGGGTGGTAAGTAATTTTGTTTGATTAATTGGTTAGGATTGCCCCGATTACGTGTACGTTAACCTACTAGCTTAACTAAAACTACATACATAATGTCCGGACCGATTTCGGCCACGGCGGTTAATGTTACTATGACAGCAGCCAGCTACACGGGACTTATTATACATAATATAGTGCACAAGCGTGTTCGCAAACACAGGTGCACTCTCTGTTCCTTTACTCTCATAGCCAGATGGGACGGAAATCCGACATGACTAGAGAGAGATTAGGCGTACGACCTACATTTTTACGTGTCTTCCGAAACACGGACGCCAAGATCCTTATTTCTAAACGCATAAGATATTCGAAAAGTCGTTGCGCCCCGTGGGGATCGAACTCGAGACCTTTGACTTGGCAGTCCTACGGTCATAACCTAATCTGAAACCGGGATACTTTATACTTTAAGATTCCGGGCCCAAAGTGTAAGACAGAACTCTTTTACTAAAACTCCGCTACCTGTCTGTCTGTCCATCAATCTGTCACCAGGCTGTATCTCATGGACTATAGTAGCTTAATAGGTGAAGTTTCCACTTTATTACGTAATGATACCAGTACTTTACTGCTTACTTGAAAAGTCACACATAAATTCACCTTTATATGTATAAAACATATTGTAATAAAGTCATTTCTATGTAAAAATGTATGGTTAGACATACATTTAAATAGAGTTATACAGATTGTGGGAAAAATAAATTTCTTGTGAATTAACATGAAATGAAATAAATATCCCTCAACATTCCCACAATGCCATCTAGACCTAAATTAAGTATACGAAAGTAACTTGTGTTATGAGTACTAGATAACTGATAAAAATACTTAGGTATATATTTTTAAATACATACATATTAAAGACAAATGATCGCGCTCATCATACAAACATTTATCCTGGGTGGGAATCGAACCCACAACCTCCAGTATAGCTGTCAGGGACATTATCCACTAGACCAACAGGCTTGTCAAACATTAATTGACGTAAAAGAAGTTTTTAGGACACATTCCTTACCTTTTTCTTACATACCTAGTGACGTCTTTGTCGTATAGGTATAGCTAAAAATAAAAACCTCAAAATTGACCTAGTCAAAGTAATTAACATAAATACCTAAGCTGGCCTACTGTCGGTATAAAATTGTCAATGACTAATAAGAATATGTAAATAAAAGCCTAAGTGTCAAGAAATATTTGGCATTTACCATCAATTTGGATTATATCGAGTTGATAAATCATTCGCAAAAATGCATTTGGCGTTACAAGAGACTTAGGATCCATCGTTACATCACTATTTGTCAATAATTATGAAATCACATTTATTTCTTTTTTGACAGAATAAGGATTGATTGCAGGGTTGTCACGCCTAATGTTGGAAACGTTTTTGTTGTTTTTATGGTCAAAAGAATGTTTAGTATAAATTACAAACATGTTTTGGCTTTTAATGTGTTTAACTGTGTTACTAGAAAACCGGGTCTTTCGAACATTAAAATAATAATAACGCTTCAAAATTTCGCGAATCATCTATTTCAATAAACTAAATTACTAATCAAACATCACTTTAAAATTGTCAAAAAAAATATAACATAAAGAAATCATGTTAAGTAAATAACCAAGACCTTAAGTTAACGGCACTTCATCGCTAACAAATAAAATTTGCGGTTAATCGAACGGTTAAAATAACAAACAAAAACAGGTATGTGATAACCCTGATTCTAGTGTGTAAACCGTTTGGCGCCGCATCGCATTAACTACTAAGTTTTTAATCAATCAGTCTGCCTCTTAATAGACTTGAATTTTTCTACAATTTATTGATGAATATTTTTTATAGCATTAAGTGAGTAATATTGACGAATTGCAATATAGATGTTGGTTAAGGAATTACTGTCAGTTTTGCAAAAAAAAGTTTCTTGACAAATTGCGGTTTTGTATGTCAACGGCTTTTTCTGTAATATTTATAAGTAAGTAGGGTAGGGCGGGGCTAAAAGGTCCGTGGGTAAAAAGGTCCACCATTAAAATCTCAAAACCTAGTGAAGTTACGTCTTTCCGAACGCTACCAGCGAAAAGAAGAGTCCGCGCGGGGAGTAACGCGCCATCACTGACAGTTGAGCGACGTTGCCAGCCGGAGATACAGGACCTCACCTTTAAATTTCGACGAAAGTAATTTTTTCCGCTGTTGATTGTTTTGGTTTGGAGAACTACTACTTAGGCTATGATGCCTGAATGTAGTTTTTAAGTATAGGTCATTTAATTGTGTTTCAAGGTTTATTGTTATTTTTAAGTTCGATTTAATTATTATTTTCTTATAACCTATCTAAATACTTACACGTGTTTGGGGTAAAAAGGACCAGAGTGGACTTTTTTAAAGTAAGACTATAAGAAAAATTTTATTTTTATGTTATGTTTAAAAAGACATATTTAGTTGTGTTATTCGAGTTTTAAGAATCACAAATTATTGACAAAAACTTATAATTCCTTTAAGACTGATTAAATTCCTGTGACAGATCCTAAACTATCAGAAATAGTTCATGTTTTTAATAATTATAAGAATATTTTTACTTTATATTTTTCTAGATTAATATACGTTTGATTTGCATTGGATCCTATGTAGTTATTATTTTATAAAACCTTTTAAATAACCAAAACCTTTTTGCCTCTTTGCTGTCCCTTTTTACCTTTACTATGGGGCAAAAAGAACCAGACGACGAGGTCTACAAAAACAGTAAAAAAACATATTTCTACAATGATTAAATAACTGAAAATTTAGCCAATCATGCTTTGATAACAGTTGATTCGATACGTGTTTTTTGTTTTGATGTAGTGGCTTTGGTTTTCACAGCATAACTTATAATAGTCAAATTGGACCTTTGTGCCCCGCCCTACCCTACTGCTTTTAATGTTAATGGCAAATAATTTCAATGAATGAAAAAAATGTCAAGCAACAGTAGAGAAAACTAAGCAAGTTAATTACTTATTTTAGAATAAAAAAAAAACTAGAAACTAGGTAAGAGATTTTTTGGATTTGAAACTTAGTTTCAAAAGGTAGCCGCGTTTAAATTCTGGTTTTTGTAAGTATCGATGATTATAATAGCGGTCCGACCGATTTCGGCCATGGCGGCCAGTGTTACTATGACACCAGCCAGCTACGCAGGACATATTATAGTGCACAAGCGTGTGCGCAAACACAGGTGCACTCTCTATTCCTTTACTCTCATAGCCCGATGGGACGGTAATCCGACACGACCGGAGAGAGATCAGGCGCAGGACCCACATTTTTACGTGCCTTCCGAAACACGGAAGCTGTGATATTTATTTCTTAAACGCACACAACATTCGAAAAGTCGGTGCGCGCCGTGGGGATCGAACTCAAGACCTCTGACTTAGCAGTCCTACGGTCTCGCCACTAAGCTATCACAGCTTCATCGATGATTAGTGGACCTACGAACACATTAAAAAAAAGTAAAACTGTTGCATAAACCGACTAGGTACATGGATAACCGGGTGCTATAGGTCACCACGCCAATTACCACTGTAGGCGACGTGTCACGGGTTCGATCCCTGCGTAGAAAGAATTTGTGAGATCCACAAAAGCTTGTTCTGAGTCTGGGTGTCTTGGTGCATGTGAATTGAATGTCTGTGTAACCACCCGCATTACAAGGATTAAATTCATTAGTGCGGGAGTAGTTTAAAAAACATATGTATAGAAGCGAGATAGTGTCACGTTTCCACAACTGCTTTTAAGTAGCCTTTAGTTCAGATGAGCTTACTCTAACAATAATGTGAAGAGTAATGTTGAAACAACTTAAACCGCTGAAGCAACTGAAGTCTAAGTAAGTATGATCGAAGCAAACATTTAGCAACAGTACTTCTGATCTCTCAAGGCGACAATTTCTAAAGACCTATGTAATAATATTAACATTACATAAGTTGTTTGCTTAAGATATATTAATGATTGCGCGAAACGATGACATTCAATATTCTATTCTTATTTAATGGAACGGTATTGACGTTATTGTCTGGCTAAGAGTAAGACTAGCTTTCTCTACTTTCATTTAATTAATTATTATATGTAAAAATGACCTCTGAACTGAATTCAATCACTACTCAGAAGTTTCTCGACCATTCAAATGTTCAGAAATGATGTCCAGACAAAGGATTTTTGGACAATACATATGCTTTGTCCCACGCGGGCATCGAAACCTCAACTTGATGTAGACAGCGCATTACAAATCCACTTGCATTATGTTGTAGACAACAATTGGCTATCAAATTTCTCTTGAGCACCTATTCACAGAAGCAAGCTATGATATGTAAAAGAACAAATAAATCTGCACGGATGGCCGAGTGGTACAGGTCACAACATCAATCATCGCGGGTTCGATTCCTGCGTATGACAAGAATTTGTGCGTTCCGCAAATGCTTGTTCTGAGTCTGGGTATCTTTGTGCATATAATTTGAATATCTGTGAAATCCCCGCGATACAATGATTAAAAAACTTAGTGCGGGAGTCGTTTTTATCAAATAACTTAATTAAAAAAGTCCTACTTTAAAAAACTAGACTAAAAGCATCTTTATCTCAGGCCAAGGTCAATAAATTTTATATTATAATTTAATAGAGACATTGCGAACTAAATTGTCATAATTATCATAAATATTATAACATTTATGAAATCTTGTATTGTTATACAAAGAATGCAGTCTTCATGAATTATGTGACATTAGAAAAAGTCAAATTATGAAGAAATTCGTTCTTTGTTCGTTATTTAAACTAAGTGGTCTGTAGTGATCTAGATCTGTTGTCATTGTTTATGTAAAACATATTTTATTTCTAAACCGCACACACCATTCGAAAATTCAGTGCGCCCCGTGGGGGTAGAACTCAAAACCTTTGCCTTAGCAGTCCTATGATCTTACCACTAGGCTATCACAGCTCCAAAGCTAGCCTATGCGCATAGCACTGCCCATAGCACTACGCATAGTGGAGTCTAGATTCAACCTCTACAAGTTTCTCAGGCAGGGTTTCTCAGACACAGGCAATGTGTTAATAACCCTCACGTTTCTAATACCGCATCTATGCATCGAAATTACCGACTTTTCCCAAAAAAAAGTAATAGTCTTTGTTGAATGTTGATTTTTACATAAAAGCTCTGATTTGGTTACGACAATTCTTATAATAATGTAAATGTTGTTTTTTTTATTGGAATTAATTGTTTCTGATTCTATACTTTGTATTATGAAATATTATACAATATAACCGCAGTAAAAAAATTGTTTGATTTACTATATAGTATTTTTTTAGGAGTAGAGTTACAAGTTAGTAACTCAAAATATTATACCTTGGATTGAAGACAGCTTAAGAGTTTCTATATGAAGCCGTGATCACATTGAAGTGTCATGACATCTATGAATAGTAAACAAATATTTATATGCAAATAGCTTTTAAATGGTGATGGCAACAAACCCGTTTGTTGTAAACGTAATATCAATTAAAATCTCATAATAAGCTGGCTTAGCAACATATATTCGCAAATCGTAAACTTGTCGTAACATTATAAGTTAGGTAAGGTCAGCAACAAAGGTTCTGCCGAGGCTGCGGGATGTTCGCGAGAGTTACCGCGACCCTGGCACTCAAAGGGCTCCAGAAGGAACATAGAAGGTTTTAGTCAGTAAAAGTCTGACACTCTCTCCCGCTGCGCCCACAGCGGGCGGGGTCATTTGATGATTTTCCACGAAAAAAAAAAGTTCAACAACAAAGGCGGGTGTGGAAGAGAGACACCGCTCTACGCAATGTAGAGCGTTATCTCTCTTACGCACCCACGCTCATGTTACTTTTAGATGTAGGAGTAGACCCGCTGAAGTCGGTGAACACAGATTCATAAAATAACTATGGTTTTAGGAATCAAAATAGGTCTACAATCTAGTATAGATCAAACATACTAAATATGGATTCCAACATGTGAATAAAAATACTGGGACTTTGTAAATGGGATTGTATGAACCGGCTATCAAAATCAAAATCAAAAGGTTTTTATTTCGAGCAGGCCTTTTCAGGCACTTTCAAAACGTTACCGACTCTAGTTGCACAGTACTTTTGTCGCTAACCGTACTTACAGTATTGGCTTGGCAACAAAATAGGTTAGATTGTAGGTATTATTTGAAACAGGTGTACAAGATTAAAGTTTCCTGTTAAAAACAGTGGCTTAATAAATATAATATTTTATCGCTTTTCAGAAGTTAAATTTTAAAGTGTGAATTATTTATTTGGAAGATTTCAATGCGTCATTCCTATGGAGAAAAACAAGAAAAATATCTTTATACGTTAGGCAAAGTTAAATCTTTTCTTGTTCCTTATCCGAAACTTTATATTATTATCTTTATTTTAGTCAAGCAATAAACCTAACAACAGTTAAGCGTAAGTCGATTATTCCCATAACTTCTCATTTCAATACATTAATCACATTCAAAAGAACTCATAACCGCTTTGAAACTTGACACTTTTTATGGCAATTAATTAAATCAGACAATGGAATGTCAAACAATCTGACCTATACGATCCACCTGAATAAAGTTCAACGACCTTTGATCCACATAATATAAATTAAAAATAAAAATGTTACTTAAAATGTGGGCAAAAAAGACAAAAGTTAGATAAAAAATAAGGTTATATTTGCATCAAAATGTTTAGCACACATTGTTGTGGGCGAAAATATCAAGTTCATATTACTTCCGGAGCATAAGTCAAATTGGACACTTAGGCCTTTACCACCAAAACAAAAAGTAAGACTGTTCAAGTTGTGGAAGAGAGACGCCGCTATATGCTGTGTAGTGCGCTGTCTTGCTCACACAACTGTCACAGTCTTGCCTTAAGGTATGGTGGTAGGCCCCCTGGTCAGTGTAAGTGGGGGGGATGTCCGGGTCGCCGTGGGTGGGGCTTGCGCAAGCGCAGAGGCGCCGCACGCGCTACCGATTTAAAATCGAATGCTATTCGATGCGGAAAAGGCTGTAATCGATGTTGTTGCATACTGATTAAGATATTAGCGCGGAATAGAGGTTGTTATGATTGATACACGATGTATTGAGAGAGTGGGTGTTGATGAATCACTTACGTTACGTTTTTATCTAAGTGAAATATTTTACTTAAAAAAAAGTATAAAAACTTTTTTTCTTGACATTAAATTTCAGACTAGGCCTTTGTACAAAGAACATCCTTATTTAATATCAATCAAATATATTATTATTAAAGTAACCAAAAGTAAACTCTATGACTTGTCAAAACATATATTAAGTACATGCTCTGTTAATATCAGCCTATCTCACTGCGTCCATTCAAATCTAAATAATACATTTACGTTCAGATCTCAATCAAAATTAACACGTAAAGACGTCTTATCTAGGTCTGAAAAGCAACAGTAAAATTATTGACATGCTGTGTCATGCCAATAATTAACTCAACAACACTCAAAAGTATCAAACATGCTCTTAAAACATAACCCTGCAAAGCGATGCGGTATTACAATACACACAATATGTGTTAACCGCCACACACTGTGTCAAGTGCGGCTGACGCAACGCCAGCCATTGCGCGCCGGCGAAAGACCACGCGTCTAGTGTTGATGGTAAAGGTTGGTTTAGACGTGGTGAGGAATGTCGTGCGAGTTGCAGTAGAAGTGGAGTTGTTGCTATTAATTATATATGTACTAGGTTTTGGGATATCGATGCAATCCCTTGTACCAAGAATCCAGGACAAGATTCAGATCCCATGGTATTGGGAGCTTTCATCACTTTTTTTACGTTTTGTTATTTCTGGTGTAGGTGTAAATCAGTTTCCTTGTCATTTTCAAAACGATTTTCACAAAAAACAACAACAAAAAATGGAAAAGTAAATAAAGGAAAAAGTGTTTCCAATCACATATTTTGTAGTGGAACTAGCACTAAACACGAGTTACCTAAATATTGTGTAAAATCTAAGCGAGATTTACCTACAAAAAGAAAATTGCTCTCAAAGTCGCAATACGTGGTATCTGTACCAGATTTCCGATGCTCTTGATGACTTCAAATAAATGTAGCAACTAGATTTAAATAATTTCGTAGAGATGTTCAATTGATCTTCCTATCACCCAGTATAACTAAGATAGCAAAGCTGTGCAGCTGCGCAATGGAATGCAACTCGCACGATTCTCTCGTCTGGTCTAAACAAGCCTTAAATCTATATTGTTTGAATACAGTGCTAGCTGTATTTATCTTAATTTTATAACGAGCGGTAAACGGTTGTAGGTCGTGTGATGTAAAAACATCTTCTGAAGGTTTAGTAAGAGGAGTTGACTTTTGTCAATATCATTGCTAATAATAATTGTAACGGTATGTCAATAAATGGAACTTTAAATAGTATTTAATTAAAAAACCTTGATGAAAAAATTGCGAATGCATGTGAAGATGTGCAAATATAAAAAGGCCTCTTGACAATCAGCTGTATTATTAATTTGAACAAATTTCCCGAATGTTTTAGTCAGTAATCAGATTTGAGTGATGCCGCATTTGGTTCACGCAAAATATGTTTTATGACTTTCACACAACGACATCCAGTCTCACAGAAGAATAATTGTGTTCGTCACACAAACATTTGTCCTGGCTGAGGATCGAACCCACAACCTCTGGTATAGCAGTCAGGGCCACTAACCAATGGATTATGCCAGTCATATTCTTACACAATATTAATATAAATTTAATTATATTTAGAGCACCTTTAATTCCATACAAATTTAACCAACCATGTCCCTTTTTGCTCAGTAACGATTCAAATAAATTCAATGAACGAGTATTAATAATACCAGTTACCTACACAAACCTTAATACTATAAATAGTGGTTATAGCTTTCCTAGAAATAATTTAAAAACATACATCGCATAATAGTAGCACCACAGTATATACAGTATGACGTCTTTTATATTTACGGTTGCAACGCGAGTTATACCTACGTTTTCGGGTAATGGCATGCGCATGATCAATAAACGACGTGTTGTTTCATAAACAATTACCGCACCTTTAGTTCTTATGACTTTATGACTGCACGGATAAACGACTGAGTGTCTCTGTACATGTGAATTGAATGTCTGTGAAGATACAAACTCATATCGCAGCCCTATCACTGTTTATATTTTTGAGAAAAGGCTGAGTCTTACTACTATATCAATTTATACTGTGCTAATACGGCCCGGTCACAGATTTGTCAGCGATTCGTCTCACCCCCGCTGTTTATCAAGGATAGTGTAACGTACTCATAAGTACCTACAGTACCTATGTGTGGACTTTGAATACTTTAATCTTAATGAGATATAAATTGTAATCCATTAACCAATATAAATTCTCATTGTTCTATTTTAAACGATTTAATGTTGAAAAGTTTGTATTTGTCATATTACATTCTTTCTACAATATATTAACAGAAGATATTATTACTGAAGCTTTTCCTTAATTTTTAGGTAATAAAAAATTTGACAAATATTTCGTGACGTCATAATTATGTACATTGAATGCTTAATATTGACGTCTTAGGACTTCAGGCTATCATCATCAGCCTATCGCAGTTTAGTGCACGCCAATGAACCTTTACTCCCAGTAATGTTTATAATTAAAACTTAAAGCTTTTTAATAAAACTACTACTAAAACGTAAATTCTAATGAACAGAAATAATTGCAGTACCGGGTTATGTTTTCATAACTTTAACTGTTTTTATACTTAAAAGAAAAGTGAATCATTTCTGTGCAATGTTTAGAGTGTGCATACTTTAAACATTAAAAATATATTAAAAACTTAAATAAGTATGTGAGTTGGTAAAAACTTACCAACAGACATGATTTCAGCTGCAAACTGAGGTGTTTCATTTTAATTGTCATTTTTGTGAAGTCACGAACTTAACCTGGAAAAAGAAAAATATGTTTAATTCTGATTAAATACAGTTACGGTTAGATTAGGGTACTTATATTGTGCTATGCTTATTAAATAAATAAGTATTCTTCAAAATTTCCTGCAACGCTATCTAGTCTCAAATTAAGCATACGAAAGTAACTTGTGTTATGAGTAGGTACTAGACAACAGCTGATAAACATACTTATACATTTCTAAATAAATACATATTGTAGATAAATTACACCCAAACGCAGAACAAATGATCGTGCTTATCACACAAACATTTGTCCTAGGTGGGAATCGAATTCACGTACTTCGGTACAGCAGTCAGGACCACTAACCACTAGACCAACAGGTCCATCAAATTTAAGTAATATGTTACATGTAATGTTTATAATCGTCTGTAAGTGACGTATTGCCTTCTTTTTACGTCGAGTAAGACCTACCGCACTATTTCTATCTTCATTTGACATTGTCATTCAAAATCCAAGGATAAGACCATAAAACCATGGTTTCTATTACCAAACCAAGCCCTTACAGTAATACGCCATGGTATATGGCGGTCACGTAGCTCTGTGTAATATGGACAAGTTGGGCTCTCGTGGGTCCTTGATAGAAGTGTATCATGTTTTGTGCCATGACGAGAATGACAATTGTAGAGTTTGGTAGGAGTTTGAATGTTTTAAAGAAGTTTGGTTCTTGTTTTGGTAAGGTAAGTATGGGAGCTAAAGTGTGTAGTTGTAAACCTAGGTAGAAAAATGTCCATTTGTTATGATGAACGGGTACTTAGTCCAGGTGAATGCGTCGAACGAAAGGATTTATTTTTTATTTTTTACTGTCTACACACAACGGATTTGGACGATTCGACGTAGAAAATATGCGAGTTACAGAATATTTCATCTTAAGACTTTAAAATTAAAATTAGTTTCGTTTGACGTGCTTGTTTCGAATAAGAGTGAAAAAAGGAAAAAAAAGTAGAGCAATTATGTTTGCTATAAGTTTACATAGAATAAAATAGCTAAAACGAGTTAGCGCAAGTACTAGGATACCCTGTGATGTATGATGGGTCACCAAGCTCTCACCCCGAACTCGCGTCAATAATTTGTATAGAGGATCTTCGTTGTAAAAATCTAGTATTGTTTTTTTGTTTCAGTATTAACAGGACCTAATGCAATTGTTGCACGATAGGAAGACATGTTGAAATGAGTCGAAAACTCAAAATACTCCGGTAAACGGTAAACGGATGAACCCATTGTCAGACCTCGGTTGACTAACCTTGTCCGTCACAATTCACAATTACGGCTTTTCCTTGGCCATGGTAACTTCAACACAAATACAAATAACCCCGTTAATATTTGAGTTTACATAGGATTTCCCTATGACGATAAACAAATATGGGTAATGTGGAACAATTCGCATTGCACGGAGACTTTGCAAGTCTCGCGGCGGTTGGAAATACCATCGGCCCGTAATTCGTGATAAGGATCGCTTGGTGATTCAGCGAGTTTTAGCTGGTTTTCTAACTTTGACGAAACTGTTACTTACGTAAATATGAAGTGTTTTAGAAGTCTCTACTTTTTGAGGTATTTTTTTGAGTTCCTGCAGATTTGGAGAGGTGTTAAGAATATGATAGCACTGATGTTCACGTCTAATTGTGTTATAATAATATTGTTTTGCGTCACGACCATTTTTCTACCTGACAGTACTAATCAATGAACATTGAAATAAAAGAAGCGCTATTGATACATTATTAAACCTGCGACCTTTTCTTTTTTATGAACTGCGAGAACAGAACGAAAACCGAACAACTATTTTACTTATTAACATCCAGAAAAAATATACGTTTAACAAATATTATTAAATACCAGACAAACGCACATAAGTTAAATCAACCATTGACACATTTTAATTAAAACAACAACAACAACATTAATAACCAATAAAAAAACAATTGCAATAAGTACACAAAAACAAACAAATAAAAATTAATTGTTTCCGAATGCTCTTAATGAAAGTTCCGCGAAAATACTTCTGCCTAGAGGTCAATGAAGGGTTAAACTTCCTTAAATTACAAGCAAGTATATAATGACCTTACCTTGGTGACCTTTTGACTACAAGTCAATGGTATTTAAATAATTGATTGACAAAAGCCAACTTATTACTTCCTTCGTGAATCAATTTATTGTTCTTGTATTCTTATTTTGACATTTAAAACTTTCCTAGTTATTATCTTTTATGTTTTTTTCTTTCATTGATTAAAGACCACACGGTTCCGTGCTCATCAACACTTTATTTGTTGGGATAAATTGACACCAAATCAATATTTTAACAAAATAGTTTCAGCAGTTAAAGTATCGAGAAGAAATAATGATCTAATCGAACTCACAGGCTCGAATACAGCATCTTCGATACCCTTATAAGAGAAATCTTACAATTATTCTTAAACATTTACAAATAGAGCATCTAAGTATAAAATACCCTTTCGAGAATATTATTAATCATCCTAACATTTTGTGTTACTTCGATCCCAATTTTTTTTTTAACCGGGACAATACATTTCTCAACACTTATTATCACTGGTACTTGTTATTAAGAGGCTACAATGGCTAACTTCCCACAGCGATCGGGTAACACGTCATGTTGCCTCATACAAGCTCATACATGCTTGTTTAATACTTATGTTAATTTGTTTAAGATTTTACTAGGCATATAGGAACTTTACTTTGAGTTGATATTTTTGTTAGGAAGTCTCATTAGTCCACGACATACGGTTCAGGCAGTATTCTACAATAGCTCGCATAGTACAAATAGTGATTTATTTTCTTACTTAAATCTTCCAGATTATATTTCAGACATAGTTGACTATCTCTTTAGAGATACATGACTGAAGATTTAAACTCAAGACTTGAAAAATCTAGTCAGATTAAAAAGGTCAATTTTTAGTTTGAGAAATTAAAACCACTCCACTACGCTACATTTTAGTAAAATATCGAAGTTTTGCTACTTTTTGCAGTTATAGATAAAAAATAGGAACTGCGATTTGTGATAAAGCGTTTCTTTTACTTGACTGCGATTTAGGAGGGTGATGTTTTCTGAACTTGGTCGCGGCCTAAGCAGCGTTGTCACTTATCATCTAGTCTTTAGTAATTTATTTTTCTTTTTTTTACTACTTTGTGAATCAAGCTTTTTTGAATTTTGGAAGTTAGATTAAATAAAAAAAAATATTATAACAGGTATCTAATAGAATGAATGAGGAATAAACTAAACCTTATTTGTCAGCCGTTTAAAACCATAATATACTTCCTAATTTTAACTTAGACGTATTATGGGCGGGATTCTCGCTAATAGTGATTTAAAGATTGCTATTTACATGGCAAAAAAGGCAATCATTTAAAAAAATAAATTACATACACCTACCTTGATAAATCCTTTATTTTTACAGTCAACTGTTTCGAAATAAGAGTTTTATAACCGCAAAATGATGGACGATCTCAGTTTGCGAATAAACCTTGAACAACTTTGATTTATTTGCTGAAGTAGTATTTAAGAATAAATAAATATTTTGATGTATTAGTTAATTGTGTGTCGATAGCTCATTCTAAGAAACGCAATAGAGTTAAATTTTTATGAGTATTAATAAAATTAATATCAAGATTGAAGATAGTTAAATTTTATTGATTGCGATAAATATTGCAAAGCCTGCAATATTTTGCCCAACAGATGGTCAATAACTAAAATAAGAACCCATCATAAAGACTACCTAAATAGTCAAATTGCTTAAACAGATTGAATGATTACTAAAAGATTACTAAAAGATTACTAAAAGATTTATCATTTCCCAATAAAAAAATACCAAAAAAATTGTCATCAGATGAATTGTCTTGTAAAGGTAGAACATATTTTTTCAAATAGTGATTGCACTCTTTGCGAGTTTTAGAATTCAATATGAAATTTCGCGCAATTTTCCTCGCCTTTTCTTCCGAATCCGAGGAAATTAATTGGTACATAATATATTATTGTGAAATTAATTTCGATCGATGGGTTCGACTCGGATAAGTGTAGGTACATTCGCCATTAGACAATTATGTCCATTTCTACGTACAGAAGCAGTTGTGTATATATTACAACTAGGTATATATATTTTTTGCTTAAATAAATGCAGTATACTTATTGCCATAACTGCTTGTCAGACTATACTTATAAAACTAAACCATTGGAACGAGATAATAGAGATGACATAGCATAGTTTATACTGTGTTTATGTAATTGACTGCTAACTTGTAAATTAAATGGTTTAAAATAAATATCTATATATCCTATAAATCTGCTTTAGGAGTTTGTAACAAGATGTAGACTATTGACCCTTAATGAAGACTTTGGTATTTTAAACAACTTCGGATGGATTAATGGAGTTTCATTAAAAAAACTTTTTTTTGCGTCGCGAATCGGGATAACTTCTAGAGGGCCCTATCTTATAGAGTATTTTTGACTGATGAGTGTTGTTTTGTTACCTCACTAAAAACATTAAGCAATGGTAAAATGACAGCTCCTCATGAGTGTCAATAAGGCTAACTCTACTCTTAGACAACCGCCTCAAAATTAATTATAATCATTACAAATCCTTCGTTAAACCTCATCTCTACCTGCAAAGCAAAAGTTAAAATAACGTCGAACGGTGATAGTTGATATCATCGAAATAAGTAAATACAGCCTTTCACTTAAATCAAGAGGTTTTCGAAACACTCCACAAATCAGGCAGCTTGTTTTTAAGAAATATGTAGTTTAACAATATCTAGAGTAGACTCTACCGTATATGGATATCGAAACTTTTTGGAATGCGATATATTTTATTCATACGCATTTCAAGATTTATAATGTGAAATGTGCACCGAATTTGTCGTTTTAAGGGGACAGGAATGTGATGTTGGTCTATCTTGTAGTAGAAGACATTTTAGAATAGAATACTCTTTACTGTACACCGTAGTTATAGCTGTGATAAAATAATTACATACAGTAAGGGTACAATGGCGGTCTTATCGCTAATAGGTAATCGTTTAAAGAAAATATTAAATCGAATTCTTCTCTTTTCTTAATTGGGATTTCATATTTTATAAATATCCATTTTGACTTACTATAAGAGAACACTAGTTAAGATTGGGCTGCGTGAAAGACCCAGACAAAGCTTAAAAACAAACTCAATTTATGTAGAGCAAAATCGCAGAATGTGAAAAAAAACAAATTACTGTTTTCAAAAGCCAAAATTTCTAAATACTTAAATATTAATTATACTTTCATAAAGGGCAACAGACGTAATAAGCGGCCGAATCAATATCAAAGTATAAACACATTGAAATCTCAGCACTAAGAATTTCATCACCACAACTACCAATTTCCAAACTCTACATATTTGTCTATCTTTACAAACTCATTCCAATAATCTTGATAAAACACACTGGGACTAAAAACGTTGGTTTATCGTTGACAGTAACGAGGTAACGAGCCACGATCAGCCTTTCACACTCGATTCGATCGTGGCGACCCGAGCGAACCTGTGGCATTTCCCTATACTATTGTAGTAACAGACAATAGACGGTAAACTGTTTTGGTAGCCCATTTTACGTTGTAAAATATCAGTAATAAGTTCTTTTGGTTGTAAATTGTTGGTGGAAGTTTCGAGAAAATTATAGTTATTTCTCCATACAAATACCCATAATTTTGTTTGTAAAGGTTTTGAATGAGATATTATCTGTTTTATGAAGCCTTTATTTGGTGTTCCTTGTTTTGGTGCTGCTGCAGGGTAGATGCAGATTTACAGTTTTGTATTGTTTTATTTGCTTTCTATAAATGAATATTTATTTGATTGCTTGAGAATAAATAAAAAAAAGTTATATTAAGAATTTTCAGATGTCTTATGTATAGGAAGGATTTTTTTGGGATTACCGTAAAATAAAAAAAAAGCTTATATGCAGTTGAATGGAGTATCTAACCTCCTCATTTTTGAGGTCGATTAAAAATAGGTCCAAAGCCACTCTAATATAGCGTTATACATACAATTTATGGTTTAATTGCTTTCATTTTATGTTGAAGAAACTATAATTGAAGTATTTATCTTCTACTAACTACTTCGTTTACACGTGCACGCGAAATCAGTCCTTACTAACAGCTAGTAAACCGTTTCAATAATAGTATACTCCGAGTAAACTGTTTGTATTTTATGTGTTGAAAATTATGGCTATTTGTATTGTGTTACAAATAGGTTTGTACAAATAATCATCTTGTCAAATTTTCTGGTGGCAGGTAAGAAAATTATGTTGTATGCAGGCGAAATAATGATTGAAAAATAAATAAACGTTAAAATGAATTCGAAGAACGAGATAGTAATAATGTAAGTAATAAACATTAACAAGTAATAATTTCTTGTTAGAAATATTTGCGTAAAACAATTAGAATTATTTCACTTAAATAATTTACTATACTAGGTTTACCGTATATCCTTATATAATTAAACCTGTTAATTTCACTTTAAAGCAATTTACTTAGAAACCATGATATTAAGAAAACCGTTTTACAAATTATTAGAATTATATATATTCCCAATAAATCTACCTCAATTAAAAATACTTGATCACTTTTCTATGAAGTTACATACATATGTTTTCAAAATAATTGCCCTTCTGGTATCTTATGAATAAATTCATAGATTCCATGAATGTGTAGAACAAATTGTTGGCTAGTAAAAACTAATATATGAAACAATTAGTAGTAATTAGAAATACATTCATAATATATCAATAAAATATAAGACCATTACACAGACTAATGGAAAAAATACAGCAAATAGTTACCGGTGCATATTATGTATTTAAGCCTTAAATCAGAAATATACGAACGTGAGAAGCTATCGCGAGTACTGCTGGGCAAAGGCCTCCCCCAAGTCCTTTCAAAATTCCCTATCTTGCGCCGCTTCGAACCAGTCCTCGCGGTTTACGTTTAATTCATCCCATCACCTAATCTATCCTCATCCCTATCTCAATTACTTAATTATATTTTTATTTCTATTTATCGCTTCTAGTCACTTTTACCCTCTTTAATGCCGTTTTGTTGGTTTAAGAGATAACATTGTCATCATCTTACTATTTATCATTGTGCAGTATATGCAGATCGATATACGCTTGTAAAATTTCCGCAACTTTAAAACTTAAACTAATAGTGAAATGAACACTCAAAACTCATGTTAATTAATAATGAGCTGTTGAGTACCATTAAATAAATACATTAATTGTTAATTAATCATTTTATTAAACATCTTCAAATCGTTAAATGTTCTTTCAATTAAACTCTATTATGAGTAAAAGTCATCTTGATAACAGCTGTAACATTCACGCGTTGATGTCTTTTATAGGGAACCAAGTATTGGTTTCTATATTTCCATGTTTATTCGACTTTACAACTGGAAAATATGTATTTAATTTCATTTTTTATTAACTAATGGTTTTATCTACGTATAGTATGTAGATGCTGTTGGAATTTAAACCTGTCTAATTGGCTACTTGAAATTCTGCAAATCGTCTTTATTTTTTAGATATTTTTTTTTAATTATGCAGACTATATTAAGATTATTATTCATACTATAGGAACAATAACTTGTGATAACCTACTTAGCTCGTAGCTACCGAATAAAATAAATAAATTGTTATTCCAAAGATATAAATTACAGGCGCCAGAGAACATTTTATCACCAAACACAGTGGAATTAATCTTAACACTTATATCATAAGCAAGACAATTCTTAGAATAATTTCGTACATTTGAATATATAATTATTCGGAGGCGGATGCTGAAATACGATTCATAGATAAATAATTACCGTGGGAATTGTTAAACGTGTGTACTGTTTCTTGATTAAGAAATTAATACGATTTTTTGGGTATTTTTTTTGTAGAGTTTGGTTGTTGGCAGGGTCAGGTATATTACGATCTTTTTGTGTAGTTACTGGGGTTATGACGTCTAAGTGTTGTGTGTGTATTGCTCTAATTGCTGGTAGGTTTATTAGTCTTTATGTTACAATTCTTGTATTCACGGATTTTCGTTTATATAGATTTCCGTCAGGTTTTCAGACTTAATTTTTTTGATCTTTAACATTTTTAATTCGTAGAAACCGTTGTGGATTGGATGTTATAAATAAATGTAAATAATTCTAAGAAAAAACTGGCGCGTTAAGCCAGGGGTCGTAGGTTCGACTCCTGCCTTAGATTTGAATTTTTGTATTATTAGATATTTTTTTGAATTGAAATATTATTTTTCTTTGCATGAGCTGTAGGTATCTCAAATTTATACTATCCAGTCATAAAAATCTAGATTAACCTACAAAAGATCTGTTATTTATTTTTTTAAGTAACTGCTCTATTACTTCGAACGACAGTAAACGAACCTCGATGAACTAACACGACATAGTTAATATGAAACAATCCCCAAAACAGCCTTTAAGTCAAAATGTCAAGGCATTTGTTTTCTTACTCAAACTGTAATGTAAATGTTTGTATGATATAATTGTATGTATGTGACTGTTGAAACTTAATCCGTATTTAACAGATTAAGGGCAGTCTTTCATATAGTAAAGGTTGTTATTCTTGTTGGAGATGAACTTAATTGATGTTAACTTTCTTGGGACCGTAGCTTCATTTTGCACTTAAATTTATCTGGATTGTAGTGACAAATTGGGTGCGTCTTTCAAGTCAAGATAAATAAAAGATTGCGGATTTTTATAAGTTTAGTGAGGTATTTTAGAATAATCTTGAAGATAATATATGAAGAGTTAAATTAATCTAAGTCATAGAACTGACAAATATTTTTATGCTTGAAGCATTTGAATTTAAATGATTATAATGAACTTGGATCTAGTTAAAAAATATACTAAGTTTCTACCTAGTCTTTTGGTATTCAAGATAATAAAATTTCTATGACTGTAAATTTAAATTTTATTAGTTACACCTAGTCTTATCTCAGGCATTCAAGATAATATAAATTCTATGACTCCAAAAACAATAACCAAAACATTTGAAATACCGATGCAAATGAACTCCATTTTTAAAAGAACTTCAATTTTTAAACTAAAAAAAAACACAATCTACCCACCGATAAAAAACTTCTTGTATTCCAGACACTATTTAACTTTGAAAACAACACAAAACTGTCACAGTTCACTTTACGTAAATCATATTTTGTGGCGGCGACGCGCGTGCGGTTCGGCCTGCGTCGTGATGGGTACTAGCGGAGCCTCAGTCAGCTGGCCGGCCGGCGACTGCGTGTGCTAATCGCTGAACATCGCATAATCTACTGATAGGAACTATATAGAGGGGTTAGTGGATGGGAAGTGACTTGGTGATTTTGGTTTGACAATATCATAATAAGTGTATTGTCTTAGTTAATTTTTGACTGTCAGTTTGTTATGACGTAATCTAAGATGTCTGTGATACGCAAGACTTAGTCACTAATAAAAAAATAACAACGTTCTTTATAGCCCTATAAAATTTTTTGGCATTCGATTACCAAAATTAAAGAAGGTGAATTTTATTAAACCTTTATGTAATTTGTGCAGTAAGGAAAAATAACAAGCAAGCTTCAAAAATTTCTAGGATCTAAACGGGCCTTAATTCTAATAAACTTTATTGTCACACTTAAAAAGCACCAATCACACCTACTCAACTCTATTTAATTTTACACCTGACATAACCAAAGCAACCTACTTAGAAGGCAAAGAAAGCAATACCAATGACATTATTGTCCTCCACTTATCTTATATCCCTTTCAAACATACGTACTAATTCAATGTAAGAGTAGGACAGATGTATAGTTGAGAGAAAAGTGGACAGGTTTCGGTGATAGCTCAATAAATCGCACGATGATCGAATTTATTTGATCAAGTGACCACGTGTGACTCTTGTTAAGGTAAAATGAACTAAAAAGTTTTACACGTAAGGTTGAAAGTCAAATGGTGAGTGTTTAAGAGAAGTTATGAGCTTAAAGTTTCGTAACTTAGAATGGATTTGAATAATTTCGATTTGTGTGAAGACGAAACAATGAGAGAAGAATTCTTTTATTACATCTTTGTTGGCATAACGTGTGTCGTGACCCTGTTCCGGGAATTTCTAGCAATTATTTTGGCGTTTATCGTAAATTTTAGCCGTTTTTGTATTAATTTTCCGCCTCGTTGCTTCTGATTCTTGTTTGTAGATTCAAGTTCAATGCTCATATAAGATATTAGACATAATTATATCAAAATAAAAAAGAGTCGGTTTTGCTATAACGAGGATGCAAGAGCCCTATTGACGTCAATTGTAAATTGATATGACAGCATGAATATTTCTATATATTATGTCGAAAAACGTGAGATTTCAACAACCTACCAAAAATTATAAACATGAAAGTATGAATGGATGGCCAGATAGATGGACGATGGTTATCCATGGATCCCCATTCCTTTAAAAGGCTAAACCAATTAGGATAAAATTTATCTGATTATGGAATTATCTGACACCCTGGATTAACAAATAGGCGCTTTTTTACTCGACACCCAAAAAAGAATTAACGTCTTGTAGCTATAACCGATATCCACGAGGGCGAAACCGGAAAAAAGCTAGTTGAGAGTATATACCTAGTGCTTAACTGCACCTAAACATAAGGCTTGTCACCAAGAAATGGCCTGAAAAACAAACAATTACTATTTACAAAGTCATTAAACTTATGTACTTTAGTGTTTATGTATTAGTACTATTTATTAACGTGTGTTATTTAGTTTGTCAGAGAAAGTGTCCTTTACTGAACATAATACTGTCAGGAAGTATGTTCAGTATTGCAGAATACTATGTTGCAAGTCGCGTGCAAACTGGAGATGACTTATGAAGTACTAAACGCTGGCTTGTTGAATGGACGGTTAACGATGTTTGACGGTTAACCAAACTATAAAATATGCTTATACAAGTATAAAATAACCTGTGTCTAGACGTGTATCGTGGTGATCTAATAAAAATATTGGTGTTTCTGCCTGATGATGCCTGAAATGGGAAAATTGTTGGGAAAAAAAATGTAAAATACCGTAGTCAGTTATTTGACTTGGGCTGTGACCAAAAGACATAGGATACGTATTTTTCCTTTTATGATATTTATGAAATAGATCGAAGATATAATGAATCAAATATGGTAAATCGTATGTAAGAGGGGGTAGTAACGCCACTTATCAACTCACTGTATTATCTTATTTTATAGGCGATAAAAAAAAATATATGTGTCCAAAATTTTATGGATGTCTATCTGACAGACATTTTTTGTATTCCAGTGGAAATCCTCATGGACTGTCTCTCGTCAGGGGATAGACGAGAGGGGTGTGCCGGACTCATACCGGCTAAACTCACTGGAGCGCCCTTATCTGCCTATGGCCGGGGGTACGGGGTTCACTTTCACATTCACCGCGCCCCCGGCAGATCTAACGGACTAATGACTTTTCTAAAACCCAAATCAGTCTAATATTCAATTACGCACCCGCTTGTAATGGTGTGTTGCAATTTAGGACGTAAAAGCTTGTTATCTCTCATAACTGGACAACAACGGGGAAATAGACAATCAGAAATTCGGTAAGGCAACATTCAATTACCTTGGAAAGTTAGTCCCCTTATATAGATTTCACAAAGACTTTGACATCACGACCGTCACTAATCATCTTTGATTATTCCCTAGAATTACGTAACAAAACAGCTGCACCAAATTAAATATAACATTTTAGGTAACAGCCTGATTATCTACATCCAAATCGAGAAGATATTCCATCGATTGAACAATTACATGATGACATGACATTACAGAGCTAACGAATTACTTTAGCTAGTTGCGTAGTGAAAGCGTAAGCATGACTCACAGGACTTATCCACCTAATCATGATCAGTATTCGTCGCCAAACCTCCGTTCTATTTCCTCGAGATCTCACCGCTGATTTCTTTTATCTTCTAATAAAACTTACTGTAATGGTATAAGTGATTTCCCCCTTTTATTCAGACCGCAGACAGTTCGATGTGTGTGGAATTATAAATGTCATCTTTGTGTTACTCTTGTTTCGTGTTCGTTTTCATTGTGCTGTTGTGTTTTATTCGGTTGTCAGTGTTTAACGTGGTAAAAATAACAAATACTAATAACAAAGTTTCTTCTAAATGAAAATACGTATATGGCAATGGATAGTTCCTTCCTTCCTTTTACATTTTTGTTATAGGAAGGCCCTTATCAACGCATTTTGACAAAGTTATTTTATATTAGTAAAAACCTATTGTACCATAGCTCAGCAAATTTTGGGTTCGTTTTTTTTGCCCAGAGCAGAGCCACTTTTTCGCCAAATCCTGAAAAGCCATTCCTGAATCTTTCTTTCACCTCTCTTGTTCGCCTGATCACCGTTTACCGTTCACCATTAGCACCGAATTTATGACCATTTAAACCATTTCTCTTACACGAGGAAAGCACAACACCATTCATAAACTCGTATCGTTATCCAATGAAAACGCATACAGCACACAATATGAAACGAGATTGCATTGCGCAAGCGGGCGTGGGAACCGAACACGTTCCTAGTCGCTTCAGTATGCAAAAACCAAACGCTCCGGAACACACTTCCGTGTTGGGAATGTTTAGGTTTTACTCTTAGGTAATAAATTGTGTTTAATGCTTGTTGTCGTTTTTCTCTTAGGTAATTTTTATTTAGGTGTGTGGTCTAGCAAATGTCCTGTATTGTTTATGTCGTATTGCAAATAGGCGCTGCTTCAAGTAAAGTTTACTTTGAAAGTAATACTAGTTTCATTTCGAAGTCGAACATTTGTGAACCTCAAAAATAATTTCCTATATCGGTATTTACGTCAACTATTTTGGATTACATTTTAAACCTCCAACATAGAAGGTAAACGTTTTATAACTAATGTTTAATTTCAAGATGAATAACCGAGTACACAGCGGGCGATCCGGTTATCTCGTGATCCACAAACCAGGATCTCGGAGCGTAGATCGTCCAATATGGACCCGACCGACTAGGTCCCTTTGAGGCTAGCTAAGAAACAGAGCACGAATCGGGCGCATTATGGAACGCACGCTCCAATACATATACGTGGATCGCGTATGGCATGTCCGTAATATAAATTATAAAATATTGCCTTGCTAAAACTGCGACTGAAGCGTACAGAGTAGGACCACAGCCATATTAACAGCATCTTTTCAATACATCACAATATTCACGATTGCCCATTGTCTGACACGCAGGATGCTCAACAATTGTCTTAATAGGCCTTCGGAACATAGGAAACGCGACAATACCGCAAATCAATTGATTTTCCACGCAAATTGCCCTCATTGAGAATTATATTCGGTTTTAGTTATGGTTTTCATCGGATTTACAATGACCTTACGTCTGGGATTTGTCTCTTACCGATAACCGCATCCTGATGAAGAATTGTTACTAGACGTTTTCATAAACCATGTAAAATTAAAACTAGGTATTGTTCATTTAGATCCGTCAACACTTATAATATAATTACATTATATTTTTTAAAGTAGGTATATTTCAAGGCACAAATGTAATTAAAATTATTACGGAAACAGGAAAGGAGGAATATAATATTATCAGCTTTCGTTCAGCAATGTAATAAGTGACCCTCACTTATTAAATTCTGAATAAAAGCTTTCGTTTAAAAAATAGGAAATAGGAGTTGACTGTAAATAAAATACCAGTTACCTTTAGGGTTCCATTTATTTTACCGTCACATATCCAATAAATAATTTATATCATAAAACACGTCTAGGTCTACAATACATACACTATCAATAATCGTTAGGTACGCATATCGTATGGATTTATAAACACACCTTACCTGACAATTTTAACTATTGCAATACAATTTATCCTTTAGAATGAGAATATAGAACCAGAATTTTACATAGATATTTTATTTATTTGCTTGCACTGAACACGACATCTAAAACAAGATTGTTACCATTGTGTAAGCTAGACAGCGCACTAAGCAATTAGTAGTCGCCTCTCGCTCTCACAATGGCAATATACCTGCCTTTTAATATCAAGTAAGGGGTGTTCACAAATCGTAAATTTATTTTACAATAACATTGATTCAAGATCTTATATTTTGTGACGAATTTAACATTTCTAATGAAGTGCTGGTAAGACATTTGGTGTAGCAGAGCTAACAATATATATTTATGTATTATTTAATGTAATTTTGTAACTGGTATAAAGTGCAATGATAATGGAATTGTTGTCATATATAAAGGTATTTACATTTGCGGTATACATGGGTTTAATATTACTAAGCTTTTGATGATTGTTAACGGTATGGGGCATTTCGCTACTAATTTAATAACATTCTAGTTAAACCACTGTAGTGTTAGAAACCTACTTGGCTGGAAGTATTTCAAAAGTAGCATAAAAATGAAAATCTTCAAATTATTTTTCCTATATCATTCAATGGATCTTAAAACAGTAAACTTTAGTTTACACTTGTATTAGTCGAAGACATATCATTGCACCATAAAATAAAATAAATACAAAAATGGATAGAAAAAAACCTGGGTTTATATAGAGAAGACCTCATTTTAAGGTCCTATTTTCAGATCTAGCTATATCGTTAGCTCCTCACATAATACACTATCACATACGCTAAATATTTTGCACAATGCGTCATAAAGAGCTATCTTATCGATAAACATCAATACTTTTAATACTATTACAATTTTGTAACGTATTCTCAAGGCGTGAGAGTGAAATGCACAGCTTTTTTAATGGAAATTGCATGTGAAAATATATAGGTTATTAGTATCATGTACTAGATGTTGAGAATAAGCCATGCCATGAGTAAACAGGGTATTTAAATACAGGTTTTAGACTGCATCGTCAAATACAAAGTAAATGAGATTGCAATTCTTTTGTACTTGTCTTTAGATCACAAATTTTGTTTTAAGATATAGATGACATATCACTGGCTAAGCATTTGAATATTCCACATTTGTTTACGCATGACTTATAACATCTTTAAATCTGTACATTAAACTCACACACACACAAACTATTTAAAATACTCTGAAAATAACTATTAACGGCAAATAACTCTAGGATCTAACCATAGACTATCGTAAAACGAACAGTTTAGTTTGTCCTATGGCAAATAAATGTAATTAGTTTAATTAACAACATAATATAATCATGGATTGGTCCTTAATTATGCTCAAATGTTTGGTAGGTAGGTACTTGTTTACTTGAGTGGGTACAGGAACAAGATACACAAGTTTTTTTGCCAATGCCTGTACTACAAGCAATTGAAACAGAACTGTTAATATTTGGGAAGCGAGACGCCGTACTACACGACAGTAATGGCGTCGCGTTTTCACAATAGTAGCTCATGCATTTATAACTCATAGTACGAAGGCTATATGAATGTTGTCACTGGATATTTCTGTGACGTATATTAGGAATATGTTTAAAGATCAAGCTGTTAGTTATTTACTTTTGTCAGGTATACTCTTGTTCCTGACCCACTTCTATAATAAAACTATGTAGCGGTATGGTATACTGTTATATTAGGTAGTCAATCTAGAAATTTATAGTCACAGCAATTTACTCTCGAGATCTTAACATACAATCTATTAATAATTTTTTCTATGACACTTTTGCATTGGCCCTTAAAATTTCTAGATTTAACGCTTAAAATGTGACCGTCACCGTTAAAACACAATACAATTAGTTTAAGACTAATTAGCATTAAATCAATGAGACATCGCACGTACTATCGCAAACAACTTATGGGCCTAATCATAAAATTTTACACTAATCAATTCACATAGAATTTTGACAACACCACTACGTGTATGAGACATTATAGATATACATATGTATATCTAGGGGCCTACGACTACCTTTTAAGTAATATTATTGTAGTTGTTGAAGCGAGACAGTGCACTACAAAAAGTAGAGCGGTATCTCTCTTGCACAACTGCAATATTACTAAAAGAGGTGGTCATAGATACATTGTCTAACACGATACAAATATGTCAAAAAGTAAATAAACTAACCTAACAAATGCTAATACAACACTAAAAGCTAGCGAACGAGCATCAAATTAACACATAAAGCAACAAATTAACATGAGAATACCAACGTAACGTAAAATCACAATAAAAAACATCACCAAACTTAACAGGTTTCATGTAACGCTGATATCTTTTTATTATAATAATTATAATATATTTATATTTCACCAATGTTTTGAAAAGCGTGTACTGTAAGCTGCATTGCAGAGTTTATAACATGATAAGTGATTGCTGAGTCTCAACATGTATCTTTCTTACCCTTTCCTTCCTTCCTTTTAACTAACCAACGTCCAACTAAAAAATACTATTTAATTTTAATCTTGCAAAGATTGTCAAAAGACTTTTAAGCGAACTAAACACTACGGTTCAAAAGACTTATTAATTTAATATTTAAAATCAATAATAGGTTTTGTTAACCAATTGTACAGGGTCGTACAAGACAGACCTGGATAATATTCTGTCAATTCGTTTATACGAAAAGTAAACTCTCAAAAAGTCTTTAGCACATGAAACAGTCGTTCGTTATTCAGTCTAAAGCATAAATACAAATGCAATATTCCCTGTCTAATCCAAAAATAAACTGTAATAGCAAACACCGCTGTACTTAACAAATAGATTTAGATTTTTTATGGCAATAAGTTCTAGTATTACTTTAGATCTATGGAAGATTTCAATACCATCTAAGTGGATTCATTTAGAAGTGAGTATACAAATATTCATTTTAAACTAGTAGTGGAAGATTATTTTATTAAGTAAAACACCGTGAACTTTTATTGTAAAGCGAAGTACGACAGTAACCGTATGTGGCATGCATTGCACTGGTATTTTATATAAATGTTTAGTTGCACTTATTTTAGTAGAATCCCTCACTACGTTATTGGAAGACCTTACAAAAGAGTTAGGACCGCATCGGTTATTAAACACAGCCATTTTTATATAAAGAGGAGTAATGTGTGTAGAATAGAATAGATTCTATTCTATTCTAATGTTTGTTTGCTATTTATTGAGGCCAGCGGTGTCCATATTACATTTATAAAACGAGCTAGATAAATAAGCGCAATACGGGCCTTTCAGGCCAACCTAAAGAAACCCGACTACATCGAAACCGGCGTTCACATGAGGAAGATATTTATTTAACTATCAATAAATAATAAACAAAAAATAATAGATTCATTACAAAACGTATGAGGCATTCATATTACACTACACATAAAAATTCGAGGAATAATATATAAATACTTAGTTTTACCCAAACAGTAATAATTCGAGTGGTAAGGATATTTATAATTAGTTTAATATTATAAGAACCACGATCAATTTATTTATAGTGGATTAATGGGTACAAATCGGCAATTCGATAAAGGATTATATTGTTTCCATCCCATTTCATGTAATTTAACAGAATGGTACATTTCTTAGTAAAAGTTACCCAAAACATGGGAAACCTCAAAATTTTTCATTCTCCTATATTCCTTTATTTAATTGTAACATATAACCACAAACCTAATATATATTTGAAGATAAACAAGCTCTAATACGCAACACAGTTTCAAAAGTCATGAAATTTCGTTACTCAAGATAAATTATACCATATAAACTAATACTTAAAGTATAGATTTGAATGTACCATTTACGTCGAAGCCTGTTTAGATTCAAATATAATTTTATTTCTATTTAAATGACAAATAAAACAAAATATTTTTATAACATTTGTCATTTAAAACTTCTAACACCGAATGTCAGTAGTGTCAGAATTTTTTGTATCATTATTTAATATTACCACTAATTAATCTATAAGTATTTCAATTAAATATAATTATAATATTATTTTCTCCTGAAGAATAATGCTATGTAGTATGCAGGATAAATAAATTATTCCTATGTTTTTTTTTTTCATATGATTTGCGTTTGTTTTTTACTTTAATATTTAAATCTTTGGTAGTTGGCAATACATAGGCTGTTATGAATTCATGAGTATTGAAGAAGAATAATCGTTTAATATAGGAATATTGAAAAACACCGGAACCCATATGTTATGGGCAGAATAATTAGATAACAACAATACATTGTTAATGCATTATATATAATTAAATACTGTCAATACATTAAATAGGACTTTTAATCTAAAATAATTTGTCAAACACGACAAAAGCTGGGCCTTAAGAGTACAATATAAATCGAAGTTATATATTTATGTTTAGATTATATATATTTATTTATATTAAAGTAAAAAATAAACGCAATAACAGACTAGAACAAATGTATTTCGTTTAAGGTACGCGGGATATGTTCAACCTTAGATAACTTACACACTTCACATAAAAACGCTGTGTTTTTTTATATCATTTTTACGTATACTCATTTTCAACTCACATTTAGTACAACAATTAAAAAATCAAGTAAAAAAAATAACTACATAAAATGAATCTGTAGATTCTTGTACTGTAAATACATCAAAAATTAAGTTTTTATAACAAAAATTCGTCAAAACGTCACAAGAAAATAGGTTGACTTTACATAAATGGATTTATTTTTACAGCTTTTATTGATTAATTGCGTTATTTTTGTTGGTATTTTGTAAAAACGCAGCGTTTCTTTTGTACAGTGTGTAGTATCCCTATTGCCAGCTGTGACCGTTCACGATTACCTGTACTGAACTATGACGCGCTTAAGGTACCAGGTTGAGTATATTCCTGTGTTCTAACGACTCCTTGAGGGCGTAGAACAGTTGTAGCTGTTGTTCGGGCTTCAGGTTGTACACCTGTAAGGGACAAATATAGTTATTTTAATTCTTATTTAATCATCATTCCCCTGCCTTTGTCCCAATTATTATTTGAGGTCGACAGAGAATGTCTTCTACTTCCACTCGTGGCTATCTGACGTCATCTCGCAAGTAACACTCTTTGCAGCCATATCATCTTTCACACAATCCATCCCTCGTTTCTTTGGTCGTCCTCTTCCCCTATATCCATCCATATTCATGTCCAGCACCTTCCTTACCACGTGATTCTCTTTCCTCGGCATGACATGTCCATACCATGACAGCCGGCTACCACGAAGTTTTTCTGTCACCGGTGCCAGTTTCAAACTTCCTCTTACATACTCATTTCTTAGGTACTTTAATTCTTATTTAATGTCAAAAAAATATATAAATTGGAATTAAAATAAGTATGCCCACCAATCACAATTACATCGTAATCCATAACTTTAAATTACCATTTATGACTAAAAAAAAAGGGTTAACAAATTTCATACTGCAGCTACTGACGACTGAAATGAAGTGGTTTATTCTGTTAATAAATGGGATAAATCTCTCTTAGGTTTTTTTATAATATAAGCTCGCTGGAATCGACACTTCCTACCTGGCTACCCTGAGAAGAAACATCAAAACAACCTGAGAGGCCATCGCCAGTAAATAATAATAAATAAATAAATCTTTTTCAACATTCACACAAGGCCATCTAGTCTCAAGTTAAGCATACTTAGTAGCTTGTGTTATGAGTACTAGACAACCGATAAACATACTTATATATTTCTAAATACATACATATTATAGATAAATCACACCCAGACACAGACAAAATGATCGTGCTCTGCACGCAAACATTAGTCCTGGGTGGGAATCGAACCCACGACCTCCGGCTTAGCAGTCAGGGTCACTAACCACTAGACCAACAGGCCCGTCAAGTAAAATAAAGGAGGTGAGTAACTTGCCTGCTGCAGGAGTTTCTGCGGCGTGGCGGTGCGGATGAAGCTGGTGATGTAGACGTTGACGAAGGTGGCCATCAGGAACTGGCAGTCGAAGCGGTCCATGATGCCGCCGTGCCCGGGGATCACGTCGCCGAAGTCCTGGAGTTACCGAGAGTATTACTTTGACTACTACATGTCGTGGTGGCTTTGCGGTTCTATGTATGGATTGATATGCTCGAGGTGCAAGTTCGATCCCCAACAAAGGCAAGTACCAATGTGACTTTTTCAAAGTTATATGTACTTTCTTAATCATTCTAAGACACTACTGACAAACGGTGAAGGAAAACATCGTGAGGAAACCTGGATTTTAAATATTGGAATCTGAAATCGCCAATCCGCAGTGAGCTAGCGTGGTGATCAATGCTCAAACCTTCCCTATATGGGAAGAAGTCTGTACCCAGCAGTGGGACGTATAGAGGCTGGTTTATTATTACTACATGAAGAATCAGCCGCTCACGTGGAATGCACGGGAGTGGCTTACTATCGGGATGAAACGCTCTGTACACCAAGTTCCCGTTACAACTTTCCAAGAGATTTATTCGCTTCTGGAGGGCGTTGGGTTGACTGGGTTACTACACTACACGCATAACGGGCCACAAGAGCGTGCGGAAAAATGGGGCCCACCACCAAGTACCAAGTAGTATTACTTTTCGCGGTTTTCGCGAGGCGGTACTATAGTTTGGCCACAACAGCTGTACCGCGCCTTAGGTATGCGCGGTGAGGTGGGGGCCGGGAAAAAAAGTGCACGAGTTCACATGAGATTCATTTTGTCGGATAGATCTTACGATATCAGTTTACTGTTCTACAAGCACGACAATATTAAATTATTTGATTGAGGTTAATTATTTAATTTTAAATCAATTAAACAAGAATACCTAATTATTTCACTTCGTTTAACTATATGTTATGTATTTTACTAATTTAGTTAAATATTAATGAAATATGGTCAGATTTAACTGAGTTTATTTCAAATTAGGACTTGGTTTACAAAAAAAAATAATTTATTGAATGCCGTAAACAATTTATTCAATATGTCTTAACATTACGAGATATCGCAAGAACCATTTTTGAATATGAATCTCATGTGTTTCTGACATAGACAGTTCGATCTGAATTTGAATTCGAATTTGACACTAGCGAACAGACAAATCGCATTGGCCGATGCTTCCCCCGTCTCGCCCCGCGCCTTCCTAAGGCGCGGTACAGCGGTAATGGTCAAGCTATAGTCCTATCTAAGATTTTAAACTGAACATATTAGTTTAGGCTTTCAGGTTACAGAGTGAGAGATTGAGGGTAACGTCATTTTGCATTTATCTCAGAAACAATTTAATACTAGTTCCAATCAAGGTAAAACTTTTTGAGGTGTGCTACACTTCTAAGCATTTATTTACACATGGGACACGAAAGCACAAGATACTTTACATGAAAATTCTCGAAATTTGATTCAAATTTCAAATTTATTAAGATACAGTTGAATTTTGTAAAGAAGTAAGGCTTACCTTGATTTTAAACGCGCGCTTGAATCCAGAAGCAAAGAATCCACCGAAGGGTCCGATGACCGAGCTGAATGTGCTCAGACACAGCGAGTGGATCATGAACGGGTAGATATTCAGCTTCTCCATACCGAACTAAAAGTAAACGAAATTGAGCTTTATTAACTTCCTACATACAATATAGACATAAAATATCCGCTTTCATCGTCACAACCCTTTTTGTTCCACTTTGAGCTATTAAACCTTTTATTTCACGTATCGGATTTCGCCCGAAACTTTACTTGTATCGGCAACCCTTTTAGCTCCCGAACGTCCGGAAGTTGCTTCTTTTCTTTTGCTTTGGCATGCACTGAAATCTTTTCATGTGCGTATAACAAATGACGTATTATTGACAGCACAATATGTCTGTTGCATTATATGTCGTACTAGCTGACTCGGCAGACTTCGTACTGCCCCAACGATAAATAAAAAAAAAGTCGCACCTTTTAAACCTTCCCTAGACCTCCACGAACAATTCAAGACCAAGATGAGATAAATCCGTTCAGCCGTTCTCGAGTTTTAGCGAGACTAACACGAACAGCAATTGATTTTTATATATAAGAAGATTAGACTCACAACTTTCATGACGGGCTGCACGAACTGCGGCGGCGTGTACTCGTGCAGGCGGAACAGCAGCGAGGGCTCGCAGTCCATCGTCATGCGACCGAGAGACTCCGAGTACTCGATGGGACACACCAGGTACGGGTACTGGGACATCATGTACGACATCTGGAAAGTATCAATAAAAGATCGAGTTTTAGTCAAGTTCGTATTTACATGAAGATACGGGTTGGGATTTCCTCGGAAGATATTTCATAGAAACCAGTAACGTTCTTCTTGTATCCATATAGTCGTTTCCAATCTAAACTATTAAAAAAAAAGACGACTCCCCGCGTTCATGAGTTTAATCCTTGTATCGCGGGGGTTATCACAGACATTCAATTCACATGAAGACACTCAGACTCAGACCAAGCCTTTGTGGTTCGCACCAATTCTTGTCCTACGCGGGGATAGAACTCGCGACACGTCGCGTACAGTGGTGATTGGCGTGGTGACCTACACCACTTGGCTACCCGCACAGTCAAACTATTTGTTGAGTAGTTTTACGTGCATTTTTATACGCGGGACATTCCGATGACTGCTGGTCTTTGGAAAATACATTAGGTACCCTACTGATTTACGTACCACCAGTCCAAAGATAACAGTAGATATTCCGCCGCCGATGAATCCCTCCCAGGTCTTCTTGGGGCTCAGCTTGATGAGGGGGGTCTTGCCGAAGAAGAAGCCGAACACGTACGCCATGACGTCATTGCAGATGATCATCGATACTGGCACTATGAACCATATGAGGCCTGGAACAAACGACATATGGGTTAAAAACCGTATTCGTGTTTTTTTCTTGACAGCTATATTGTAATGTTCAGTGGTTTATCGTAACTTGTAATCTCTGTAGGGTTCAGGAAGATACATATGTTCGAATAATGGTCAAACTTTTTGTGAAAAATGCAGTCTTTAACAGCGCTTGTGCTTAGTTGAATAAAATACAAAACATTCTGATATGTAATGAAGTAGCATAAATGAAGCACTTATCGGGCATGAGTTTTTGTTCAATGTTATATTGTTTCGGAGGAGACTGTGATTTCAGTCAGGAAATATGTAATAGGTTTCATTTTCAATCTAGGCAATACTACATTTGTTAAATCAGTTGGATAAATTAATATCGGTATAGCAACAAAAGTTTTTAAACTGATAGCTACCATATAAATCGTAACATCACGAATAGACTCCGGAAATGCTGACTCTAAGCAACAGCAACTTAGGTACACTGCAGTGTTATCAGACACCGTCTCATGGTCATTATAAGTTAGCAAAAAACCTCACGCGATTGCAGTGACATAATATTACACAATACTTATTAAAAACACACATACATATAGTATAGATAAAAACGTATTAGCAACTGACACATAATAATGGGTGTGATATTGTATGGATAAAAATAAAACTGGAGAAAGATCTAGTACAAATTGTTCGTTTAGAAAATCTATTGGGATTATTTCAGATAATAAACGGGTCTTATTCGCGATGTACTTCGATGTTTCTTTTCTCCCGAGATTTCGACCGAGTTGTACCCACCGTGGTCACGGGTGGACACCAAGACTACCCTTGCAACAAGTCGCGAAAGTTTAAAACCATCTATTGAGATTGTAAAAATAATGGTACTTTTGTAAGATAAGAATCGCAATAAAATGCAATTCGCTCACACACCGCTAGCCACAAACAGCTAGTTTGATATAAATACCACACATATCCGGTAGTTTAGTTAACTCAGCAGTTTAAAGTCATATAAATCATAATTCCGAGTTGAAACAGTTACGTGTGGAACAATCAGATAAAATTGTTTGTTCACAATAAATATGACCTATTTTGGACTGTTGAATCCACCGACGTTAATACTGTCCGAAGTAAAGTAACGAATCAAGGCCATGAACCATGATTAGTCGTTTAATGATCGCACTTATATGGATTTTTGATAAAGCCGTGGTTTCAATATTGGCTCTTCCATAATATTGATTGCTATGTAGGCAGGTAATAACAACTTTTTATAAGCCCAGAGTTATCATGGCTTAATTATCTATACGTCTATGATAAATACAATGTTCTGTTTGCAATATTGAAATAAATGTTTTCTACCACATGCACATAAACATAGGTACAGGTACCAAAATAAAATTTTTGTCTGTCTCTTTGTTCCCGCTAATCTTTGAAATTGTTGGACCGATATTAAAGGAACGTATTTTCCCAGATAGCATATTAATAAGCAGTAACATAGGCTATTTTTTATTTCCCCAAAAAAACAATTATTTAAGAAAATAAACTTATTAATTTTTAATGAAATTCCACGTGGATGAAGTCGCAGGAACTGCTAGTGGGACAATATAAGTTGTTCTTACATACCATAATAAATTACAATTGTATGTTCATGTAAGTGATTAAATAAACGATAGGCATCGATACACTTCGTCTAATTTATTAGGTACGGGTTCAATTTAATTCTGTCCCAGTGGCTTTTGCTCCAATTTTTCACGCACGTCTCTTGGGCCTTGATCATTACTTTATCGTTTCGTTTCGTACACTTACAATATTGGTCTATAAGAATAGTACTAAGGGAATAGAAACTAAACAACTATTAGGTACCTACTCTCTTGACTATTAGGATGAGGATAGGACATAAGTATAGGATCTATTATGTAGATTTTGCGAAGAGATACAGATCCCCATACAACTACTATTACGAGGTATGGTTGCACAGTAAGTATCGCATAATTTAATAGCATGGAACAATTTATAAGATCTAGAATTGTTTGATCCACATACGGATGTGATTTCTTGTATCAACCAAATTTTTGTGCATTCTTTTGCGCTTCCAACCTTTCATGAAACCTATGTATTAGGCACAGTACAATTACAATAGTGTTTTTGTAGTCTGCCCTTACACAATAAATCAGACCTTCGTTTCCACAAAATACTCGCAATTTGTATTGTATTGTATGTAAGTGTAACGTATATTTTTACATATATTGTTGAGATTCGAAGTGTTCCAGCTGTTGAAACAATGTCGAGGTTGAAGATCAAACGGCGTCTAATAATAAAATGCAATGTGTTTATAGAATGTTTCGTACCGACGATAGACAATGTGAGTACCGTGATAGTGTTTGGACGTAATCTGGTTTTTCTTTCTCGATTCCTCATGATGGAAGGTCGTGATAGCCACTGTCAAACTTTTGAAATGGTTTGTACTGTTTCTGGATCAGTGTTTGTTTGTATAAGAGACTCTCTTTCAACAATTTGCTGAATGCCGAAAATGATTTGCCGCGTGACAATGGCTATATCGATTTTGTGTAACACGGACATTGCTTCTACATGAAGTTATTTTTCAATTTCCGGAGGGATAGCCGTGTTTACAATTTTCAAATTAATTGTATCTTTTTCATCATTGTAGGTAAAAGCAAAGAATTACCCGTATGTGCAGGTATATGTATGATTACAGTTCAACATTCAGTAAAGTATGTGGTGATAATACGGTCACCACGATGAAAGTTGAATTTCATGATTGAGTTAAAGAATTCATGTTAAAAGTTGTAAGATCACTTTCTTATGCACTTAAATGTACCTATATTAGGTGAGATTGGCAAGTACCTTAAAAATTACTTGATGCAGAGTAAAATTCAAAATGACATTCTGTTGTCCGAGGAGAAGTTAAGTTTTTTTCGACGTTTCTTCTCAGGATAGCCAGTTAGGAAATGTCGATGCCAGCGAGCTTATATTAAAAAAAAGTTACTTAAAAGAGATAAAATTTATCTTACTTGCAGACTAAACCATTTCATTTCAATATATTATAAGCCCTCCTACTAAGGTAACGCCAGGATGTTCGTTCCTGTTGAGTAAAATTTTAGGCCACTATTGACTAACAAATGCATAAAAGCGGAACTGTAACCTTAATACCTTAATCAAGTCACGCCACGATTAAAATTTCCCGCTTACTCATGCACGTAAAGCAAATCAGATCAATATGAGCAAACCGCTTCATTTCGACGAATATTGATCACCTGTTAGCGTGACGCGCGAAATAAAGCGGGTGTGCTTACACGTCGTAAACTGTAAAATGGACTTAATGATTCGGTCATTAAAGGTTAATTTCGGTTAATGTGTTGACTTGTTGTAACGTAATCTATTTTAGTGATGGGTTCCCTTGACGATTTGACTTGTAGATGAGATAAATTCTGGGTGTCTGGCGATTGGATTATTTAATAGTCCTTAAGTGTTTTCTTTTTGTTTTGTTAACGCTGAGAAAAGCTAATAATTTCAACCCATGCAAACGCTGGGAGCGAAGATTCTGACAATAGCCACTCATACATCAAAATCAGTTTAGACATTTATAAATAATGGAGGATGAGGGAATAAAAATCTTAGATAGGTACATTGCGTAAACACTGAAAACAATACGCTCCCTTTTTGTCGAATTGCTGATAAAATCATACAAAATGAACATATAGACAACATTGCAATTTATTCTCAACACACAAATAAACTGAACGTTGAGTTTGTAATAGACTTCCACTTATCGCAATAATAATTATTAGTAATTAGCAATGAATACAAACAATGCGTTAAGATAAGTGGCACTTACGAACACTAAATCTTATTTATGAGTGTAATTACATAACAATACTCGACTGCGTAAATAAACGCTGATAAAGTGATTGTATATTTGCTATTTATTATTGATATTATGTTTTGCTTGCGGCTTCGCACGTTCTATCTTATAATTTTCAAATTAAAACTTATTATTATTACCAGCCGTTAGTGTCCCACTTCAGGGCAAAGGCCTCGCTTCCCTCCCTCCACCTATCCCGGACTATGGCTAACTGGGGTTAGTTTTAAAAAATAACAAAAAGCTAAGTACTCAAGTATTGCAATATCATTCTTGAGTTGATTAAGCTACAGACTAAATTTGAACTACCTAGTAGTAAAAACTAAACAATAGCAACAGATTTATCGTATTCAATATCAATAGTTGCGTTACGTTTTCTCATACAAAATCAACATATCATAGTGACGCACAAACTGACAGTAAGTAGCCACGTTGTGAACTTGCGTCAGTTTGTCAAACTCTAAACGTCACTCGCTATACGTGTCTCATGTTTGTTATTGTTTGGGTTATCTTTATTTTATTTAGCTTATATCTAAGGTCTACACACACAATAACTTAAAGTAGTTAATATCGTTTGCTTTAGGATGCGACTGTATGTAAACAATAGTGTTCATTCTACATGGACGAAAAACAAAAAGCAAGCGGGGCGCGAGAGGGTCAAGAGTGTTGAAGCTTTCGAGTATGGTAATAACTGGCTAACATTTTCAGACGGTCAACCACCATCTCTAGAAGTAGATGTGTCATAGAGACTTAATGCAATGCAATTTGCTGGCACCTTTCCATCAATAAGAGGTAGCGGAAGGCCTACTGAAGTTAACGAATAAAAAGAAAAGGCCGACTGCCTTTGCGGGCGGGATCATTAATGGGAAATCCCCACGAAAAAGAAAAGGCAGTCGGCCTTTTCTTTTTATTCGGAAATCATCAATGATGCCGCCCGCTGTGGGTGCAGCGAGAGGGAGTGTCAGACTTCTACTAGACTAAAACCCACTATGTTCCTCCTGGAGCCCTTTAAGTGCCAAGGTCCCGGTAACTCTCACGAACATCCCGCAGCAACATATAGTAGGCCTAAGGTATCTATTCCGGCCCGAAATGATTTATAACTTCATTTAATATCTACTAACACATTTATACTACCTTCAACATCTATTCTAGCAAACAAAGCACCCCTAGTATTCGACCTAGATACATCGTTCGTACGGCTTCCCCGCCCGTGACAATGTTGACAGCGGCGCGGACAAGGTACGATGTTATCGATAAAACGTCGTTTATACAAAGCTATGTGGAATTGTTAGGGTATGGCTGAGTGTCGGGTGACACATTAAATAAACGTTACATTGTATTCTATTTTGTGTATTTTGATTTAACAGCCAGGACAATCTTAAACATAACCATAGTTCGGTTCGACATGTGTTCCATCAAACTTTTTCTCTCTGCCACTTAAATTATGATCCTATTATGAGATGGGACTTATATTATTTCTATATTCTACTAGCTGACCTGGTGAAAGTGTTTTTGCCATATAAATTCTACTTTAGGGTATTAGAAATAGCCTCTGGCCTGTTCTCAGGCCTCCAAAAAATGCACCAAAAAAAACAAATATCAGTCAAGCCATTATAGAGTTCACTGTGGCAAGATTTATGTACATCTGACAATTTTCCTTTAAACTATAAAACGTTTATGCTCTTATTTGTTACCGCAAAACGCGACGCGCATAGCGCAGCAGCAGGCAATCAATAACTTCGTACGAGCACTGGAACACTGTCCAAACAACCCAATATTATTACGTAACCTAGATTTCCCGACATACATTTTTACTGCAATATTTGCTCTACCAAGTAAATAATTATTAAACAAAGTAAAATATACCTGCAGGTTTTCAATCTAAAATTATTTTAAGGACGGATTTTACCACGCAAATGAGGCAAATAATTAAATATGTATAAATATTAAGTATGTAACAAAATGCTAATGTTACAAAAGCCGGTTCAATGACTGTTTTAATTAAGTATCAAATCACGTGTATTATTTGTGACAAAAGCGTGATTTTACGATAAAGGGAAATACTTCTGATATAGCTATAGATACCAATAGGTGATATAATATGTAAAACTGAATGCCGAATACAGATTGTCAATTACTATTCGAAAAAAAATGTCGTCAGTTTTAAGCGCCATTTTTTTCTTAAGTTTTTATCACTCTAAATAGTAAGTTACAGACAGACTAGGACCGTAATAAAGTTGTAAGATGCGTTTCAATATGTGTAGGAAACGTATGTTTTATTGCTTAGTCGCTGCAAAATATTTTACTGCCTATCTAGAAGCAGAATCATACCTAAAACATGTTAAGGTCATGTAGTAAGCAAATGATGAAAATGACTTCTTCATGTATGGGTAGAGTAAGCCTACAATTAGGTTTAAACATTAACTTGGTGACAGGGATTGTCGCAAGGCCACACCGTCAAGCCTTACTAAGAGCTCTTACTAAATCAAAGGCGTTGTGGAAGCGAGATGCCGCTACGTACAGTGTAGTATTCCATCTCGCTTTAACAATGATATGTGTCATAATTTCAGGGGCATATAATCCGGTCCTACTATGCTATTATTAAAATAGTCAAATCCTACAATTACAAGGTAAACCACTAGCTAATAGCTACGACATGACATGTTAGTTTTTGCAATCGCGACAATTTTGCCATACGCTAAACATAACTCTGTGATTTACATTAAAGATGAACTTCTAAGCATAAAATCTTCTTATAATCTAACTCTGTTTACGTATTCTAAAGTCAAATACCCGAAGATTACTTTTCATTTAAGATTATAAGTTTAATTCATTCATTACTTTAACTTGATATGTAAACAGTGACCCGCACCAAGCGACTCGATTCCATTTACCGTGTACACCAAGCAACGCAAGTCCGCCCGCATCGCCTATTCATACAGTACATTAAATATCGCTATCAGCGGTTGACTGTACGTGCATTATCATGCACATGAATAGTTAGGCCGAATTAAAAAGGTTCAAGTTCAATGTCTGATTAAATTATCTGTTGTTTACGGTTGGTGTTTCTTTCAAGGTTTTAATCACATTTACCTGTTACTAAGCGAGTTTTATTCTGTTTAATGACAACTATCGATGGTAACGACAATATTGTTTCAACTAGAAACTTTATGTCGTATTGTGATAGTTTCTAAGCTTAGCAAAGTTGGGACTATTTTACTAAAGGGAGACTAAAGATCCTTCGGGATTTATTATTTCAGTTCTTGACTTCTCCTCAGTCTGCAAAGGAGTCAAGAACGGTGCGACCATGTATCCCCAAAACGAAAAGCCTTGGGAATTAAAACCGAAATTATTAATCGCACCGGTGTCCGTTTTAAATAGTTTCATTTCATGTCATATTGTAAGTCGTTATTTCACGCTTATTTTCCAACGATTTGCAAAAACAACTGTTTTAGCAAATCAACAATCTTCAATGCAACTGAGACATCCCACAACGCAATGAACAAGCTACCACCTAGCTGTCTTACAGCCTCAACGTGCATTCAATCGTAGTTATTATAGTGTGTTATAATACCATGCCTATTATCTAAGCTATGCTAGCTATGCTATTGTCTAAGCATTGATGTGCCATATAACGTCTTCATTGTAATGTATCATTGTTGTTTGTTAAGTTGGGCGAATATTGGATTTGCACTTGAGTTTTAGGCACTCAAGCACAAGATGATACTCGCTTACGTGTATAAATATTTTCGTCCTTAGTTCGCCCTTTTAGTGACGATTTTCAAATTCAAGAAGTTGATTGTCGAAATTACAAAAAAAACACTTTTCAATTTTAGGTAACGGGTTGTTTGCGCACCATATTTTGGTTTCTACAGATCACTCCTGGTTTTTCAACTAGCATACACTCCAAATTGTTTTGCCATATATTGCCAACTGCTTCCCAAATAGGTTACACTATATTATGTAGCATATAGTTAGAACACAATATAGAGAGCATTACAAATGGTTCCTAATGTTCCTATTGGACACACTCTCCATAGAAACTACCTTACGTTGTCAAGATTGATGATAAAATGACAAGCGGCCAACACACATCTGTGACCCAATTCCTGCATTGAATAGACTGATAACAGCGGAGTATTTCGCTATCATTTACAACTATAGAGAAAAGTGTATTGTATTACGTTTATGGAACATTTTAGGAGTTGTAGAAGAATTGTTAAACTAGATAACGTAAAAAATCTTTTTGTAACTCTGTTTCATAACAGGTGCCAGAACTGACCCAGAATTGACAATACTTAAATATTTTTTGGCATTCTCGAAAGATTATTGCATTCCACAATTTGCCACAATTTGAGGTCTTAGGTGGTATAGCTTATCATAGGTAAAAACAACTGTGGACCTTGCCGGGTTCAGCAAAGTAGAGCAAGAGAGACGCCTAAAACTACAATCTTAATAAATCAAAAAAGTCTAGGACCGATTTACCAATATACCAGGCTATTATTAAATTTACAAGAATTTATTGGAATAAAATCCAGCAGTCCATCCGTGACAGCATAAATTCACGCATATTACGTGCAGTTACAAGATAAAACCGGTTATCAAATTGTCAGGCTTCAGACAGACGGCTATAAGACTTCGTGTTACACAGATCGATGGCTTAACGTGTTCTCAGGGCGACAAAGACCTATATGTGGAAACTAATCTATTACCATGGTCAAGCTGTCTAGCTAAGTACTAAGTAAGAGTAATGTGGACAGCGGCAAGCGAAGTAAAAAAAAGTATAGAAGAACTGTTGAGAGGTGCGTAACTTTGGCAGAGATTTTAGAATATCGTGTGACTCATGAATTGAAACCTCTTTCGCTTTTTACTTTTCTACTATTCCATATTCCTCTCCCTTCGCATAATATCCTTCTCAATATTTGTATAGAAGGAGGTAAATATATAC
The DNA here is from genome assembly GCA_941860345.1 of Chrysodeixis includens. Lineage (NCBI taxonomy): Eukaryota > Metazoa > Arthropoda > Insecta > Lepidoptera > Noctuidae > Chrysodeixis > Chrysodeixis includens. The sequence goes on from OW796098.1 coordinate 1,550,305, forward strand.
ATTTTAATTGCAAGATAACAGCTGTATCAAATACAATGAGTACAATATTTGCCAGTTATTATAGAACACCCAATTCTCCGTGGGAAACAGCTTACAACATTGAAATAATGCAAAAACCTACATTGCACTTTCATACTAGTCAATCAATTTAAGTAAACACACATACCCTCCACTGTATGAGCTATAGCTTTATAACCTACGTAGGTAAATAGATATTATTACGTGTTTCGTAAATGGATGTCAGTCTAATTAATGAACAAACACTGGTATGCACAACTATGTATCGATCGAGTTAATAGAGCGAATCTGAATTAAAAAAGAACTAGTATTTGTACATAAGGAATGTTCTCCATTTGGTTATGTTTCAATGGTAAAAAAAACATTGTGACTTCGGAGACATGTTCGTTCATATCCAGAATATCTAAATTCAACTAAGCTTAAGATTTGAGTAGCTGTATATTGGAGGATTTAAAGCTCATCAATGATGTCAATTAATGAGGAAAGGTTTAGTAGTTCTGGTGTAAATTCCGATACAAAAATAATTATAAGACTTTTTAAAGTTCCATCTGTCAGAATTTAAGTCTTAAAGCGATAAAAGGACTCAAAATTAATTGTCAATTCAGTACTTACCTACCCTTATATCTATAAATATTTCAATACACAAGTTCAGCCTCACCAGCTATAAGAAATTAATAAAACCTTCTCATATAGAAAACGTCGAGCTTAAATTCCACTCTCAATAATGAACCAAGTATAAAATTAATGAGGTAAGTTAGAATGGCTCTTACAAGGATATTTATAGAACCTCTATCCTACATACCCGTGGCTGTTATTGATCGGAGAGTATTTTTAGTTTGCTAAAACTCGGTAGAGTCAGCAACGTAGGAAACATGAGCAAATGGAATTTACGAACTCTCGAAAAATGTTTAAGCAAAAAAATGGTGTGTAAGGTCAAATTCTGATGATGTATACTAGCTACTTTGTTTTTCAGTCGCAATACTGTTATTGTGTTTGATTTTATTCAGGATTCTTGTGTGATGGTTTTATGGACTTTTGTTGCTGATTGTACCTGTAGCTGGAACACGGGGACTACGAACTGGCTTAAATAGGTTTTTGGGTTAAGTAAAGGGTTGGAAAATGAATTGGTTGTAAGGAAATTGAAGAATTTTGTACAAAATAGTGTTTCAAAAAATTCGAAGGACAAAAAAACGTTTAAAGACGTTTAAGTTAATTTTAACATGTAATTGTTATTTTTATTGTTTTCTTACCTCAACGTATATTATGAATTACAACAAAAACATTAAAACCATTAAGTAGTAATCTCGCACTTAAAATAATCGTTATTCTTTAAACGTTTACAAATGTATTCCTATATTTAATGTTGCTTACTTTGCTATCGAACTTGCACTTACAAGTACCAGTAGATAAAGTGTTAAAATGTGCACTTGAGAGTTCTCACGATAATGGTACCTTTTCACATTGCACATAGGGGTATTTCGATCATCTACGCGGCCAAAAGTCACAATAACAAAGTTAAAGAAATGACACAGTATTCGACTAACTGTGGCAGGGAACATTCCAACGAACAATTAACCGCCTTCCCCACCCCTATCCCTTTGCGCGTTACCCGGCAATCTCAGTCGGAACTTGATCATCAAATTGTCTGCAAGTGTCAGTTATTGGCGACTTTTAGAAAGCGTTACTTTTGTGAGTGAAACTGCAGTTTCCTGTGTTACTCTGGTGCAAAAAAGCAATGGATACGACAACTACAGGTATGTGGCAATCTTAATGTCTTATATTTAATAAAATTTGATTCAGTTTAATATACTTTCAGTGATCGGGAAGTAATGTCAAAAATGAGATGTATTTTGAAAGAATTTTATTTTCAAAGGTGAATTTGTTTTAGTATCCGGGTAGATCCGGCTGTTTTCGCCATTTATATTAAAAGTGTAGATACTTAAGTAACGAATGCTATTTGAATTAGCCGCGGAATAGCGCGGATGCACTAAAGCTGAGTACATTCATCTTTTACAGTCGAAATTAGTGAAATGTTCATTTATGTTTAAATTTTGTTTTAGGTTCAACGGATACCTCTGGAGTGCAAATAGTGACTCGTAAATCACTCTTCAATAAGATGAAGAATGAAAATTTACGTAATTTAGAAGAAAAGTTATGTTTTTTGAGTAACCACCTTTCACTCATGACAACATTACTGAAAGTCAGTTAACTAAACTGAAAGACAATTTTGCACATTTCAAATCAGAACTGAAGCAAAGGTGGATTAAGTCGCACAGAAAAGCAGAGGTTTTCTTAAAAAAACAACCATCTTTGGCTGGAAGGTACTTTCGAAATTCCAGTCACAACAACAAATCGTCATGGTCGCCCTCGTAAATCATTTGATGAATATAGCGAAAGAAGCAGAAGGAGAAAAACTGAAGAGATCCGCTCCCATAATGTTGAGGATGGTGTTTTAGTTCACACAGCTTAAGTTGAATTAAGAAAATCAGGAAAACGTGATGCTTTCCACGTACTCCAAGATATAACAATCTTTCCGACCCGTGCAAGTACAAAAAGCTTTCAGTACCTCTAAGTGTGAAAAATCAGCGCGTCTTACACCTATGGAAGCTTTAAAAATGTTTATAGATGCAGATTTAACACGAGGACAATATGAAATTATGAGAAACACGAACAAGAAGTTTTTCTGTGCCATAGCTTAATTCAAGAAGCCAAAAAGAAATGTTAATGTCATAAAAAAAATAAGAAGTTTTCTTTTCTTCCTGAAACATTTAATATGCTAGTATCTGCAACACCAAACCCAGAAGACACACTTCAATCAGAAGGTGAAGATAAGATAAATTAACTATGGATTAATTTAATAAATAAGTACTTATATAAGTAAAACTTATAAAATCATTATGTATCATAACTATCATTATGTAATATTAGTATAGACATGTGACCGAATTACAATTATATTTTTTTGTAGTTTTTTTTTTTATTTTTTTTATGAAAATTATGAAAAAATAAACATAAATAATAATAAATAATAAATAAATATTACTGTTTACATTACGCTTGTATTATTCCCGTCATAAGCAACTCAAAAAACTAAACAAATGTTTTTGGCCAGCTAGATTAACTAAATACCCCTATGTGCATTGTATTGAACTTAAATAATGTTTTGTGATAAAAGGCAAACATATCTAAATTGCATGCCATATGTATATTATACCTATGTATGAAGATAATCTATGAAACGAAACGAAATATTGAAACAAATTTTACAACAGACCCAGACCAGAATCGTATTCGAGAAAAAAATCTATAAAATTATTTAAGAAAATATATTGGTTAAATCTATAGGAAACTGTCATCAGCTGAACGACATTTGTGCCATTTGACCAAAATTTGTTATGAGACTAGACTATTGCTTTAGTTATTTATTAGAATGCACATAAACTATATAAGAAGTATGACCGGGATATTTAAACACAGAACAATATTTATTACCCATAACGACCAAAACTGACGTCATTATTTTATTTGTTTTACGACGAGATACGAATTTCGCTTGTCATATATAGAGTTAGATAGAAATCGTATTGATATACTGCTTACTAAAGGTGTATGTAAGCCATAAGCCAGTAATCAGGCGCTTATCTTAAACCCTATTAGCTATCCAGACAAATACTAGCATTATAGATTACAGCGAGAGGCCATATAAATCAATTTCGTTTCATGTCTGTCGTTAATTAAGCATTTTAAATGAAGGACGTGATACAGATTAAATAAATCAGCGTACCGTAATAAATCAGTATCGATTTTTTTAACATTTTGATATTCGGATGGCAGATGGATGGCTCTTCAGTGGGATACTAACGACTTTTCTTTTTTAAATAACAAAAGCAGAACACAAAATTGCATTAGAATTTTGCTACAGACAAAAAATATCGTTATGTTTTCTCTTAAAACGCAAACACAAAATGTCATCTATCATGTTACCTTTTTCGTAATTTATAAGCAGCAAGGTTTTTTCTATCGATTATCAAATTTAAACAAAAGATCTTAGACCTTAGAACGAAGCTTAAAACTAAACTCACCTTCAAATATGTTCTGGATGATGAGATAGCTCTGGGTGACGACGATCAATAAGGCGACGTGGGTCCAAGCGAAGAGGCTGAACTGTCGCATGTAATACTTCTTGACGAGAGACAGCACGAACCACACGAAACCAACGCAGTAGAGACTGAATGAGATGAACCGGTGGTAGGTCACCAGAAACTTGAGGTAGTCCTAGGTGGAGAAATAGAAACAAATATTAAAAGATTTGATTTAAAACTGTATGTCGAGATTGGGTACCTGTAAGTCATACTGTAATGACTGCGAGTGGTCACCACGTCAAATAACACTTCGCGACGTGTCGCAGGTTAGATCCCAGCGTAGAACAAGAATTTGTGCGATCCACAAATGCTTGTCATGAGTCTGAGTGTGTTTGTGCATGTGAATTAAATGTCTGTGAAATCTTCTGAGATACAAGGATTAAATTACTTAGTGCGGGAGACGTTTAAAAAAATGGAATCAGTAGTTGTCCGATTAAAAAAAATGTTAGGTCAACTCATCCATCAGGACAAATTTGAGCGGGTTGAGCTGACTAAAGAACCGTCGTAAAATCGCATGTATGTATGCTTGTGTAATTGCTTTACTGTCAAGCAAAGATATCTTTCCGTATGAAGATCGATCAAGAATCGACCGGTGACAGAAATATATAACATATTAGATCATTATTTAATAGGTAAGTCAATTTTACTGTTAGGTACTATACTCCATTTGTTTAGGTAGTTAACTAAATGTAAACAATCTTGGCGTTACTTTTTAACAAAAAAAATATTTTTTAATTTGGATATTACTGCTTATTAATCAATTAACTATAGTTTTAGAAAACCTGAATGTATTTCATGTTGTAAAACGTATTTTACATTTTTAAAGATCACATTTTGTTTAAAAGACATACCAAAATTGTTTACATTTCGTTAATTACCTAAACAAATGGAGTATAGATTATATTTTGTCTACTATACTTTTGAAAAGGTCACTAACGACAGCTTCGAACTCGCAAATACGGTTGATGTTTTAAGGAAAAACCTACAAGCAAACATACGAAAATAACCTTACAAAAAATGATTAAAATAATGATGGGATATTTCCCATTACCGAAACCAAGTCAATTATAACAGATGACTACACCAATTCATAATCAAAATACACATGACAGCGTTATTTCAATTGAATCGATATTCAATCTGAATTCATAAGCCCATAATCGTATTGGCTAATAAGAAATACGACTAACAGGTTGTATTATTATTTTACTTACTTTATAAGTTAATAGTAATGTTATGTCTCTGGACCGATTCCGGCCACGGTGGTTAGAGTTACTATGGCACCACCCAGCTACGCAGGACATATTATAGTGCACAAGCGTGTGCGCAACCACTAAGCTATCACAGCTTTTTATTATAAGTTAATTATGTACATAAACAACAACAATTGTATAATAATCTAGGCAGTTACCAAGTAAACATCAGTCAGGCACCTTATAACGTGGTAGACAGATATTTAATATTTAAATGAATTATTCATAGCTATTCATAATTTTCCAACAGGGACGGCTATTTAAAAATAACGATGGCAAGTCGAATTGTCTGAATAATGAATTGTAAAGACTGTAGGTATTGCTTTGGTAATGGGTAATGTTTGCAAAGTCATTTCATATTAACAGCCATCTTGTTCGCAAACGACAATTTTCGAAGTAACGTTTTTGAATGCCTACTTGGCTCTATATTCCATATCATCGTGATAAAAACAGTATGGCGGTTAAGACGACTTATAAATTCGACGGGCCAGTTGGTCTAGTGGTTAGTGGCCCTGACTGCTATACCAGAGGTCGTGGGTTCGATTCCCACCGAGTTTTAACCTAATTAAGTAGGCTTGAGTCTATTTTTTAATAAACGAATTGATCGCAACGAAACTGTTTCACAGATTTGACGTCTTCAATCCGCATCAATAAAAACATAATGTAGCAAAAAGTGCCCTTATTCCAAAGAAATAAAGTTGATATCGTAATTTCTGTAGCATAAAACAAACATGAGGTCGACTGCCCTACTGTTCATATCGTAACAAAAAGGTTTGATTAATAGAAGTACACGCCTGTCCGAGCATACTTGATTAACGTTGCAATAAGGTCAACCTATTGCGTTCGTCTAATCCGATATACGCTTATATTAGACACATTTGGACTTTAATATTCTTCGTCCAAGGCAAAAAAGTAAAAGAAGATCGTATGCCTTCACGATTTTCGCTCTAAGAAAGTCCAAGAGAATCACGGCTTAAAATTAAGCATTTAGAGATTATGGGTAAGCCAGTGCAGTCATTGTACGTTTACTTTCCACAGCAAAACTGCAACGGAATTTAGGACTACATAATTACATGTAAAAGCAAGTACATTATATTAGAATAACGTAAACAAAACAAGTAGTACGCACGCTATATTGCGTCTCGCGTCACGGTAATTTGCGTAAACCCAAGTAAACGGGAAACGACGCGTCTAGTGCAATAAAATCACAGGTTATTATATTGCTAATTTACACGCGCCTCTGTTGATTATATGGTAGTGATTATAATGTATATGATTAAGTGGTATCAGCTGATCTTAAACACGCTTACACTCTTACTTTTAAATCTACTGTTTAGTTTCTGTAATTTACCTCATTGTTCGGAAGCGTTCTTTAGTATGTATTAGAAATAGGGAATACGTTCCCTAAACTCACACCAAAAAATCGCGTAAGTAGTGTAATTATGAACGTAAAATGCATAATAAATTAATACTGTCTCCACTATATTGTTTGTATAATCGAAATTATTATTTTTTTGTTTCGTGCCCTGGAGAAAATCTTCATGAACTTCTTTTGCCCTGGGGAAGGCAAACAGTTGTCCTGAACTGTTACCGACTAAAACTACCGAGTGCTCCTCTGTTCCCTACTATCGGAGGCCATAGGAACGCTATCGCCAACTACCGCTAACACAAATATCTGAGTTAACCGAATCAAGTTTTTAAACAGTTCGACATTTTTCAAGACACAACAAACTATAACCGATAGATTATATTGAAGTATGGTAACCAGACTTGCCAGTCACATCTGATAAACTTCCCGATAAAAAACCATATTGATTTATAGGTCACAAAGTGCAATGAACTTTGTCGCGTCGCCGTTCCATCCTATATCAGATCTAAAGGTCTCGCTGATCAGATTATGTTATAGACTAGCAAAATGTAAGAAAGATAAGATGTGTCGATTAAAGTGTAGGGAACTCAAAGTCACCAGGACTTTGAGTTCCCTACACCATATCTCCATATTTACGATTCAATCAAATGAACGTGAGGAGGTGTGTTTTTAACCTGCCGCAATGATCGCGAATGCATGCCCCAAAAAGGGCATGGTCTAAGAATATGTTGGACTTGCACTAACTAAAACACCTGAACCCCATTCTTGCCTTTTATGAAGCATATGCTCGTTCGATACCTATGTCTTAACTCTTAGACAGGTAGGCATACGATTGAAGAACAATCTAGTTACATTCTACGGGTTTAAAGATCGTCCTAATAAAGGATTCGGTCGTTCTTCTATCAGACGGTGAACTTAAGAACTGAAATTTTACATATATTATAACACTATAAACAAAACAAGCCTCTCACTATCTCCCTTGTGTTATCATGTCTACAATAATTACGTACGGATCACGCGATCCATTCAGTATTAGTGCTTGTACACGTTGACTCGCGGGCGCGGTGGCGGGCGATGTCACGAAATATCAAACATATGAGGTGCTTCCGAGTGTACACGTTCAAAACGCACGTGCGGTCCAACTAGCGGGCTAACTAGCGACTGGCGCGCGCGGCGAGCTCGCGACAATTTCAAACGCTTGAGACCTGTGTGTGTGTTCACGTCGAACTAGCGGCGGCGCGCGCGTTTCACTCGCGACGTCAGGTCAGTTCAACCAGTTTGAATTTGTCGCTAGATGCGATAGCGCGTTTTTATCATGTCATTCAGTACAGAAGAGAAATCTTGAAGGATGTTCCCTCAAAATACCATATAAAGTATGAAATTCACCATACTTCTCTTTCTTTATTAATTTCGTGCACACCAATTCTAATTTTTAGCATCTCCCACTTTAGGTATGAATTTTCGGTTAAAAATAAAAGATCGTCGTCCATGTTTACAACCTCTGAAATACGTCACGATCGCGCGAACGCCTGGCGTTTAATGTGAACACGAGCCCGCCACGTCTCCCGCGCCCGCGCACGCGCCCGCGCCCGCGCGTTGCAACGTGTACAAGCACTTACGATAGTGAGGGTCAAATCTGATTGATTCAAATTCCATCGTATGATTGATAACATTTGTGGAGGGATTAGGAGTCTATTTACCTAGTCTAGTGTTGATAATGAAAGTATCATACTCGCTTTAGTTTCAAGATTATCTTTATGACTATTTTAACTGTTTATTCTTAATAGTTTACGATATTATCACATAGCATATTCCAGAAGTTATAAGGCTCGAAGTTTTAAGAAAAGTTTCGGATCGTTACACGATCAAGTCCAGAAAGGTTGAGAAACGTTTAAAACTCTTTATATTTTGCACGCATTCCTCGGAACATACATATCTAGGTGATAGTTTATTTCAACATCTTTGCAGGTATTGGCTCCCAAGAGAGTTCTCAGTAGGAATGTAGTATTTAAGAGCTTAATATTTTAGAGGGGGGTCAGGAAATCAATAGCAGGGTATTCAGGTGTGATATTCACGAGCGTTAATTGAAAAATGTCGACAGCGTCAAGTACGTTAGTTTCGAGGGCTGATAAGATAGTAGATAAAAATTGTGCTATATCACGATATACTAGTAATCTAGCGCTTATCTTTGGTTTAACATGCACTGATTTCCGTTCACATCGGGGCTATTTTAAATTCTTCAGCAACCTTTCTCCCAAATTGCGTAAGAGTCGAATTATTTTTCATATTTACTATGAAAAACAAACTACTCCAAACGAACTGGTTATGGGTGTCCTATTCTTATGTTCGGGTGCTTGTCTCAATGTTAACAGATGAGTATCCATAATTTACGTACAGCGGCTTTCTAAGTGCATTTACAGATCCTAATTCCTTGCTAGTTCATATAAAATTCCATGGAAGAAGAATTACAAGATACAAATGTTCAAAATATACAAATAAGTAACATAACAATATAGGTAGTCTACAAATATATCATTGAAGCAGATAATAGGCAGTGAATCAAACATAATTTGATATTAATCAGAGCGATATTGTTTACGCTCTTGGCTTTCCATGAAAGCGGGAAAATCACGATGAGTTGTGATATTCATGAAAGGAGTCATTACGTCTAATTTGTCATTTCTAAATATAATATTCAGTGTTGTAATTGGTATCTAATGAGTAATAGTACATAGGTTAGGCAGAACAAGAAGGTCTATATAGTGTCCTGGTAATGTGCAAAAGCTAAAAAAAAAACAGAATATTCTTATGTAATTTTTGACTAGCTCTTTAGACCAAGTTGTGTTTAGTTTCCGTGCAGTTTGCAGAATGTCGTATTTTTTGTGTTTACCGTGCAGTACCTATTGCAGAATGTCGTATTTTTGCAAATCTATGGGAAATCCTGGAAATGTAAATAATCCGGATTTCCCCAACCAATCCATAACACACGATTAACTACCCCACAGGGTTCAATACTCGAGTAAACTCAAAACCAACGACACGCGATCTAACCGTATTTCAATTTTAATCACAAATATGAGCTAGAGTTTAGAATTACTTTTTAGTTTTAGCTAAAAGTATAGACTGGTAAATTATGTACGCTAGAAAATTACTGTGATAATGTTAGCATGCACAAATTCAAGACGAGGTGTTACTTTTTCTATGTACGGTTTTTCGGCTTTGTAAAAATGAGTATTATACCACACATACTAATTGTTATGTCATTGTAACTTAGGGACACCAGTACACATTTTTTTCTCTTTCTTTGAAACTGGCCAGGTTTTATTCATTTTTATATTTTGTTTATTTAAAACATCTGTATAGGGCTAAACTTGTTACTATTGCTGAAGACTATTAAGAGAAATATGGGAAAGCCAGATAGACGAAGAATAAAAATTGCAATTTGTCCAAATTTTTAAGTAATACTACAAAAAATAGTAAAACCACTCACCGTCCTATTAATGACGACACCGAAGTAGTCAATAAGGTTCTCCCCGTAGAAGAAGTAGTTGGAGGTGAGCAGAAAGTACCAGGAGAGGGATCGGAACCAGGGCAGGCCGTGCACGCGGTACACCGCGTACCCGATGTTGATGATCTCCTCGAAGCATTTCACTTGAACGCAGAGTACCTGTGTGGGGAAATGGCGTATTATTACTATTGTTACTTCACATGATATATTAATCAATAAGCCCTTTATCCTGAACATATAGTTTTTTGGAGAAAGGTCGCCAGAGATAGAACTCAATGGAAATTGTTGGAGGCCTTTGCCAAAAGGCACACTGAACATATGACATAAATAGACATAGAAATCTTATTTAAAAAATTCTCGTGTCACAATGTCAGTTACCGTGCTCCTTGGAAACGGGTTGCCCGATTCTTTTATTTTTTTTTAAATGCATTCAGTAGATCTAAGAATCGATCAACGTCTATTTTTCATCTCTATTTCTTTTTCGCGAACGAAGTCGCGGGTAACAGCTAGTAAAGTAATAGTTTCAACGGGTTTTATCACTATTTATCATTAAGGTTTATTTTTTCTACGCCTTTTCAGTTGTCATATTAACAGATAATCGGGCAATCTAGGGAAAACCGCGATAGAATCCGTACGAAATAGTTTTACTTCGAGTGTAGGTACCTATTGGTGTAATAAGTGATTTGTTTTGTTAGAGTAATTTATAATTATTTTTAAGAGGAATCACATTTAACTTTTTATAGAATGACATGACAATGATTCAGAGACATTTTCCGTGAGAAGTGAATTCGAATCGGAAATCTTGCAAACCAATATGAACATCATAGACATACATATTATATGGAATATTTTATATGTATACTAGCTTTCCGCTCGCGGCTTCGCCCACGTGTAATTTGGAATTATAGCGTTTTTTAATGATCTCGACAGGACTTTTTTCATAGGCTAACAGCTTGAGTTACTCAGGGATGATGAAGCTTTCTAATGGTGAATATTTGAAACAATAAGTAGTTTTGGACTTTATCGAGTACGTTATGCAACAAAAAGTAAAGCGAGATAAAAACATCGTCTAGAAAAAGTAAAAAAGTATTAGTAGATCATCCCCCCCCCACCCGCTACCTAGGGGCTTGCTACTTCAAAAATCCCTTCTTAATGCTCACTTGTGTTACTAAAGGAAGCTTTGTTCAAAATATCAAACCTAAAGGTGGGTACTGACCAACGTTACGAGGTGTAATGTAACATTCGCATCGAGCGTGTACGCATCGAGCACGTTACGCTGTGTTCTAAAATCGGCGTAACATGCTCGTCAAAACTCTGTGCTCCATATTCGCCGCCAGTTCACTCAAGATGGCCGACAGCGAGGCCGCGTTGGTATCTTTGATTCTACTCAATTATTGTTTTATCCAAATTAAGAAGAAGAAAAAACGTTACTGGACATCAAACTTATTTAAAAACAGAGGCGTATGTGGTGGTTTGTGATAGCAATTTTATAAAACCAAATGATTACTGGACAGTATAAAAACTTTGTACGTATGTTTGCAAGAGCGTACTGACTGAACCGCGTAACACACAAAGGGTTCGCCAAAAAACCGACAGCCGGGTGGAGCACTCGCAGCGAGCAACGAGCGGCTCGTTGCTCGCTGCGAGCGCCTTGTTTCTACGTACTGACTGCACAAATGCTCGCTGTGTAACACGTTACATTACATCTCGTAACGTTGGTCAGTACCCACCTTAAGGAATAACATTTTTCATAGAAACGTTTTTACCCCTTTTCGCCCCCTTGGGGGTAGTATTTCCAAAAATCTTTTTTTAATGCTCACTCCCGTCAGTAAAGGAAGCTTTGTTCAAAATATTAGACTCCTGTACCGAGCGGTTATGGCTGCGCGAAAGTCAATCAGTCACCCAATTGCAACCCCCTAAATCACTATTGGAGGGTAGTTTGGAAAAATTATAATACCAAACCTATTTACTTGACCATATACGTGTTTGTGTTAAGTTTCATGTTTATAAACCCAAGGAATAAGATTTTTCATAGAAACGTTACGACCCCTTTTTACCCCCTTAGGGGTTGAATTTCCAAAAATCCTTTCTTAGTGCACCCCTACATATCTCAAGGAACCTACATGCCAAATTTCAGCTTTCTACGACCAGTAGTTTCGGCTGTGCGTTGTCTGTCAGTCAGTCAGTCAGTCAGTCAGTCAGTAACGGAAGAGTTTTATATATATAGATTGGTATAAAATAATATATTTCATCAGTAGCGATATGCAACATTTCCCGTCCGTTGCCGAATGTAAAAAAAACTAGTATTTTGGAGGCCGCACGCAGTTGCTTGCGACATACAGCTACGGTCGGTTGGATTAGCTTGTTCTACTAATGCGTAAAATAAACCTAAAAACGTAGGAAATTCGTTACTCAATTCACTTAACAAGAAAAACTGAGAAAAAGCATTGGGTAATGAAATTTCGTCCGATTGACTAAAAAGGCGAACATCGTATCTTAAACATTAGAAACATGTATTTTTGCTACAAAACATTACACAAAGAGATTTATTCATACGTTTAACATTAATTAGAATAATTTAATATCATTGTAGTATGTATATTAAGTCATTGTTGTTAAGTAGCTTTGCTTCTGTCTGTGTAAATGCTAGTAAGTAATGCTACGATCCTATAAAATATCCTTTAGTGTGATTTGAGTCGATTACTTCTTCAACATTTTTTAAGACACAAAACCTTAAGAATTCTGAATAGATTCGATACGAAATAAATAAGATACGAGTGTGATATTTTCTGTTTTTACTAGAGTGATTATTACTAACGGGTTGTTAGCATATTTTTCGTGATTTCGACTATTTTCGAACCCTTTTTTAAAGCCTGAATTTTAAAGCCGCCAATAGACCTTTTTTTTTTTTTTTTTGGTGTCCGGGGTGAAAATCTAATGACTTCAACCCACGCCGAGGGCACGGCATGGGGATATGTCGGACTCGCACCGACCAAAAACACCCCGGGCCCCTTCTATTGCCAAAGCCATAGTCGCGGTATCACTTGCGCATGCTCTCCGCGACTCTGGCAGGCCTTAGTCCTTCTGGACTCCTTCTCTGAGGGGTGGGTGTAAAGAGCCCATCCCTTACTACCCATCAGAACGGACGCGCAGGACGACGCGTCCGTTTTCTTCATGGCCTGTAAGCTGATCGGGTGACAGAGTGCCCTCTCTGCCACCCGCAGGCCCGACCTCATGGTGGCCGCAGGTCGTTAATACAGTCAATATTCCTTTGAATGATTTAGCTCTATTGTACACGTGATTTAAACATACCTACAATCAATAAAACGTAGGAAGTAGAATTAGTAACAATAGTTATAAACTATGTCCGCATATAAATTGCACGAGGAAAATTATGTCATGCCTAAGCATAATATTAAATAGACAAAGCATTATTTGTGCCAATGCCAAACATTCGGATACCATATTTGGCACTATAAAATAGATATTATATCATGGTGTTATATGATATACTTTTACACGCGTTTTGCTGAAACCATGTCTTTAAATATTCCATTACTTAAGTACGAAGATCATAAATTGTGTAGTATTATAAATTATGTTACTCATGAGTCTTGTGGATTAAAATAAAGAATATTCAAGAAACCTTTTATACTATACGAGCAAATATACAAGAGCAGGTTTCGCTGTTGTTAGTCGGTTGCCGCAATGCGCTTTGCTTTTTATGCAACAACAAAAGTAGTTTTCATTTGAATAAAGCGAGGAAACCATGATACATCTATTATGATATTAGCGATGTTTTGAAATTATCTAATTACATTAGGAATGTTGAAAACAGTTTCCTATTGTTTATTTATATTATATTTAGTATTTGCATTCTTTTTTTTTTTCGGGGATAGAGATTAAGAGCGGAGAGTGCGGGATTTATACCTCACTAAAACCACCCCGTTGGTCATCATCCGCATAAAGTGAGGGTCTCTGATACCTCTTAAAAAGAACAACCCAGAAACCCTTTATGTAATGCTTAACAGTAGCCCTTCTGTGAGAACACTTTAAAGGGATCTGAGCGTCGCTACATACGTCAGCTAAGAGGTAGGTATTTGCCTTGCCAACCACATGTGGAAGAAAACCCGCAAACAATCAACGATGTTTATTTTGATTCGCATTTTTTTATTGTCCATACTTTTCGCGTATACGCTCTTTTAAAAATAAATCACTTAAATATGATGTAAAAGCCACATCTGCGATAAACATCTGGGTACGGATATGACGACAATAGTCAAGCCGTTACTACATTTGTTTTTTAGTTTACAGATTGTATACAACAGAAGAAATTGTCATTGTTAAACATAACCATATGCAACGTTGATAAAAGCGAGAGGCATTAAATGAAACCACATATTCTGTATATCATTATAAGGCTACACAACAAAAATCAAATCAATGTAAGCAATAGCTTAGTCACAGGATATTTTTTTAGTTTTTTTTTAGTTTGAACATGCTGTATCTTCCTGATTAGGTGACTAAGTTTTATAGGCATAGTTATCTAGTTGGCTCCGGTTGGGTCCGAAACTAGTCGGGCTATCCCGATAAATACGCGTGAGTAAACCGTTATAACGTTTTAAGTAAGTATGAATCATCCTCACGAAAGTTATTATAAAAATGTTGCTTACATTGATTTGATTTTTGTTGTGTAGCCTTATAATGATATACAGAATATGTGGTTTCATTTAATGCCTCTCGCTTTTATCAACGTTGTATAAAAACGGAATATTGGCTCTCTACAGCCTACACATGCCAATATCGAATAACCATATTCAATCGAGGGGCTTTTACTGCCCCTATTCTTAACCACAAAGCATTTGTGCAACTAAATATGTAAGTTTTAAAATATACATAATGTCATTGCAACAATTGTGATAATAATAATAATGATTCTCCCATAAAGACACAGTATGTATTCATAGGTAGAATTAAAAAAATTAGAACAAAACAACAACAAAAGAAAAAATAAGATACATACCGTAATCATAAGCGCTAGCGGGCCGCCATAGATGAGCAGGCAAAAGGCAGCGATCATCAGCCAGGTAAATATACCTCGGATCACCCAGTTCCTCCATCTATTTATAAAATGGACTTATTATTTTCATAATTATTATTCAAGGAGTTTATGACAAAAACATTTCCCCTATACTAAAATTGCAGTGTTTTCCGTGTCCTAATACATATAAGACTTGAAGGGTGGCTGTGCAATTTTTCTCACATAAAAATTGATTTATTGTTTGAGTTACTGTCTATTAAATTAATGTGGTTCAGACCTAGTTTTTCTACAGCTATGTAGAAAAACATGTGTAGGTATGTAGCTATGTTGTGCTGTGCCCGACAGGGTCCATAATTGTTACTAAATTACTTATACTAACAACCTTTTACATTATGGTACGCAATAAAGAATTGAGAATTGAATTGTGTGTTCAATTCTGAAAGTATTTTATTTTTAAGTACAATCTTAATTTTTTTTTTATTCTGATTTTGAGTCTTATTTTATTCCAGTCATTATTTTTGTATGAATATATTTTTTAATACTTAGTTAAAAAATATTATTTATATTAGATATTGATTCCATTTTAATTCTTTATATAACAATTGGATAATACAAATACATCAATAATAAATCAATTCCAACCAATAAAATCACTGACAATAGCTAAATAAAATACCTTAAACAGTTTTGTTTATTTATACTTACTACAAAAAACTATTTATTGTAGATTTAAAGATAGAAAAAGTTACTTCTATAAGAACAATAACTTATTATCAAGACTATTCAAACGTTTTTTTTTTCATACAAATAATTCCAATAAATCAATAACTACTCAGGTTCAAGCAATAAACCTAACCAATTACTTCATAAATAACAGTTTGACAACAAAAGAAATATATAATTTGCGCTATTACCTTGAAGATAGTCCAGAAAGCGCAGAGTCAAGGATTTCTGGCGTCTTATCCGTTCCTTGCGGCAAAGACTTGGCCATTTCATCCACATACTTCTCTTCTATATTCTTCTCCTCCTCAGAATCAACCTATCAATTTAATATATTCATGAATATTACTAATATTCATATTCAAAACTGGTTTTTATGTGAGAAATAACAATTAAATATGAACGTACGTGATCAGATTCTCCTGCGTTCTCCAGTTTGTCATTGGCATCGCCTTCCCCACGCCGATGTCTCAATTCACTCATGCTTTTATCGCTTTTTATTTAATTTAACACCAATAACAGCAGATTTCACACAATAACACTTCACTCACGCGTTTATTTTAATCCATCTGAACGAGAAAAATAAAGGATCTACCAATAATGTTTTCCAGCGACTTGTCAAACGTAAAATCAATTGTTTTACTCTTCTTTCAGTGTTGCAAGATTTATTAATTACCAACCAGATGTGGTAGAAATTGCATTTCGAAGGTTTTATTTGTTTGTTATTCGAACTCAATCGATTCTTTTTCAGTGTTTTATACTTATTTTTTATTTAAAGTGCTACTTTCTACTTTTGATGAGATCGTTAATTTTCCGAAGCTTTTATCAGCAACATACGATGCATGACACAAAAATAAAAAAAATCGATATGTACTTTCTTGCAATGTTTTATGTAGGTATAATTATAATGCGTCTTAACTTTCTTCTTTGGTTAAAAATAATGTGCTGTAGGAAAAGAAAATGTAGTTATGATGTTAAAATTATTAATGTTCATTACTTTAATAACTTATTGTCATCTTTAGGCCTAAATCTTAATCCTATTATATAAAAAAACGTCTATTACTGTATGACTGTATTTATAAAACATTTTAAGCTTTATTAACAATACACAATATTTTAAGGAAATCGTGATGTGTTTGAAAGAATTTGAATTAAAGATAAAAAAAATATTCTCAGCTTTTAGATATTTGACAAATTTTTATTATTATTGGACTTTCTGACCAAGATAACTTTGTTGAATAATTATAAAAAGAGTAATCATACAACTTGTGTATTAAAATTATTACTACTATGAAGAATCTCAGTAAAAGTAGATTTTCGCACACAATATTTCGGCAACTTTCTGTTCACTCTCTCAAACGTCAAACTTTCTAATTGTTAATGTAAACATGGCGAGCGATTCTGATGATTTTGACGAAATAATAGAAAATGTAAGTAAAATATATGTAGTGCAATACTTTCACGAACGATTTTTGGAGGATATTAATAGGTGGTGTTATTATTTCAGCTTAAAACCAACGTAAGAGCGTCTTTCGCGCGAGTGTACGCTACTTTAAAAGCAAGAGAATTAAAAACTTTACGACAACTTGATGTAATACGTAAACAATGCCAAGACGACAAAGATTTGAGGAGGAATTGTGTTCAAAATATACATATATGCTTCGAGAACAAGTCCACGTTGTTAGATAATGTTAGTAAGTATGGTGTTATTGATTTTGAGAAGCTGAATTTTGATAGCAATATGTTTACTCTCGAGGATTATGTGAACCCTGAAGATGATCACATGTACTCATATAAAACGATAGAGGAAGTGACGAAAGAGGTCGGCGAAGATGACTTAGAAGCTATAGAAGAGGCTGCCTTGAAAGAGATCACTTCTACAGAGAACTGTGTGTGTTTTGTTAATATTAAGTCAGAAGAGGTGTCTAAGAAGTTTAGAGATGTAGAGCCAAGCACATCACCAGTCAAAGTATGTGGAAGTAGTCATAGTAGTTTTGATAACAATGAGGTTGAATGTCCAGAAAGTGTTACAGAAGATGATAAAAGTGATAGTTCTGATAATGATGTGAAAAAAATAGATCCTACAGACGATTGGTTGAACTCTATCAAAGGTCAGACTGAGACCGAGCCATCGCAAGTGACGGATGTGATGGAGCACAGCACCATAGCATGTATATAGGCCAATGTAGTAGTAGTATTGATATGAATTTACATTTTACCAATTAGTTGTTGTAATAAAGTTTTATATTTTGTATAAAAAATTGTTTTAGTTCTTGCAACACTACCTATTTTTTATGTGTTACCTGAACAAGGAAAACATTATACAACCTAGTGGTAATGAGGTAGTTACATAAAATTCTTGTTTTATGTATTATTTATAACTCATAATGTTCGTAGGCTTTTTATCTATAATGGCTATTGTGTGTGTAATGGTGTAAACTTAATTCTCACATAGTGGCATAAGTATATCAATAGTTTTATCAGGCGGGAAGTGTGGTGAATGTTAGGCACCATTTATTGATAACAGATATATCCTATAATACTGATAAACCCAGTAGTGATATTAACTTCACTATTAAAACCTATGCTTTTGCTCAGTCAAAGTTATGTAACATTACATTCAATCGATGTAAAGGAACTGTGTAAGAATTTAACTGGCTAGTAAATCTATTTTTTTTTTCCTAACAGTGTCATAATTTTCTTTGCCATATTAAAACAGAAAATTGATCTGATCTCATAGAAGATTGATATATTCAGCGATAGAACCTGTAACCCTCAGATTAAACTTTCGTATCATCAAGTACAGTTTTGCAAGTAATATAATTTTTGTGTACTAAAGCAAGCTTCAAATTATTTGGCAAGGTATCACACTCGTTTTTTTTTTCTGATTTGTGATATGTCGGTGCAGAGCGACACATCAGAATTATTAGGGCAGTATCTATATGCAGATTTAGTTACTGCTCTAATAAGACCTATACCTATCCATGTTAAACAAATATGAGATAAATGAAGGTAGCTAGCTTTTACTAGGCGTGTATTAGGCGCCCTATTGTATCAGGTAACAAGCAAATATTCAATAATTAGAAAATAAAACGACATTTTTAAAGCATCATCTTATATTGTTAATAAATTTTTACAAATGGCGTTATTACTGATTTAAACTAATTGCGATATGACTTCTGATTATCTTCCCTAATGAATAAATACCCATTGCTTTCATACACAAACACAGTAAAATTCTTAGACATGTAATGATCAATCCATAGACCCCTTCCCATTCCATATGTCGCCGCATTTTGTAATACTATGGTTTTATGGCACTTAATACATGACATACATTTAACAAATCATTCCTATAAATTCCCATTGTTGGATGGAATCTGTTTATTGGAGTTAGGTATTCTAGTTTGTACTCGACTTTTTCACTGGAAATATTGAGATGGCACGAACAGAAGTGCTGTGGAGAGGATAATTTTAAATACAGTTATCTAATCAGCGTGCGAGCCGCATAAATGCTAAAGGATAGTGAAACACTACGTTATGGCTACAATTGAATTACAATTATATTATGATCGAATTAGGCACTAAATTTCCACGTCGTTAGGCAACTTTAGGCCACGTTTGGTTCTCACAGGTGTTCATAATTTATTGTCTTGATACTTTTAAAGTGAGCTACAAACTAAGAATTTTCCGATTATTCATTTACGATTACATTTATGAATACTGTGTTAAATAATTTCTACATTGATACTTTCGATGATAATAAGTTAGTAAAGACAAACAAAATTTTAATAATAGGGGATACAATGCGTTTAAGAGATAAATTCCGTAAGTAGGGAGTACAAAATCTTAAACGAGTAAAATTTTTGAACTTAACATAGGTAGGTATTGCGTATCTAAAGCGTGTTACAAAGTAGTTATGAATACCTAAGATATACAGCTACCTTACATCATACTGTGTTATATCTACTATTGTACATTTTACAACAAAAAATATTATATGTTAACTGCTATACAAGGCCAAAGTCCGTGCACACGGCGGCGACATCGCGGTTGTTCTGCTTCTCCGTGTTGTTGGCGGCCATGTTCAGCTCCACCAGCGTGTCCACACTATTTATACTGACCCCCTTCAGGATCTTCTGCGCCGCTAAACTAGTAAAATTAAAGCTCAAGTCGCTTAAACTCGGAAAGTTATAGAAATCTTGGTTCTCCTTCTTGCTCTCCTGGCTGAGGCTGTACCTTTTCTGTTTGTTCTCCAAGCAGTTGATCTTCTCCGCCGATGTGTTTATATCTTTGATGGGTTCCTGGTTCTTCAGCGCTAGGTTGGGCTCGGACCCCAGCACTGCCGGCTTGTGGTCGATAGCCTTCGTCAACAGATTCGCGATGGAGTCCGAGCTCACTCTGTTATTCACATTAGGAAGTCCATTCAACATTTGTAGCGCTGCAGCCTTTTTCAACAAGTCGACGCTTTTTAATTCACTGTTCGAGTTTATGTTCGTCTGTAGCCCACTGTTGGCCGAAGACAATGAGTTCTTCTGGTACCTCAGACTTCCCAATGATCCTATAATATTATCGTAACTTTTAGTTGGCGTCGAAGGGATACTGTTCGCTGTCGTTTCCAAATTATTTATATTATTATGTATAGCCGGAGAAGCAGGATTAGATGCGACTTCGTTCGTATTGTTTAATTGGTTTTTGTACACAAAACTATTATTATTACTTGCACCACCTATTTGTAAAGAAAGCTTACGATTATTATTCATACCCGTGTCATTAATCGAATTCTTATTGAACTTATTTTCTTGTACTTTGATAGGTTCTGCTTCCTGATACATTTGCTTATTCTTTTCAACACATACGTCAAATGAGGTTTCAGTTGGATTTTTTGGGACTTTATTCTGGACTCCGTTCTGAGACACCGACACGACTTGTCTGTCATCGTTGATGATGTAAATATTGCTCCCGTTTGAAGTCTCAGTGACTTTACCATTCTCAAAAGTGATAACAGATCTTACTGGCGAGTTTTGTACATATACTTTGGTGTTAGTACCACCACCGTTCTGAGATATAGTATTCGTGGTAACTTTTAGTGTGATAGAGTTGTTAGAATTAGAACTGGCCAACATTGTCGTCGACGGGTTTTCTACTTTAGAACCTAGGGTTTTATGCAGCGGGGTTGCGGTTTTTTTGGGTGTGCTTGGACAGTTTTTTGGCGAACTTTTGGGTGACGTGTTACCGTTTTTTACCGTTTCTCCACCGACCATGGGTGGTTTCGTTCTGTATTTGTGCAGGCTTTTTGGCGAACTCTGTAAGCTTTGAACTTTGACGAGTGACTGTGCTCTGCTAAGGCCGGGGGCTCCGTGCGTGTTGCTATGACTAGGCGAAGGCTTTAACGTGCGATCTGATATGTGGGATTCAAGGCTCGAGTGGCCAGAACTCCCGCTAGTGTGGTAGTTCCTTTTCATTGGAGAATTTTGGTCTAACTGACCGTTCCTAAGATCCTTTCTAGGAGTGCGATGTGGCGTCGTGCTTTCTAAGCTAGAGGGGCCACTGGTGGACATGATGTGGTCTGAGTTGGAATAGTCGACCCTTCTTAAGCTTCCGCTCGGGCTGTCTCTTAGTTTGGGGTCGCTGTTTCTTTGTGGTGATCCGAAGTGGTCCAGGATGGTTTTGTTGGTGGAGCTCCTGCTGAGCGTGGAGCGCGGCAGGCTGCCGGAGCTGGGGCTGGAGTGTCGGCCGGGCGAGTGGTCGTAGTGCCCCGTCACCGAGCCCGCCAGACCCGACTCCGTGGACAGGTGCCGCTTGTGTCTGCGCGGCAGCGTCGAAGACCGATTACTGATTTCCGAACCGTCGTAATAAGATGAGACGAACGATGTTTGACTCTGCAAAGACTCCTGAAACGCAAAGAAATATAACTTTAATATTGTATAATGTTGTAGGTAACAATATCTGATTTAAGCACACATCAACATTTCCGTTATAATTTTATAATTCATCACCTACATCATGACTATAACCTTTTTTATTGCAGTGCCCAAAACTATTCCTTGAAAGCTATACCTTACTGTTATATATTTTAAGTTCAAATTTAAAGATTGTTCTTACCTTCGAGTTGGTCTGCGTGGCCACACAGTGTAGGTGCACCGCCTTGGAGTTGAACCACTCGGTTGGCGGGAACTGCGCAGAGAAGGTGCTCATCGCGCGCGTCTGCTTGCTGCGGCCGCTTCGTCTGAATAAGCGGGACAGCAGGGACACTTTCTCTGAAAAAGTTAAATATGCCTTTAGGAGTGGTCGTAAATGTTGTAAAGGAAAATTATTATATCTCTTCGTGTTTTTCAAAATTACGGACAGTTTTTGGTCAGGTTACCTAATTTGATGTTGACACGTGTAAGTACAAGTAAGTGAGAATATAACAGCAATAGATATGTAAAAGTGATTCTTAATTATGTGACGACATTTGAAGCGACACTGTCGAAGGGAGAAAAACTGAGCGTTGTTCAAAATATGAAAGAACTTACTAGGCGACGCAGATTCGACGCTCGGCGGGTAATCGGTGGAAGACGAGCTGTCGGTGGTGTTAGCGTTCTTGTGGTGAAGGCTCCGGGTGGAGGCGCAGCGCTGGAGGTACTTGCTGGAGGATCCGAAGATCCGCAGCGAGTTGCGCCGGTCGAGCGAGCGCGGCGCCGGGAACGATGCGCTGCGACGCTTGTTCGGACGACCGTAGAGGATCTTGTCGTTCGGATTGCCTGAAACGTAATTAGTTTGCTGTTAAGTCTAAGTCAAGGCAATAAAAAGATTGTACCTAAATGGAAGGCACTTTTGAAATCACTGAAAAAAGGATGCAAGTGAAATAATTGGGCAAAATATGGCCAGACATGGTGCGTAACTAGTTTTATTATTAGAAATCAGAATTTAAGCACGTTGCTTTGATACTGTTTTCGACATTTACATTTAGCGAGTGAGAAAAACTAAGAAAGTACATATGACATTAGAAAGGTCATATTGGTACTTGCCTGGATTTTCCACCAAAGTATACGTGATTTAATCCGGTGTGTGAATCTCGTGGATTGCAGGAACGATGGCTAGATGTCGTTCATTATACTTAAGCAATTTACCAAATTGGTCTGCTTAAAGTCGATAAAAAATTCAGAATACAAAAGCTTAACAAAAAAATTTACTACCTTAGCTTAGCTGAGTATTTACATCTACTTTATAGCGGACTAATAAATTTTAATAATATAATCATCGGTATTTATCTAGTACGTATTTAAACAAGAAACAATTCGCTCTTAAAACAAGTCTTAAGTCTAGAGCTCTTAGAATGCCTATCAATTAATCTGAGTCATTTAAACTACAATCGTATTATAAAATGGCCGAATCAATGTCCTGGGGGCCTACTACCACATCTTACGGTACGTTCACACGGCGTCGATAGTTTCTCCACCGAATCGGTTTTTTGCAGGATTCGGTTTAGTGGCAACAGTATTTCAATGAATGAGTTCACACATGCATTCGGTATTTGTCGTGTCTTGAAACCGAATGCATGTGTGAACTCATTCATTGAAATACTGTTGCCACTAAACCGAATCCTGCAAAAAACTGATTCGGTGGAGAAACTCTCGACGCCGCCGTGTGAACGTACCGTTAAGGTAACTGGTGCAGTTGTGTAAGCGGGACAGAGCATTACACAGCGTAGAGCGATGTCTCGCTTCCACAATTGCGACATTCTTAGTTTAAAAGGTGCTGGTAAGCCCTGTCAACCTGCTACATTAAGTTATCTAAGTTATTCGATGTAAAATATTCTGGTAAATTTAATTGTAACCATTAAGTGTATTGTTTAGTATTGTCTCGCTTTGCGAATGTTTGCTTGCCTCATTTTAAATGGAAATAAATTCCGAGGTATTTGTTTGCTTTGGTTCAAACTTAACGGACATTTATGCGTCGAGCGTTGATTTGTGAGCGTAATAAATGGTTTCCTAATGTAATGCTGTTTAGTTTGGTTCATGGGATACGAAACTGCTGTTGAATTAAATGAAATAATGTTATTGAAGGCCCAAGGAATTCAACATTCCGTTCTGAGATATTTAGTCACTAACCAAGTCTATAAAAGGCGCCTACAAAAAATATTTGATTACTTTCCAAATTATTCTTCGCTTTCGGAACGAGCTTCATTTTCATTTCGTTAAAATATAAATTGGAATGTCAAAATAACTAATCGAAAATCGCAATATATTTGCAAGAGATAAATTGCATTATATTTTTGGCACAAGAAACTGAAATCGAAAATGACAATATCCGTTGCAAAAAAGAAAAAAAAAACGAAATTGGAACGTCTCTGATTTTCATTTTGCGTTCCAAAATTGAACGTGAAATGTTGAGTATTTGACGTGACAGTGAAAACTCGTTAATTTTTTTTAAGTCGATAATATATTGTGCCACGTGCGTTTACGCATCTGACGCACAAAGACTCACCAACAGTTGGTCGAATAAATCAAGAATGAACTTGACAGCAGTGCGTGAGTGCTTAATGTATGTACATATCTATCAAACTTGTCGTAAACATACATGTTTGGTTATTGTTTATGGTGTATCGTGTGTGTTTGCATCGCCCTATTTCTCCTTAGATGGAAACTGGGATTTGGCAGAACGTAGGTGTCATAGTAACGGTGATGGTTGATTGATAGCGTACACGACAGAATTTGATGCGAATGAAATAGATTCAATTCATCCGAAGCCTTTAATTTGTTTCACTTCACATAACACATAGGGCCTTATTAAAATAATTCCACTTGCATAAGTTGAATACAAATTACCTACTCATAAAAGCAAAACCTTTTTGTTCTTACGTTGTTACTAACAAAGTCGTTCCACGATTAGTGTAATCTCCCGGATCGGCAGGCCCATTAAGATGCCATCTTCCTACATAATATTATTAGGACGGTATGTCGGTATGTCGTACGCATAATTTTAGCACACCTTCGTGACGAGATTTCTCGGAATCTAGTCTGTATTTCTGATGTTATTTCTTGAGTATTTTGACTTGTAATTTAGCTTAAAAGTTTAAGTAAAATGGAGCATTTTTACCCTGAAATATGTGAAAAAAGAGTTTAAGTATAATAGGTTTTGAATTTGACAATGTTGGACAGGCAAATGACACCTTTGAATTAAGCGATTTGTCACGTCTCAGTTACGTCACTCTTTATTTTGAGCAAGTGTTCAGGATTATGTGCATTATTAATTTATCTAACCTTCAGATTCCTGACACACTGAATATATTCAAATATCACAATAGACATCGAACCCTTCGCTAGCTTTGGAATTAAATTTGGACAAAATTAGTTTTATCTCCGCCATATATCAAAACAGTTCCCAGCACTGTTCAAATTTATTTGAAATTGGTAAATTAAAATGAACTGCCGAATTAAATTTATGGTAAATATATTCTTAGATCTAGATACCTAAAACCTAGGACACCAACAAGTGTAGCTAAATAGTGATATTATCTCTATTTACCATTAACAGTCAGGTAAAATATGTGCAAGTCTAAACTGAGTTTGAACATTTGTCTTTTTGACGCGAAAATAATAGATACATTTGTTTGGATTATAAACAAAAATAGGTGTAATTGGCAAACTAACAAGATCCTGTAGTATTTAAAAAGGTAGCTGGGTTAAAAAAGTTTTAATTCGATTTCAACGCAAACATAACCATTTCGATCCGCAGCGGTTTCTGCGCACTAAAATTATATCAAACAATAACAACTCCTTTCATAGAAACAAAACTAAAACAAGATTCACAAACAACTCCAAAATTATCACATTCTATGTTACTAAAACGTTACATTTGCAATTAATAGTTAGCACACGACATTAAACACTGAACTACTACTACACGTCGTTCATACAATAATATAATAAACACATCCATTCTATTACCGTCATGGAATAAATACAGACAAGCTTGCAAGCTTGCCCGTAATTAAACATTATGATATATTTCATCTTCATCTACAAGTCTACCACTATCTCTTATAGAAATATTTTTGCAGTTGTGGGAGCGTGACAGCGCACTACACGATATGGAGCGGCGTCTCTCTTCCACATTCGCAATAATATTAATTTAAGAGATGTTGCCCTCTGTATTCCAATAATAACACAGGTACTTATCTTCTAAGTGCATTCTTATCTCAAACTGAAATACACGTCTTGCCAAGGAAAAGGACTCACGAGCTACTATGTCGAGAGGAATGTACACATTTGCATGCCAGTAAGTGTACCGTGATGTATCCCATCTGCAATATTATTGTTGCAGCTATATTCCTCTTTAACATTTAATTTTCAACCTTATAATTGATCGCTAAGGCAGGTTTTACGTTTTAGTTCTTGTAAATTATGTGTCTCCAGATTTAATTTAATGATAGGACGATATGTAAGCAAATTCCTCCTGTTAGGTTAGGTTAGGCATTTTGTTATTATTCCGCACTTGATTCTAGATAACGATAGCGTTTTCACTTAGTACTTATCTGAAAGTATTTTTAGCTTTTGTTGCGAGTATTTTAAAGTTAATCTAGCTTCATTTTGTCTTGTAATTGCGGCTTTCATTTCGCCGACTGTATTGTTATCGTAGCAGAACTAAACACTTTAAAAGTGAAATAGTCTTTTGAAATGCATTGTTATCTGTTAACTTTATGATTTCCTTTATTGCGATCACGCGTTATATTGCGAAGCACCCACTGTGTATGGGTCCTATTATAGTTCCTTGTGCAACCCGAGATTTTATAGCGAGAAGTTATAGCGTGTAATATAAATCTAAATTAAAACGTAATTGTTGAAGTGATTTACGTATCACCATGTAGAGATTCTTCCCGTGTTTCATCGGTATAATAGCTTCCTTCCTTATTCTTGAAGAATCCTGCGCATACCGCAGTTACGGCAACTGCGATCACAATACTTTCACTGGCTAGGAGAAACGAAACGCTTTTGATGAGCACATGATTATGCTGTATATGGTCTAATTATATGACCAGATATGGATTTCCTCCTAACTGGAGATATATTTCGACTTTTACAATTTCTGCTCCAGATCAATCAATCATCTTACTTGACTAAATTTTTGATGAGATGTGAGACGACAAATGATTATGACTTGTTCGAACGAGTTTCTTTTTTCTTTTGCACACACTGCTATTTCAATCTAAGTGCCGGTAACTTTAAACACCTAACACAGTCTAGAATACAACTTTGACAGCAAATTTATCAGGACTTACATTAAGTTAAACTTCATATAAATATGGATACTAAGTGACAAATTATGTTCGGACGGTTTCTGTCGTCACTTGCACTATTTTCGTTGTTTCATTGCCGCCATTTTATTGCTGGCTGCTCGATCTCCATAACACGTGTGACTTGTTAACGGCGTCGATAATGCAAGCGGTGCGTGTTATATGATTTGAACCTTCATGAGTGGTTTTAACTTCATGATTTATAGCTCCGTTTATTATTGAATCTCATTCTTGAGGATCTGATTCCTTTGGATCTATTTCTAGAAAGATTATAACATTATTATTTGAAGTTCCACTGTCAGTTTTGACTTCAAGCCATAATTAATTTAGTTTATTGTCAAATGTTTGGTCCTTAGCAACAGAAGTTACTAAATATTAGTCTTATTGCTCGCATTGCGTTTAAGTATTCTTAATGCAAGATTATTTAAAGCCAGTAATGCATTCGCCTGCAACTATGCATTCGATATTGAAACGCATGCCTCAAATACTAATTATACATTTCAAGAGAGACATTAACCTCTGCAATCCGTATTAATTATTTTAATGCATTTCAATGTAACTAATATGATGGTCTTGTTACTGGTAGTACTATTATTGGGTTACGATGCATCTCTGCGTGCATTCCTGTTCTATTTTTGTCTAATCTTCATGTTGGTATGACGTTCCATAAATATATGTTCAACGTTCAACTACAGTTAATGATCAAATTTTGCTCTACTCTCCTACAAATTTTGTAATACGCCAAGAGTATTTCCCGGTGATCTGTCCACAAATCTGTCAACATTGTTATTCTATTCATTGCTACACTAATATCGATAGGAAATCATTCCGGACATAGTTTCCCATAATTATCATCTTGATTTCCAAACATCCATATTTAACACTGCCCCTATTTCTTCTTCCTGTACCTGTGTCTCATCTCGACCCACATCTGGACCAGTCGCATCCGCGCCATTAAAAATAACCTGACTTATTATACATTCATTAATTATGAATGGATTGGCTTGTGCGATCGGTACTTTCATTAGACTAATAATAGCGGTTCATTGAGCTGGAAATGTGATATTGCATTGCCATTGATTTCAAAGTAATTAATGAGATCATGCTAGTGTTCGTGCGTGTGTTATTCGTGTGTGTATGTTTTGGCAGTGTAACGCGAATGAAATATCGAGTGAAATTTTCGTGTTATGCCTAAGTCTAATAAATTGAGTAGGAGTCAATTTTTACATATAATAACACCTAAAATCCATTTCTGAGGGATGAAGACAAGATGAAATATGATTGAATCCTTAAACTGTTCAAATTTGTAACAATAATTTTACTAACACTATAACGCCTTATAACACCTCCAACAAGCCTATATAAGAACTACGGAAATGCAAATACAATAATTTGTTACAAGATTTTATTGGGCAGATAGTAAAGTAGCAAATAATGCGAATATTATGGAAACGGGTGAAGTAACAGTGATAACTAGTACCTGATAGCCTACCACTAGTTCTTAAAGTAATATTATAGTGAGTGTGGAAACGAGACAGAGCACTACATGGCGTAGAGCGGCCTCTCTCTTCCACAAATGCAAATAATATTACTCGAAGTGGTGGTGGCAAGTTCTGGACATTAGGACATATAATGTTAATAAACGTTTAATAAACTTTGCTTGTAATGAACTGTGGACCGTTAAAGCTGTACATTAATGCTTAAAGTGACGATAGTCCTGTCGTTGACACCATTGAAAGCTCTATGAACTGTTGAAGACAACCTGCATGGTAAGTTGATAACGGGTCATCAAATGCACAGCGGTATTAGCCCAGTCAAATTAGGTAAAATAAGGGGTCAACCTCGGAATGAAAGATAATAAGCTGAAAATTGGTGAGAACCTTTGTTTGGTCGCCCTAAATATTGTCTCAAAAGTCACAAGTTCTATCGTGTCCGCGTCTTAAGATATTAAAGGTCAAAGGTCACGAAAAACAATTTTTCGCGAATATCTCGGTTCCTATTGCTTAAATGATATTTTCACCAATGTCAGAGTTATAGAGTATAAAATTTTCTACAACTTTTGTCTAAACTTTTTTTTTATACGATCAACCGTTTTTGAGGTAGAGCGCGACGTGTGCGCAGAGTACAGTCATATAATATATGAGGTAATGCAGGGTCAAGCGTGAGTTTCGGTTTCCAGTACATTGTATAAAATCAATTATTAACCAAAAAAAATAGAATTACTAAGCAATGCCCATTATTTCTGTACATAATAGGTCGGGAAAAAAGTCTTTTCGCATTATAGCATGTATGAACTTGTAATAAAATCTTTCTCTGTCTAATAAAATTAGAATTTGGAATTATGTTCTTTAAAATTTTAACTTTCAATTGAACCAAAACCAGCCAGGTACAAATACTATAGTCAAAAAAAAATATTACAAGGTCATACCTACTATAATGCGAAAAGACTTTTTTCCCGACCTATTATGTACAGAAATAATGGGCATTGCTTAATAATTATATTTTTTTTTGTCAATAATTGACTTTATACAACGTACTGATAACCGAAACTCACGCTTGACCTTGCATTACCTCATATATTATATGACTGTACGCTGCGCACACGTCGCGCTCTACCTCAAAAACGATTGATCGTATAAAAAAAAAGTTGAGACAAAAGTTGTAGAGAATTTTATACTCTACAACTTTGTTATTGGTGAAAATATCATTTAAGCAATAGGAACCGAGATATTTGCTAAAAATTGTTTTTCGTGACCTTTGACCTTGAATATCTTAAGACGCGGACACGACAGAACTTGTGACTTTTGAGACAATATTTAGGGCGATCAAACAAAGGTTCTCACCAATTTTCAGCTTATTATCTTTCATTCCGAGGTGAAACCCCTAATTTGACTGGGCTATATCAAGTACCTAGCAAAAGCAAAGCGATTATTACTGATTATTAATATCGACATTTTGGAATACAGCACCAATTCTGCAGTTATACTACATATAAAGCAAGTGCAAAGCGACAGTAATACGTTAGTTAATTGCTGATAATATCGCAATAAATTAACATGGAGAATTTTACAATTGTATTGTCAATTGCTATTTTATCGCTCTTGGTTAATACGTTATACCACAGCCGGTATTTTCCGACGGGTTACTATCCTCTTAGCTATGCTTGGGAATATGTTTGCAAATGCATGTTTACATAGCCTGTGAAGACGATGACTTGGCAAGAAAATAGTGTTAATATAAAACAATATTCAGCCTATTTGAATTCATGGAGGGATCTGAACACTATTGGAATTCATTTAGTACTCGCACCGTTAGGAACTTATGTTTAGCATGCAGTGTTTATTATTACATGTGTCAACAACTCAACAATGTAGTCCTCATGTTTAGTGTTAAAGAGTCTACTAGCCAGTCTAACAGGAATTTGCAAATTAGGTTTTTACTATTTTCTTTGATATTTACCTAGTCTTAAAATAAACAAAATCCTATTATGAATATTACGTCGATTATTTTATAAAACGAACTTCTTGGTACATATTATAAATTACCTACTAGGGAGTCGCTCTATCTTCGCACAAATGCAATAATTATGTATTATACACATAAAACGATCTACTTAATTAAATAAACCCCAAGAAAATCCATTACGTAGTTTTAAAAACCTAACATATAGACTTAATACAGCGGGTATCGATTTAGTTTTGTAAAGTCGGTTGGCATATATTCTCCTTTCTTTAATCGAAATATGTTGGTAAAAGGAGAATTCCAATGTCTTGGAAAGGTGAATGAACTGCAAAAATCCGTACTAGTTCATGACAAAATGCATACGGTTTTAGGAAGTTGTGTCATGGCGCAGGAATTTCACGATTCATTGTTCAATATCGAATTTAGTCGATACGATATATTGCGTAGTTAATAAATATAGCTTAGTGTGTAGAATTTAAATGATACGTATATCGTGAAAGATTATATTATTATGGTTGCAAAAAGTGTTACTTGCGAGATGACGTCAGATAGGAACGTGTGGAAGAAGAAGACATGTTGCGCCGATCCCAAATAATTATTGGGATAAGGGCAGAAGAATGCTAATAAATAAGGTTTATAATGAATCAGGTTTCTTCGATCATAGAATAAGAATTTTGGGCAAGTTAGGCAGTAACACGTAGACGGATCAGAAAACTGCAACTTACTAATTTTCTAATTATTTTTAGCCTGCGATTATTTAAGATTATTAAATGTTTTTTGGCTTTCTTTCATAATATCTTAAATCATATATTTTGAAATTCGATACGATATAAATAATTCTTTAAAATTATCCCCAGGATTAAAATGGTGGACAAGTACGAGTTCCACTTCGATGTCATCAGCGTAATCGTATTTACGTACGTATAAGTTTGAATAAATGTACGATAATCTTTATATATTTTCCAATACAAGTTTCTTCTTACCAATGTCAAATGATTTACACGCGTGGGATAATATGCACTTTATCATTTTCATCACTGATCAACACTCAAGCATATCACTAACAAAAATAAGACTTTTTTAGTTGTTGAAGCGAGACACCGCTCTACGCCTGCAGTGCGCCATCTCTCTCCCACAACTGTAAAAGTTTTACAAGGCGGTGGTAGTCCGTCAGTACGTTAAAATATTAATAAATTATATCTTTGCAAATATCTTCGTATTTATTTTTATAATTGATGGCTCACATTAATTTTTGGTAGAAGTGGGTGCTATGTCTCATAAATCAAGTTTGCAAAAACATTTACAAGGACATTGCGAATGAAATAAACAAAGAGGCTTAATATTGCGTCAGATTATAAAGTTACTGTCATAATAATTCGATGAGTTAGTGTGAATTGTGAAGTAACTGAGGATTTGTTTGAATACAGTGAAATTACAAACATTGATATACTGGGATTAAATGTCCCAATACAACAACGGTTTTTCCCGTTTATGCTTGCTCGTTTGCGGGTTGGCGATAGCAAAATGTTTTTGATATTTCTTTTCATCGATTGCAATTGTCAATTATGGATTTGAATACTTAAAATTACTTATGAACTATAATAATATCTATAAAATAAAATATAATGTATCTTGAACCAGTATATCTACAATGAATGCTATACGTTTAATCCATATTCCTACCTATTGCATTTCTACCACCTAGATTAAGTAGTTCGATAACAAGACACTTATCAGCTTTGGCGATCGTCCAGCACATTTTTCAAGCATTCACCCCGATTGGCAATAGGCCGAGAAAAACACTAGAGGCCACTAAAGCTAAGATAAATAAGTAGCTAATAAGTTAGGACTTAGTAGATTATATTGCTGTCTATGCTTTTAACTGATTAAAAACTTTTTAGTGATATTCGATTTTATTTTTTTAAACGCTAAAAGAACTTATCTACATTGCTATGTTGCTAATATCAATTATTTTTTTAAGTTCTTAGTAATAAACGGCAAATCATAGGCGTTATTTTATTCTAATACGTTCCATATTTATTTTTCTGACCAAAATATCAAATTAACTATCGCAAAAAGTAATCAAAACTTATCTAACTTCGCATATTTTTTATTTTTTCTAAATATAGCAGGTTCTGAATGCTTAAATATTAATGATAATTCTATTTATTTATCGAAGTATTTATTAAATTAGGAATGCATCCAGGATGCGAGATCGCGATGAATGCATTAGGGAGTTACAATTTATTGCCGCGCATTTTTTGGCGCCATATTTCTTTCGAGCGCCCGGTAATTAGTACCGTTCTAAATTTGAATGTTGAAATATTTTTTATTGCTGTTGTTGGCTTCAAGTCATTTGTTTTTTAGCTTTGGCATTGATTAGAATTAAAATGTCGTCTAAAGTGTTATAGTCCAACAAATCTAAGAAGTACCGTTTGACGTTTCATCATTTTCAAACCGAAACAACTTTGTTCATGCGTACAATACTCAGTTTCGACAACCTTTGTCATAAAACCATGAATTTAGAAAGATTTTATTATTGTATCTAAAAATTTTAAATTTTTAATATCCTAATTTAATTGAAAACTTTCAAACAAAGCAAAATAACACATATTTACAAAGCAAATAATTTCTAATAGTTCTATTTTTGACCTCATTGCAAAGTCACGTAGTTAGGTCACTGCTTGTAGTGTTGTGACTCTAAAGATACACTTGTATGCGAAATAATCGATTACATATACGAAAAATCGAATGTATTATTTTCAAATTATCAATTGACGACACGTTACTGCGCGACCGCATTATGCACTTAATACAGAGGTACCCTAAAATAAATTACGACTTCGACAGAGACGTACACTTTGATAATTTCATAGATAATCAACTAGTCATTAATTTAAATGACGATGATGACGAAGACGATGACGATTCTAGTACTAGTAGTGTATAAATAAAATATCCTAAACATAACTTTTATTTCATTATGACAATTGATCTCTTAAAATTTTGATATTATAGTAATCGATCTCATAAAAATCGGATATTATAGTAATCGATTTTTTTACTCCCAACCCTATTATCCTATTTGTCATAACTGTCAAACGGTACTTCTTAGATTTGTTGGACTATAAATTGATGATTTTTATCGATTATTGCCGAAAACATGCCATAAGTTTGTCACACGGTGGCTTCTTTATTCGCAGCTACAGCAATATGTTCAAGAAACACATACCTATAGGTTAAAATTTAAAACTTATTTAAAATATAGCACATGGCGGTAAATTTATCTAAAAATACAGTCATAAGGAACGAAAATTAAGAACCGTTGCTTCCTGGTTTAAGAAACAATATTCTATCAAAATGACGGTATCAATTAGTGTCGAGAGAACCAACATGTGCTGCGTTTGATTAAGCTTTAATCAGTGAAAACTCAACCTTCGCGCATTGATATAAGGGCTAGGTTTAATCTTTTAAGCTTAGATTAAAATTGCTTGATGGTCTATGGTATAATAATGGGATGTGAAACTCATGAAGCAGGAAAACGGATTAGTGTCTTCCTGTACTTTGATCATAATATTGTTTTCAATAAATAGATTGTTGTTTGTTATAGGGATATTAGTATTGATACTATGATTTCAAATATACAGTAACGCTAATGTTTGGTTTTTGTACTTATTGTACTGAAATCACATTATTTAAATGAGGCTTAAAAATAAATTAGAAAATTCAATGATGAGAGTCGTTTTTAATGGTGGCGAACTAGTTTTTAATTAAGTTACTGAAAGCGTGTTTAGTAACGTAACACTTACTTCCATTCAAGTTTAACCGAAATGCATTTAAATAACATAAAAATCTACTTGTGTTCATACTACCATAACTTAAAGTGTTTATCGTGATTTCCCAAATAAGGAATTAAAAACATACTTAAGAAATACCAACCAAACAAAAATGCAAAACATGACATTTTCATATCATTATGCGATAATCATCTACAAAAATTGACCATTTTAATTTGACCTCTACAACTTCCTTATTCTTAGCTATCTGTGGTTTTTGATAGATCTCCGTGATTTGACAAGTAAGTGACGCAAGCATGACAGTTATAAAGTGTCATGTCATAAAATTATTAATGATGAAAAGAATTTGAATTATCATGTGACACGGATGTCCGCCCCGAAGTTTAAATATGTTTTCTCGTTTTGCGCGCCAAAATACTTGTGTATTTTTTATCATGTGCAGTAAACAAAGAAGAAACAATTATTTACGTGATGAATTTAGAATACAAGTTAAGTTTAAAATCAAATATGAACTTAAAATAAACATTAGTTTACACAAATGTCTTAACTTCTAGCTTTATGTAAGACGAAAAAAAAAGTATTTTTTTCATTTACACACTTTTGATTTTGAACGTTAATGGCTCTAAGCTACCAAGATTCAAAATTCAAATTGAAAACCGAAAAAAAAACACAAATGGGCATTAACCAAAAAAAAAAACAAGGAACAGATTTCCGCTAACATTACTGTCACATTTAAATATGTTATTAAATAGAGGTAAGCAATGAATCAACAATTTGTAGATTTTCTTACAAAAACCGTCAATCTTCATCTAACTGGGCAATTTGGCACTTTATAAGTAACTTAGAGCAGTCACGTGTGAAATTGGTCGCTGTCCTTGGCTTGTCCATTACGGAACCTTTAGCGGACAGTGTCAAATAATGCAGCAATGTATAGCGAATATTATGACATGGAGGGAACTGAAAATTATGTGTCAATTGCCTCCTTTACATTGGGACGAGTTTGTGCGCTGAAATAAAGGCAGAAGTTATAAAAAAAAAAACTTATTTAGTAGGAATTTGCCAAGGAAATGTGTGCAATTATCCTGTGGATGATATAAAAAAACTGCAAATATTTCACATAGCACCAACCAACCAATATCCACTGAACGCTAGATTAACTAACCAACGAGACACACTCCAATAAATTGGGATATATCAATAAGCACATTCTAATCAATTTCCTACTTTATCCCCTCTAAAATAAGGTTGACTTTGAAATGAACTTCTGAAATTGGTCGACCACATCCAAGAAATAACAAGTCATTGCTACAAATTATAAAATAATTATGTTGTTTTCGATTTATTTTCACTTTC
This sequence comes from Chrysodeixis includens, assembly GCA_941860345.1. Classification (NCBI taxonomy): domain Eukaryota; kingdom Metazoa; phylum Arthropoda; class Insecta; order Lepidoptera; family Noctuidae; genus Chrysodeixis; species Chrysodeixis includens. The sequence goes on from OW796098.1 coordinate 1,586,249, forward strand.
CTAGTTTAGATCATATTTGGACTTACTTTTTGCTACTACACCATAATATATTTAAGTAGGTATGCAGGTACAATACGTAAAAAAAATCTGAGAAATTCTTCCTATATTTTTTTAGACTTGTATGGGTCGTGATGTTTATCCATATGATTGGTGTTGTTGACTTGTATTTAAATAGATTGTTTAAGCAAATAAGGTGTAATCGTTAGTTTATAAGGGGCGAGAGTGCCAGCAATGCCTTGCTCAAACATGGTGATGCCAAGTGTGAAGTGAGAATCTGTGAAATCACTCAAGATTTTTTTACCTTAGGTTTATAGGCAAGAATTTAATTAAATGTGTAACTGCTATCTTACAGACTAGATAGTCAGTCTATTTATTGTGCACTAGCTTTTACCCGCGACTTCGCCCGCTCGAATGTCAGTTATAGCTACAAAGAATGTACTCTCCTCTGGCGCAATCGGTAAAAAAGTAGCCTATGTGCTAATTCAGGATGTCAGTTAAAGTCCATATAAATTTTCATTAGCCGTTTGAGCGTGAATGACTAATCCACCCATCCATACTCACAAACTTTTAGGTTTATAATATTTGTAGAATGTAATAATAAAAAAAATCAGAGACATGATGAGCCTAATACCATCAATAGTCTATAACTTTACTTAGAGGTAAATCGTATAATTACTCCTTAACGTCAAATCAATTGGAAAATGGGCAAAATAGACTAAATATAAACCTCCAATTTAGTATATTCTGGAATCTGTAATCCAGTAAGTGCGTGTCACGGTGTCATAAGAAATAGACTGGACTATGTAGGCCAGCTAAATGTCAACGGTATTCGTAGGTGGAAAGGCGATTATTTGCGCTCAATCCACTTCTAGTGCACCTCACTGGCGTAATCCAGGAATTTCGATAATAATAACGTGTATTTGTTAGCAATTGAAATAAATTCAAGAATAAATACGCTATAGTCATTTGTTTTGGGGATAGGCCAGGAGCAGTGACATGCTTATAAAGAAGGGACACAAAAAAAACATTGACTAATTTGGAGCTAATTTATTGAAAATGAAAGGAGTATTGTGATTATTAATTACGTTTTATGATGTACTTGCATGATGTAATTATAAGAAATTTTAGATTTGATTGTCTTTGCAGTCTAATCACACCGAAAACCATGTGTTTAGACAACTAAATCTACATACAGTATATCAGTATATCAGTCGCATTACATCCAGCTGCAGTATAATACCTCTTCCCCGATGACCTTTGCGATTCTCTTTTGTTTTACACCGGCACAGGTAACTTGATATGGTATTTATTTAAGTGGCTATTAACTTAACTTGTGGGACTTGTATCGGAACTTTTGTAGCTTAAGAATCGTATCGTGGAACACATTTGTTAGTATTTTTGCTAGCCAGCTTTTATATACGAAGTATACAGTAGCAGTAGTATACAGTAGCTTTTATATACGAAGTTTGTAAATACTACTTTCAGAATTCTCTGCCTTTTGTGCTATTTAAAAACTGTTTTGCAGAAGCCTGTTTTTTCCGTATTATGTTCAGGGTATTTTTTTATAGTATTATTATATGTATAAAAATAATACAAGTGAAAGAGATAGGTAGCTACATTGTCATGGTTTATGATTTTCGAATGAATTACATTTGAGTACCGAGCTATTAATAGGAAATCATGTCATGAAAAGTCTGAAAACTAGAATACTACTCCTACATGTAAAAAGAAAAACTATAATTTGAATATTATCCGTCCACTTCAATTCTATTTATCCATCGATATAATAACCCACTTCAAACTAATCCTCACATAATAATTGCATAATTCAATGAGATATGTTTGCTTGAAGTAAGTGATAATTATCGATTTCATACCGGGTCTGGTAGAATGATTGTCGGCCAATAAAACTATCGGAACGCCTTTGTAATTGCCCGTTTAGCTGGTGTAGGCTTGAAGCAGCTTGTCTTGATCAGGTTGGCTGGTGTGTTATTATGTGGGTATGTGCTAAGCGAGGGGGTTTAAAGCGGAGTTCAATTGTTTTTGGGTGGTTGAGAAGTATTTTTATGATAGTTAACTGTTTGTTGTAGGGAAAATCTATTGCATTCATTTGTCTTTTTATTAAAAACTTTTCTACTAGGTACGTTTTTCACTAATATGTTTAATACAAAAGTAACAAGTTTTTAAAACATTTGTAACGAAAACGGAATGCCATATTTTCTTAATTTAGATGCTGGTTAATCCTTTCACCTGTAGCATCAGCTAAAAAACAATCAACAACTTAAAAAAAAAAACACGCTTTTTGCTAGTCTATTTTTGGAAAAGATAACATTCCCACAGCAAAGATAACAACATTACCAAGTACCGTGATATCTTCATATCCACACAATTTCCTGCTACCCTCTTTAAGTGGGTTAACAAAGTGGACTCGGAAAGTGGCGATCACGCGACAAACTGACGTAATCTTTGCGCCAAAACCTAACCATCTACCACGATACCCCAAAGTCATATTACTGCAGCTATGGAAGAGAGACGCCGCTATACACCTTGTAGTGCGCTGTCTCGCTCACACAACTGTAATAAAATTACTTTGAGAGCTGGTGGTAGGTTCTCTTGAATACATTTAGCCCAGATCTCCGGTCAGTTTTAGCCAATTTTAACGTAAGTAAATTGTGCCCTACATATAGTGGGTAGGCGGAAATAATGACTTGAAGATTAGTAGGCTTATGATAAACGTTCAGCGGATTAAGCAATTAGAATAATTATTGTGTCTATAGATTGTTGGGACACGAGTGTCTTGATATTAAATGCTGTAATAGTAGGCTGTATCGGAAAATGTTGGTATTGACTTGATGGATGAATGAGATATGACTAAGAGCATAAGCGGAAAAGCTTTAATAGAGTTAGTTAGAGCAGATATGCGATAATTCAGTTGATTAAGTTGTTATGGTCTATAAAAAGGTTTGGCTAGAACATGGATTGTGACGATCTGATTGTGGGTATACCGTTCATGCATGTGAAATATCTCTAAATTCCACGAAAATTTTTAAAGTTGGAAGCCGGTAGAATGTGTTAGGCAAAAGTGGGAGGGAAAGATTGAAAAGGCTGTATTTTGACGTAGATACAGCTTCCATCTAGCTTTTCACCAATACCTACCTAAAATAATCATAATCAATACATAAAAACTGTTCCTATACACTGAAACTGTATCCCCAATCACTTAAATGTTAGCTAAAGTATCAAAGCGCACAGTCTCGCTTGCGGTGCGCCGCATCCAATAAAAAGGCTCTGACCATCCGTACATAATGACCCTAAATCGATTCGTAACCACAACGATATAATCTCATCGATGAACAACCCGGAAGCTACTTCCCATTCTGGAGTTGTTTGTTTTGTAGAGCTACAAGGATCTATAGGCACGGACATGATATTAGCAATTGCAAAGGAGTATGCAAAAAATTGTATGGGCTCTGTCCCAAGCACCAACAGACTTGGGACTAATTTTAAAATAATAATGAAGTCCCCTAAAAAGACAAATATCGATTTTTCGTCCGTAAATATATGGGGTTATTAAATAAAAAATAAAAACATTTTAGTTGAAAAAGGGTGTTTATTTTTTAAAATAACTACGTTTGGTTATTAATTACAACACACAATGGTTCAGCTGAAAATTTTAGGTATTAATAGCAAAAATATTCAAGTGTATTATGTAAGTATGTAAATTTTTGATAAAAAAAAACATTTTAGGTTAGTATTTTTAAGCATTTCTTTGTTGTTGTTAATTTACTATCAAAGGGCCCAATAAACAAGCAGAGGTCAGCAATAGCTGCAAACAAGCCGATATTGCACAGATAAACAACGTGAACACAGCGGAACGTACATGACACGAATGAGGTGCGTGCGCGCATGTTAGCATGGCAAGGGGCGAGGGTACAGTGAGATTAGACCGTTATTTTACCTATGCGTCTCACGGCTGTTCTCTATCAATAGCTTTTTTATAGTTAAATAGTGTGCCTAAAAATTTTTGTACTGAAAAAAGTGTACAAGAATTGTTTTTTTGCACGTTAACCCCATGACTTACGATGATGTCGTCATAATAAAAAATGATCATGATACCATGATGTATTAAATGAGATACGTTTGAAATCTGTTGGTGGGTTGGGACGATTTTTTGCGTGGTCATTTGCAACAAGAAATTTGGCTGTCAAAAGTGATGGTTTTTTATATATTTAGTTTCGATTTCTGCCACGAGTCAAAAGATACTTGTAGCACTTTAAAAGAGTTGGTATGTAAGTTAACAAACAATTATCGAGTGTAATAAATGTACTCTACCATTGTACACAATTAAGATCCAGTTCTTCTATCGGTTCTGTTCCTTGGCATTTGGTTGACATCACGTTGACATAGTGTATCTTTTCCAATCGTCCATTTTAGGCATCATATCAGCATTGACGCTTTCTTTTCCATAACATCTTTATTATAATCCGTGAATCTCTGTTTCGGTCAGCTGCCACTATCTATACCTAATAGTCCACCAACTCAAAATATATCTGTCGAAAGGTCAATAGTCGTACCCAATCTATGCTAATCAACTTCTGATAACAGATGAAAGGGCAGATAAAGGAGAAACTCCATGTGAAATGTTATGGAATACAGCAAGAGCACCTGATGGCCTGGAGGGATAGGAAAAGCAGCCTAATATAAAATGCACGCCCATACAAATCGGTGACGGAATGGCCACGTAATAGGGGCGAAGCTGGCATTTATCCAGTACTATTTTATATTACAAGCTCTGTAGAATATTCTGTTAGATTTGCAAATATAATAATATTTATGATATTGTATCGTGTCCCAAAACGATACGATGAACTAATTCGGGGCAAACAGAGAAATGCTCTAGTTAAGGTGGTAAAATGATTAGCAAGCTTAGCCAGGAGTCGCAGGATCGAGTCCTGCCTGAGTTTGTATTTGGTTGCAAATAATATAGTTCTTATGCTTATTTTCTATACTTACTTATTGTGGGGTGCAATTAACTGTGTATAATTTGAGAAAGGATATGCTTTAAACGCCTGTATTCACGCGGAAATCAAGCAAAAACGTCTTATAAAGCAGTTAATCTAATTTTCTATCTCGTTTTATAAGTAGATTTCACACAAAGATATCTATATATACCACTCCTATTACCATAACAAGTAAAGCATCCTATATATTACGGTGACAAGTCGAGTATGTAATATTGACCCCAATTGACCTTCATTTACATAAGGTATCTTATATATATCTATAAATATAACCCAACATCCCCATTTATCTAGACTTTCTCGAAAAGCAAACGATTCTATAATTTCTTCATTAATTAAATAAGCTCACTTGATGTTAGAAAAACATTGCTAGTTGAGATAGAGGAATAATTAAGATAGGGTTTATCTAGCCGAGATCTAGCCAGCCTATCATTACATTCAACCGTGAATAGATTATATCAACAACATAGATAAATGCAAGTTAATTCTGTTTTAATTTGTTACACTTTTCTCGTTATAAGCTTATGTTTTATGTAGATGAGGCTTTTTACACGGTGTTGAAGCATGTAATTGATGTGTTTCTTATCATAATAATATGAGGTTTAGAAGGAAAAAGGAATGAACAATTTATGAAATACAGTAATCGATCCATTCATCTATGGATGTAAAAGAATTAAAAGTTTGGTAATATTATACTTGCATTGAACCAAGTCTTTTTGTACTTATGTATAATAAGTAAGGCGTTAACCTACACCAATATCTAATAATAACATACAGCGGAGGTGTCCCTTTTTGTTTTTTTACCTGTGCATTAAAATGGTAAACACCTACGAGGTAATCGAATGAATCGAAAGTGTGAACTGCTTCAAATTATATCAAAATAAGCCCAGCTGTTTCAGCCTGGTAACAAGTAACAAACAACACACAAACTTTCGCCTTTATCCAATTAGTACAACGAAAGTATGTTCATACTACTAACCTTCGCGACCATAAAAACTCAAACAGGTGTTTTACATAATAAACACGAAAGTGAATTAAACACCTCATCAAAGTTGCGGTGATTAATGTGAACTAGAACGGAGTGGTACACTTAGTGGACCGGTAGCGATTAGACCGAGAGATAGTGACGAGGAATTAAACATCATCACAGTAGGTCTGTAGGATGCTTTCCTTTAAAAATAAATGTGAATTTATTATCCTAACATCATTCTTCGGTTTTTTTTTAGGTAAAACAAAAAATAAGATTAGACAGCATTTAATACTCGTCAGGTGAAAATACTACTTAAAAAGTATTCCTGTAAAACTACGTGAATTTTATAACGAAACTCCAAATTGGAAAAAAAAACATTATCTTTTAAAACTAAATTTAGTGCCTAGATCTAAATATCTACTTGATTTACAATTTAATAACAGACTAAGGACAAAGTTCACGAACTGATTTATTTTCTTTATCTTAGATAACATCGAAGATAAATCTTTATTTTAAGTCATAGAAGTTAACTAAGTAAAAAATCTAACTGTATTAACCTTGTCAAACAGTAGACAGTACTGACTTAATTTATCGCGACCTTTAATGAAACAAAATAATGATAGTGTTATTCTAATTTATTTCATGGCATTTGATAATTTGGCAGTCCCCACAGGTGTTTATATCGCGAAAATCTTAATTGATTTTGAGTTATTGAATTATGAACCTTGAAAACTGACAATAATAGGTCTAAATTAAGTGTATAAAATGTAAGTCAAATGAACATTAGTTTATGAATCTTTTATTTACTTTAGTTAAAAAATATTTTGTAACTTTTAAATATGGTTGTTAAATAAAGGCTTGATTTATTTATTTATAACTCAAAATGCTGGGTTTAATAAAAAATGGACTCGATCACAGGATCTATTACTAGACATGAATAATAATAATGATTTACTATAGATAAAGAAAAGTCTTTAGCCTATATAGTCAAATCATTAAAGAATTGCTCCGGTTGAACACAAGGTACCTATCTTTATTAACAACTTTTTCACATTTAAACAAGTCAAAAGTCCGCAAGTATAGGGCGTTAAAACCTCCTTTTAAAGTAAGAATATAGAAGTTGTGGAAGAGAGACGCCGCTCTACGCCGTGTAGTGCTATCTCACTTCCACAATCCTTCGTTTCTTTAAACGGTGGTGATAGGTTTCATGATTGTACTATAAGCTGTAACAGCTTGACAGTTGTAGGTTTACTATTGCAATTGCGGTTGTGGAAGAGGGACGCCGCTCTATAACGTGTAGTGCGTTATCTCGCTTACACAACTGCAATAGCCGTTAAGTTGGTATTCCTGACCTGCAATGTGACTGTAACACTCCAATATCATACCAAGTATTCCGTTAACCTGTCACCTCTGTGTAACCCCTCACCCTATTGTTGTAACATTACGGTCACATTCGACCTTTCGCTCCTTGAGTCACAAATGCTAAAGCCTTGATATTAAGAACGAATGGATTTCGGACCATATAAGATTTAAACACTCGTTTTACAATCCCACCTCGTTAGATATTGTTTGATTTATCGTGTATTGTATATAATTTAGAATTTAATGTGAGTTTGACATTTTAGAAGTTAGTTCGAAGTCTTGGAACTGTCAATTATGTTGTTATGATTTTCGGTTTCCAAATTATATCTATTGGTAATTTTAGATGGATGCAAGTAGTATTAAGGCGCTTCTTTGTATGAAGGTGGTTTCTAAACATTTGACCAAATCATACTTGCATCGCAATTTGGCGTTATAAACTGCGAATATGAGGATTTTGTTTACTTTAAAAATATTTTTAACTAGAATGCATTATTATGGAACGAGACGCAGGTGAAAACGCGAGGCACCGATAGTAAGAAAATTGTTATGTCATCGTTTTAAACCAATATGTTATTTAATCAGAAAAATCGTTAAAATTTTTCTTCACACTCCCCATTCACCCTCAATATTAATGATATAGTTAACCGATTACTTACTTAAACAATTTGAAAGCCATTTCCATATTCAAAGCCATAAACAAGCTAATGACCGAGAAGACGATAAATTATACTTATAAAGTAAAACCATAATTATCCAATGATGAAGCAATTACTTCAGTTACGATCTCTTGGCCTAGCTTCGTTAACTAAACATTTTCTTACTTATGAAAGCGATCATTTTACGAGAAAAACTCAGATGACACTTTCCATGCTGTCAAGTTTAATTTGACAGTAATGACAGATCATTAACAGTATTCAAGATGGCGCTTTCCTCTTGTCGATATCGAATCTTTTCTAATGATAGTCGTTGGTTATCTTGAGATGTATCGGGATATCGGGATGTCGTTATTATAATTGTCAAGAATTATTGAATTGTGAAGTAGGTAGTAGCCGTGCCTTCGCCCGCGTTAATGTCGGTTATAGATGTAAAACATTATCTCTCTTCTTACGCAGTCGGTTAAAAAGTAGTCTAGTGTTAATCTAGGGTTTCAACAAACTCCATACCAAAATTGATCATTATAGCCCAACATTCATCCATCCATTCATCTCTCTTTTACTACTATCCAACTTTTGTGTTTATAATATAACAAGGATGAGTCGAATTATAAGTTTATAAATTATCAAATGTCGATTGCTAATGACTTGAATTTTAACGACATTAGCCCAATATGGCACGATTGATGGCTTCATTAAATATACTAAGCAGTTTGAAATAAAATTTGATGCATAAAATAACAAAAACCACACCCAACGAAAACCTGTTTTTACGCACACCACTTAATGATGTTACTTCAACTTTAAAAGACAAACTACAGACCACATTCTCTTAGGAGGATACCTTTGACACAATATTTGTTCCACAAGAAAAAAAAATACATGTCACCGTATCTGTCACAGCACTGACCTCGGTCACCAATCATCGTCTCCACTTCCCATTGAACTAGCTCAGCAATAAGCTCTCAATAATATATAGCACGGACATCGTTTTTAGGGTTCCGTACCCAAAGGGTAAAACGGAACCCTATTACTAAGCCTCCACTGTCTGTCTGTCTCCAGGCTGTATCTCATAAACCGTGATAGCTAGAAAGCTGAAATTTTTACAAATGATGTATTTACGTTGCCTATAGCGGCAACAACAAATACTAAATATAAAAAAAAAGGTTAAAGGGGGTCTAAAAACAATAAACGTCTTTTTCCGTATTTTTTGCTCAATATTAAAAACGGTAACAGGTAGACGTTTCAAATTTCACTGTGTACAGATGATAGTACGGAACCCTTCATGCGCGAGTCTAACTCGCACTTGGCCGTTTTTTCCCTTACTTCCCGGTCACTCGAACTTAACAGTTAAAAACTCATCCGCCATCTTCCTCGACATCTCTACATATTGGTCTCAAGCTTTTTACAGTCCACAACCATATCCGAACGTCTAAGTAGAGCGTTTGAAATTCAACTCTTTGTGGAAGACATAAGTCATAATGTGAATTGACAGGTGAAAGATAGAGAGTCTTCAGATTATACTTTGAAAACGTGCGATTTTATAAATTGGCTCAAGTTAGTGGAACTCTTTTTTAAGTGAGTTTTAGTCATTGTGTTTAAGTGACCTATGTATTATTCGACTTTTAGTATTCTAGCCTTCATTTGTCCTAGACATTTATATGTCAGGCGACTCAGGCAGTCTCTCGTCAAGACAATTTAAATTAAAATAACTTATTCAAAAGTACTGTGTTAAGTAGCATTCTTACACCACGGTCTTGCAATATTTTTAACTTACAGGACCCATTAATGTTTTTAAGCTTTCGCGACTTGTACACATATTTTAGACGACAACAGATTAATACACGATATAATTCGATACAGGAACCAGGGAACAAATCCCTAGCATGTTTATAACGGACCTTAAACGACATACCATTCAAATATAAGCGTGCTTTTCTCTATCATAAAATAAATAATATAAAAGAAAACGCGCATAAAATCCCAGTTCATGTGAACAGCCCTAACAAACGAAGAGTAAGATTGATCCGAGCCGTTTCCTTTGCCTTGCGGATTTGACTTTCCATCGCGCTCATTACTTACATACGACTTCTAACTACTTACGACTTTAACATTATTCCACTTTACTAAGTACCTACCTACCTACTTACTGATGAAGATATGAATGATCGCAAGAAAGATATCTTACGAAAGGAGGTCCAAGATCATAGATAATAAGGATGGAAATTCGTTTAATTGGTAAAAGAAAATTCACGCGTGAATTAACGCGCGTTGATTCAATCTGAAAGTTAGGAAATTAAACGTGGGATGAAGTAAAATTAAATAGTTTGAAGAAATTATTAAATGAAGCGCATTTCAATGGTGTTCAAGTAGTTATAGTAAATTCTATTCTAACAAGTCCAAACCTATGTTAATTTACGACATACTTTCAATTTAGTAGGTCATTGAAAAGAGCATGTAAAATTAACCCAAAATCTACTACTTTTTAAATTTAAGGAATTTTAACATTATATCTACCATGAAACCATTCTTAAAAAAAAACCAAACATTTCTTCCTATTTATAGAAAATCCGATCATCTCAACAATAGCCGAATCACCTTGAAATCAATTAAACAGAAATCTAAATAAAAACGTATTCAAGTCACACAAAACGTGTGAATTCAAAGAAACATTGTGTTAACATTGATTCGATTAAGAATCGAGTAAAATTGTAATCGATCATGACCAATCGGTCAGCATTTCTCTGAGAACGGTTTTCAAACAAAGAAATTTGTGCTGTCATAAAATTTGGAGTGTAACGGACGATCGTATTCATAATTTACTGTTATTTGTGGAGCATAAGAACAAGAGGGAAGTGCCAATACATTGTCTGACTAGAACCAGTATCACCAAAATATATCGCTCTCTGTTTGTCGTCTGTCAAAATCTTTAAGTATAAAAAACGACAGCCAAAAGAAATATATGTATCTCAAAGTTATTGCTAGAATAAAATCTCGATTGTAATCTTTTGTAAAGTAAGGTTGATCACCCTCTTATAATAGTGACACATTTAGCCTGAATGCCACTTCCTTCTTCTGTTTTGTTCTATGGTCATATTGCCAACAACAAGATGGTCACGCGCTTTCGTGTGACTATAGTGACCTTAAGAGGTCCAACAGAATTGTAAAAACTGCGAATTGTAGACGTGAATGACATAATAAATTGAGTTTAGATTACTAACCAAACTGGTAAGTAATTTAATACTGAAAATCTCTTAACTCTAAATTTAAGAGAAAAAACTATATCCTGTTTGTAGTTTCACCCAAAAGTTAAATTGTAAACGCATAAATGTTAACGATTTAAATATTTTTTCCGCTACAATCCGAAAAAAATTGACCACTTAACCAATAAAAAATAAACCAACCCTTGAATTAGGCCACAACACTCACAACTTATCCACAAAAATAACATTCATGCATAAAAAATACAAAACGCATCGACCTTTTTTACAACCAATAAAAACACACTAATTCTATCATCACCGTTTTTTATTCAAACGTTTTCCTCGCAATCTTACTTTTGAAGATACCAAAAACGACTTCCTAAAACCAGGAATTTGTTGTTTAACGACTATGAATGCGTGATGTGAGCTAATGTGACTATTCAAGCTATTTTGAGTAGGAAGCCTTTATAGCTCACTCTGGCGTGCCTTTGAAAGTGAATATAGTAAGCCGGTGGTTAAAAACAGCTATCTATATAGGCCCTACTACAGGTTTTAGAATAAAGTCATATCACATCATGTATTTAGAAGTATGTATAATATAAGTATGTTAATCAGTTGTCCAGTTCTCATGAGACAAGTTACTCTCGTAAGTATACTTAATTTGAGACTAGATGGCGTTGAGTGATAGGGGAAAAAAATACTGTAACTATTAGAACCTCCTTAAAACATACATAAGAATAATAAAAAGTAGACAGAAATGCGAATTCTTACTATAAAGAATACTATAGCTCCGTAAAAACCTATAGACTGTATTTTTCGTTTTCGATTTTGTAGTATTTAGGTTGGTATTTATTTTGAAATAAATAATGGATTGGCATTTAACAATTTTGCATATATCGTAAAACAGAATAATGTGCATATTTGGCAAACTAACAACATAAAATATAGCCTAGCTGTAAGTATAACGGTAATGGGTCCGCGAGACGATCAAGTGCGCTTGACAAGTCTACGTGCTTGACGATTTCACTTGACCAGGGACTTGACGCGACTTGAAGGTGCCGTCAAGTCCACATGCCGCAGTCGTTCACCGGCTTCGAGATATCGATAATTAGGTCGGTTTATTAAATATATCGGATAATTTATCGGTAATTAGGTCGGCGCTTGCTGCCATAACCACGTCTAGGTCCGGTCCGTCGTCCGCCATCTTTGATGTTCCGGTCGCAAATGAATAAAACTTGTCAAGTTGCGTCAAGTCGCATCAAGCGCAAGGAGGCCCGTAGATACTTGACGGGACTTGTCAATTCAACGCTGTAAACGATCAATATTCATTTCAAGCACGTAGACTTGTCAAGCGCACTTGATCGTCTCGCGGACCCATAACATTGTCCAAGAAATGTCCTAAAAATGTAAATACCAAACTTAATTTACATCAAACTGCTAGCCTAGCCGTGCAATTCCGAAGTAATACACCGCATATCAATGGGAATGTAAAATCAACACGAATTTTCATAGTAACAGTGCGAGCAATGCAGTGTGGAATCAGGGCATTGCAGGCCTGGCCCACATTCCTTTTTCAGTCTCCATTACGGAAATTTAACCTCTATATCCCCTTAAATGCAAGCAATTCAAAAAAATATCCCATATACCTTGGTAAGTTGTGGATTTGCCAAGGCAATCAGTTCGTGGAAACTTATTCGTTTGACCTTACTGGCCCATATGGGTTTATTGAACTAGCCTGAAGAATATAAAACCTCGTGGTAACAAATTGTTATGTGCATGAATTTGCAGTCGTTATATTTTGCTACATTGTAGTGATTTACAAGGATCGTTCTGCGAATGTTATGGTGAATCATAAAACATATTTGTTGGTTGAACCTTTAGTGGACCTAAGACGTTTTGGCAGTGTAATAACTCACTGACGTCCTCGGCGAATTTCTGATGTAACTATAACTTCAGTTTTATTATCGTTTAATTAAACCAATATACTATATTTACCGCCGTCTTTACTTTGTAGATTTAGACACCTTAAATATTAGCAGATACCGATGTTTCATACAGTATGAATAGCATTCCTAAATTTATACTCCAAGCCGCATCTCATACTTATCCAAAAACTTCATCTCGGTCTCCAAACTGGTCATCTATGTAAAAATTTTCATTTCTTTTTATCGCTGCACCTACTAAGTACAATTTCTTTGTAGACTTTACGACCGGCGTTGTCGCTCCCGTATAGGCCTTGTTAGCCACCAGCGCAAGTGCCAAACGCAAATAAATTAACACGACTGCTGTTTCAATCATCTGTCATAGATGCTAGAGGCCACTGATGATGATGGCTAAGTCCAAAATGTTGCCGACGACTTACCTCCACAAATGACATCGGCGAGGTTAGTCTGGACGCACTGATGCGTGACGGCGCCGTCCCTGAGGGTGGTGATCTCGCCGTACAGCTGGTGCAGGGCCTCCTGGTCCGACATGAGGATGGTGCGGGGGGAGGGGCACTCGTCCTCAATGCTGTTGTGGTGCCGCGACGAGGATCGTGACCGGGAGCGACGGCGTCTGAAAGGTGTGGTGGAGATTTTAGTGAGAATTTTAGGTGTCAAATATCCATCAAGTCGAAAAGAAACTAGCCAGATAAAATGAACCGATTCCAGAAGTAGAAGTAAAGTAGTATCGGTATATAGGTACTAGTAATCTAAGAAACTAATATATAAAAAGCCCGTTAAATCTAACCCTTATGATTAAAATGATAATGAGGTCAAAACAAATATACGAAAAGCACCCTAAGAAAGTTTAAAATCGAATATCAAATAAGAAAATTTAAAACCCGAGATCGCAAATGCAAAATCACAAGGCACGAAAGGAAACTAATTAAAAAAAATCGACGTGCGAACTTTTTACAGTAAACCTACAGAACCAGGTTTAAGTTATTCAAGATATGCACAAGTTTGGCCTCGTTTTGATAACGAGAACTGGAAGCTGATCGCAGTCGCAACTTGATATCGATAAGATTCCGGCTCTTCAGATGCTTGGAATGTTGCTGCAATCGATAAAAGATCCGCATTTCATTTAGATTCTGCTAAAACCCGTATTGCATGCTTAACTAACGTTTGTTGAGAACTAATGTTATAAAAACAAGGAAACTCCTATACTTAATATGGCACTATATGAACATGTCACAATTCATAAAAATATGTTCATTGACTAATTTCTCGATCAATTATTCATCATACATCATTTAATTTCAAATTGCAAAGTTTAACAGATGCTCCGATATTTGAAATCTTTCAAATTACGTCTTGCAACCCAGCAGCTAATAAATATTTAAGAACGTCTTAAATTTGCGATTCCAATTCAAGAGGATTTATAAGGTCATGGTTATTGATTATATTTTGATTAGTTTCACAAAAAAGTTGTTTTTTTTTTTATATACAAAACCTTAATGAAGAAACTCATTAAAAGGTATACGGATGTCTACCCGGTTATCTGCGCCATGGAATTCAATGTCAAAGTTTTTTGTTATCATTAAAGCATCATGGTGTTTTTCTTTAATCGATTTGACAGGTAATTTTATACCTTGCGGTGATGTCAATGTGATTCTGTGGTTTATTCCATTATTTGTGATGTCATCTTCGTTGTGGTCAGATTGATAGATTAGATTTTTATTAGGAAAAATACTAAGGTAATTCCAATTCTAAGATCCGTTTTGTTTAACTATTTTGTCCGGCTAAATTGCACAAGCACAACTTTATAATATGAACAAGTTAACAATAATGGCAAGACATTTCACAAAATATTCTATCAATAGTAAACATTTATGCCAACGTATTAAGTCTGAACCTGCCAAATTTGGTCAAAAAGACTAAACCGTTGCCTAATTAGAATTCAAAGCTATAAAATAAATTTGAACTAAGGCAACAGATGTGGGTAAAGTAACACTCACAAATCTAGGCGAGGCAGCGTAAAAACCCATCTTAAGCTTTTATCATATAGTTGTAATTTTAATTCAAAGACCAACCAAGCCTAGATTCTAAGAATTTGTAGGTGTAACAAGATAGACAAGTTGCAGTCGGCTGATAAATATTACGCCATTACTGACCAATCCTTTTAGTTTTTTGCACAATAGGTTCTAAGATAATCAGACCCAGTTGATGTAGAAATAACAGGTTAAGAGTTATGTTCATTTAAATAGCCGTCAAGTGGACCTAGCTGTAGTAGGTACACATGACAGACGACATTCAGGGAATAAACTTAATCTGATTCAAAAAAATATATAATAATATGATAATACTGACATTTTAAAATCTGGAGGAGTAGTAAGAAATATAGTGGGCGTGGCTGTAACTATAGATAATAACTTTATTCACTACGTCTCGATTCTCAATAACGGATATAATTATTAATCATCTTAAAAAATATATAGGATTGATTAAAGCTCTTGAAAGACCATTAGCAAATCCTAATTTGGAAGGCAATAATTTAGCCATTAGCGATATTGCAAAAATGCAATCATGCACTGGCCTTGGCAGTCTAAAAAACTAAGAAATTTAAAGACTAAAAATCAAATAGTATAGGTAATGAGAGGATCACTGAGGTATTACGGATCACCTTCATACAATAATTAAGTACCGACCTCACACATTATGAAACGACACCTACGGTGCGGTCTTAATAAGCGAATGGAAGAATTATTGCTTTTTGAGGCAATGGAAGGACAAATATACGTAATGATGTCAGGTCAAGTGTACTTGCAAATACACCTACAATTTAAGTATTTAAGACATTCGAAATAAATAAAAGTTTCGCACGAGTGTTGGTTAAAAATAAACATGAAAAATTCCTAAATGTTTGTCATGTCATTGCTTTAATAATCTTATGATTCGAGTATTTTAACAGAACTGTTTTTAAATGGTGCTCAAAATATGCTTCATGCAGGATAGTAAAAGACAATACCCTGTACCAAATGAATTATTTAACAGTCCATTTTACTACTCCAAAAACCAATAAAATTATTCAAAACAAAATAAAGCACCGGTTACAAAACGCTTTGGATTCACCCGAATGCATATGAGATTAGTCGTGGATTAGTCACATATTATTCAGCTCCTAAATTGACCTGAGAACTGCCATTTTGAATTCACAGTGTCAAGTTGGCGCTAAAATTGGTACTCTGAACGCAGGGCGCGTTCAATTTAGTACAACATGACCGCTTGGGATCACCGACGGACAAAAATAGCGATGTGACTCACGTTGTTTGAGTTTTAATAAATATTAAGCTCGCGTTCTACTCTCTTTTGGGCTTAGGTTACGATTTGCTGAATACAGAGCTTGTGATTGACGTCACTTTTTAATTTGTATTCATAACAGCTGACGGATTAAATAATCCGAAACCATCGGTGACCTGTTATTTCGAAATTCCATCTCCATTTGTATATTATTCAAGTATGAAAGTTAAAAAATCGATACAAAATTAAGGAATTTATCTCAAACTATGCTGTCTACAGTTTTTGTTACAATCTGTTCAATTCATGATTGAATTCCCCATTACCAATCAATTTAATCCGTGCTAGATTTTTTCAATCAATCTTTTTGTTATGATCGATCATATTTTGAGTTGTCAAGATAATGCCGTTATTTTTACTTTACTTTGGCTATAAATTTGTGGGTTTCATGTTCATAATATTGTTAGCAACGAACTGAATTCGATTGTTGACTAGAGAACTGTGGTTTTAGATTCAAAAGTTTTGCAGTAAATTCAGCTATTGTTGCTTCTTTGAGTATTGCAGCCGGGTTATATTCTGGGTAATATAAACTTACTCTGGCGTAACTATGAAGAAGCCCCTTGATGTTTGATAGATCTTCCTCTCCTGCATGAGTTGTGCTAGCGTGTCGTATACAACCTCCTGCGATGGAGTCTGCATGGATGGGAACTTCGCCGATAACGACGTTCTTATACTTTCCAATGTTGCTGACTGCCCCTGTGAAAAAGTGAATCGGTTAAATAAGGTTGTGGGTTTTTTGTAACTCTAGGTTATGTGACTTGAAATATAAATATTAAAATGTTTTGAGAATGGATCGAGTGCTAGTAAAATAGCAATATGAATTCTTTGTAGAATTTGAGTTAAAGTTGTGAGTTCAAGTCGTATTTATGTTCTAACAGGATAAGACTATAAAAGGTTATTACTTTAACGACCCCTGTATATCGAATTCATGTCTTAACATAATTCGGTATACCTTAACCGCATTTATCTTAGCTCAAAATTCGAAGTCGTGACCATCAAGAATCATAAATGCATGCATGTTAACGAGATGTGCTACATGGCCGATTACCCAATGTTCAGGCAGAATAACTTTGCAATACCTTAATGAATCAGATGTTTAATCAAGACTATTGCATCCTAAAGACGTTAAATGATCGATCAATCTAAACAATGATTACTCAAGCGTACACTCGCCAAAGTTCGGCTATCAATCAATTACAATCTAGATCTGCTTGAATAAACAGGATGTCTTCATCTATTTCGACCTTCAATGTTTGGACATTTGGCATTGAATCATATTTGGTCGAGATAAAAATCGTAACAATACAGCTTACTTACATAGAAGCGTAATGTCAATGCTCTTGTCGGTAACTGAATCTTATTGTGCATCTGACATGGACTTGACCTGCATTTTTGAAATGGAATCTTGTTTTCTATTCAGCCTACATTCGCACAATGATACATTAAGAAGCTTTTTTGGCCCAATGTTATTCTCATTAACTTAGTTTACAATTTCTAATGTTCACTTTATCAAATTCCGTAGTGGTATCTTATTTTATATTCCCTAGTTCACTGCTACAAAGTAACATAATAATTTGTCTCCGGTAATTTCCAATGACATCATACAAATTTCGGAATCGGCAAGGTAGCCGCACTAATGGCGCACGTAAGCGATAAGCCTCCAACTTGTCGCTACTACTGCATTATTGCGGTCTTTGAACCCACTGTAATTTATCGCCATACCTGTCTAAAGCCACACTACTATATATCTGTCGTAATACTATGATATATTACTGAATAAATTAGGGATTAATTTCAAGCAAAACATTTCTTCAACGAAACACGTCTCAATTCAAGAAATTTGCATTCAATTGTTTAGTTGTCTGTCAGCACTCTGTACCATCATTTATTTTATTTATATCTTGGAGATCTACGTGCTCTTTATCTTCAGATAGTAATCTCAAGAATCCACCTGTATCAAAGCCTTCATTCCTGTAACGAATGGCAAACAATAAATCAATACAGTCAAGCTAAATTTGATCTCGTTCAATTACATCGGCAGGCAATCGAATCATTGTTAGGTAACCAGCCTTCGAGACTAGGAATGTGGCAGATATTAATGTGCATCTATTAAGAAATGTGCGTAAATCTATACATAGCAATGTTTCCAGATATATTTTGATCGAGTGTACTCAGATTTAAATAATCATCTATTTGTTTTATTGATTGAGATTAATGTTAGCAATTCTCTAATGCTATTTATAATGCGCTTCGTTCTACACGACTTTCATGATTGGAATTGTCCACAAAGGTATAAGTGTCGTGACATAACTTATGTCATTAGAAACACTTCTCTGACATTTCTTCTTCATATTTTACTTTGAATGTATTAAAATACTCGCGACATGGTCTTCATGCCTAGAGGCAGTAATTAAAGTTCCTCTCATATCCTCAACGCTAAGTTACATTACTAAGAGACACTTAATAATGAATTCCTTCTTTTTAATTGAGACATTTGCCTTACTCTGTCACATTTCTCCTCACGATGCCAAGACAATAATTAAGGCGGTTGACACATTTACGTTTAACGAGTCTGTTAGTCGAACGCTGAATAATTTCGGTTGGACTCAGACAAGTTGTGATATATTCGAACCTGTTTGAGCTATTAATGCAAGTTACGATATCCAAGACCTTTATATTATGCGATTTGGCACGGGCGTGGTTCAAAGAATGCTTTGTATGAGACAATTGTGCATGTCTGTTCTAGCTTTATTGATGTCGCAATGTCTCGTATAAACTGGAGTAAGATGAATGAATTATATGTTCAGTTCATTCATCGAGAGGTCATTTGTGAAAGATGGCCTTTAGTTTCTTTTGTTTTACGCTTATTTTTTTAATAGTTTGAATGGAATACGTTTCATAATTTAGTCTACTCCTTTATGCTAATTCTATTTTAGGACTTGAAAGATGTCATCAATAGCTGTATTTGTATTGAGGTTGACTTAAGAATATATTCATCATATGGATTCTATTCATGACCTGGTTTAGGCTAATTACTTTAATTGACCTTAAGGCACAAAAAGGAAAGTGAATAAATAAGTTTCATATAATTACAACTATTAAATAATTAAAGATTCAACTGTGTTTATTATAATTTAATATCTTTGGTCCTAAATCCATAAAGCTTAGACATAATGTGAAGTAAGGTTTGAACAACTGTATCAGATCACTCACTATAAGTCGTTATTACAGCACGACATTTGCCTTTGTGGAAACGAGAGGCAGCTATAGTGAGTGTTGATCGCCATCTCACTTACACAATGGAAACAGTCTAGTTTTAAGTGCTCATAACTCAGGCAAAGCTACCTTCAAGGACCAAAATACTTAGATGCAATCTACAATGTAACTTAAACAAGAGCTTATGCTAAACATAATGTTTTACTTAATGCAATTCCAATTGAAATTCTTAGTGGCATTGTCTAAAACTAGTCTGTAATAGTGTCTGGTGCGACATTCCTCGTTCAATAAGTTTCGGAATTGGGCCTTAAAGTTGTGTAATTTGACAAATTAATTGAGCTGAATATTCTAGTACTTGGCTTGTGGTTTATGTCCTGGTGCAGCCGTAATTAATGAATGTAGCTATAAATCTATTATTTTATCTGATATTGCGTGATTAGTATTGATAAGTTGTGATAAGCAGGTTTTCTTGAAATTTCTCATGATATTTGTGGCTTGAATATTTTGGCTTTGTTCAACTAGACTATTTTATATTCTGCATAGCTTTGCGCAAGATTCATATTACTGTCAGTGACATTAGAGTTAAAAGTTTCTTTTTTTGGAAGCGCTTGGTGGGAAAAGGACTATTTATGCTGACATTTAAGCATACCTACTGCCGACAAACTATAAAACGCCAAGGACAGAAGGCCGTACGAGGTTTTCTGACTAAAGCCACAATAGCGAACATTAAACCAAATTGCAATTCCCAACTCTGACACCTGCATCATTGCGACATCGACAATTAAAGGCGACATAATACGATTTTATCTACATTTAACTCTTCAAATAATTGGGTAATTAATACAAGAACGTAAACGACGGTGATTTAATAAGGCGATTATGCCGCTATGAGCTCATGGCACAGATATTTTTAGGAGTGTGTCGGCAAAAAGAGCATCTTGGCAGAAATTCCTTCGACCTCGGATGACTGAGCGGAGTCTGGCCCAAGTTGTGGGCATCAGCGGGTTTTAACATTATTTCAATTCTACCCATAGAGATTTTATTTGAGATTCGGTTGCCTTTCTTGTTATTAACATAAAATAAGAGATTGGTTTAGCTATTTTGACTTCTAACTTGTAGCAAAATCTCCTTTCTATCAAAGCCTAGCTTCCTAAATAAGTGTGAAGGCATATACAAAAAATGGGATATTTTCACACATTTGACTGATTTCAATTATCAATGACACTTAGAAACGTCACTTGTTTATAAGAGGATGTTACTTGATCAACGTTAATACAAGCCCAAGACAATAATCGTTATTTCTGTTCCCAAAACCACCACAAGTAATAAAAGCCAAAGACAATACACCATTTAATTCCAAAATCTATCGCTAATTTTAGCCCAAAAACGGTATCTTACGCCACACATAAATACAAACAAGCCGAAACAGGTTTATATTCTAAACTCAGCGATGTATTACCATTAGCGTCTTTCACGGTCAAGTGCCAATATCTATTGGTTTCCAACGGATATCGCATGTTAATTAATTACCTAACAAAATTTGAATATTAGTTTATATTCTAACTGTTGTATAATTGTGTTATGCTGTCCATTTGATTCGTTTTCACGGTTTAACATTGATTTGGTTTTATTGGCAGCTGTAAATGACCCTCAAAACATGTTGTTCGAGAAATGTGCGAAAAAAAAATTGCTATTTATAATTTACTTAGGTTTTTCTTTAGCATGTTCGAGTTTCTAGTTATTAGTGACTCATTTATCTAATTCACATGTATAAAGGTGAGCTTTTAGCGTTCATTTTTACAAATAAGATTTATTCAATGTTGTGTAGTTATTAAATCTATCGACACCAGGACTTAAATTACATGCTTCTATTAAGAATGTCAAGTGATCAAACCTCGTTCTTTCTAATCATGTTAAACTTTAGTTTGCAGTGAAACTATAATTACATCTGTGCGTTAAACTTTAGCTGATCAGTGAGACTTCTAAACAGACTGGTATTTACTATTCGTAGTGATCTAGATGTTAGCCAAAAGTGAATAAAAACTTTACTAATGACTACAGTTCACTTTCTTAACGTCTGTTTTTATCGCAACTACTTTTATGTTTGTCTTATCCAGCTATCAAACCTCCGCCATACGGGCTGTCAAATAAAAACTAGTACAAATGACTCGTTAAAAGACATCCAATTACAACCAAATACGACTGTCACTTTAAACGATCGACTTCTAATATGGAATCGATATACTTTACCGGATTTCAATGGATATGTAGGTACGTTATACGTATAAGACTGGTAAACTATTTCACCTACTAAAGTCCCACAAAAACAAAGAGTAATAACAAGATTATTGTGAGTTTGCTCCAAAAAGTATATAGTGAAAGTAGTGAGAATTTTACTGTAATCAAAGTTATTTCGTATCAATTGTGTTCCGATTCGCATGCCCCATTGTTTTAGATAGTTCGTTAATTTAATACAAATATTTAACTATCACGGCCAAGCACGGTATTGTGATAAGTAGAGCAGTAATTATGACAGTCGTGCTACAGGGTTACCTTTCTTTGTTAAAAAAACAGGTGCGGGATTCGGCAAATCAAAATCTGAACACTGAAATTAGTTTAGTGAAACAATAGTCTGAGATTGGTCAGATAAAAGCTTTAACAATTAAAAAAGCTATTTAGGATATCTAATAATAGGTAAAACAGTTATTTGCTAGATCAGTGTTTGTCTAGAATAACGGTTGAAATATTGCTACCGAGGTTACGATTGTAATCATGTTTGAATTGTTAAGATGTTGAAAAAAATATATAGGCAGGTCTTTGTTCGATGGAAATATCTGTATAAAAAGCCTTTATCAAATTTTCTGCGGTGACAACCCTAACGAATTAAAAAGTACAAGTAATTCACTAAATAATTTTACTTTCGTAACATTTCTAAACTATTTTTTCTTTAACAATTTGCGTGATGACAGTTCTTATTGATTGCGATCGATAATAGAAAATCGATTTCTACACATTTCTTTGATATTTCGGTCAACTAATTGGATATAATTAATACGCGTTTCCCTTTTTGTCTTTCTTATCTCACTTTTTGGAGTCACGACAATAAACGCCTAACTCTTATGAAGTTCCTACTAAGATCATACTAGTAGATACCATTCGGCTATCCGTTCTTTTCCACAAATACATTCTAGTGACTTTTTTTGAGCATGATTCAAAAATTTACCTTTACTTTATCAAGTGTATTCAACCTAGAACCTTAAAGATATCTGTATAGCCTTTTGATATTCTTCTACTTTTGTCTCAATTTTATTTCTTGATTAAACGACATCCGCACTAAGGAATTAAATCCTTGCATCGCGGGGGGTTTCACAGACATTCAGACTCAGAACAAGCATTTGTGGAACGCACAAATCCTTGTCCTACGCGGTATCCAACCTGCGACTTGGTGACCTATACCACTCGGCTATCAATGCAGTCAGTAAGTTAATTTACACCTAAAGCATTATATACTAAAGCTAGTACATACCTGCGACGTCAAGTCCATGATACAGTCGCACAAGGCCTCCGGAAGCGGTGTGAACTGGCCTTGGTACGCCGGCGTTACTATGCAGTCCTCGATGTCACCTGGTAACAAACAGATAATTAAGTATTGTTTACATAAGAATGGAAACTATTTATAATACATTATACATAAGAGATTTTTAGTAGGTTACTTCCGTGTTTTATTAAAAGCTTTTTTTTAGATACCGTCCGTTGAGATACAACTGCAATTCTTTTGTTTTAGTTGTTTGAATATAATATAATGAAACGATATTATCGAATATTATTTCGATTATATTAATAAAAGTGTCATTTTTTTTTTGGGAATAATAATTATCCCTAAACGTTATAGATAATGTACCGAAACGCAACGCTCTAAGCTTTCATGCCAAAAATACAAGAATTTGCGTCTTCACTACTGCGTCCAAAACCTTCAGAATACTCTTTTTAATTAAAACTATTTTAAATGCAATAACTTCCAAACTACACAGTGACCACAAAATACAATTAAAGCTGATACAAGTGGTGGCTGGTGCCATAAATCTCCACAGCATCCCCCGGGAGAGATCCTGGCCCATCGCCAAACATCCACAGGATACTGGATAGATAATGCTATGGTAATTGTGTTTGGATGCTAGTTCCTTCTTTATATCTTCCTGATTTTATGCTCTTGAAAAATGGTATTTGGGGTTCTCTTAGTTACGTGATAAAGTGGTTGGGAAAATAGTAATTGGAGACTGAATTCGGAAGGTTGAGAACCTAGTATTATGGCTAAGCTAACTACACAATACTGGTGTAGAGTTAAAAAAAAATGTGCGAAATTAAGAGGTGTACTAGTTAAGCTAGTTAAATTTATATTTGCATAGTATAAACTACTATTTCCCTAATTTCGTAGGTAATCTAGAACAGTAAAAGATATTACCAGGAAACAGAATATGTAAGTTAAAAAACAGTGTCACTAAAAATGCATGTCTTACAGCCAAAATATGCGGCAAACGGAAGCTGGTTGTTAAAATGCCCGCAATACGCAACACTCCAAGATATTTATAATTCACATTTGGATAAAGCTGTAGAAACCACATGATGACACTTATGAGACAAACTTTGTAGGCGAATATGAAACAATTTTAGATGTATACGTAATTTAAGTTACAAATTAGTATAGAGAGCTTTATGCTTTACACACATATGCTAAACGATAACAATTGACGATATGAGTGTAATAAACGATATGAATATACTCTGTAAGGTTCAAAACATGCACCAATTTTTTAGTTTTAAAACACGAATCTAACTGTATTTAAAAGAACCAACACTAGCTTATTTTGTCAAAATAAAACTGCTGCCAAAAACTGCAAAATACACCCATAAACGTACCGTAAACAGCTTAAAATGTTAGTCAAACTCTGTCAAACCGTTAAAATAACTATAAAATAAACTGCAGTTCAACATGATTTCACGGCGCTGTAAATTCATGAAGCTTTCAGTGAATGTCCAGCTTATCTGGCGGTGCAGAGCTCTGAAACAATGGTGACGGGTACCAGGCTAGCATATTGTTCAGGAGTTTGTAATTAAAATTAACAGGTTTGAAATTGTTTAGCGCTGCTTATTGCGAGATATGGATAAAATTGTTTTACTAAATGAATAAACAGACTAGGAATGCATGTAAAACATAACTTTGCTCTCATTTCTACGCATGATAGTTGCCCATTTAAGATATAAATTATAACATGACATATTTCTAGTATCGCGGTTGATATTATGATACAATAAGATATGGATTAGCTACTATTACTATTCTATTTCCTAATCGCAACAGGAGTTATGAAAATGCGAAGTGTTGCTGACTGAAAAAAAATACCTTTTAAAGTTAAAGTTTTTTCACAACCACTTCAAATACAGTTAAGTTTGTAGCACCCCTTATACACACAATCACATATCTCATTAATCTTCCTGATTGTTTATATTCCTGAGCACAAAGTGGAATGTTAATGGATTGTTTTACAAACACAGGTGCCTAGGAAGCGGATGTTGCGGCTAATGTTCCGTACAGACATACACACGTTATGTAATGTTACAGTAATGTCTATAGATGTTCTGGCTGATATGTCTTGCGGTAAACGGGCAAAAACGGCGAAAGCTTCTTGATTTGATTACAGAAGTGACATTACTAAACTGTTGTGAAATGTCACGTTAGGCTTTACGGATTTCCTTTTTGGTTTTTGGTCTAATCTTGCTTGGCTTCGATCTTGGAAGACTGTCAGAGCGTAGTATCAGCTGAACAGATTTGTTGTAGGATAAAACGAACTTAAAGATATGAGACGTGAATTAAATATTAAAGGGCAAGTGAATGAAGAATATAATTATGTCAAACTGTATCAAGAATGTTATAACTTTTTTATCATGACAAAAAGATTTTAGGTTTGAAAAAAAATACAGAAGATTTCGTAATTCCAAAAAAAACGGTCACTATTTTTATATTAACCTCAAAACAAAATACATCTAACAGACAATTTGACACGGAATAAAAATAAAGCACCTAACCGCAACACGCACGGAAAATAGGTGGCCTATTCTCAAAGACCGCACAAGACGTTTTCTTTAGAATTTACCCCGTCGCGTCGTTATTCCGCATGTGGCCGGTTACGCTGTTAGTACATAACACGAGAAACAAAAGGCGGGAGAGCACTAGGGTAACCTAAATCCAACTGTTACGAGGACACGGGATTTATGTCAAGTCTGTGATTGTGTAATGGCGCGTTTGTTTTTTTTTATTGTATGGAGTAGATAGGCCTTGTAGCCCCGAACTTGGATTATCTTTTAGGAAGGAGTGTGAGGTTTGATTTGTGTTTAATCTTTCTTTCTTTATTAATTATTTTCTTTATTTAAAGAATATTTTGTCCCTAATTTGGCAATCTCTACATTTTCCTAATTTGCGTTGTTGTTGCATAATTATTGTAAAGTATAAATAGTATTTTTCTATTTTTAAAAGAGTAACTTATGGAGTTTCTTGCTGGTTCTTCTCCATAAGAATGACATTTGGGAACTGCGCAACTAGAGTCAGTAACGTTTTGAAAGTGCCTGAGAAGGTCTACTAGAAATAAAAACCAATTGGTTTTGATTTAGAACCGCTGGCCAAAGAAACAAGATAAACGAAAAGAATAAATAAACTAAGAAGTTATTTGATTATACAATATAGTTCTGTAATAAGGAATAAAATTTGATATTTTACTTATTTAGGAAAAAAGGACAAACAACTACTTAAACTGTATCGTATATTATTGTCGCACGTTGTTGTATAAGTCTTTTATGATGCTGTCCAAAAAAGGACAATCATAAAAGAGTATACGAGATAGGTGTTTACTGAAACCGTGGGAGACTTAAATACACAAAATTCATTACAAAAAGATGTAGTGTCATTGAAACCTTAAACACAACAACTTTTGAACATTTGGTCTACATTATCAAAAGCTATAAAGTACCACTGCAGGCCAATATAAGCAGTCAAGTACCTGCCTTTTTTTATAGAATACTCTCCTTAAACGTAATTGGACTCTTTTCTAACTATCCACATACAAGTTGCCGTTTTAATGCCTCTTGTACTATTCCTCATACTTGATCTTTCTTGCATACACCAACATCCTTTCTTATGGGTGGGACTCCCATGTTTATAGCTGTCTAGTCATTAAGGCTGAAAATCAGCGCTGTGGCGGGTCGTGCTCGGCCCGCTACAGCATTATCTGAGCCACCTCCTTTTGCTACTAGTTTTAATTTAATTAGTACCAAGTTTAGTTATTGTTTTTTGCTAGTTATTGTTTTTGTGTAATTTATAATGTGATATTAATGTGTAACTTTGTATATTTTAAGTAGCAATAAATGTATTTTTATTCATTTATTTTATTTTTATTATTTAACACAGAGGAACGATGGATTGTGTTAAAGATGATATGGCTGCAAAGAGTGTGACTTGCGAGAAGAAGTCAGATAGGAACGTGTGGAAGAAGAAGACATGTTGCGCCGACCGCAAATAATAATTGGGATAAAGGCAGGGAATGATGAAAAAAGTACACTGCAGGCCAATATAAGCAGACAAGTACAACTATTTGTTTACGTTATAAAACCCACCGCCGAATTCCGTACACTCGCGATCAGATTAATGGTGGGTAATTTGCGAATGCATTGATAATAGCCGGTAGGTGTTGTGTCGAATGCCATTAGTTATACCACAGTTATAGCACGTGGGCAGGGGCCAAGGTTGTGCAGTTAAATAATATTGACATGTTTGATTTTAAAGCTTTCGTTATTCCTTGCTGTTATGATGGCCTGGTACTTTGCTGTTGAAATTTCTTTAGAGGGATCTCTTTTGCATAAATAATTAAATAATCTTTTTTTAGCTGTTTATGATACTTAACTACATATTTTTAACCCGATATTACGTAAAAAAAGAGAACAATAAAAATAATTCTTTGTAGGTATAAATTTTAGAATGTGTGTACCCTGCTATATTAGATTTTATATTTAGGCAATATCTATTAGATTTTCAGAAAAAAAATCCTACCTATCATCACCTTTTGTACGTTTATATTTATGTTACCTCAATTTTTGAACATACCTTTAAATTGTTTTTAATTTACACCATCAAAACCTCTTTCGTCGTAATTACAGATCCTTATCGTAGATTCCTTCCTCGCATAATTAATTATTAAGTGTATGCATATTAACCATATATGTCGCCTTGCATACAGGATTACATACTTAAGGAGTCATTTACCAAAAGCGGTTCTTAATATCGTAACTTTACAAGCATTTTACTGTAGTCGCCGTTTTGTCACCAATTTTTACATTATTATTAATCTGAACATATACTTCTTTATTGTATATTCTTGATATATATAAAATTCCCGTGTCACAATGTCAGTTACCATACTCCTCCGAAACGGCTGGACCGGTTCCCTTGAAATTTTGTGTCTGCATTCAGTAGGTCTGAGAATCGGCCAACATCTATTTTTCATCCCTATTATTTTATCGCGAAATTAGTCGTGGGCAACAGCTAGTATAACTATAAAAGAACATATCTACCGTATTTACAAATCGTCAAAAAATATGTCGTCATCTCGGAAACGAGTCCAGGAGACTGGCGGCATTACCACGTTGAATAGCAATGCCAATTATTTGTATTATTATTATTTATTTATCAAGTTTTTCTCCCTTCTGAAGGGGTACGATTAGACTTATCACACGGACCGTAGTCAAATGCGAAAAGTACTATGTTTAATTAGTAGTGTAACCCGCTGAGACAGATGATGTCGTCAGGAACTTGCGCGTCAATCGACAGGTGTTCAGTATGACCGCTTTCTGCATTGTGTTCACTGTATGATTTGGAACATCTAAGACATCAAGACATCTCTGCAGGCTCTTGGGAATAATGCCGGTTGCTGAAATTACAATTGGAATTACGTGGATAGCTTCTGCATGCCATTGCCGCTTTAATTCTATTGCTAAGTCTTGATATTTACTTAATTTTTCCGAAATTGTGGACTGTAGGTTGTGGGTATTTGGTACCGCTATATCTGTGAGATAAACGGTTTTGTTGATTTTATTATGGAATGTTATATCGGGTCTATTGAAATGAATGGTTTTGTCAGTGATTATGGTCCTATCCTAATATATTTTGTAGTTATTGTTGTCAAGTATTGTATCTGGCTTATATTTATAATATGGATCCTTTTTTAATATAAAATTGTGTTTGTGTGCAAGGTGTTGGTGAATCATGGCAGCAACTTGGTCGTGACGATGTTTGTAGTCACTTTGAGCAAGAGATCTACAAGCGGAAATGATGTGCTGTATTGTTTCAGGACTAGCATGGCAATGTCTGCATAGATCATTCGGACAGTTAGGGCTGCGGATAATATATTTCTGATAATTTCGGGTATCAATGACCTGGTCCTGAATCGCCATCATGAAAGCTTCCGTCTCTGGGAAGAGTTCACCACGCTGCAACCATGCGTTCGACATAACTTTATCGACATGTGGCTGCTGCAGGTCGTGGCGATGTCTTCCATGTAGCGACTTCTGCTGCCATGCGACGATCTTTTCCTTCATATCAGTGAGCCGTTCATTACGTTGCGGGTTTCTGTCGCTAAGGTTTAGTGGTGTAAAGTGTTTGTCTGCTATTGTAACTACTTCATGTAATATGGACTGTTCAGAATGTTCGAAAAAGTAATGCCGTAGTGTAGATATTTGCTTGCTATGTAAGTTAACTATATCAACAATACCTCGTCCGCCCTCATCTCTTGGAAGGGTCATTCTTTGCACGCAGGATCTTGGGTGGTGCTTGCGATGGGTTGTGAGGGAGGTATTTATGATACGTTGGAGGCAGAGGAGATCGTATTGTATTATTACTAGCCGTTAGTGTCCCACTGCAGGGCAAAGGCCAATAACAAATAATTATTTGTAACAACAACATTTAAAATTATGCATTTCAAACTTAAAAGCAAGTTGCGCTTAACCCGTTCTCAGTCGCAGCCACGTGGGCAGTCCTGAGCGCATCGTAAATACCGAACTTTATGGTCGGCATCGCGAAAAAAAAACAAAGTTATTGTCGCCTCCTTTCTGCGGCCGACAGAGCATGGAATGTTATGTACTTGACTTTTAAAAGAAGTATTGCATTTGGGTGGTATTGTCTTTAGAATGTAACTTACGATCATAGTATGTAAATATGGTCTTTATTTTCAAATATTTTTATTAGATGCTAAGGAAAAAAAATCTGCTTTAATATAGCATGTCTTTGAATGGATTCTTTATCTGTTATACACTTTGTGCTATATTGCCGTTTGTTACGCCTTCCATGAAATCGTAACATCGTAGTTACATAAATATTTAAACCGGACCAGTCGGAAAACCTTTACACCAAAACCGATCTTAAAAAAGAAACACTAACGGACACTACGCGGGGAACCACTCCAATCAAATGTATACGAATCAAGCAGATGCAACAAAATGGTGACCAAATCAAATCAAAATTCACCATACTTACTACTACTACTTACTACAGTTCCTCAGTCAAGAGAAAATAATCGCCTCACATTTATAAACAAAATCACATTGAGCGATAATTCACCATCTGACACATGATCTTATAAGGGCCCCAATTCCTTTCGTCTCGGTCCCAAACCGATCTTTAATTACAACTGACCTATAGGCATCTTTATCAACGTAAGTGCGATTGACGGCCACAATTTGCCAGTCATTAATAATTAATTTTACCATTCAGCATTCACGAGATGAAATAAAGAAATGCCCAAGTTCGTTCAAGGTTCTCCTATAATGACGGAATGATTCATTGTATTAAGATCATTAAAGTATTGCAGATTGTATTAAAGATTGAAAATTGACTCGGTGACGTATCAAGGGTATTTAATGAATTATGTGTTGACTTGGATGCTTTGTGTGGTATAATCATTTAGTTATTAAGATTTCTTCATTGTAAATATGTACGTAACAGTCTTAATGAAAAATCAATTCGTGATTTGGATTATGCAGTCGGTGAGCAATTGAGAGCAATTGGGTCATACAGTTTTATTTATACTACATTTCATATTGGGGATAACTTAAATCCTAATATTACAGAGGATTCTGCTAGTAAAGTAGAATGTTGGTAAAATTATTACGTATAGATAACATATAAACGGTTAGTATGACACGTAAAAAACTAATCAGAAATCGCTGTCAACGGAAAAGTGTAAAAATAGGTAAGAGTAGTTTTATTTAGGCTTGGTATATCTTACTGAATTTAGTAAAATCTAAAAAAAGTCTTTTAGAAACCCTGAATTCAATAGCAAATAGCTTTCAGACAAGACATATTTTAAAAATATTGGCATTACTTGCTACTTTGTGACGATCCTTCATTGATTTTTTGCCAGTTACTTGATCTACACTAAAAAGATTACAGCATCAAAACTAATCTGTTTCGCAATCTATATTAATGATTATTTCGTCTATCATGTATTGATGCGCCGGTAATTATAAAAAAATAATGATTATTAGGAGGTTCAACCAATGTATAGATACTGAAAGTGATTGCAGTTTCAATTCAGTTTTCGTAATCACAATTGGCGGAGTTTTTTTCGTTACTTTATGTTTATCTTTATTATTGCTTAATGTTAAGAAGATTGGGGTTATATATGGAGAATGTATTATGAATATTAAAAATAAAATATTCGTCAAGTTATCAAGTGATTAGTACGAAGGCGCTAAATTAAAACATCGTCAGCGTGCTGGTGGGGAGTTTGTGGCGCCGTTTCTTCCCAAGTAGCGAAAGCACTGGAAGAGATAAAGGGTGGGATATGGGGTGATGTATTTTGACATTTAAAAAGTGGTACATTGTAGCTTAATTTGAATTAAAGGCTTTGATTTTGATTGATAATTACTGACGCTGACAAAATTTTATCGAACACCAGTCTTTTAGAACCAAAATCTTTACGATACGAAGTCTTTATAAAATCATTAATATTCAAAACATCGACCTTAAACATAGTTAAACTACTAAACACAACGAAGTGTTAGTTGATCGCTAACATTTAGTGGCTGTAAACTAAGCGATAGGACCTTATTACCATGTTTTTATGGCCAGCTGTGGGCGTGGGACCCTAGAAATTGTGTTATGAATATTTATGATTTATCTATTGACAGTCGATGATGGAGTGTTGTAGTTAATTATGTTTTGAAGATGTTCAGTTGTTTTGAAATTATTGCTTTGTGTTTTGCGTACACATGCGTGAATGTATTTGCATATCTTTTGACATGTTTGCATATGTTATACTAGTAGAGATCCGGCTGCAGATTTGTATAGTTATTGAGTACATGCAGCATACAGTAAAAATGTGGATTTTATCCACATTTTTACTCAAATTCAAAATTAGGAGAATAAAAATCTACCAGATTATATATACCTACGGTATTCTTCTTTTAATAAATGTAACTGGTTTGTGATCGTATTTTGTTGAATATTTCGTTGATATGATTCATATGTGTAATATGTCGGTGAATCGCGTGAAAAAAAGGCTGGAACGAATTAAAGGACTCACTAATTTGACATGACATCATACAAATTGGAAGCCATCGTCAATCTCAGGGCAAGGTTCTTTTTTGAGTTGGCGATCATGCGTGTATGACGTACCTACCAACCAAATATTATGTAAAATGAATTCGAAATATTTAGGCAAGGTAAAGGTAGGTTAAATTACTAGAAAATGTAAGATGCTAAACGATAATGAGTCTTTAAAAATAGCATCATATATTATAAGCAGCAAAAAAGCATTTAAAAATGTCTTTCTATTTAGACAGCTTTAGGACGAAGAAACTAATGTTACACATAAAAAAAAATATTTCTAATTTATAATCTTTACGCATAAATTAAAGCACTTTTTTAATTCAACGCGCTTTTCTAATTGAAATACACTGTTCTCTACAAATAAGATGTCAACTAACTTATAAATAGTTTGACGTCGACAATAAAGTTTCAAACATGCACGCCAAGTTATAAACTTAAAACTTATATTCTTCATTTCTAATAAGATTAAGTGAGAGAAAGAGACGCCGTTATGCCGTGTCTCTCTGTCTCGCTTCAACAACTGCATTTTACTTTTAAACGAGGCTCGGAAAGTCATTAGAAGTTAAATTGCTAGTAGGTATTACACGAAAACCGTGCATTTTCACACACTGCATTTTCTAGGCGTATTTGTATTAATAAAAACATGAACGTTGTCGACAAAGTATTCGTAATGTTACCTTAACAATTAATAATTTGGTATGAAATTTTAAAGCGAAGTTTTACATAAAATTAGGACGCTTTCTATAGGAATATTTTATTGTTAGTTTTCAAGCCAATTTATTATTACAATAACAGACTCACTACATGATAGTACTTTAGTACAGAGCTCTACCCATAACTAGCTCAAAATTCAGAAGTTTTTTTTAGGTTAAAGGTGAAAAAAGTGACCAAAGTATCAACGTACAATAATGAAATATCCTGGCCTTTCCGCACAAAATGTCACATTTGATTACTACAAGGGCCACATAGTTGACCCTTATTTACAAAGGTATAACATCAACAATGATTATGACGCTCTAAAATACCTTACCCACATAAATTACTATTCAATAACAGAAAAATTGTGCACACAGCCCTTTGGATGTCTTTTTTTGTCAAGCTTACATCATACCACTATCGATAGTGCAATGCTAAGCACAAACACGCGTTCCGTCCTAAATTAATATCATCCATATTTCACAAATTCGTTCTAACGTCGCATTGCTCCCGTTCTAGCTCCCGAGAGATCGTTTTGCTTAAAATTAAGGATTTCATTAAAATTATAGCAAGAATTCAGCAATTAAAACAGTTTTAATCCACATCACGAAATTACGAAAACTTAAGTTATCAAAGCTCAAACAAAACTGGCTTTAGCAGTAAATTAAAATTAAAAAACTAACTAAACTCATTAATAACAGAAAGTAATAATAATGTCAAAACGTACCGCATTGGCCCTAACTTCACGAGTATTGTGCATTGCGACTCGCGTGATAATCCACCAATGTTAGTTATTGGTCTAGACAAACTATAACGTAATTAATTGTGCACGCTATTTGTTTTAGATAATAAAACAGCAAAGGGGGGAATGAATTAAAACTTTATAGTTTATATTGCTTGTTTATAATTTATTGCAGTTGATATACAGAACTAAAGATACCTATACTTATTTTATCTATACTAATATTATAAAGCTGAAGAGTTTGTTTGTTTGTTTGTTTGTTTGTTTGTTTGAACGCGCTAATCTCAAGAACTACTGGGTCGAATCGAAAAATTATTTTTGTGTTGAATAGACCATTTATCGAGGAAGGCTTTAGGCTATATAACATCACGTTGCAACTATTAGGAGCGAAGAAATAATGGAAAATGTGTAAAAAACGGGGAAAATTATTCATCCTTGAGGGCTTCCGTTTCGTGCGCTACGAAAACGGTTCAAGATACCAAAAATATATGTATAAAAGAATTATTCCTATTGAAATGATCTAAAAAAATGTCCAGGACAGTATAGGTCTATCTTTTAATATTAACTCACTAGAACCGTTTTTATGGTAATCAAATTCGGTCGAAATTAATGCATTTGTTAAGAGTTGTATCAACGTGTCAGGTTGTGGAGAAAATCAATATGTACTTCTGCCACAAGAAAATAAAACTAAAAATATAATTTACGCAGAAGTAGGTACTGTAAAATAATAATGTTCTTTTAAAAATATAAAAACCAAATTGTCTAAAATAATAACAGAACATGACGAGGACAAAGTCGTGGGTAACAGCTATAATTTATAATGCTAAGGAGGTTGTCCGCAAAAATAAATGATGCCCAAAATAATTATTCCACGCGGACGAAGTCGCGGGCACAGCTAGTAAATAAATAATAACATACCTACTATAAAACTAAAACTTATCTATTTAAAAACTTATATGTATACCAGCTTTAAAAAAATTGGCATAAAATTCGTCCGCATATCTAGGTATTAAGTTTTATAACTATAACCATATAACACAATAACTTTATTTGATTATAAATACTATTGCACTTTTACATGTAGTCGTGTTTTTCTTACTGTATGATACATTTTCATTCTATTACCGCCAACAAGATAAAAGTTCTAACACAATTTGAAATCTAGACATCCACATCGCCAAAGTGAAAAGTTTTCACAATGAAAACTGTTAAGTGTTCTGCAGTGTGGAGAGCCAATAGCATCCTATTTGTAAGTGCGCGGTTGAAACTCGAACTGTTTGCTGATGTCGAAGCACTTTGAATCGAGATCACTCAATAAGATTTGAGATTTAGAGTTTGGTTTTATAGATAGTATAGTTTTTTGGAAGGAATGATAAAAGGTTGAAGTATTGGGCTGGTAGATGTTGATAAAAGTATTTTAAATGAATTAAATTGATGTATATTTTCACCATTTCCATGCGATTGTTTACATGGTTTTATTGTAATTTTACTGAATTATTTTGTTTCTTTCATCAATATTTTTTCCGAACGACAATTTAACACCGAGCCTAGATGAATATAGCTTTTTTTGTGTAGCCCGCTTAAGATTCCACTGTTGGACAAAGGCCTCCTCTTTTATGGATTTAGTTAATTAAATAAAAATTAACGTTATAAACCTTCATTTATGTACACTCAATCTAACTAATTTGCAACTTCAATCTCCTCATCCTTACACTAATCCGCAATC
This sequence comes from Chrysodeixis includens, assembly GCA_941860345.1. Lineage (NCBI taxonomy): Eukaryota > Metazoa > Arthropoda > Insecta > Lepidoptera > Noctuidae > Chrysodeixis > Chrysodeixis includens. The sequence continues at coordinate 1,621,769 of OW796098.1, forward strand.
TGTCACAACCACAAGATCATATCGCAAATTCGTGAATTCACACTCACACTCATACATACATGAGTGACACTGAGTGAGTGAGTGGGTCCCTTGCCATGTCATATACTAAGCACATAGAATATCTCTATTATATGAACGATTATGTTGTTATGTGTTATCGCCTAGGGAGTCACGAACATCACTTATGTAACTGTCTTAAAGGGTAAAAGGTAAATCTTCATTGAGAAGGAAATATACGTTGAAGATTGTCAATTGTTTTTGTTATGGAGGTATGAGATTTATGCGAATGTAACTGTGTTAGTTTGTCAGTTATGTTTTAACGAACTAAGTAGTATTACTACTATAACTGACGTCCACACGGAACCGCGTGAAAAACTAGTCTGTTTATGTTTTTGGTTGTCCTTAGTTTAACAAATCAATTTTCGATTTATAGTTATTTAAAAAAATGCTTTTTAAGTAAATTTTTAAACATATCATGTACTCTGATAATTATTTTGAGTTAGAGCCAAGAAAACGTATTTTTCTTCTGTTTTCGTACTGTCCCACGCGAGAATCGAACTCGCAACAAACTGTACAAGGTTAATGCGCAAATTGGGTCGTACGTTCTGTCCCACTGCAGGGCAAAGGCCCAAATAAAATGATTATAAATTTCTATGGTCATGTAAACTTAGTTTTTCTCACCATGGAGTTTTCACCCTGCGGCGTCCGTGGATAATTCTATTGAATGAGGTTTTTTATTTTTAATATTCTAGTAGGTACTTACGGCTGGAAACTGATGAACAGTTTAGGTATGTAACGGACCGCTTTTGTAGTTTTTATGTACTTTTATGCGGTTAATGTTTGATAGTTTTAATGTAGGTTTTTTGTCTGTTAACAAATACTTGAGCCTACTACTTCAAATGTTTTTTTTACATTTGTATTGACTGAAAAAATTTAGTAGGTATGTTGTATGTGTAGGTATGTATGGTTGTCGTTAATGAAATGTTGAAAGTAGATAATTATCCAGTAAATTACAGAATTTTGTAAGAAGATAAAGCCTCTGTATTAATATAACCTCTACATAGATCTTACAACTATGTTAACAACTGTTATGATACTTCCTGACATGCGTCCTCAACGATGAAGGAAGGTCGCTAAACTAACGAGGTTATGTCACAACCCTATAATATAATATCAGACACAAAACCCCTACCACGAGTTCTCGAAAGTGAAAAAAGTAGGCGAGAACATGGCGAGTTATGAATTTGTATAGTTGATTGTATGTGTGGTAGACTCGTCTTTCACGTATAATTTCTAGGCGTCTAATCTACCTAGTAGCTATTCATCTAAAAGTGATATTATTGCAATTATAGAAGAGAGACAGCGCACTACACGTCGTGGTGTCTTTTTTCTCAACTGCAACAGCTGTTTATGATTATAGCTATATAAGCGAGTAAATTTAATTGACCACGTTTTCACCTTAGTTTATATTTTTATAGGTTTTTGCGAATATAAACTTATTATTATCACAGCTCCAGCTGAGTTTAGAGTAGAATATTGGATTATAAAGACACGGATACCTAAACGGATTTATAAAAACGCAATAACATTAACATTTAGAAAAGTTTTCACATTAATATTATTAGTGTGAAAACATCAATAATAACAGCATCTTCTCGTGTTTATGAAAATTGGGTGTTCGATTATTATTCCCAAGCTTTAAAAGAATGGCCAATAACAAATACGCGCTTTGCAATTATTAAGATTATTAATATTTATATATAATAACTATTTTACGTCAATTTTATTGCATTCTGTTTAGTAGAAAACGAGAAAATTTTGAAATCAAATCTAGATCGAAAACATTCCATGAATTCTCAATAAAATGCGTTACAAATGAGAATTTAATTTCGAATTCGAGTTTTCATAGTAGGGCACAAACAGTGTAGCTAGCTATTAGCTTAGTGTCCCTCTGAAACGCGAGCTGCAAGCAAATCACGTCAAATTGCCCGCGGCTTTCATGTTTGTGGGGACATTTTGTAGGCTTTTAGTGCTCACATGTACCTAACATACATGCGTATGTTTGTGTACAGCGTTTGTTGTTTCGTCCGCACAATATCTCTCCCTTTATAGAGCTACGAGTAGATAGGCTTTTGTTTTATTGATGCGTGCTGCCTAGTTATGAGTCTATACAACCGTTTAGAATCTGAGTAATTAGAGATATTTTCAATACTATCATTCTGTCCGCTGGAAACAGGGACAACCGGAGTGCTTAGAGTTGACGACGTAGTAAAGTTTGTTGGAGGTAGTTGGATGAGGGGCACGCAATCCAGGTATACCCAACAGTGGATAATTGTGGGTTGAATTGAAGATGATGATGACTAGAGATATGTTATACTAATACGTTGAAATTAAATATTGTAATTTGAACAAATATTTTTGAAAAGGCTTGTAATTAATAATTATAATAAATCCTCGCGCGTATTTCACGAGATCATCTTACCAATAGCAGTAGACACAGCGTCGCTAGTATTCAATCTGACAGTGGGAAAGTCAGGTAGACGATAAAATAAGTAATTTAAATCTCATTAAAACCAAGAAGTCCGCTAATAATTTTCCTTTATTCTAAGTTGTGTGATCTAGCTAAGAAATCTTCATTGCAATACACTACTTAACTTTCAATAAACTCAATTTATTGCACGGAAGATATAAACTGTTATACAACATATCTTTAGAATCCGTTCCGTTACTCCCAATTGAGCAACTACTAATAAGTCTAAAAAGTTGTACTTAAACACATTAAACATCAAATACATAAACGTTTCCTCAACGTTTGTTTAAGGTTATCAGAATATGGTTGCAATCAACGCTAGTATTACGTAGACAATCATGAAACTGCCTTCATCCTCTTACAAGTAGATATCACTTATTACGTTTCTATAGAATTACAGTTCTTACAATGGCTTGTCATTGTATTGTTGTATTTAGGACTCCTGTAATAGAGGTAAGACTGTAGTTGGTGACAACTGTTGGTAAACATGTCTAAGGAGGTCGTATATATTGTGACCTCCTTTTAATTTGGTTTACTGGTTTGAAAAATAATGCATTTGTTGAATTTATTGAACTTTGAGATGGTAAAATGAGAAGTTAAATTAACGGTTTTGTGTATTATTAAGATGTAGAAAGGGATCTGATACAGGCGAGATAAAGCTTCAGACATTAGCCGACAATAACTTAAACTATAGGTACAAAGATACCGACGCCTTTACACTTAAGATCGTTTGTACTTAAACGACGATAAACAAATCGTAAGACACATGTAACAGTCACACAAAGGGAAAGGAACTTTTACTAGAAGTTGTTATTGTTATGAACTTAACGCCCGCAGCACCGAAAATTTGTGAACCATGAGAAACTATCGATAACTTATAAACAATACTTAAAAAAACGGTTACACTGCCTCGGGTAGAGAAATTGATTCATATTACTCTTGTTAACGCGTTAAACTTATTAGATACACTTTTGACCTTTGTTGCACTTAATTATAAAGGTGCCGCGACCGTTACCGAAAGTGAAATTTCATATTACATAAGTGCATGCTTCCGCGAAACGATTGCACATCCCAACAGAATAGGGTCCTTGAATCTTGATAACCTTTACATTGTTCGAACGACGCTGCTAACTCCGCGTATTTAATAATTCAAACGGATTTGAATGCGATTCTCGGCGACAATATCTGTAGCGAAAATCGCGGCGTGACGTTAACATCGTGAAATTGTATCGTGATGGAGTTTCGTGACGAGCCTTCACCGGTTTGGGGAACTAAAATATGACCGCGACAGATCTTTGACCCAGGTCGGCTAGGACAATGGCTTTACTTTCATCAACAAGGTCAGCTGCACCGTTGGATGTCAGTACGTCGCGGAACAAAGACTCCGCCGGTGTTACCCTCACTGGTAGGTAAACGTTGAGGCGCGCCTCGAGCCGCGGAATGGGAAACGTTTTTTCATCGAGTGCTCGTAAGACGTGTGAATATGGTTCGCTCATTACGGTTTAGGATTAGAAACTATCGCTGTCACTGGGAACTGGAACGAGTTGGTCGACGCCATTGTTGGTGGCGAGAGGTTCGTTATCACTTCTTTCAGCTTAATAGAAACTTCCTATTTTTTACCGCACCGGTCTTACTTTCTATACGGAGCAATATCATCGTATCAATGAGAATAAATTCATTGAATCTACTATTTTAGGTCGACTTGTCCAAGGTAGTTTCGATAATAAGAAATCAAAGAAAATGGCCATTGAAGACGTAATTTGGTTTATTTGAGTAATTCATTGGCTCGTGATTGTTATACACCACAAATTTATTTTTATGTAGCACAAGATCTTTTTTATATTTGAAATGTGATGACTGGCATAGTTTTGCGCGATCGATAGTGTGCATACAATGAAGAGTTGAGATACGAGAGTTGTTAATTTGATTACAAGTAATGAATTGCCTGATAATGTAAAAAGAAAACAAGATACTTTCGGATAATTAGATTCTAAATCCGTAATGAAATAAAAAATTACGATAACAATCTCATTTAAAGTACATCCATCGCAACAGTGGAGTTAATAATTAAGCAATTAGCACAACAATCGCGGCTGATGAGGTTAGCAGACATCCGAAAGCTCTAATTAAGCCACAGCAACATGATACCGAAGAAAGGAAATGCAACGGTTTTGCTCAATTACATGTACCGTCTGATATAAAATTACATGGGAACTGGGTATCTGTGGCAAAAGTATTCATTGCCAAGGTTTTGATATCACAATACGTCCAGTAGTTAACTGGAGTAAAAAACTAGAAAACTATTGTGATCTATAACAAAGAAATTATGGGCCTTTGGCTCCTCGCATTCATGTATTGTAAGGAAATGGAAACGATTGCGTACGATAATAACGCTTTATGAAACATTCTCAGCACGCATGGATAATTTCTCCATCGTAAAGATGATTAAAATCTTGGAGTACAGCTGATGTTACGATGAAAACAAATTGTATAATACCAAGTGATAGAAACCTAGCAAATGCTTCCAACATTTCTCTATTTCTCGTATTCAAATTCAACTCATAAACGAATGAAACTATTAATCTGGCTCGCAGTTCTGACAGTTCCGGATCATCGCGATATTTAATGGAAATATACGGATTTAATTTCCAACCATTTATAGGAGTTAACACCAGAGCGAGACGTATTCCATTAGTTATGAAACGTGTCAGTCTAACTACTAATCTAGATAGTTTAACTACTGCCAATTTGTCGACGTAACGTACAATAACTGTTAATTAATCACCATCATCTAGTTATAAAACTGGCAATTTAATTTTACGAACACTAAAACGTCTTTTAATTACATCACAAAGACAGGAATAAATTGTCGTAACGAGTGCAGTTATAATTTTCCTCGGTACTTGTTGTGAAATGTCATAGCTAATTGAACCTCACGTATGTAAGACAAAGAAAGGCATGGGTCAACGATTCAGCGAGCTAACGGTGTGCGGATGTCAACCTCGAGAAACAAGTTTGAGACTGGCGAACCACCGCTACGACCATAAAATACGCTCCGATGACAATCCTGGATAATAATATGTTTCTGTTTATTGCAAGAAATTCCTAGAAGTTACGCGAGCTACTGACATTTTGACATCGGACATTATACAAATCATTGCGATAATGTCAAACGACAATGCGCCGCCGAAACTGAGATTGTTTCAATGATTGACAATATTACACTGACACCCGGACATAATGTTACAGATACTGGAAACTAATGGCGTTTGTCAAGTGTCTACACTAATATCTGATGTGCATGTTAATCACCGCCGTTGTTCACTCTTGCTTTCCTTTAGGCGACTTCTCAAATTTCACATTCACTTTCGTCAATATCGATCACAACATACTATGTCTAGATAAGCATCGAGATCATTTAGACGCTCGTCAATGAGTACAACGATCATGATGAAGCAGTTAGCATTGATTGTTGAACAGCTTGTTGTATTGTATTTCATCGTGACAAGGTCCCTATTCACACAAGTTACGTCTGTGCCAGCAACTGTAAGTTTGTTGAGTGCGACACACGTGTCTGCTTATGTCCGCTCTGTCACAACAGTCTAGTTGTCGTGACAATCGTTGACTGGTGAAAATCTATGAGAACATGTTTTCTCGATTTGCATCCACAACATTTAAATATCCACAAGCCGCGAGACAGGAAAAGCCTATGAGATCGAGGGAAAGCGTTCTATAAAGTTACATTCAATTCAAGTAACCAGCGTACTTGTTCGGCGGCTTTTGATATGAGCCATTCCAAAATTTAAGGTTCCGGTTAGTCGTATAACAGTTAATTAACTCTTGATATAGTCTAAGACAAAAGAACTCATTTAAGCATACAATGTTGACATTTTCACACAATTATCAGATTCTTTGCATCTTAATATAGGTGTAAGTGAATTCCATACAATTACTGTAACTTTCTAGTGTGCAGGGATCGCTTTCAATGGTGCTTAAGTAAAAGCCAGGGTCATATGTGATCATGTCGTGACGGTTTCTTACATTTATGGGCCTAAGAGTGGGTTATTGTTTACAGCTATCACCGGAATTCAGGCTAAATGCATACACAATGCTTTACCGGCTTTTAACGATTTAACTTAGAGTTGAACCGGTAAAGTGGGTCGTGAATTGTATTGTTATTGAAACGTTCTCAGACGCAAGTGTTGTTGGAAGTGAAACACTAATTGATTTAATGGTTACAGAAATTAAAGTAAAAGGAAGTCTAAAAAATAATTAATTGCCTAAAATGCTGCACCATACTCCCATTAAATTAGAAAGAGAAACAAACATGATTACTGACTTTCTATACTGTATTGCTGATGATAAACGAGTTAGCAATGTTATCATAGTGAGTCTAGGTTATAAAGCAAAATGAAATGACTTAATTATTGTTGATAATGAGTAGCTAGTTAAGTGTGACCTTTATTTGTTTTGTACCTTACGCTGATGTGAAAGTAACCGTAAAGCAAAGCTTCGTATATAACAATGCACAGTCGATTAAAGAAAGTTTCACTAGTTAACTCACATTGGGTAACAGTCTGGTCATACCGACTATGTAATTTCATTCATACAGTATCAAATGAACTGTTTAATTGAACACCACATCCAGTCCCCTTATCTTGACTCTTTCAATCACCTATCACGGCTAATACGTCTAAACGAGACAAAGGCATCAACTAATTTGCTTGTCAGTACAAAATAATCAACATTGATCTAGCGTCGGTCACCAAACAATAAGCTTCATCGTTACCAGTGCAAATGAGACTTTATGTCCGGGTACTACAATTGATAATTATTTGTCTTTCACTCAGGTGTCTTCTTCGTCATTTCCGTCTGACAAATTAGTAGCAATCAAATTTGCGCCGTGATTGGTTATGATAAGTTTTATTTTTCTTTATTGTTTAGAACGGAGCTTCTTTTGGTTGGAAGAGTGTGTCAAATGAGAGTCAATTTGCTGTTTGAAGCTGGTGTATGCCGTCGATAGCCTGAGGTGTAACTCATTAAGTATACTTTCGCTATTCTCGTGACGTGCTTTACTTGTTCTTTTATCGTAACCGCTACGTATCTCTGTATCTGAGATCTATCTGAGATTGAGAAACAAGTTCACACGACGCGGATTCGCTCAACCGTCATTTCCTGTACGTAAATTAATATTTCGAAACTGCAAATATCGATTTTCGTTGATACTGTTGATTGATTGCGAGGTGACACGATGTGTGCAGAGGAAATAACTAATTCAATATATTTTCTTACATGTGTTGCCGATGAATATACAAGCATTTGCATTCAATGATGAATGATTACCACTGTAGGAATAGTGTAAATTAATTATTAATACCGAGTTTGAAAAGTAAAGCGGTGATTACTTTAAATTAATGACTTACAATAACTACAATCAAACCACTAAAACATGATCGACTTAAGCAACAAAGTATTGGTTTTATCTTAATAACCGTTACAGACAGAATAAAACAGACAATCGGCCTACCAAGATCAAAGTTATAATCGAACAGAAGTCACGACACGATACTATCGAGTAAGATATGACTTCCAATCATCTACTGCTTTGATTCTTAAATCTAAAATTATAACAGCGTCACAATTAAAAATGCACTCTAAGTCTTTGTGTTAAGGATAATTTTGAGACGACAGAATTTAGAAGCAATTCATCGGGACTGCATGTAAGTGTCGATGTTGATCGATGGGTTTGAAATACAAATGACGACAAGTGATGTACATCTGTGCTTTCTGCTTCGGGATATACTTGCTTTTCAATTGAAAACCTTAGGCTTAATGTGTAGGACACAAATTCCCTTGTGCCTAAGATTTTCAAATATCCACGCGATGAAGAATTACATGAGTATTGTGCGTAACATTGGAATTACAACGTGAAAACATTAAAACATGACTCAATTAGATTTAGGGATTCGAAAGCTCTAGAACTCAAACAATTAAAAAAAAATGTAATCCGTTGAATAGGATCATAATGCTGAGACATTTTTTATTAATCGTTTCTAATCAATGTCTAAAATAGTAATTGCTTTTGAAGGGGAAAAGTAGCTTAGTAGTAGTATAGGTATTTGGTATAATTATTTTACCAGCTAATATGTACTCGAAACCTGTAAAAGCAACATCGCCAGTACAAACATTCTGATAGATTCTTAATTAATAACCTTCTTAACTAACCGACACCGTGCAGTATAATAAAATTATTTTATTGCTTTCCACCACTTTATTTATGTTTCCTAGTACCACAGACATCATAAATTGTCACAGTCTCTATGTTTCATTGTACCAATGGCTACTAATGCCCAATCATCTTCACATTTGATTCATGTTTCAATAAATTTCATCGCACCATCTTCCTCACAGTTATTGCCATTTAATTCGCTACTATTTTATATATTTGACGTTTTCTGATCTATAGCTGTATTTAAAATATTATCGGTAGATCGTGTAACATTATGTAGATGTATTTCATCGCGACGTGTTTCTGTTAAGTTGTCATCTCCTAAATTATTTGCTGTTGTTTGTGGCATTATGTTTCCCTTTGAAGGTTTATTAGCTTTAACCTTTGCTGTTTCTAGTACTTAAGTTCTAAAACATTCATAAATAAAGCGGTTTTCGTTGACCTTCTCAAATTGCTTAGAAAATTTTCACACAGGAAATGTTAAACAGTCATTATCGATACATTATTCAGATATTACTGGCTATTTATTCTGTTATATTTCCATTATATTCTAGTACAAGTAATTCGTTACTTACATAACATTTCACAGTTTCAAGTTCGCATCTTTGAATCATCCGCTGTGATTTATTTATCGTTGTTAAGATACATCTTGTTTGGTAGGGAAAGTCAGTAAATATGAGGTGTCATAATAATAGAATGATCACTTAACCTAAAGGGGAAAGGTGAGGTCTTGTTAGACGTGATTACCGAAACTTAACTGTATTGGGATAAAAAATTGGAAGAGATGTAATCATCGTTAAGGAATTTGAAGTATATGAAGTGTTATGTAAAGCACCGGTATTTATGGCAATACCAATTGTTATAGAAAAAATAATGGCATTCTGGGGGGTGCTTTTTGACAATAAATATTGCAAAATGTAGCGTTACATAAGAAGAATGTCAACTTGGAAGAGTTTTTTTTTAATTTTCGCCTGCCTAATTAACTAGATAATTTTGAGGGTGCACAACATTTCTTCTTATCATTTCATCTTAATAACTATTCAACTTTATCCTTACAACCTCAAAAAACTTGAGATTTAACAAAGAGGTGCATCTTTATTTAGATACACAAATTCCGCCACATTACATTTATTTAAATTCAAACCATACCAACATGGATTAGGACACATTTTACATAAAAATCGAAACTAAAACAAATACTATCGACATTTACTGTAACATAGGTATGCTTTCACTTTTTAAGCCATTTCCCATATTTGTTCACGCCGCGGCCCGTGCCTTTTAGGGCTCTGGTGAAAGGGGCATATTGTTTTACTTGTCTTTTATACACAACTGATCTATTGCTAATATGGTGTCTGTCAAACGAACCTACATTAACAAGGATTGTAATATTTACACTTTTGTAATGTTAAGTAACTCTTCGTTTGTGATGAGGCTGAACTTTTAATAGATCTTTTGGTCCGAAGAAAATTAATACCAAATCAATGGGGAAAAAAATATTTAGCATCTAACTTTAACATACAAATTTATTATATCAAGCAACTTGACGACCATAGCTATGACCACATTGAATGTAATTTGAATGAAAAAAGGACATCTCAACTAACAAGCTTCTAATTAGAATAGAAAGATCTAAAATCTTAAAAGAACATAATCCCTGAAAAATCTGATAAACCGAACAATACAGAGAAAAATGCATCGGTTTTTAACGAAGTTGTTATGGTAAATGAATAAGAAAGTAACAGACAATCCGGTTCCATTGTAACCGACAAGGCCGTTACCGCATTCATGCAGTACGAAACTCTTATCAGGACGTATCAATGCCTATACTATGGGACCTGAAAGTAAAACTGTCGTTATTGTGAAAGAGAGACATCACTCTACAAAATGTAGAGCGCCATCTCGCTTCCACTACGACAATATTCAAAGCTTTTGAATCTCGTGGTAGGAGTGCAGGCCCCTTCTACCTTCCGGAGTCTACTTCAATTTAATTTACTTTAAATTTCACCCTTATTGGTATTAGAATAGAGTTGTTGTCAGGAATTGAGATTTGATGGCGAATGAATGAGATTGAAGTCACGAGTGACGTTGGAATAATGGATCAAATAATGGATTTGATTGTTGTTCTGTTCTGGGAACTGAAAGAAAAGTTGTTGATACATTTTAATTTAAATTACTGCTTGGAAATCGGACAGGGGTAAGTCACAACTCCAATTGTCACTGTATGCGGTTCCATTCCCGCTTGGGAGGGGTTTTTGTGACACACGAAGTCTAGTCCCAATTTTAATCAGGTCTACCACTGTATGAGTATTTATTTCGAGACCAAATCCTGCAATATTAAACCTGCCAGAATTCCCTTACGAGAGAATAAAAGCCGGCGAAGTGCGAACTCGCGAGGCAGATAGACAGAAAGACAGCGGAGGCTTAGTAATAGCCCTTTTAAAGTTTTACCCTTTGGGAACGGAGCCCTAAAAACGAGAAAAAAAAATACTAAATTTTAAAGTTGTATTTGGCGTACTGATGTCAGAAACTAAGCAATTTATTCCCTCGCTAATGCTGTTCAATAAGACCCTAATCGGATATAAACTCCATAACAGATCACGGATAAATTATCTAGAAACGCTATCGAAAGCGCCATACACCGTGTGAACAATATCATTTGGCGACTATATGCAAATAAAAAGTGTAATAGCAACGCATTACAGCTTTCTATAGCTATTAGCTACAACTGATGAGCTTCGTTTATCGTTCAAGGTGAAGTGTGGCTATGAATACTGATTTCTAAACGACAATAAAATTAGTTTGAGTGAGTCAGTATTTGCTAAAGACATTATGTTTTAGATATTTTATTTGCAATAAATTTACGGACATTTCTACTGGCTTTAACGCTAATCCAATCGTTGAATATTATGGAAGTTACAACTTCGTTGAAAGAATGAAATTTCTATAAATTTAAACATTTTCTTTCCTGAACTTGTAGACCTAAAATTGAATTTTGGCTAATGTTTTATACAAACGTTCTTTTGACGAATTTCTAGTCATGGCGAGTTCTTCCTATAGTTTAAAGAACCGCGATAAAGTTCTTACGTCGACGGCAATCTTCCCTAAGTAAAAGGTTTATGTAAGATATGTTTCAGTACATCATCGTGTGGGCTAATTATGGCAGATCAACAAATCCTTTCAGCCTACTGTATCAGGAAATTAAACCTACATAAACGCCTTGCGTAGGCCATACATTTAAAACAGTCGACATCATGAAATACAATCATGTAAATTAATCTATAAGTAATCGGAATCGATTTCATTGGACGTTTCCTTTAAACCGATTAGTTGATATTATTTTGTAATTTGTAGTACTATTTTTTTAAGTAAGCGGGGCTTGAAACGATACATAAGTTGATTATACCATTTGATTATACCGCCACATAAACGTTCACTTGAATTTACATAGAATATAGTTACGAATGAAGGATTTTTGGCTACATAGCACCTGACATTTTATTAAATTGACTATACCTGATAAAGTCTTTCATTCCTCGTTTAGTATTCACGTCTCTCGATCATAGAAACGTGTGCGTCTGTGCTTAAGAACTTTTCCAGACAGCCTATCGATTGTCGTTGAATCTGAGTTCGAAATTCAATTATGTCACCGCCATTTTTAGTCTACTCTAGAAAAAAAGCGAAGGTGTTTATGATCTATGGTTGAATTTTGTATTTAGAATGTAATGAATTCAAATCGATTGTTTTAAATAATAGTGCAATTATATTTGACATATTCAGTATTGGGTACGAAATATACATGTTAAGTGACGCCGTCGGCAGTATGTTTATAATAACAGTGAAATTTTACACACTTTGCATATAAATTGAAACTTGAAGAAAATAAATAGCGTCACTTATTTTATCTAGCAGCTATTTAATTAAATGTTAAATAGGTTTAAGAAGTTATAAGCAAAAAGTTATGCGTATTATTAGTTTTATAAGGGAGTTAAGTTTGTAACGTTTGTGAACCAATTTTGAAAACTATTTTATCATAAATCGAATAAATCCGCTTCACGAAGTTTAAATGTCTTACCTAGTATTTAATACACGTAATACAATAAAATGACATCAATTTGCCCCAAATACATCGTAAAAGTCCTTCGTACGAGCATTAAGTAAACGTTTCATGTAAATAAAGAAAAATTAAATACTCCAAACACGTAAACACCAATTTTCGCAAGTAACTGTCAGTTACGTAATCATATGCGTGAAGTTTGTGCTAAAGTTAGTTGTACACAGACGACTGACGTATTCTTTTTGGGGTGAATTTGACTCACGGTATTTCAGACTGACAATGACTTGAAAATCTCCGGATCAACCCTTGCCTTTGCTGGAGTCGCGGGATCGCTTGCGCATGCTCGATTCACTAGCCCTAAGGATATAGGCTTAAGTACAAACACTATCGAAAACGGGTTAGTAACAATTACAATAGGGATTATAATTTTATTTATTAAAGCTTCTTATACAAATAATATACATCGGCGGACTTAATGCCTGAGGCATTCTCACCAGTCAACCATAGAGTCGTACAGAGGAATACAACGTACATTATAGAAACAATAATCGGTTTATGGTTTTAGACAATAATTAAATAAATCTATGACACGAATACTTTTTCAACAGCGTCTGTGTATCGGACGTTAATAATAATACTTGTACAGTATAAACATTAATTTAAATATCTTACTGTATCTAATAATGTTTCACTGTCGGAATGTCTAATATACTATGGAATGCAAATGTTGGATTAGATTTCATTATAATGATGATTTAAGAACGAGCAGGCAATTCTATACATACTCAATTCGTTTTTACATTTTACTAGCATTTTTCTTGCTTGATTTCTTCTTCTGTGAATCTTAAATACACCTTAGAATTTTGCAAGCAAATTTGCTTTTTTATTTTGTGTATTAAAATAAATGAAACAAGTCTTAAGATATTGCACAGGTCACCGGTGACCGAAGAAGTTTGAAACTCGGGTTTGAATGTTAAACATTACATTAAGTAAAGAAAATGTAATTTTATGCTGTAGCAACATTTCAGTACGTATATGTATACTTGTCTACATCAAATTTGCAGCCATTTTGCGCTAGAAAGTCGCTGATGTGTACCCAGTGCTACTGCGAGATGTCAACTCATTCTCGGGTGCGTGCTAAGAGCGGGCGCCGTGAAGGCCGGTCCATAGGTGAGCGGTCACACATGCCCTCGTTACTGTACCTCCCATACATGACTCATACAATTGTATGGTGAGAAAAATATTCATTTTTGTGAGTTGTCGATGTTTTAATGTGATGTTGATGATGCTGTTTAATGCTTGTCGGTAGTTTTGTTTTGACTGTCTTTTTTTTTTTGGATTCTAAATTGTTAGCCGTTATGAGTCCCAATATAATGTGGAACGGTTAAACCATATGCCACTCATTTCTATAATTGAATTACAAAACGTGAATCTCTGATATTTTTAAATATCACTTTTGTTCATGGAAATTTTCATGGAAAATTTGAAATTTTCAGTTTTCGTTTTAAGCTAGTCTAAACTACTTTTAATGCTCGACATCTGAATTAAAAATAATTCTTTCTCAATTAGATATACCTTTTTCTCTGCGAAGAGTATAACTAGGTACTATATGATAGTAAGTACCTAAAACTAATAACATAATATAATAATAATCTTACGAAAGTTTCCAAACAAATCGCCTATGAATTATGTAAATTAGTGAACATTAAGCGTAAGTTTAACGCGACACGAGAGCGTCAATGGCCATTCTACGTCAGTGCTAAATAACAACCGAGTTTCCATCTATTTGTTAACATAAAACAATAATAATAAATACAAACATAAATATATTGGGAATAAACATAATGAATGTGTCGATAAATACACATTTGTAAGCTTTCAAACCTCATAATGTTATTGTTCGGCCAATTAAAATGATTTTTGAATTATGGATCGTTGGTTTACGCTTGTTATTTTAAAGCGCGTGAAATTATAGTAAGTGTTGTTTAGTTTTGGAATAAAATCGGTCAAAATATGTATATTTATAAAAACATTGCTATGTGCAGTTAGTTCGTTAAATCGATGGTACCAAGTGTCATTGATTCATTTTAGTTTTGTGAAAGTATTTCAGAGATTTAATGATAAGTTTGATAACATATAGATAATTGATAAAGGATTCGAGGGAGGCCTTTGCCCATCATGGAGAAAGCTAAGTAAAAAATAATGAAAAAAAACCAGTGTTTTTCTAAATCCTATAAATTCAGGTGGCTACAATAGCAAACACTAAAATTATTTTAAAGAGTTTCGTTTTAAATACTGAATTAACTGAGTTTTTTATGAGTCTTGATGAGTTATTTGTATTACCTTACCTTTATTGTAGAAAGTATTGTTAGTTAAGGGTCCAGCAAACTGTGTTGAGGCTTGACCGCCTGCCCAGGGTCTTTAATATTACGTAGAAACAGTAAAAGCTTAAGGTTAACCGCAAGGGAGCGGTTATTTTCTAATCTAAATATTAATTATCAGTAAAAAATGAAAGTAAAAGAAAACTTAGGCTTTAGAGATTTAAAAGAAATCTGTTTATCTTTTAAATCAGTTAAACCGAGATCGGGACTTAAGCGATTGAGCGTGTAATTTTTATTAAAAATATTACCCCTTTTACTATTCTAAGTTATAAAGTTTGTAATAACTCCATTGAGTATATAGCATTGATCTAAACTATTGCAATAAAGTCTACATACATTATAACTACTATTACTTACTAAAAACATATTTATAAGAAACTTTCGGATATCCATTGCAGAGCCCGACTGTGACCTATTCCTCGCCCTTTGCAAGTCTTTGACCGAAAGCCCGTTCGGAAGTCAGAAAACGTCGGAAATAAAGACGTATCGTAAGTACCTGAATCTTTATAAGCCACTCTTACGTAAGTTTCTAGTCTAAAATCATGTAATAATTAAATACCAGGTTATAAAAACTAGAATAGAATAGAATACTCTTTATTGTACATCGTAGTTACAATTGTGCAAATTTAGTAAATTTAGTAATATTTTCAGTAGCAGTCACGTAACACTAACATTATTAAAGTATGTTATACGTTAAAATAAAATTCAATTTGAAAATTTTAGTCTAAAATTTTGGTTCTATGTCTAGGTACCTATACGCCAAATTTAAATGAAGGTAAACATGAGAAGCGACACAATTGAATCAACTTTACAATATCCCGGAGAGTGGACAAACCGCGACCAACGGCTGATGTATAATGGAAAGGCGGGCTTTATTGAATCTGTCAATAAATTAATACTAATAGCATAAAGCGCACTGAATAATTGACTTAACGTGCTTTTGCTAATGAACGAGTTGCGTATGTAGCTTGCTCGTTATGTAATGGAAGTAAAGTTGCCAACTCAGTATGCTATGCAAAATATGTGGCTAGATTTGTAAAATACAAATAGGTACATAGTATAGGCAAAACTGCATTTATTTATAAATTAAGGCCTATTTTTTTTTTATTTTGCATTTTTCATCGCCACTTAAATATTTAGAAAATAAATCTGTGAGTGAGGTCACCGGTGACCTACGCAGCGTTTATCGTGTTAAAGACAAGAAAAGAAAATTTTATTGTATTTCTTTAGTCGTGGTTCGAATGCCAGTATTTAGGAAAAGCGCAGAGACAGCACAGGCTGAAAAGAACCTTGCCAAAGTATAAAAAAATAAAAACTTTTGTGTCGAGACGCTGGCCTCGTTTAAGAATTCGCAATCCATCATAAAATCACACGTCCTATTTCAATAGTTTAACATGCAGTTCAGGTAAATAGACTAACATCCTATACATAATAAGCAGTTAGTGTACATACTGTATATAACAAGTGCGGTTCACATCGTTTCGTTCCGGTAAACCAGATAGTTAGGCAGCGATGAAAACTGTCGTGGGAAAACTTATTACTATCGCTTTATACAAATTATGGTTAGTTAAGCATTACATTCAATTTGTGCGCTGTTTGCTTTATGATTGCGATATAGAAATGATTTGTGGGATAGTTTACAAGGTAGCAGAGCTTTTGAGGCAGGAACGAATGATCTGAGAGTAGAGATAAAAGAATGGAATATACGTATGGAGGCTTTGCCCTGCATTGGAACTGGGAAGAACTACTATAGATAAATAAGAAAATTTAGGGTGAATATCTGATCGTTAGTATAATGAAAATATTGAGGTAAAATTTAATTATTAAACAAAATTATTTTTATTTTTACCTTCTCTATAAGGAAAGACGCCTGTTCCCAGCAGTGGGACGTTTATAGGCTGGTTTATTAATTTAATTTTTTATTGTTTTTTTTTTTAACTAACAACCAACTTTCTGTCGCGAGCAAGAAGCTCAAAACAAATAGACAGGCACGTTGATCGTAAAAAGATGTCTTCCGATTAGCAGTAGTCACAAAATTATAAGCAAACAATTCGACTAACAAATACTGTACACACAATCGATTAATCTAAGAAAACCAAAAACCACCCGTGGCCACGGTCGGTGCAACTCAATCGAAACGTCGGGAGAAAAGAAATATCGAATTATATCGCGAATAAGATCCGTTTGTCGTCTAAAACAAAAGCCAATCGCCACACAGTATTCGAACTCCGCATCCACATCCGTCGACCAGTTAACTCTCAGTTTAACTGCCTTCCCACCGTCTTACGTGACCGCAGTTATATCTAACTGATCCTTATGTAAACCATTCACTTGGCATGTTATATTACTGTATCACTATTACCTACACGCGGAATTCCTTTGTACTTTGACAACTGTGAATGATAAATGGTTGAATGATTTGAAATGAATTTTTGACGTTGAAAAGTACGTGGTAGTTTTGTTGTACTATTTATTACGTGTAACTGATAGTCTGTATTTCAATTGCTTGCTTTTTTGTTGTCACAATTAGTAGAGTCCTTAAACGAACTGAGCTGATTATTACAAATAAAAACACCTTATTGTTTAACTACAACACTATCTAAAATGTGATGATCAAAAAATGTGTCGTATCTGGGATTTTTCACTGGCTATTCAATTTTCAATGTTATAACCCAACAAAATTAATTAAATATCTCCTCCATGTATAATTTATTAGACATTAACTACAAGCCTTTAGTAAATTTCATTATAAAATCTATAAACATTAACGCCATATAAAACGTCAAATCTCTTATACAGGGTGATTTTAAATAAATGACTCAAACAGTCCTCGTTTTCAGAGAACAGATTTGTGAAAATTGAATTTTCAGCCAGACAGCCTGTCCGCCATTGATACGAGAGGCTTCCGATCGACTGAAGCCGACTGAAAGCCAACTGAAAGGATATTGCATTTGTTTTACAGTTCACTTTGATGTTCTAGATGGTATTTGGCGTGTTCAGGAAATTGAGATTGTAATGTGAAATAGTGAAATGATCGACTGTTTTGTTACGAGATTTGGTATACAAGTACTCTAAGAAAAGTATTTTGTTTTTTTTTTTGTATTCGGTTTCAAATAGTAAAGTTACTTCAGAACTTATAACAAGTTATTCTCGTAAATAATATGGACCTAATGTGAAAGGACAAGTTCAAAATCTTACAAATTAGAATTCATTGTAACAAATACCTTTCTTTTGACGTTCTATTTAGTTGAAAAGGTTGTTTTTACTGTAACGGCCGCCTGTCATTTCCACTGTCATCATTAAACATTCGGAGGGGAAAAATATTTTCCAGGATTGCCAGAAATGGACTGCTTTTAAAGATTTATGCTTAGTCATTAAGGTCATAATGTTGTATTTTTAAAGATACGTTTGCGAATTTTCTTTAAGTATTTGCTTTTACTTGTCACAGCTCGTCTTAAATATGAAACCTCTTTTTAGTATGGTCACTCGACTTTTTTATTGTTGTTTTGGAACCCATTTCTTGTATGCCAGTGTTTAGAAGTTGTTTAGTACCTTGTATTGAACCTTTTGTTAAATATTTGTCGTTAAATTTAAAGGAAATTATGGAAGTCCTAAGGGGAATTGTTAATCCACGAGTTTTGCAAAAAACAAGCATAACATTCACAGCATGATTGAAGTTAATGGTCTAAACTTTAAACTAAATCAGTTGACTAGTAAGCAATAAACAACACTTAGAAATCGCGTTGAAAGAACACTATAATTATTTGCTCATTTCGTTTTAGTTATTATAATATCTTAGCTTAATAGTCAGAGGCCGTGCAGTAATAAAATACTGAAATGATAAGCAAACGCGTGGGCTGTTACAGCTAAAGTGAACCAGTAAATAATATCCAATTCATAGTCAAACATTTATATTTTCGAAAAGCTTTTAAAATCGTATCGTGTCATGGTTGCGAAGGAGAAAACGATTTTGAATGTTTGCGTCGTTATCAAAATCATACAAAAAATGCATCGACAATATGGCCCAATATTGCATAAATTATTTTTGCTTCTCTTACAGTGAAATGTGATTTGATTAACGTATGAGAATTGCTATAACAAATAGTTTTCATCACATACAGTTCATCGAATTCAATAAAAAATAAATCCATTCTGCAACACAACTGCACAACATCATCCCAACCTCACTTGACCAGACTTGTTCACACCAACGTTCGCATAAAACTTCATAAAACCAGTAATTATGCGTCGTTTCACTGTGACATAGCACCTCGCCGACATCTAACAAGAAAACGAGTTCCAACGAATGACATCGAGTCAATATAACAATAAAATAAAACGGTTAATCGTTGCTCGAAAGCTGCCATAATTGTGAAGGAACTACTCTACGCTACAGATATGCAAAAGAACCTGGGTACAAGCCTTTAAGTTAGAAAATTCCCGGTGTGTGAGCGAGACAACACGCTATATGGTGTAGAGCGCTGTCTCTCTTTCTCAACGGCTGTTTTGCTTTAAAAGGTGGTGGTAAGGAATACGTTGGAGGTATTTAGAGTAGTATTATGATTACCTGCAGATATTTAAGCGGCTTTCTAATACTAATCCTTGTACTTTGTCGTAGTTTATCTTATGATAATATTAATAAGTTATGATATTTAGAATCATGTATTGTAATCGGAGTATGCAAAAATTTGACCAGAAAAAAAATCATTTTCAGGAATTGTCTTAACGACTTGACTGAATGAAATTTGATCTGTGTTGCACAAATGTATCTAAGTTAGACACGTAAAATAATTAGTGTTTACACATTTTTACGCATATGTAACTGGAGTAAACTATCAATGCAATACCAAAAAAATAAAAACCTGAGTCAGAATTGCAACCAGACAATCTCCTCACAACTCCACACATCTTACCAACTCTTTCATGTCAAAGAACTTTTAAAAACTTGAACCCTGTCAGTGATTGGTCGATTAAAGCCAAACAGATGAACATCGTTAGGTGTAAATGACCGCGTGGGCCGGTCCGGTACGAAAGTCGGATTATGTTTTCGCCACCCATGTTGGTGCAATTATCTCGGTCGGAATATAAACCTGGTGGTATGATTCTTTCTTATATATTTTTTGTTGAAGCTTCTACATGGTTTTAAAGTCGGACAGAGAAACACTTGCGAGTTTTTAGTGTTAAAACTGGATATTTAAATATTAAAAACATAAAAATTTAGAACAGCTTTAGTGTATTTACTTTACCTACACACTTATTAGTAAGAACCTTCCGACCTCCCGAAAGTTATACGAACATGTAAAAGTAATTCAAACTTAGTAATTTCCTCTGGTCTCAATCTTTGCAGTCCATAGATCAATTGCGTTAAGCGTTTCCAAAAGGAAAAATAATGATAAATATTAATTTAAACATTGCAGTTTTCTACAAAAATCCTTTCCACAGCTGGTTTAGAAGTGTAAAAGTTACGTAAAATAGAAGCTTTTGCCCTGCAGGTCAATACAAAGTTGCATTACAGAGTAGCGTTAGCAAAAACATGTCTAGAAACCACCCGGAGCTAGCACAAACTTGTAACGATGCGTAACTCAAATTAAACAAACGACTAGCGATAACAATCCAACAAATAAAATAAACGTGAAAGTTTGTTTGCTTGTATGTTTGTCCTTCCTTAACGCAAAAACTATAGGAGTGATTAAGATGACATTTAGTCTACACTTGCTTATAGTTTACAAACTTAATAACAATTCAAGACGTAAAGTCCTTTACATCTCAATTAAAAAAAAAAACATTTAGACGAGTGAAAAACGCACTATGACTGACTGAATCGCTCAAATGTATTGATTTGACAAGTCAAAGTCGATTGTCATTTTCAAATATTTCAGCCCGTCGATCAGCGCTTACGTTTAAAACTGTCATTTGCATACAAGAAGCAATTTATATGAAATATACTAAAGCTGTTCCAAATATTTACGCCTTTAGTATTCAAATTTTCAGTTTTGACACTAAAAACTCACAAGTCAAACTCTTTAAGCCGAAACCGCAGGTCCTTAGTGCTATAAATCAATACATAAATACTATGCCGTTGGCTATTCTAGAGAAACAATAGCAACAGTATTAACAAGGTATAAATATGATCAATAAACGATAGCCTGATATACGTGTACCTCTCATCAGTGTTCATTGATTAAGATTATCTGACGCAGATCGACATTACTACAATAACTTACGTCTATAACTAGAAAGTACTGTTCGTATCTAATATTTGAATTGTATTTTTGACTGTTGGTTGATGGTTTATGTAATTATAGCGTCCTTTTTAATGTGTAACAATAGTATTTTAAATTCTTACGTGGTTTAGTATAATTAGTGTAGTGCGATGTTTCGGAATCGTACGTTTTTCGTCTGTAGGGTTTAACTATATTGCATAAAATTTAAAAGACATTACTATTGCTATATCTCAGACTAGCTGTCCGCTCGCGGCTTTGCCCGCGTGTATATTTGGTTACTTTGGTTGATTTTTTTCAGTTTGTGTCCGAAAAATCCAAATATCTTACGGAACCCTATTTTTTCCAAAATAAAATATAGCCAATGTTACTCGTGGATTATGTAGCTTTCGAATGGTGAAAGAATTTTTAAAATCGGGCCAGTAGTTTTTGAGCCTATTCATTACAAACAAACAAAGTTTTCCTCTTTATAATATTAGTGTAGATTTTGTCTTATAAAACTATCCTATGACTTTATAAAACTACTACGTTTTTTAAAACTTTCACTGTCAGCAAAGTTAAAAAAGTAGCAAAAATCGTAAAACTGGATGGCTTAATTACATCGCAAAATAATGAACAAAGCTCCACTGTGTAAACCAAAGTTTCCGCGTCATAAACACTTGATTTAAACCGTAGTAAATAACTTGGCAACCCTGAAGCACAATGGGAAATAATGGCAACACTGCCCGTTGGGAGCTTGAATATTAATGACTGTCAACTTTACTGTTACTTTTGAACCTATTATAGTGCAAAGACTCGGTGAATTGAATTAAAATTCCAATATGTCTACTCTACATTAATTTATTTGCTAAACGGGCAATGCCAAAGTGAAGGTTCCCAGAAAACTGATTTAAGTTTACGCACAAGAATTTGCATTCATCCTAACTTGTCAGTTTGACAGCTGTCGTTATCAGATGTGGTTCAGTTTCGGTAATTGAATAGGTATGTTTACACGAGTTCTTATTTCTGATATTTTTCTATTTAAGCTAAGTTCTAAGCAACACAAAACAAATGATTATGTTAGGGCCTAAATAGAAATTGGTGAAATCATATCAGGCAAGTAATTTAGTACACTAACGAGTGCTTACGTTATTTTTACGTTTATTTTAAAACTTCAAACTGTTTACAACAATAAATACCTCTTACAACTTCATTCATAAAAACAGAATCGACTTTTAATCGTTCCCAAATTATTACCATACATCAATTTGTATGACATTCCGATTATTTGACATTTCCATATATAGAAACTGATACGAAAATTAACAGATAGCAACACCGGCAGTAATTCGGTGAACGTTATATTTAAACTGTTTTTACGAAACTGTTTTATTGTAACCTTTAGTTTAAAGGTTTAATACTTTAGGTACATTTAGGTAACCATTAAATATCGATCGCATTTTTGTCAAGGTATTTCGTCACTTGTTTAATTCGGAAGAAAGTAAAAGTGACCATTTTGGATCACGTGAAATGTGAGTTATCGCATTGAGGTCCGGTCAAGACTGAGCAGAATGTTGAGAACTGTTAAAATACCAGCTGTTGCCCGCGACTTTGCCTGTGCAATGTCGCTTATAGTTGTAAAAACATAAGCTTCCTAACTCAGTCACTTGAAATGCAGATGTTTTAATCTAGCTTGTTAGCTACAGTTGAAAAACCCATGGGTTAAACTAGCTAGTGTCGGCTAACTTCATACCAAATTTAATCCAGCCGTTTAAACGTTAAAGAGTAACAAACATCCATCCATACTTACAAACTATCGCGTTTATGATATTATTAGAATTATTCAGGGAGTATATTTTATTAACCACTGAATAAATATAGTGAAGAAGAAAAAGTTGAATAAAGTTATTAAAGCGGTCATTTATTTAATTAGCTCAAGTTTTTAGAGCATCTTGTGTGGTCTGATTAATATTATCAAGAACGTCAAGCCAAGCTTTTTCCACATTAAACATTAAAGGGTAAGATAACGATTGTTTTTACGATACGCTGAGGTTGTGTGTAATGGCTTGGAGACAGCATGAGGGCAGCCATTTTGGGAGGTCGTTAGTGAATCGCAAAAACTACGAATAAACGAAATTGTAATAATTTGGTTAAGAATGCATTTTATCTGACCCGTCGATTTTACTTAATACTTGAAGTTAGCTTTAAAATTCTTGAATTTGGGCTAAGAGAAATAACTCGAAATTGATTTATGGCTTTTAAATATGTTGTCTACTGAGAAGCAGAAAATCATTTGGATAAATGCGAACCCCAGTAACTTCTGCTGTCTATTAAAACGTAGAGAAACATTTAAAATGCGTAAGTAGAGTCTCAACGCAATTTTAAATACAACAAAAACAACAAGCAATCATGCACTACACTATTGTACCCATGTGCAGGCAGAACGGCAACATCTAAGCAACTTATTAAAGGAACTAATTAATGCACAGGGCAAACAAGTCTAACGAACATAAGGTCTCGATCACATACAAAGCTTCTAATTATTCGATAAAAACAAATTCAATGTCGAACTGTACTTCGGTACAATTATCAAAGTCACGTACATCAAACAATGGGAACTAAGCAAATTAACATAGTCATAACTGGCCTGTGGGCTACATTAGCATAGTGTTTTATAGCTAGGCCTTGTAGCCGACTAATAAACTTATGCTCTATGTAGGCGCCTTTGCCAAGCGTGATTCTGGAAATGATGGGTCTGACAAATATTCTTGGAATAGTCGTTAGTCTTTTGTTTATGAGAGGAGAGATATATCGCGAGAGTTGCACATTGGTACGTTGCCGGTGATGATATCTCACTTTTGATACCAGAGCTACACCAGCGACACTAAAAAACGCGGTTGAAATAGCATGGTGGTTCAGGTTTAGTCAGTAAGAGTCTAACACTACCCGCTTTCGCCTCGGGGTGTCCAGAAGGATCCACCTGCCTTACAAAAAAAAGGTTCCGGAATATATTACTAATCACACGATGACTTTCACTTCGCCTATATAAGCCTGTAAAGTAAAACTGTCGCATTTATAAAAAAGAGACTAAGTCTATGCTGTGTAACGCGTTGTCTCTCTTTCACAATTGTACGCAGTCTTACTTTAAGAGATGGCGGCAAATCGGTGTCTGTTTGATATTTTATCGCGATTCTATTTTGTCTTTGTATTTAATTAAATGTTTTGTTTATGTATTAGGTCTTCCATATAAGATCTGCTTCTATCTTTATAGAGGTGTTGATTGATGTTTTAAAGATACATATCTGTATTATTATGACTGCTATGTAATGCTTAATCTTAAAAGTAATCAAAGCATTGTATATTTTATTCATTGGATTTTATCATACATACTATTTTAATAGTTAAGGTCACCTTAACTGCCACAAACTTAATTTACTCTGAGATCAAAATATAATATTTCGTACGACCACAGCATGACTAAGTTACCTACTTCTAGCAACCTTAACTTTTTGGCTTTAAAATATCATTAATCTAACCTAGAACTTTATTATTTACCGTCATACAAAAAAAGCTCTGAAGAAGTAACTAACAAGCGCTTTTCTGAAATAAATGTTTTAGGTACCGGATAATGTCACCTTGAACAATTTCGGCAACAGCGGCTAGCGTTTTAGACACCAGTCAACTGCACAAGATTCGCCAGTGCACAAGCGTGTGTGCAGGCACAGATGCACTCTCGATTTGCCATGGCCCGACGGGATGGCAATCCCAAATAGCCGGAGAGAGATCAGGCGCAAGACTGCTCATTTTTACGTGCCTTTCAGGACTCCGAAAATGTTTGTTTATGGATATTAGAGACGCAATGCTTACATCGAACATTATCTTCATGTCTTGTCATATACACAACACAAACAAAAAACTAGAATAAAAACTATTTACAACATCCCATTCATACTTTAAACTACCTTTTTAATTAGTAATTAGGCGTATACTCATAATATTACCGTAATGACTGGTCTTTAGCCTAAGTTGGTGTCTTGAACCAAATGACGATCATTACGCGTGCCCTTGTAGACGTCATGGTGTTTACCTATGTGCTAAGGTCGTATGTAATAAGTATTAATGAATAGGTATGTGGTAAGTATATAGGTTTGTGAACTTATAGTGTTGTTTTGACCTGTCAGAAATAGATTTCGTTATTATTTTTGGTTGAAATTTGATATATTTAGAAAATTATTGTACGTAGACAAAATGAAAATCGAAAGTCATTTATTAAAATTAGGCTACAATGTAGCACTTTTTGAATATCAAAATGATGTCAATATCACGCTAGCACTGCTTATACAAGGTTTATGAGTTTATAACAATTTTTTGGCAGTCAAAACAGGTACCTACCGTAACTAAGACGTTTTTAACTTTAAAGTTATATCAGTTAATTATAATTAACTCTCGACTCGTAAACTTGGGTCAAGGGTAAGGTAAATGAACGCCTAATGACTAACCAGGCGGTAATTGATGACACAATCATCATTAACTATAGTGTAAGTTAGGTAAGCAGGCAAGTGTTTATGGTCCTTTGTACCATATTGTAGCCGCGCTTGACGACTTTAATCTCCACGGGGCTACCGCCATACAACTTTTAATTTCTTCTCTATTGAAGCTATAATAGCATAGTAGACCGTAGGACGGCCAAGTCAAAGGTATCGAGTTCGCTCTTAGAAATAGATTTCACGGCTTCCGTGTTTCGGAAGAAACAATGTAAAAATGTGGGTCCTGCGCCTGATCTCTCTCTAAAGTAACTAAAGTGCACCTGTCTTTGCGCGCACGCTTGTGCACTATAATAGCTGGCTGGTTGGTATCATAGTGACACCAGCCACCATTTACAAATGAATGAACATGCATGACAACATCAGTATAGCGGTCTTATGTTGTCTTGTACACAAAGACCCTAAAACGTGATTTGGAAATGGCAGAATATGAGAACAAACGAGAAACAACAACGGCAAAAAACGGGGTCATCGAAAAGAGGATGCTACCAAATTACAATACAATCATTCATAATTATGAAAGCTAATAAAAGCTCTCAAGAAACAGTAGTTCAATGCATTACGTCTAATCTCAAGCAACAACTAAAAATACACTTTAATGCACCGGTGTTAAGCTCATTTTAGAATAACAGACTAAAAAGGAAATAATTATTTGTCCGCACTCGTAAATATCAAAGAAATTAGCTATCTAAAATATCATCTGCCTATACTGTACCATAGTCTACTACTACTAAATTATAATTATAATTTGTATGACATAACATAAAACTTTGACATTTAGCTTGCGAGGCACAGCTGTTATGTAAGCGGCGTCCTTGCAAGGCCGTTGGTGGCTGCGCGGGCGCAACATGCACGACACAGGTCAAGTCAGAAGGCTAACTGGTAAGATTGTATGAATGTTTTTGTTGTTTGACAATTGATTAAAGTAAAGTGTATTTGTAAGTTAAGATAGCGTAAGTTACTGTTGGCTAGGAGTACCTTTTTTGTTAAATCTTTTTAATGGTAGTTCGATGAGCTCATTTTGATACCGAAATGTTTGTAATATTTGATTAGACTATCGATGTTAAACTACTAGATAAGCGTAAATATTTGTCACAGGTATTTACAATTATGATATTTTTCTTGTTATTCGCGATTTATTCAATCATAAGAATATTATGATTAAATATCTACGTATGTACGCTATTTTGCTTAAGTCAATGTGTGCAATTCTTAGATTGTCTAACACCTTGAACAATTTGTACATAGTGAAACTACTGATCATAGTTTTGTCTATGCCAACATGCAACGCACCGCCCGCCTGCGCGCGATTGCACGTAATTACGCCTTTGTTGTGCTACTAATCGTGGGAAAAGGATATACAGTGTAGTGATGTGACACTTGCTACTGAAATCGATAGATTGTTTCGTTCGCCTGAAAGATATATCTTAAATAAATTCATTTTAATTACTTACAATGCACTGATTTATTAATTACTGATTTAACACGTTCGTTGTATTTTTTTCATTTCAGACAGCAAAAAAGTGTGTCTACACCTAAGTTTATTATGCAGAATATCAGATTTTCGTATAAGATTATATTAAAAAGTATGATTATAAGCATATTTCGAGAAACGATAACGTTTTCGGTCGTAAAGAAGTTTCACTGATCATAGAATCGTGAAGATTTATAGCTTGAATTCATAAAGATAAATTCAATAATGATTTCTATATCGATATTTCCATCTAACAGAATATTTACGATTAATCGTATGGTTGACAGAACTACACTATTCAAGCGGATATTCTCAGTACATTTTTTTTATATTTAAGTTATATTTACAAGTTGTAGGAAGTGAGTAAAACGTTTATCTGAGTCACAGTTAATGCAAGGTTATGACTGATTTATATCATGATAACAGACGTAAAATCTTGTTGTTTTTATGCTGTTTTTTTTACATGCAACTATCGTCGCATTAAGCACTGTTAAACATTGTTTGTCGTTATATTTTTTTAGGATCTATTTTAAGCTAATTTAATTTTCTGTTGCTCTAAAAATGTTTTCTGTTCTCATGGAAGTGCAATTTTTATGAGTATCTTGATACCAAAGATAGCAAATAAAACAAATTCCTGTCAAACGATTGTCATTTTTTATTTTGAAAGACAGGTTCCAGCAAAGCGACTGTCAATTTGAATTTTCGTACCTTTAAAACACAGAAACCGATTATTCCTTGAAACTGACAGACTGAATAGATTTCGCTTTTCTTTCCCCTCTATCTACCCTATTATGTCTTTGAAACCAGGAACATTTAGGTCAACACCGACACGATCAATCTACACAATGGATGGCAGTTTTAGGTCGCTATTTCCTCAAATTTAAAGCTATAGATGCTAACATAATTCCTATTTTAGGTCAGAAGCTTGCCTCAAAATTTGAACCAAGTAACTGACTTAACCCAGAACAAGCGTTTGTAGATCACGTAAGGGTAGGAGAAGTAATTGTAGTTCATTGAAGATTGGTAGAAAATATATTAAAATCTTTGCTCTGGTATCGGATACTTAATTATAGTTAACACCATATGAAATATTACATAATTACTACCTAACTGTGTTGGTGGTTGCGGGGAGGCGACTGCTGCAACGCACTAATGCTAAAGTACGTCTTACATATACACACTAATGTCACAGCAGTGTGTCCCTACAGATCAACAATAAATAGTTGTCCTACATGGGAATCGAATGACACGTCACTCGGCTATCCGAGCAGTTATTGCGGTGCTACGTTAAGAAGCGTAAGGTGCGAATTAGTCATGACATCATCTATCGAAACATTCTAAGAAGTTATAAATATTTTATGTTTGTATACCCTTGGGACTGTATTATAAACAGGTATTCTATGTGAATAACAATCATGTTTATGACAAGAAGATTGAGCATCGCTAATTATAATTGGCTGTCTTCTGTTTTCCTGATTAGCTGTGCGGTGTACCTACCTACTTGGAGTTTTCCAGCAGTGTTAATAAAATAAGAACGTACTTTATCACACATCGCGCACAGAAGTAATTGGCGTGGTTACCTACACCACTCGGCTATCCGTGCAGTCCAAAATTGACGTTTTTTTCCCTTGCCTATCGTGTCCCACAGCTGAGGAAAAGACCTCCCGCAAATTCTTCCACGTTTTTCTGTCCTGCCGTCTTGCGCCACCTCAAACCTATCATCCTCAGTCCGAGGTTTACTTTACTTAAGATCTAAAACTCACCCAGTCCACATATCAGGTATGTCGGCGGCGGTTTCAGCACGGACCTGGCGTAGGCGCCCCGCACGGTCTCCAGGGCCCGCGGGGCCCCAGCCACCAGCAGCACGCCGGGGCACACGTACCCCGCGTACCGAAGCTCCGCCGTGGCCGCCGCGAGGGCCCCCGCCCACCAGCATTTCGCGTTCGCTGATAGGAAGCTCTGGAAACAAAGAGGAGAAAGTTAGTGGTGGAATGAGATAGGTAGGTAAAATATCACGGGTAAAGTGGAGTAAGTAAAAATACCGCGAAAAATAAAAAGAGTATACAGAGGTAAAAAAAAATAAAAGTTAAGGTCAATATGGGCCCTTTCGGGTTAGCAAAAATTTAGGAATGAGGAAGAGGGCCGAAATAGTAATAATCGTGATAGAGTATAAACATGGGGTAGGTCCAAAAAAAAACAATAGGTTAAGCGATTAGGTAGAGTTATGGAGTCAAAATTTTCCCTTTATCGAAGAAAACATAAATGGCTACTTTTTTTTAATTTTATAATGTATCTGTAAAAGATGTATTTCTGCAATTAGGAATAAAGGTTTTCACAGGTATTCAAAATTAAGGTCATCGATCCTAACAGGCTTTTAACTTAACAACATTCCTTAACACTTAATTTAACCTCTTAACATTCAACAATAAATCACTAATTTAAATCACCTTAATTGAAACAAGCCATTTAATTATTAACCATGTAAATTGTAATTAAAATACCGAAATAGTGTTTGACAAAATTAACGTAATCGGTCCTTTCCTCAGGCAACCAAAGTCCTTGACCAGAGTGCTGGCATTTTGGTTGCCCAACCAATGAATCCTGCAGGCCTGCACTACATTGGTTGCCCTTGCGAAATTTTAATGTAGTAGGTTGTACCGCCCATTAAAGTGCAATGTAGCAAATATTTTTAATGGAGCGATTATATTGGGGAATATAGAGAGTCGATTGAATATTTATAATATTCAATATTATTTGTTTTGATCTTCGCAGTTTAGAGATCAAGGTTGAGGTCATTAGCCTTGAAATAAAAAAAACTGCAAACTGTGTTCGCTAATTTGCTATTTTATTTAATGAACTTATTGACTTTATGATTTCAAGTTATTTTTTTGTTTTCTTCCTTTGTTACCTCGTTTCTATATTCCTCAATTCAACCTACTACAAATTTTTGCAAAAATAATATAACAAAATGTATCCTGCTTTTCAAATATTTAAATATACTTTACACCACTAAACGTCACGTCTCACCATAATTGTAGTTTTCAAAAAACGCTTTTCATTTCTTTCCTCATAAAAGTAAAAACGATCACTCGCAAAGGTTGATAGACAGTACCTAATATTACCTGCCCTAAGGGTTGTGTCTAAAGAGAAAACTTGTCCAAAGTATAAAGAGTAAATTGCTACCTTTAATCATTTTATTAAACCTAGTGTTCACTGACGCATTATTACTACAATTACTACGCAATTTGCATGACGTATAGTTTCCAGTACATTTTAACACCGAGGTAGTTTCAGACAAGAATAAATTAAAAATTAAATTAACCGAATGGAAATTTTTCGTAGTGTATAGGAATGTATCCGTCAAGCTCTTTCATTTGATACCCATATTTAGGGGGTAGTAAAAAATATGTACCTTGCCGCCATTTTGTGGAGGCCGTCTTGGATTCGATTAGCATCAAATATAATTGAGGTAAAACCTGACTAACTCACTTTTTAAGCATAAGAAACTAAATCAAAATCGTTTAATTCGTTTAAAAGCTACTATGCAACAGGCACATCAAGTTTTTAACAACCCATCGTTTTAGCACCATGAGTTAATAAAACATTCTGCACCTGTCGTTACGTCATTTACCGAAATAGATTTAGTATATTCTAACTTTTGACACTAAGGTTTATTACTTGACACCTAAGCGATGAAAATAACAAGCTTTTGTAGCTGTCTCAAGTGTTACTCAACGGCAGTACTGCGAAACAGAGTGAATATTAAATTCGGAGCTCAGAAAATCCAATTACGTCAGGTATTTAAAAAAAATCCCACGAATTTATGGTTAAAGCTGTCACTAGACATGAATCTTTAAGTAGATGACTTAATCAAATTTTGACAAAACAGAATTAAAGCTCTACATTCAATATGAAATAACAATACATTTTGACTTTCTATGTATTTTTAACCGACTGCGTTAGAATGAGGATGATCTTTTTCAAGACCTTCGTTTCAGTCTATGGCTGTATTATTATTATTTGACTATAATTCAATTGTCTATAATGCATACTACTAAATTAAATTTTCGTTTTTGTTTTCTAAATATTTAAAAAGGCACTATGGGTGTATCAATTTATTCTGTCACATTAAACACCTAGTCCTCAATCTAAGTCGTGTATTCTAAGCCTATTATTATGTAGATTACAATTTTCCCGGGTGTGAATTAAATAAGTACTTGTGAAAGTAAAACCGGGGGTCTCGGATACATTATGGTCAAGTTAGGCCCGATTATAATACTTATTATACTGTCCCATTAAATTTTATGACTCACAAATGAGGATTTATTAAGTTACAATAACTTTCATGTGTGAATTATCTTAGATATTTTACGACTAGTTTCTGGATGGCTGATCAATTGAATCTGCTATCAAATCAATTTATTGACTGTGATTGGTTGACCTTAAAACTAACAACCAATCACAGAGCTTGATGTAAGTTTTAGCTGATGATTAACGAATTTTTGTGTTAATCGGCGTTTGAGAATCCAGCGGTGTCTTATAATCATGGTGACCTAATTGAGAAATGAAACTTGGACCAGTATACTGTGAAACTTGGATAAATCTTAAAATAAATACAAAATATTTTCGAGAAAATCTTGGTGTTGGAGTGACAGGTCTATCTATCGCTAATGTATATTTAATATCAAGTAATGTGATTAACGCGATATCTCCATAATACGGTATAGGTGTAGATACATAAATGCTATTTGCTTTAAGAAAATGTGAAGATGTCGAATTAGGTAAATCGAGTTGTTCTATATGAATTTCGATTCCAGTATTCTGGGTGTTTTAAATGAATTTAAGTATGAAACGAGGTTCACAGTACATTTCTCTTTAATAAAATGGCAGTATAAATCACATTGGCTCATGGGTCACTAAACTTGTTTTTGTTAACGATCATATTTTTTGTCAGAAAACCTACGTTTTTATTTCATCTTGATCTTTTATTACTTAGGTGATGCCTGTCAAATAAAACATTTTGACATCTGTATGCTGACCTCGTGTCTTAGGCCACATCAAAATTAAGGCGTAAAGGAACTTCTAATAGCATCTATAATTTTATTAATATACTATTATGTAAGAAAATGAACATTTATTAAATAAATTTTTCATTTTCGTTCTCGGTGAGAAGATAATGACTTCAACCCTCGTCGAGGGCACGCCATACATTTGTATGTGATCTGTAATTCTCACATTTTTAATACATAACAAATGTCGCAAGTTTCCATGCTTATCTAATAAGTAACAATGGAAACTGTGTAATTAAGCGTGCAAGTCGGAAGCCCGTCTTAATGTTGGCTGCAAATGTTGGATGAGATTGTAGCGAAAGCTTTCAGGTGAGTGGGCCCAATGTTGGTTACAAATGTTGGACGGGTTTGAAGCGAAAGCGCTCAGTAAACTAATGTTGCATTCGTGTTTACAAATGTATGTCTTTGTTTGTATGTTAGTAATTTAAACTAACGTTATTCAAGGAAAGTATATCGGCCATTTTTATGTGAAAACTGGAATTTCGCAATATTTTTTGGTGCTTTTTGTATTCTACTAAAATACGTAACAATAAACAAGAAGTAATAGATTCATCATCAACGGTTAAAAACGAACTTTTACACACAAATATTAATTCCTAATCATGTAAGATGTTTTGCTGAACTCATCCTGACAGTTATTACCACAAACATTTGCCCAACATTATCTGTCAGACGGTATTATGTGTGAGAAAAAGCAAGAAATTGCAATCGCTATCGTTCAAACATCTGCAAGACATTGTGTTACGGTCTGCTAACCATTCCCGTGTGAGGAAACACAACCTCGCTATTAAATATTTATGTACTTTTTACTAAAATACTACCTGTCTTTAATGGATGGTGTAAAAAGTTTGTATTGCAAATAGGAATACAATTTACTTGTAATATTATGAGATCAAGGCGAGGTTTTATATGTATTGTTAATTTATTAAGGTTTGAAAGCATTGTCTTTCTTTCATTTTTAAGAAACTGATTATTTAAAGCGGCTGCATACTTATATTCTTCATTTAATTTAATCATTTTGTATTAATAAATAGCTAGGTAACTTACAAATAGAAAATGCAGTAATTTAAAATACCTTAACATGGTAAAATACCATTCCAAATTCCAACATCCCAATTCTTAAAAAACAAATGCAACGGATTAAACAAAACTTCTTAATTGGCAAAGGAATTCTCACATGCAGCCAGTTCCAAAAAGCGTTGCCCCACGCGCCACTAAAAAGGAATATCTTCTCTATGCTATTTTTACCATTTTTAATTGGTCGCATACCAAGAAGTTTAATCGCTTCTATTAGGATTTATGACAGCGCTTTCTTCTATCGTATTAAAGGAATTTTAGAAACAGGAAACATGTTAGTAATTGAAGTGTTTAGGTTTCCACGTCGCTTGTGTTTATTGACACATATTTTTTTAAAAGCTTTTATTTAACTTGCAATGTATGTATATTTGTGTGTTCGGGTGAAATCTTTGAACTCAATTTTGAAGTAGATATATTCAACCGTGTGTGCTGAAATTTTGTGGACGCATTTTGTTTGGATGACAATATATGATAAGATATGTGACGTCATTCTAAATTCAATATGGCGGATCATACAAGATGTCAGAACAGATATATTTAATCCACTTATACAATATGGGTATTAAATGAAAGGGCTTGTTAAGAGTGACTAGAAAAAGAATATGACGTTATTCTGAATCCAATATGGCGGACCATGCTGGATGGCGGAATAGTTACCTTTAGTCTACTTCTACAAAATGGGTATCAAATGTAAGGGCTTGTTAAGAGTGACTAGAAAAAGAATATGACGTCATTCTGAAACCAATATGGCGGACCATGCAGGATGGCGGAATAGTTACCTTTAGTCTACTTCTATAATATCGGTATCAAATGAAAGGGCTTGTTAAGAGTGACTAGAAAAAGAATATGACGCCATTCTGAATCCAATATGGCGGACCATGCAGGATGGCGGAATAGTTACCTTTAGTCTACTTCTACAATATGGGTATCAAATGAGAGGGCATTTTGAGAGTAATAATAACTTGAAAAAGAATGTGTCGTTATTCTAAATGCAATATGGTGGAATATGCAAGACGGTCGATAACAATGATGCATTAAATGAGACGACCAGACTGAGGAACCTAGCCAGCGATAACTAAAAAGTAAAAAAATAAAAAAAATTAAGTAAAAAACTTTTTAAGAAAAAGCTTTTATTTAAACGCTCTAAAAAGAAGAAAATAAAATATTCCTTTTGGATTATACTAACAACTCCTCATTATACACAATTTAGATATAATAATAAAAGCTTGTCGCGAGGTTTACATACCTATCAACATTCCTTTATATCATAATAATTTGTGGTAAATCGAGCGATAAGCTTTTATTATTATATATAAATTGTGTATAATGAGGAGTTGTTAGTATAATCCAAAAGGAATATTTTATTTTCTTCTTTTTAGAGCGTTTAAATAAAAGCTTTTTCTTAAAAAGTTTTTTACTTAAATTTTTTTATTAAACATACTCGAGAATCGAATACTGACCACCCTCCTTCAATAAGTCCGTCGTTCAAATATACATACTGTAGATGTTAGATATAAAGATTACATAAGTAATTTAAAAACTGAAAAAAAAAACAGTATTATTGCAGTTCGTTTGGGTGAGTAGTAATATACCTTATTTTTATTGATTATATTCATATTTCATTGGTGGTTTATCGTTTTTGAAGCTGTAACAAATTGAGACCTGTCAAATTAAAAATAGGACATTTTACTTATTGGTGTTGCCAATTCATTTTCTCCATTGTACCAGAACTCTAACTAAGTATTTTTAATCAACCTAAACCAAGTAAATGTCGTTTAAATAGCTACATCTAAAACTATGAATGATTCATAAAATTAATCACAAATCGATTGAATGTTTATGTAAATAGAAATTGACGCAATGTCGGCTAGTAGCTAATCGTTAAGGAAGTAGTAAATGTCTTTATGAATCTAATGTGCTATTGAATAAGTATTCAATTGACCACATAAGGGTGCGAGATGTAAAATGTAGGAATCAATTATTTCTTCACCTTTGGTCTATTCAAACTGAATTTATAATCTGTAGTATTAATTAGATATCTTTGATTGCTTTTATGCAATGTTCATGATTAATAATAAAATCGTGATTATTAAATTGTAGATTATGTTCATTCCATCGCAGGTATGTTGTACAAACACGTAAATTTTTCATCTCATTTTCTCTTCTCAATTTAACAAACATTACTAAGTCTATCTTCATAATATTAATCAACTGCAATATCCTACCGTAACAGTGCGTGAGAACTCCACAATAAACCAAACAAGCTTCCGACTGAATCAAAAGAAAACCAATAAATTTATTAGCTCAATTGAACTAGATACAAATAGGATAAATAAAATACTAAAATCAAACGAGTTAAGTGCGACAGTCAAATGCAGTACACAATGGCGTCTGATTAAGATTTATGCGTTGCCCTATCATGTTACGACAGTGTCCAGTATTAAATTAGCCTGCAAACATGATACAGACTTAGGAACTGATAGATGCGACACTTAAACTAACTTACAACGTTATTACGAAAGAATGCTATTGTTTTTTTCTTGTTTTTTTTTTTCATTTTTGTGCTTTAGGGAAGGATAATGTGAACTTAGTCCTTATATGAAATAATTTACCTAATTACTAAATGTGCCAGTGTGATTTTCGGTTCCCGTTTAAGTGGACCATATTCAAACGCTTTGCAAGCACTTTGAAGAATTTAAGCTGTTACCGTAGTTTAAACCAGCTCAAGACAGAAAAATTAGACGAAAAATACTCTAATCGTCAAAGTTACCACCATAAAGACTTCCTTTTTGAACGATGTCTTGAGTCTAATACATATTATTTAACTCATACTTTTAGCTGCAGGGAAGTTCTATAGTTTTCTTACTCTGTGGCACATGACCCTTTATTGTATGAAATATTGTTTTATTATTAGATCTATGACGCAACTTTATTTGGTTATTGTTTGAGTAACAAGTTAACCTTTATTGAACCCACGGTTAGCTATTACACTAGTATTTTGATTGGACAGCTGCAAATAATAGTTTATTGATTAATAATCGTGTCGCAAGTTTTTTGGCAAGTTTTTTACGACCTCTTGTAATATTTTACAAAATCTAATTGAATAGGGTAAAAAACAAAGAGAGGTTTACTTACAAATTCTTTGAAAAGACTGGTTACGATAAAGTTTTTGATATGATGTCAACTTAATATAAAATTTTGCTTTAAATATTTTTATTTTGAACTTTTATATTGTTATTAAATCTAGGGCAATTTGAAATTGGTACAGTTTTATTTAGGCAATCGTTGTTCAATTCTTTACTAAGCTAAATGGCTAAATACGAATGCAAAGAAATAAAAAAACGACGTCGTTAGAGAGATCAATTAAATGCCTATTCATTCCAACTCATAAAGTTTTACACTTATTAATATTTCACTCAAATTATTAACGTTTCATAAGGTGTCAAGTAGTAAGACTTTCACACATAAATCATAGTACCTACGATGTATTATCAAGACAACTCACTACACTTGATAGAAAATGAAACACACAACATTATAACAATTTCAACCTTCATAGAAACTCGTAATTGACACTTTTCTGTCCAACTACAACATACAATCAACCACACAGCTTCACCAACAATTAACTTATAAAACCACTCTTAACCGCATTAATATAAGAGTCATTTTCCAGTAATCAAAAGTGTGGTGTAGATTGTACACTTTTACTTGAAATGAACACCTTTAAAAGGGCTTAAACACTTATATCTTTTATCAATGAGAGAAATCATATAAATCAATGAAATCTTTCAACGTTGTATGAATGAAGGCAAACTGGACAGCGGACTAGTATTGTGATACAGGCTGTTGTTTTGTGAACTCATTGAAAAAACGTTTGTAGTTGATCGCCCTCGAAAGACGGACTAATGGGTAATAGTTACAACACTGTAAAGTGCTCTAATATTAAATAGGGAAAAAATATTTAATTTTTAGTTCGACATCCAGACGAGAAACCGTTTTTTCTAAAAGGAATAAAAGCAAAATGATCAAGAGTCTTTACATTACAAATGGTACTTAATCTTCTCTATTAGAACTAATTACATAGCCTTACACAACGTTGTCTGTGTCATTAACAAAACAGCCTGTATAAATCCCGGTGCAATAAGGGCCACATTCTATCGCAGTTCAAAGGAAATATTGTTTTC
Source organism: Chrysodeixis includens (assembly GCA_941860345.1). Lineage (NCBI taxonomy): Eukaryota > Metazoa > Arthropoda > Insecta > Lepidoptera > Noctuidae > Chrysodeixis > Chrysodeixis includens. The sequence continues at coordinate 1,659,517 of OW796098.1, forward strand.
TCCACTTATATGGTCAGGTCAAGTGGTTCTTAGTACTTGAAAACGATAACTGTTGCCGTACCAATAAATCTCGAAGTAACACTTATGCAGTTATAAGAGCGAGACGGCACGTTACAAGGCGTAGAGCGGTGTCTTTCTTCCACAACTGATTTAGAGCTACTTTAAGACGTGGTGGTCGGTAGATTTGGTCTGCATCTGTCAGGTGTTATGTTCCGGGATCATTTGTGGTATGCTTTCGCTGTTGGTTTGAACCCACTACCCTAGTAAGGCTTGTTATTGATGCTAAATTGGTTTCGATTCTATTTGAGTTGAGAATATTTTTTGTTACTATTACTTACATTTTTTCAGCCAGTATTTAGTTAATGTGCATTCAGTTTTATGTTATCAGTTGAGATTTAGATTACTGTCTCTGATTTTGTATGTTTAAAGGAATATGATCCCAAAAAATAAATACTAAAATCTAATCTTTGTGATGCATTTAATAAGAGATCATAGATCGATTGATTGTATTTATTTGTAGTATTGCAAAACGAATAATACACTTATGAATAAATCACTCATATTTATTCTTACACATACAATGTAATGTAAACGCGCTATTATCTCTAATTACCATTATTGTCACAATTTGAATGCAAAGGATAATAAGTCCACTGGAGTTTAAAATGGCAATACGACCTTAGCTGTCAAAATTCATAAAAAAGTTTACAAACAATCCAGCTACAGATTATACAGCCAATAACTCTGCAGGGGGTATATTAAAATCGGCTGAATGGATAAATGCATTTGCCAGTCGCCTTAGTATTAAAAATAAACACAAAATTAAACACGTTTAATTATTTTTTTTGACACTAACATGAAAACCGTTACTAAGTCAACCTTGAGACTTTATTGTTAAGTATTTGTATAAAAAGTTAAGTGCAGTTAGGTAAATTTAAATGAGGTTTTTTCTTGTTTTAATTTAAATCATTAGGTGTTACGCAACGTTTTACTTAACATTCTTACAGATGAATACAATAGATGTGTTTTTATTACAATACTATATTATAAGACAAAAAAGTTAATTTATAAATAAAAATTGCGCATTTTTATATTCTCAGATAAGTATTTATTGTTTTTTTAGACTAGACTATTGAGTTACATTTATTAAGTTTTTTTTTTATGTGTGATATAAATTACAATCATTAAATGTCAAAGTCAAATAATTTCGATCTGTTTTTAATACAGATAATAAACAAACAAGTGTCTTTATCATTTTGATTATGTTTTTATTACATTGAGTCATAACAATAAACCTAAATATTTACAATCGTTAACGAGAATTACATAAGTTGTAATGCTCATTTAATGAAGTAGTCCAAATTACCTTATTAGTGTTAAGGTTGGACATTAAAACCTTTTTTATTGATATACAAAAATAATTAATTAATGCCGTATAACTTTAAGTAGCATTTGTAATAACATTTTAAACTCTTGATATCCTACTAATATTATACATTCGAAAGTTTGCAAGTATGGATGAACGATGTTCGTTACTCTTTCACGCTCAAACGGCTAGATCTTTGATGAAATTTGGTACGGAGTTGGTTGAAACTGATAATAATATAATGTTTGGTCAATAACAAATGTGCAAAAAGCAAATTCCAATACAAATTAAATATATTTGTATTTTACAGTTCACTGGCCGTTTTAAAACTATTGCGTGAGGTACAACCATTAAAACGAGAAAAAAAAACATACAAACACTAATAGAAAAAATCTTAACCTTTCCTCAAATCGGTATCACATAACACCTGATATAATAACGTCCTTATTCCTTAGCCAATAAAGTCTATTTCCGTTTGTTGTTACATGTAAAGTGAAATGCATAACAGCACGTGCTTTAAAACAATAAACGATGTAACATTATCTAAACATCAAAAATTACTACCGGGTCAAAGGTCACTAAGACATATACTATCTGTGGTCGATCTGAAATCGATATAAAAAGATCACAACGAAAGTAACACGACAACTTAGAAAGTAATTACAAATATAAGCTTTATCACGTTGGCATAAAGTCTATATTTGAAATCGACATTAATGTCGAGGGGTCTATTATTGTGTTCAACATTTAATAATTGATACCTTAGTCGCAGGTCAGGGGTCCAATTATGTAAGCAAATTGATGTAATATAGATGGATGGGTACACACAGCTCGTTAGGACAACTAGCTTATGAAATATGAGACTTATTTTTTGTTACGTCGCCTACAAAAATGTTTTACACTGATTATGATGGATCGGTTTATTATTAGAGGCTTAAAGAGGGCATGATTCGGATTAGATTGGTAATGTTAGGTGTGAAATGTTAGTAGAATTAACATTACATAAGGAGTTTTTGACTTGGCATCGTTTGTTTGCTTTTAGCAAAAAAATGTACGGGTCTATTTATTTATCATGATTATTTAGAGTTTTTGATTTAAATATATTATGTTAACAATAGTTTACTGTAAATAGATTATAAGGGTGAAAATATGAGTACAAAACAGACAACCGATAAGAAAAGATTTTCCTTTCTCTCTTTATGTTGACCATACGTTCGACCCGTAAGTATTAAACAATACGTGCATAGACACATGATCATGTGTGATGTGTGATTAGTAGTATCTATCAAACGGAAAATCATATAAATAACTCAATTTAACACATCGTAAGCCCAACAATCAAACTTTTATTTGACGCGTTGCCCAACACACACGTATAATATGATTGGTTCGCATTTTCGAACTATTGTGACCTGTATTTTTTATACATAGAAACAAATGACTATCAGCTGTATAATATATATTGTGAATTAACAACATAACAAATGTATGACCGAGTGTTATGTAAGGAATATAATTTATTGTACCGGTAATAAATTGCTATTGTATCATTTTCAATTACAATTAAAATGGCTTTTGCAATACGCGATATTAGGGAAACGTATGTGGTTTCACAACTATTTATGCTTTATTGTTTATTTCCAGTTACTTTGCGTAGGCTGTAAATTTGATTTGGATTTACGAGCCTTTTGATTCATTAAGTGTCGAAAAAACCCTGTAGCAGAATAAATGGAAACTCGATTAGCTAACGATGCAGAACCAAATTAGGCTTTTCCACTGCTATGGGACAATTAGGGCTTAAAATAAGTATAACTGTTTAAAAAAAAAAACATTTTTCTAATAATGAGCGCACAGTAATTGATTAAACCAAAATTGTAAGTATCGCGTGAGCGTTCAATATTTTTCTATATCGCGAGTGGTAGTTACAAGCTGATATTATGTTTTTTAAACCAGAATACTCGTCATCCAAATCTCTTCTAAAACTTCCCAATATAAAACGAGTCGCTTACCTCACCCACAATATATTTCCGATTGGCACAAATTGTTCACATGGCCACTATCTTGATCTAACGACAAAACAATTGGGGCAGTCAACTCTTGCGCGTCTTCAATAAACTTAATTCCCAGAAGTGGGACATCGGACGCAAGACGCAACATAATACCTTGTTACTTGTAACGTCTATTGTGTCAAATGTTTTATGTAACTTGTGGATTTGTTGAGGAAGGGAAATTATCTCATAGTTGCTAGAGGCTTTGTCAATACGACTACAAAAAATACACCCAGAAATGTGTTTATAGCTGGTAAGACCACGTACATTAATACAAAGTTTTAGTTGTAGTAGAGTTTTAGTTTGGTCAGTAGATAACTGATTAACTAGATGTCATGGGATGTTGCACCTAAATACAGTATGAAGACGAATCCTGTAAGCCTGGAGAAAAAAAACTTTAAAAATACCTAACAAGGTTAGTGAAGTTAAATAAAGCAAGTATCCCAAAGTGACCAGAAAGGAATACGTATAAGAATGAATGAATATACCTAAATAGTAATAACGCACGGAATTCAGACCGCTTCCATTAATATAAATGAGAATTTGATTCTATTCTCTGTCGTAGTCCAGAATGCTTATTCACAAATGTCTAGAACCAGCATCTACAATGCACAGGTGAGGTAACAATTTTTAGAGATGTATAAATACCAAATGCATACACTTTTTGGTTCCAAATCCGTCGTGAAAAATATCGATCGTCAATTGTCAAGCATCACATCATCAACCCATTAAATTGTCTCGCCGATTTCTGTCAACTGCCCCTAATAACTGGCAGCATCCAAAATTCCTCACAAATTGATGAGCACATGTAAACAGCATCGATACTCGATAGTTCTGCCAATAAATCCTGCAATTCAGTCCCAGTATCGGGTGAAAAGGCAATTGGTCCGTCTATTGCCGATAAATTACTACGGGAAATAGAAGTCTGCCTCTACGAGTTTGGCAATTGGCGTAATCTTGTGTAAAAATACGGCTGTTTGCAGCATAGTTACTGCTTCAAATGGGTACGAACTTCTAATAGATGGCGTTGGAATCAGCAGTGTAGGATTTGAATGGGTTTTATACCCAGTAAGTACATAAAGTCAGACACTTTACTTGTTAAATCATGGCCCTTTCTTGTAGCATGCAACGTAGTTAACTTTAATTGAGTTACTAGAGGTATTATGTGCTTATTTTCTGTCCAGAAACAGTAGAAACCTCAACAGTTTCCCAAAAGCATCAATTTAAAAAATGGTGCATACATTGATAAGTATGCGCCATTTTTCGGTACGCGATAGTGATCTATGAGGAGATTTGTCCTTACTAAGTTAATAACTAGGTAGTTGTAGTTGAAACTAGAAACATATAAAAGCTCCTCACTCAAACGCCATCGAGATCGAGTTCCATGGTAGCAGTTCCAATCGCCCGGAATAGCCACCGATTGCTCTGATAACGTGTTATTGGTACAACCGTTCAATTTCGCCTCCATCGCGAATTGTTGGCATTATTCGGAACTAGATCATTGTTAGGTTTGCTTGTGTTTGTAAGTCTACTTGCCTATGCTCTGTCTACATCCTATGACAGTTATGGTGGAGTTTTGTCTGGCATATTATGAGGACTTCGTTATTATCTTTGATCTTACTCGTTTATTAAATAGATCGATTCGCGTTTTTTCGACCCCGAGCTGCAATTACGATTCTGAGCTTTAAAATCTCACCTGACAGCTCATATTCATTCATAATGATACCATTCTTAAAATAATTGGCTTCTTTTTTCTTCGAAACACAGATACTGTTAGTGTCCCTATTTTGTACCCAAAAACCTCAATTTACAAACATTCAGCTAGTACTTATTACCTTTTGAAACAGCAAAGGGCTTTGCCACAACCCACTACAGTTTAGACTCGCTTAGTAAAGTCAATTTGTACTTTTATATTTATTTTCGTGGTTCAGACGTCGGCGTCGTTTAGTTTAATGTCTAAGTATATTGCTTTAGGTCTAGAATTCTAGATAGAAGGTATTTATGTCTAGTCTAACGTTTAAGTGTTGGTGTGTGGTTTATTAAGCTGAGTAAAGACAGGTGAATGCTTTTAGCAATTTGATGAAGACGTCTGGAGAATAGATTATTTTAGGAGACTCAGCAGATGGTGTTAATTTAAGTTTTATGATTAACTGATGCTCGCAAGATACAAGTTTATAATATGAAGACTGCAGTAGCATTTAAAGTTGTATAACTTCAATAAAATTATGGATTATTGCGTACTTCTAAAATATAACTTAACACGATTAAGCGTACAAAGGCTAGATTCAAATAAAATGGCTTAGAAGTTTCTATTCTTTCAGAAGATATCCATACAAATTCTGTTTCATTTTCTTCTTCTATAAATGCCTCTTTAATTAATAAAGGTTACCTACCAGCTGGTATCTTGGATATACCTATAACTATACTCTATCAAAGTGAACCAATCTAGCGGCAGTATTGATTGAGCGGGCTAATAACATAAGTCAGACCTGTCTACGGGACCATCTAACGTTATTACCGTACCCTACTCAGTGAGAACTATCGGCCGAAGGAATTGAGTGGATAATCCACACTAAGGTAAAATAAAACTATGATGGTTTAAGGGAAGCGACTGTTTAGCAAAACTATTGGAAAATAACTTTTTAAAACATTCATTACTTAAATTTTTCAAATCATTCATTCTTATAGGGTGTTAAAAAAAATCGCTTGATTTTCAAAATTATTTTTCAGTTAATAACATGTAATTTCAAAAGCTGGTTTTTTTTTTCGGCAGTACAGAGTACAGACCTCGTTCGAAGCAATTAATCAAATAAAATTGGTATAATTATACCATTAATGAAATCCTCACAAACGTCAACACTCCAATAAATTTAGAAATTCGGACTGCCCTCACTAATAATTCACACACAATAAAAGCTTCTGAAACCCTGATTTAAAATAAACGCCTCATCAAATATTTCCAACGTCACCTCTCGAAGCTTCGACCAGATACATAGACCTGCCACCCCTCCCGCAATCCAAAATAAAACGGATTAAACAGGAGACAATCAATAGCCGACGGGAGGTCATGTAATTCTGGCCAGTCAATTAGGGTTGCACCCTATCTGTCAAAGGCAGAAGTTCTAAGTGAGTAATATACGGAACCCCCGGTTTTCTCGGGTTTTTGTCTATCGTATAGGTAATGCTCGAGATTGGTATTGATCGAGGAGCTGACTGGAGAGTGAAAGTAACAATTGTGAATGGGTGTTATCTGCTATTAGACATACTTTGGATGGCTTTTAGGATTTAAGTCAGGGGGAATTTTGGGGACATTTTACCCTTTTTTGGGCTTTTGTATGAGGCAAATATGGGGAAGCTGTATGGGCGTATCTATGCGTTTCAGTTGATCAGGACCTCATTGTAAGCCTAAGGAGGATTCTGATGGGGCGTAAAGTAATCTCACGAAAGGACTATTCGAGTTGTCAGAAAAACGTTTTTCCTTTTACGTACAGACTGCACTGTACTCGCTTTGTAACACGTAACATTAGTCCCAGTAACACTAGCCAATACACTTCCACCTTTGTAGGTTAACTCACAAAACAAAATGTCATAATATTCGCATTAATATAATTACAATTATGACTTACGTAATAAAATAACGTTACTAGCAGGTGGGTAATACATCACAGTCATATCACTAGTTATGAAGTAGCCATACAAAAACTTTTGACACTCGACCTGACGTACACTGCCTTTCAAAACAAGTGCGGAGCTTAATAATTAATTTTGCACCACATTTTTCTCACTTACCAAACCTGTTTCATCTAAAACTAGCTCTTATTTTCTAGGGGATAGGGTAGGCTTTTGTAGTAGTTGTGAAAGGGAATAGTAAATTTAATTTGGTAACAATAACTGGAGTTCGACCTGTCGGCAGCTGTCATTTGAAGATGTGAGGGTCTTGTCAGAGCACGTCGAGAGATGTCAGTAACGACGACTTTTAGGGATTGATTAGTTCGCCCTCCTACTGTTTATCAGAAGTTAAATTATGCGATTTATAAGGTAAATAATTATACCAAAACTAAGAAAAGCAAATCTAAAAGTCGAACTGGTTTAGGTTTCAAAAGATTGTTTTTTTTTCATTTTAAATGTAGGTAGTAATGGAAAGATGTGATCTCTGCCTACCCCCAAGGGAAAGAGGCGTGACGTTTATGTATGTATGTATGTATGTAGGTAGTAAATTATGTTAGAATATGGTGTAGAAAAAATGTCGTGGTTGTATTTCCTTAATTATTCTAAGACACTATTGACAAACGATGAAGATAAACAACGTGAGGAAACTTGAATTTCAAATATTGGAATCTGAAATAGCCAATCCGCATTAGACTAGCGTGGTGATCAATGCTCAAAACTTCTCTATATGGGAAGAGGCCTGTGCCCAGCAGTGAGACGTTTCTAGGCTGGTGTTATTAAATTATTTAGTGTAGAGATAAAGGTGTGTAAGAGCATACCTATTATGGTCTGTCATCAATACATTAGGTACCTAAATAGAGATATGGAAAACATTCCAATCACATCAGGAAATCAGTTTACTTTTTAATATTAATGACAATGTATTGTTTGCAAATAAACCGTATAAACCTATATCATGTCAATAAATACTTTTTTGTCTCCTAATAAGGTCTTAGTTAGTATTTCAATAGTAGTCAGGCATAAATACATACATGTTTAGTTAATTAAACCTAGTAGGTATTCTATTCAGCAAATACTTATGTAAAGTAGTCCAGTAACTGTAGAGCAACAATCACTTGCATACCGACTAACAACGACTAGCTCACAAGGTAATAGGAAGCAGAGTAAATGACAAGTATAAAAACCTTTTTTGAACTTTTATTTATTTAATAATAGACCAGGTAATCCATATAATCGAAAGATAACTGAATAATTATGTTAAAATTTAGCGACAGAAAGTCATTTAACAACGTCCTCCATATTAGTAGCCTTCGAGTACCCAAGGATTATTGCCTACATTTATTACTAGTTATTATAGGTAATGCGTCCAGATATTTTAATTCTATATAGGTTAATATTTAAACAGATAACATACGTTCTAGCCAATCCGAGGTGTTGTGACGTAGCGTAGCGTATGTGTTGTACATTTCTTTACCTATGAGTATTTTTCGTATCGGGCGAAGACGTACTTGCTGGAGTGCTCAACGTGTCCGCACACCTATACTTTGGAGGATTTAATTCATACCAAGATTGATGAAATAATTTTCAAAATCTGCTGAGTAGATCCAATGATTAATTATCTACAACAATCTAACAAACTCTTTGTAATATTTGTCTAAATTTAAAAAGACGCAGCCAAACTATAGACCCTAGAAAAAAGATTAAACATTAAACATTTTAAATGTTTTGGAATTTATTTCATAATTGTAAATATTAAATACGTTATTAAACAATATGACCTTACTGCTACACTTTACTGCACGCCAGTGTACAAGATTAAGTACAATGTCACCTGGGTGGGATTGCAACGTAATGTTATGCTAAATACAAGCCGTGATATGGGATTTATTTTTAGATTTATCAAAAGTAAAGTATACTGGGTATACTTGCAATGCAGTATTGCATTTACTAGAATGACGTATTTTATTTTAGAGAAACAAAAGACTATTGGTTTTGTGAAATAGATTACTGTCTTGTAAGTTACTACCATAGTGAGATTGTTTTATTAAAAACTGCAAAATCGAACGATCTATAATATTTAAATCTCTGCATTCCACTTGACAAAGAAAACATTACACCTTAGAGTTACGTTTCTTCTGCCAGGGCTGGCACTCAAAGGGCTCCAGGAGGAACATAGTGGGTTTTAGTCAGTAAGAGTCTGACACTCCCTACCGCTGCACCCACAACGGGCGAGGGTAATTTGATGATATCGCATGAAAAACAAAGAGTTCCATTTGTTGTGCATCGTTCGTGAATACGAATTTAAGTTTCGCAATTTTTTATTGACAACCTCCTTCCTGGATCCTATATTAACTAATAACAGAAACTATAACTTTTTTAGCTCCTTTTGCAATACATTCTTTGAATTGCATAGCTGTTCATTAAACAATAATGTAACATCATCAAAACAAGAAGTGTGATTAATGTGACTTATGTGAACATGATCAATCATAATTAATTGGCAATTGGTGAAAAGATAATTATATCTATTAAAGAAGGCAGACTCAAAAGAAGTTCATAATTAAAAGAATTTGTAGTAACCGTTACCATCCGTCATCAATTTTTAATGTTACTGCATTGATTGCTAAATATGGGACAATGTATAAAGTTCAATACATAATGTAAAAGTAGGACGGATGTGAATAATAAGGTACTTCTACTTACACCTATGAATAAAAAAATGTCTCGAAAAACTACTTCTAGGTGTTAGTACCGATCCTTATATAAAGCGACATCAAATTGAACAGGTACTGAAATGCATCATTACCTATTTATTTACTCCTCTGTTGCAGACCGTGGAGCAGACAACTTGCATGGATGACCCCAAGGGTTACCAAGATAATAGTCAGAATAATTTAAAACGTAAATCAATATTTCTCAATATTCACACAACGCCATCTAGTCTCAAATTAAGCATAATAAAGTAGCTTGTGTCATGAGTACTAGACAACTGATAAACATACTTATTTCTAAATACATACATATAATGAATAAATTACACAGACACAGATACAGAAAAATTATCGTGCTCATCACACAAAGACCTGAGTAAGAATCGAGCCCACGATCTCTAGTATAGCAGTCAGGGCCACTAACCACTAGACCAAGAATCCCTAAAATATTTGAAAATCTCCTACAAGCCTCAACAATACCTTAAGACGTGCTATCACAACCGCAATCCAACGCTAGTACAATAATATTAATAATACTACAAACGGGAAAGCTAAGAAGGTGGCCCCTGATAGAGACGTGATCCGTGCCCACTGCCCGCCTGTGGGCTGTGGTTGATATACAGATGTGGAAGAAAGTAGATGCGGTAACTAATGTCGTATTAGTTACATGTATCTGTTACATTTGATTTGTTTGTGATATGGGAAATGGTGTATAATATGACATGATGAAGAACCTCTGTACATTCACAAATAGACAGAATAGATAGATGCTAGATAGAAGTTTTAATTTTGGTTCAGTTAAGATGTAATATTTTGATGACACTTTAGGGACTGTTGTTAATAACGTTTAGAAAAATGATAAATAAAACTTTTTCACAATCTAGTTTCTGAAATCCCTAGCATCTAAATTGTACTGTAATCAGGTGTCTTTACTTGAACTATGAACTGGGATTTTTTTTTTTCAAATATTTACTTTCTGCACTAAAAGAGTAAAAACAGACATGGATGGATTTTTATCGTAAGATTAAAGGCGTATCCATATTAATGTTTTATACGATCCATAGCCGTAAGTGGTAAAATAATAAACTAGTAGTCCACAGACTACTGTTTAGTTCGACAGAGTTTCTTGTTTATTGATAAGCCCGAGCTTCCCTAACCAAACGCATTATGTAAGTATTATGTATTTTATATTAAAGTACATATATAGTACAGTACTAATATGATGAAAACCCTTAATATCTCATAAGCTTTTTGGAGTGTAATGCAATACAAGTTGCGTCCTTATGTTCAGCATTTCATCCTACTCTCGTGTATTTATCGATACACATATAACTGATATAGGAACTGTAAAATTTCTTCAATTGCTTGAACAGTGTAAACATACCAGAATAGAAAAATCACAGCAACATACGCTCAAAGATTTCAGTCAAATAATTCGTCGTACATAGCAAAATTCACGACATGAAATTGTAACAGTTCGTTGGCAAATAAAATGTCTATTTAATAAAAAGTTAATTGCTTTATTCTACCATTCATAAGACACGATGCGGTTTCTTTGTATACAAACGTGATTTACATCAAAAAGCAGCCAAATAAGAGGGCAATAACATGATAAAAGCTCAAGCGAACAACTTTACTGCTTCTGAAAATGTTTAGTTAGGGCTGAGACTGAACATAAGCTGTAGCGGACGCTGGAGCGAGAGCGGGAAATAAAAGATGGATTTATCGACGGGCCTGTTGGTCTAGTGGTTAGTGGTTGTTATACCGGAGGTCATGGGTTCGATTCCCACTCGGGTCGTGATCCTGTGATGAGCACGATTATTTGTTTTGTGTCTGAGTGTAATTTATCTATAATATATAGTATGTGTTTAGAAATGGATGTGTGTTTATCAGTAGTCTAGTACTTACAACACAAGTTACTCTCGTATATTTAATTTGGGACTATATGGCGTTTTGGGAATGTTGAGGAATATTTATGTGTCTTTTTTATACTTAGAAATTTAAACGTTCACTGCTTAAAGATGAAAGTAAATACAATAACATTGACATAATATGTTATTTGTAGTCAATAGTCTTATTGTTTAAAGGAATTCACGAGAAAGCCAAGCAATTTTCACGTACTGAACAATACAATGTAAGTATATAAAACTAAGAAATAATCGAAAAGCAAGTTTTCACTTCAATTAAAAAAATAAATGGGTATAGGTACTATTTTTAACTATTGGGAAAGTCTCTCTATATTTTTTCTATTACAATACACAAAACTTACGCGATATCGAAGTTTATTATGTCTTATTGACAAAAAAATACCATATAAATTACTATAAAATAAAATAGCGTTTTTAATAAAACCGCAACCTAGCACTTAACAATCGCAGTTTTCTCGAAAGGCGGTGTTGGCAGCGTTTCAATCGCATTTTTGAACAAGAGACCAATGGCAATGTTTACAGCCAATGACAATACAAGAAATATAGCTTTGAAACGAGAAAACTGACTGAACTTCGTCTATTTTTAATTGTTTGAAAACTTTCTGTTAATGCTCAAAGTCTTGGCTATTGTTGAAACTTGTACCTAACTTATCAGTTTCATAGCGAGTCTTTATAGAAAATACACTTTATTTTAACCGACTTTAAAAAAGAGGAAATTTCTCAGTTGGACGGTAGGAATATACGCTTTTTTCAGAAATTTTCATCTTAAGCGACCGTTTATAAAAAAATATTCGTTTACTAACACAAACATAAAATCGTTTATCGTCCCTTAAAGCAAGCAGTGTACCGAAAAAACAACAGCAAAATACTATTTTCAGTCAACTAATCTTAACAAATGGGTATAAATCGCGGTATTTTCTCTGGTTTTCCGAAAGGATAAGCTTCAATGCCTCAATAAATCCTCCTCGTGCCTGTACCAGTCGGTAGAGTGTAGACGGTGGTCTTCAGTAACGACGGGACGCCCCCTATTCACTCGAGAGCAATTATTATAAAATTTGACAAGTCAGCCGGTATTATGCGTTTAAGGGGAACTAAAGGGTCTCCAGATTTTTAGTTGGCGAAAGTAATAAGCGTTTCTAAAGTTTAGGACATTTTAATGTTGTACGCTAAGAGGAAAAAGCTTTGATATTTTTAGAGATTTCTTCAATTGGTTGCTTCCGATGGTAATCATCTGATGATAACTCCAAAGCAACTTAATGACATCTTTATATCCATTGGCAGGTATGCAAAATTACGTCACAAAATTAGGTCAAACTTACCTGCATTCTGCAACATCTGACCTACATAAAAAAATAGTTTCTACTAGAAATTTGTATAAAAACATGGTATTAAAATTGAGAATAGTTTGTAGAACAAGTCACGGAAGTCGGAGGAACTCGGGGAAAGCGGTGTATACTCAACTGTCGTAATTTATAGCATGCAAGAAGCGAGCAAAACAGGTAGGTACCTACTGGCGGTACCTACTGGCGTGTACACTGTATCTGTTTACTTTCATAGGCTTTTGTGGAATTGTGTTCTCATTTTAGTGAAGAACAAAACGTATTTGCATCAGTAATCTATGTTAAGACATATAAAGGGTACAATATCATTACATAATGTTATGTAGCTCTTTGATTGTTAATTTTCAAAATCAAAAGTTTTTCATTTCGAGTAGGCCTTTTCAGGCACTTTAAAAACGTTACTGACTATAGTTGCGCGGTTCCAAGATGTCATTCTTATGGAGAAGCACCGGCAAGAAACTCTATACTATTTATAAATGTATCCTTGAGAGTAGTCACTAAAAAGCGGTAAAATAATTTGAAAATCATATTTCAATCCACTGCATTTTCGAGTAAAAATGTCTGCCTAAGTCATATAAACACATTTAGATGGAACTATTGTAATATAACCCAGTTTTTCCCAACAATACAATAGCACCTAGCCATACTAACAAGCCACTAGCTTGCAGTTAGTACCAGTGTCCCTCGCTCCTCGCCTACAACTCACGCCTAACAACAAAGCGCGTTAATTTGACGGCTGTTGAGCGACGGCGTTAATTACTTAACGCGGGGACGTCGCTCACTCGCGTAGTTTGTCACGATGCGCTCCAGTTTGGTCGGATCGCGGTCGTAAACTATTTAAATTTTGCTGGATAGTGTTCTTGAAATAGATTTTGTTGAATGATTTAAAGTAATCCACTAAAATCAAAATCTATCAACAAATATGCTGTGCCCAACATGGTCCATAATGTTTTCTATCTAATTTACAAACTGTAAAATGTACATTATGGAAGCAACTAATATTGTTGCTATCAACCTAATATAAACATACTAAACATTTGGTTTTTAACGCGAAAACTATATTTGTTTCATATCTTTTTTGTTACACATTGGAAAACTTCATGGACTTTCCTCGCAATGGGGAAGGTCTTATGCCTAAAATCACCGGAGAGTTTCCCTCAACACTAGAGATAGAGTCCAAGGAAGGCTAACACCTTTATATATCGGTGTACAGCTGCGTATAAATTGTAGATGCGTAGAAAAATCTAGAAGTAAAAACACACGACTACCTACCTTCGAGAACTATTCAAAACAATTGCATAACATTACAACAAACTAAAACGTAAAAGTTAAAAACTGTTACTTTTCTTACAACTAATTTGTAAAAAATCTTATAACATTGCGTGTGTTACATTATTATTACGGTTTCGCCCGGGGCTCGAAGTAAAGGTTAATGACGAAAGTTCCGTAGTGTGAGGAACGTACAGACAGACATTACTATTTACTAGTTCCGGGGATGTATGGATGATGGATGGCGCGGATTTGCATGCAGACAGTTTATAGCGTTTAGTGGTCTGTAATGGTGATAGACCATTAGACGTGAATTATGCGGCATTGCCTTGGGCTGTGCTCTTGATGTGTTGGATCCGTTTTGGGTTTTACACGGAAGTTGCTTTTTGGGGCTGGTCTTGATATTCGTTCGCTGGGTTATTTACTTAGTGTAGAAACTGTAAAGATGTAAAAATGAAGAAAATCTAATAATTGAATATTACAAAGTAATTATAAAAATCATGTGCTATATCGTAATTAATATTCAATAAAATCAGATCTTTTTTTAAACATGCTAAATTCAACACAAAAAAATACAAAAATAAATTAAGGTTGAATGCAATTATGGATATGCTACATAAACCATTGCTCATATCAGCCATAGCTGTAACGAAACACCATTACATGGCATTACAGTGGTTGGTATGAATATCGCATTTATAAATATTAAACTGAATGAAGATATCAGACCATTTAATGAAGGCAATAACTTTTAAAACGTGTGGGCCAGTAGACAAGCAGAGCTCCTACCACCACCTCCTAACTCACCACTTGCAGTTGAGAAAGCGAGATGGCACTACACGGCGTAGAGCGGCGTCTCTCTTCCACAACTGCAATGATATTACTAAAACACATGGTGGTAGGCTGCCAGACTACAGCAAAACGCAATTATGAAGCTTAAATTCTGAAATAAAAGCCGTAAATACTAAGTACTAGCTTGTTTTGTTTTTTATTCTTGCTAACTCTACGTTTATGAAAACGACCAGATAGTTGAAGAAAATAAAACAAGAATTGGAAAATGGCTGTGAATAGCAAAATATGGTTGTTTTGAAATATAAATATAGACATACATTGTTGTATGTAAGGATTCTAACGAAACCTCATCGTTGTTATTCAACGGTTTCTTTCTTTATAGAACTTAAGAATCCATTTTAAAAGGTATACAATCATATTACAATTTCTTATTTTCCTTGCTATGAAATCATTTTTTTTTTTTTTCAGTATAATTTACATGACTTTTTTCAAATACTTTTTTGCACAATAAGTTACAATTACCAGTAGCACTGACATGAAAATTGCCTCTATTCTCGACTACAATCTTAATTACAGGCCGAAGTATCTCACACCATCGTCCCTATAACTCACAGCTGAGCTTTCTACTTGTCTATGGCACTAGTCTATGGTACTTGTCCTGTATTTTGACATCTGCTTAAAAGATAACAGTCTTAATCACAACTTATACTGGGATAACTGGCGATTTATGATCGGTAAGGTTTAATAGGTTTTATTTTTAATTTTTAACCGTCCATCGCCAAAAAGGAGGATGCTTACAAATTTAACTATTTTTCTGAGTTTATAAAACTGGTGTTTGCAATGTGGTCCCATTTATGTGAGCGCGATCTGATGAGTAGTTTCTTTTATTTTAATGATATGAAACTCAAAGAACTGTTGATTAGTTGTTAGAATTTTTATCAACCATCTCATTCTCATCTCATTTGCAAAACTTGTCACTACATTACTCTGATCAGTCTCTTAGAAACCGAGGATCAATATCACCTTGTTTTATCACAACAGCTGCTACAGAAAATAATAACCTACGCACGTACCTAGAAAATAACAACAACAGCATAAATTGTAGTCTATTAACATAGTCAATTTACTCCACACCTTATAAGCTCACAAGCCTATCTATATTAAATTGTAAGATCTTTCTTAATTATACAGGGGGTTCAGTAAAGTGTTTTATAAACGTGTAATTTTATGGCGTAGAGTTGTGTATCGCGTGTCGTTTGACGGTTAGTCGTTACTGGCTGGTTATCGAACATCTTGCGATTTACATTCGTTTTAAATAAAACCTTAACGACACTTCTTAGAGACTGCAGTTGTGAAAGAGAGACGGCACTTTACGCCACGTATATCGCTGTCTCGTTTGCACATTGACAAGTTTTACTTCGTGACGTGGAGAGGCATTACTAAGATATACTTAAAGGAAAGAAAGTCCCCCTCAATTATATCGAAGGAAACCTTAATTATTTGATTTGATTAGTTCGCAATCAATGTTAATGTGGAAACGCAATAAAATCGGTTTGTTTACGCAGATATTAATTGCCTAGTTTAATTGAAAGCTATAAAAAGATACACTTAAACATACATATGCGTTTATTTACATTGAAATTCATTCGTGTAATTTTATGTCCTGCCTACGACGAATGTCATAATTTAATAATTATCGTTAACTTCTACTTACGTATTTTCAAAAGCTGACTTCAAAACTTTCATTGATCATAACTAGGTACTCAAACACCTACTTTTAATATTCTAATATTTGAGAAAACTGGGAGATAAGGACTTACAGATAGGAACATATACGTACCTTAGTATGCGTAATACAAGTCTAGCTATACTAAAATGAAAGTTTCAGGAGTAAACTAAGTAAAACAATCATAAAACAATCTCAAAAAAGTTTATTCACAAACCTCAAAGAAAACAAAACATACCTATGTGATATAGAGTAAAGCGAGTAGAATCTCATAATTATATGCAAAACAAGTGAAGGGCCGATGTCTCGAGTAATCTGAGACGTGTACTAATCAATGCAAATGCATTCAATCTCCACAGATGTCACCTACATTTGGAATTAAATCAGCTTTGCGGTGACGTAACAATTACATACGTTTTACGCAATGACGTTAGTTATATTCTTGTAGCGACTGTAACAGATACATCATTTTATGTGGTTCTGGGGTTCCATAGAAGGGTGAATGGACCCTCTTGTGATACGTCTATTGTCTAACTGTCTGTCTGTCGGCCGACTAGGTAAGTATTGTCTGATGTGCCATTTATTGTCAGAGATATTAGACCTGTAGTGTTTATACCTACTGTAGTAATATTACATCAGTTAGAACAACGAAAAAATAACATAACAAAATTAAAAAAGGCCAAAGATTCATGAATTCTTGAATTATTGCAATCTAATTTGTTTTAACACCATAATCATTTGCTATATCTTTTCTAACATAAATCTTCTGAGAAAGCCGTAAATGTGTAACACAGAATCCTTTATTTACATCGAACTCCCTCTTGACCACTTTTATTGTGTATCAATTAAGTTTTTCCACGCATTATTACAGTACTTAGTTAAATAGAACTCTAATGAATATGATAGCTTCGTATATATAAACGTCAATATCTCGTAATGTCTGTCTGTTTGTCTATGACATAATAAGGAAGATCTCCGTCCTCTACATCTCTCGGTTATTTAACGTATACTTTACGTTGGCGGTTTACTGATTCTCTATAGTTATGCAGACTCATCTCGTATTCAAAGATGTATTGAAATAGTTACTGTAGGTTTAATTAATTAAGTGCATTGCAATTTGTGGTGGAGAATCAGGTCAGGAGCTGTATTCTAAGCATGTTTGTAGATTGCAATGGACTTGTTTAAGATATAGCTATTTAGAATTTATTAGTAGACCGATAACATCATTTTTTTTTAAATACAGAAAAGTTTTGAGTATTTGTAACATAAATGCGGCTCAAGATAGAGAATCATGGAAGGACTTGGGGGAGGCCTTTGCCCGTGGGACACTTCAGGAGAGGAAACAAAATTTTACACACAGAAAATCAAGGTCTTGTTGACTATACACGTAGTAACATCAGAGGGTTGGTCTGCTATTTACACAAAAAATAGGCAGCATTGTTTAGTTTAGTTTTTAGAAATAAATTTATAATATCAAATACAACTTATGCCTTAAATTAGGAACCTATTTCTTAATTTAAAAAAATAAGTTTTCCTTAGGTAGCATGCAAGCGTTTACTATAGCTTTTTCTGTTATCCGCTCTTCAAAAATTAGCACACTTTACATATATTCTACCTACCCACTATAAAACCAACCTGTGCCTACCTAGTTAGTAAAACGCTCTATTTTATCACAGCGTGACGTCAAACGATACTGGGTCAGTGGTGCCCTCTCGTGGCCTCATTAAATGTTTCAAGGCTGTGACTGACCCTCATTAGGGTTTGAAGGGACAGTTTTATACTAATGACTTCACGGTGAGACTGTAGTTAGTTTAAACTACACAGGAATACATAAGGATGGAGAATTTTCGTCAATAAAAAAAGATGAAAAGTGCTTGTTTTGTTTTAAATGCTTTATGTGGTAAGATGAGGTCTAATTAAAAAGAGATTAGAGTACATTACGGCAAAAAGTATACCACCAGAATCAGAATCCCATTACAAAATAGGACGAGAGAATTAGTTTTGAAAATGTTTTAAACTGTTTAATATACAGCCTGTTATGAGAACGATGATAGTCAATAGTCAATATTTCAGTAAAACTGAGTAAATTCCTGATATAAGGAAATAATTCTTTAATAAAATACGATATAAAGACACACGAACAACCGGTTGAACTTAAAAGCATTTACGATACACATTAATTATGACATTGAATTTAAGTAATCTGAATAAATACAGGAAAACATACAAAAACGAAACATACATCAGATCTTTTTAATGAAGTACGGAAACTGTTCTACAATATTAACTTATAGATTTTATGGTACTTTTCCGGCCGTAAACATACTTCCTTAGTACTTTTTTCTAAAGGTTGGTATTAATCTACTCCTTGATGACGCATTTACAAAGACATTTTTTTACTGTCGTAAAATATTGTAGGTCAGAAGGTTAAAATAAAATTTGGCAAGTTTCGAAATGTAATACTGAAAATGAGCAATCGCAATTGAAGCTTTTCATTTTTTTAAACTAAATTTAATTTTCCATTTATTTTGGAGTCTGACCTATTAATTGCTCACAGTATAAAAAGACCTATTTTTTATATCTATTCGTTTGACCTCACCTTAATCAACAATTATGTAATTAAAGTTCAACGAAAATTACCGAATAAAATACACGTCACTTTTTTACAAATCATCATTTTCACCAACGGAAATATTATTCAAGTCCCTTGTTACGTAGTTAAGTAACAAAATACAAGTTGTTTAACCTCAATTATGTCATTAGTAAGATTGACAGCCGTCAGACCCTACAACCAAGCCAAGCAAATACCCACTTAAAAAAAGTTAATACATCGCCTCATCGCATGCAATCCAATACCCTTTTTTCGTCGGCGCTACAGAGTAAAACTTTTGTTTTTTACTTTTTGTAATAAAAATAAAAACTTGATACGCTAGTCCGCGGTCGCCATTTTTCTTTACACGCAACTTGAGATAAGATCTGCCGAATCCAGTGTTCGAATTGAAGTTTTAAAATTTATTACGGCAATTCTTAAAGTAGCTTCATTAATGCGGCGAAGGAAATAAAATAAAATGATTCTGATACAGTGCATGAATCATTTATAGGAATGCAGATAATACTCTTTCTTATAGTTCCATTTTGAATGTAAAAAGGTTGAAAGTATTTTCATTCATTCATTTAAGATGTCAGATTTAAGATGTTTTTTTTTTGTTAAACAAATATTTATCGACAGTAAAGAATGCAGAACCGGTTTTTAATATTTATATGTATTGTAACGCAAATTTTAACCAATTTTTTATTATTTAAGTTTGTTTAATTTATTTGAATCTTTAAGATGAATGAAAGACTGACTGAAAATACTCCCCGCTTAACTAAAAACAAAAAAATCCTTAAATATTCGAATTTTAAACTTCTATATTGTAATATCACAGTCTAAGTATCATACAGTCGTCCGACGCCTTTGATCTTGTGAAAAATGCCGACAACGACTTGACAGTATCGCGACGCCAAGGGTTGTCAAAATTAAAAATATTAATAAAATTATTTATTTATTGCAGATAGAAAGAAAGAAAGAAAGACAGTTTATTTAGCGCAAACAGGAGGCTACAAATATTTAAAAATAGTGAAAAATAAAATAAAAATAGAGAACAAAAAATTAAACAACTTAAGCCTAAAAAAAAAAAATCAACATCGTTAACATTATAATCATTAAAAAAAGTGTAACCTAATATTATTATAACTTGCTGAGAACTAATTGAATAATATTAAATAAAAGAATAATTATAAATGGGTAACTGACAAATATTTTCGGTTTCTAGATTTAATAGATTTGAAATTTCTATTGCTGAACTTAATTATATAAAAAAATCCTCATCCTAATAAATAATTTCAACAAAAAATTTACTGGGAAGCAATCACATGGTTTCGTATTATACTCCACTAAACTCAGATGTTCAAATAATTTGAGCCCAATATTGTTTTCGTTAAATGTATTTTTTATTTTTCTAAAAGTCATATCAAGTAAATCCGGTCTTTTACATGCTTCCACCCATAACTTACATCTGAAATATTGAAATAGAATACAAATTAATAAATTCATTCTTCATCTATATTTTTTCATGTAAAAATATAAACTTTGTTATAATTTTAGATTTAAGTTATTTAGGTTTCATTTTTGTAATTAGCATTTAATTAGCGTCCATTTTCCAGGATTTTCCATTTTCCTTCAGGTACCTAGCCTACCTACCTATTCATACTTCTTTCCGTCCATCATTCGGCCTTTTTGTTGGCGTTGTCAACTTTGACGGGTATGACAAATATTTTTATTATTAAATTTACGTATTCACTCTACAATAACAAAACATTATTTATTTACCTTTCTTCTGTTCGTGGAAGCTGATGAAACCGCAGATCCTTATTAATACGAGATGAAGACTTGCAATCTCTCACAGCACACGTCGTATGCACCATTTTACGAAAACAAACACGCGTAAGCCCTGAATGACGTGTCCCGACATGCTAACATTATTTTGTTTGCATGTCGGGCTCGGCCCTCCCGCGTCCCACCCCTCACACCCCGCACGATTGCCCTGTCTAGACGCCTTCGTCGGACGACTGTATGACAATAGTATATTTAGACTGTGGTAATATCTTCTATTATATACGGCCAAGCTACATTTAATGATGTCACAGTTTACCCTATTGTGTGCAATTATGCATAGTGTGCAATTTATTGTGCGATTTTCCCGACGTGGGTCGTGACTTGCACAGCTTTCTATCATAGGGCTCACATTATGGAAGTAATCTCGGGTTTACAATTCTGTTACGTCAAAAATTGTGTCAGCATGTTCAACGTAATATTCTTAAGATTAGGGCTTCATAAGATGTTGCTAATTGGTCATTTCTCAGGGAAGTGTCGCGAGTTATGTGACAAAGGTCAATTTGTATTAAGTTTTCAAATTATACATTTTTGTGACGTAATTTGTATGATTTATGTAGTGTTTAGTAGGTTAAGCGCCCTTAGCTATGATGTTTCGTTTGAACGCTGTAAGATAACATCAAAGAATGACATAAAACGTTTTTTATTCAAAGTTTTAAGCCACACAGAAAACGACACTTAAAAATCTCAGATCTGTTACAAATGCCCTAATAGGGATAGCAAATAATAACATAAATACATATAGATATAGCACACCGCATTATATTACAAACAGGAATCTTTTAAAAATTGAAATCTGTATTAGGACCTTGGTATTTAAGTTTATTTCAAATTAAATGCACAATATTTACAAACTTATAAAACTAAAATTAAAATATTTACAAACATATATATACAAAGATATTATATACAAGGCTTAAAAAATCGCATCAAAAAATTCGTCCGCATCATTGCCGGCCGGGAGTGTGCCCAAAAGGCTGGCGGCATTGCCACGTTGGATGGCAATGCTTATCCTCTGTGCGAGGTAAACGCCAGCCTTTGGGTCACGAGAAGTGTCAACAAGTCGCTTTGCTAGATCTTTAAAAAGCGACTTGGCACTCGGGCCCCACGGTCCGAGAGTTTCGACCCCAAACGGCTCAAACAAATAACTACCAACTAGTTTAGTATATTTGCGCCGCTTGAGGTTCTCAGCGGCCGCAGCAGCAGCGCCAGCACAGCTAGACGAACCGGGAAGATGAGATGGCGCAAGAGTATCGACACAGGTAGCGTCCCACACTAAAGGCCTACCCATCTTCCAAGGGAACAAGGACATACCGTCTGGTCTCTTGCCATCGTCGCGTGCCAAACCATTAGGTTCTAAAACGGCTGGTACGCCGACAGCAACAAGAGCACGACGGATGATGTCATTAATGTTCGCATGACGAGCCAAGCGACCCGCACTACAGCTGCATGACAAACCGACAACAAATAAATAAAAAAAATATTATTATTATTTATTATTATTTATTATTATTATTAATTTATTATTATTATTATTATTAATTTATTATTATTTGTTGTTATTTGTTGAAATCTGTTCAACAAATAGCAACTAATTTTAATTCATTCTCAAAACCTTACTTTCCCCAATAACTCGTTAGCAACATAAACTAAGCAGTCTGAATCAAAGCAATTTTCCCATCAGTCAGTAGTCGGCATCGGGCCGCGAAACACAGATTGCACTCAATTAGATTTATTAATCCATTCATATCAACTTGTCGATAGTTTAAATAGGTCGTCATCTATCAACTTCAGTCTACACTTTGTATTGGGTCTAGAATTCTAAGCCTGACTAGTTTATGTCTTATTTAAAGCTTTTCGTTGGCATTGGCAGAATACAGCGTGTCTGAGTCTCCACGCAGTTGTTAAAAAAAAAAAACTTTTTGAATTTACTCTTAGGTAATTCAAAATGCAACTCTTTAACAAGGATGTTATAATATCTCCAATAATGCCGTCATCTTGTGCAGAAATCCTCATTCTTTCTATAATCCACTACATTATTTATTTACTTTAATTACAAATCTTAAATAACATAAACAAAAGGATCACGTTTTTTGTAAATCAAATTTATATTATAGGTACCTACGTTCTGATTACAGCTATTAAAGCAAATTACAATTGTTTAAAAGTAACAATTTAAATTCAAATTTTATAATAATACTTAGTTCCTTACATTTATGCAAAATTAATAGTTATATTTACATAAAAATAAAATTACTTCCGATTTGAGAATGTATAAAATATTTAGTGTGCTAAAGACTTAATTGTTTATTGAAAAAACCTATGTTTGCAGAAAAAAAATAGCAAACATAAATCGAGATTTTGATTTAATAGACTTCGTATACATTTTTTACATGTTACTTCAACTACAAAATTGCTACCAAAGCTTCAATTACAAATAACATGCGCATGTATAACGCAAACAACTGAACTAAAAATATTAGCCAAACAAACAGTATTTGATCATCACATTCCCCTGCCTTTATCCTAATTATTATTTGCGGTCGGCGCAGCATGTATTCTTCTTCCACACGTTCCTATCTGAAGTCATCTTGCAAGTAACACTCTTTGTAGCCATATCATCTTTCACACAATCCATCCATCGTTTCTTTGGTCCGTCCTCTTTCCCTACATCCATCCACACTAATGTTCATACAAATAATATTTAATACATTATGTAAATGTTAACATGAACCGGATTCGCGCACCATAACGGGCCATTTAACAGGTTTTGGTGTAAAAAAAACTTTATTTGCTATTATTTAACTAATGTTCCACGCCTAAACTTTAAGATTTGCTGACAACCGGATATCTTACTGAGAAATGACTTTTGCACTTAGTTATAAAATATTGTTTTATTTCTTTACAAAACTGATCTCTTTCCTTCGTGAAGTAAACTTGAACTGTAGATATCTTGATTTGTGCTTTAATTGTATTGGTGTAGAAAAAACATATTTAACATAACAACGACAGAAATAAAATCATTTTAATTTAAAGTTTAAAGTAAAACAGACATAAACTTATTTATAAGTAACTTGTGAATTTTGAAGAGAAACAATTAAATTATATTGACGTTGTTCAGATAATTGAATTTTCGTGCGTACTTTCTTTAGAACCCCTCTGCGATAACGATAATGCATTCGAACGTGTCCCAGACGTTATCAAAACATAAAACTTTACATAAGTAATATAAACGTACAGTTATTACCAAAAACAATCTTGCAAATCCAAGAAAACAGTGATATCATATACAAAACCTCTACTACGACATCTTAAATTAAAACTATAACCGTAGTGTGAGCAAGACACCGCTATATAAAGCAGCACGCTATCTCTCTTACACACTATTAACAGTCTGTCGTTAAGGTCTCATAGTAAACGGACATGTCCATTAAGTACCGCAACAAAATCCAAACGTCGCGACATTAAAGCTTTATTTACTGTTGAAAACACTAAAATTACTCTTTTATATCCAACGAAAAAGTTCCGCGAATTTTTTAAGCGGGTATACCGCAAGAGACATGTTTGAGACCTCTAGTAAGTTTACCGTAACCATGTGTTGTGGGGACCTTGGCTTGGGTCGCCGACCGAGGCGCCGCGGTAAAATGCCGAATGGAACACTTCAAAATACCTGTGAGGATAGTTTTACGAGAGAGTTCTTTTGTTTTTGCCGATGTGTGTGAGGTAAAGTTAGGTCGAATTAATAGAAATAAAATTCAACTAATTTTATGTAGGTAGGTAAAGTTTTGAGTATCTAGAACCAAAACTTGACTGCTCGGATAACCGAGTGACCACGCCAATTACCACTGTGTCCGAATTGCCGCGGGTTCGATCCCTGCGTATAACAAGAAGAATGTACGCGTTAAAAACGGATTTAAAATGTACAGTAACTGTGCTTTAATTACGAGCCCGATTTTTTGCTTTTATTTCAATTGTTTTGTTTTTGTCTATTTCATTATTCTAGTTATATGGACAACAAAAACAAAACGAACGCTAATACTGCTTATGCTGTTTTTTTTTCTTAGACATGTCAGTCAGTCTTTTGTGTCCAAATTATTACATAGTATTAGCATAGATAACAATAACGCAATTGTCAATACTTGTCATGACAGGAAACTAAATACTAGGTCATAATAAGTCTAATAAGATTCAACTACGTCACAATTTCGCAATTCAATTTATTTCTTTGTTGACAATTAAAACACAATTACAACAGAACATTTAGCAATGGAAATCCACATAATGTAACAGATCTCATTAATTCCTAAAACCAACATAAGAATTAGAGCACTACCGTTACATAACACAAGTAAGTTCAACTAACTATCCACTTACTAACCCAATTGTTTAGTAATAAGTGGTAAAAATAACAAACACTTGTACAAACACTAATACGTAATATAATTACAATTAAATTGCTATTTAAAGTATTAAGACAAGTTGTAATGGCTGCAGTGATTGACAGATCAAACGCCATTTTGAATAGGTATTGTCAGGTGCGGTATTACGCCGAATGTCTGAGGGCTAACGTTGTAATGTTTTTAATTGATGTTCGCTTTAAAGATAAGTGCTTTAATTAATGTTGTTTGATTTATTAAGTGTTGGTTAACTGTTAAATGGAATAAACAGTTTTGAGAGATTTGGAGTATCTCTATCTAGAGATAAGAGGTTGCTGTAATGAGGTTTTTATTGGTTTGTTATTGTAAGCTGTTTGTACAGTAGAAAAACGGTTAAGTAACCAGCTTTCCGGATAAGAAACTTACTCCCGAGCTAAGTGTAGCTAATCGGAATTGGGAGAAAATTGTTTTTTTCACCAATAGAAGATTGTGTAGGTTTACCTTAACCAAGCGATAACATTTTACGTTCTATAATATTTCTATGTATCTCTACGGTGCAGCGGTGGCAGTAAAGCCTAAAAGTGACGCCAACCTATGTTCAGGTAAGTAGAAAATCATTTTCGGGGCAGAATAATTTGATAATCGTTTTTTTTTTATCCGATGTGAAACTCTAATGACGTCAACCCACGTCGAGGGCACGGTGTGGGAATAGGTCGGACTCACACCAACTAAAAACACCCCTGCCCCTTGTATTATCAAAGCCAGAGTCGCAGGATCGCTCGCGCATGCTCTGCGCGACTCTAGAATTTGATAATCCTGACCAATCAACAACATCAATACGACAGCTAGATTAAATTGGTAATAAAATTAAATTAAAGCATAAACCAACATAATCGTTCCACAATTTACTTAAAGTTACACGTAATAGTTACATACACTGATATTTTGCATATATTCAGCAATGTCGTCTGGACGTGTGCTCCTAGTTACGCATGCAGCCAGCCTGCTAGAGTAAGACATGTTTATGAAATATACCGATAAATATTCAGCACCGATACCGAGCGAGTCAAGGAAATTTAATGAGTATTATTGGTACAAGCGTACTTCTGCTAAGAATTTTTCTAAGGTATGGTGGTCGAATTTCAGTCTTAATACTGCATTTTCTGGAGTGTCTATGGAGCTATTCTGACCTGAACATACATAATAATATATGAATACTAGCAGCTGCTGTTCGCGAATTCGTTAGGTAAAAAAAAATTGCGGTGAAAAATAGATAGTAGCCGATTCTCAAACAAAATTTGGTAAAAATCGGTTCAACCGTTTCGGAGGAGTACGGTAACTAACATTGTGACACGGGAATTTTATATATATAAGATTATCTATTATCTTTGTCGTTTTTTATTGGTCAGATAAACGCAACAAATACGTGTATACCTAACGGACCAATTAGATTTTCACTTTTCGTAGCCTGTGATCATCCCTATAATAATATCGGGATTGGGAGCAAATTTGACTATTGACATTTGCAGCTAGGATTAACACAGAAATAGTCTTTAATAAAGAGCACTGATGTAATTAAATCTCTGTTTATCATCATTCGTTAGCGTAAACTTGATAGTAAGCTTTAAAGCTTATCAAAAATGTGTTATCAATACTGTTTGTAAGTCAACACAGTTGGACTTGAACTGCCGTTATGGTTATAACCTACCTAGATAACTAATGGTTAGTTAGCACTAATTATCAAGCTTTTGCCTATTAAGCTATTTATAATACTAGATGCCTACCTTTAACCAGCATACGCCACCCGATTTTTTTTACTTAACTTTGATATTAATAAAGATAAATAGCTAACTTACATACCTACATTTTTAGTTCAATCAATGTAGTTACAGTTTACAGCAGTTACATTATACAATCACAAGACGACGTTTAAAAATGCCCCGATAAATATAACGCTAAGTACTACAAAATTTATTTGCATAAACTATTTAGTTTAATACGTATAAAGAAATTACAATAGAACTGTAAACTAGTCACTAAATCACAAAGCGACAAGTAGACTATTGGTTTTATGGAATTACTCGATGCAAAAACAGTTGACTGTAGCGAGACACATGATTTATATCTGCCGTTTCCGAATCGATAGTATTTTATTGTGATCCCCTATTGAACGAGGAATACAGATCTAGAAATAAGTTTTCAACTTGAAAAGTTGGAATATTTCAATTGTTTGTAAAATACTTTGTGGAGTTTATTTATAGGAAAAGTTTACGATAGTACCTTTGTTGAAAATGTTGGCTAGTTTTCATACTTTTAAAAGCAAATCAATGTAATACTATCAAGATTCTCAATATACACTTATTCATTTTTTATGAAGATGACTGATCTTTTTAGCGAGTCTCCTAAACTTGAAATTTATACAGCAAGATGTCACTGAACATTTGAATAAGTCATCGTAATTCATAAATTTACACTTGAAAGAAGGATACATAAATATATTTTCGTTTTATCCGTCCGTGTGTCATCGAAAAACAAGTAAACATGAAAATTTAATTACGCTATGATAAATGGCGGATGACAGTCCAAATACTAGACATTAATTAATATTACTTCGTATATATATCAATTAATTCAACAGGATATAGAAAGCCAGCCTGCCATGATTAATTACATTTAATATAACTAGTTAGTAATATTTTGCTTGGAAACAAACTTCATTAAAAATCATAATGTTTGATTTATGATATAGATTTATTCTCAGATTTGTTAGTTTAACAAGATGTGTACTGTGTGAACTTTTTTTCTGAATTTCTATATCATTACTTTTTAGTTAGAAAGTCGATATCTAAAATTTGTTGACGGGATTAACCGACGCGGCGACGTACATTAATTTAATTTTCTTTTTTTTACGCCTTCTTCCTATTAACAAATCAATTAAGCAATATATTTCAAGGATGTATTTGATAAAAAAATATATGATATCAAAAGGTAGTCACACATAAATTGTAATAATCTAAGAACCTATTTAGCCACGTCTGACAACAAACTGAATCTAAATAAAAATACAAAGTTTGCAAGAAAAACTATACGGAAACTGCATAATATCCATACTGATAAGGATCGCTGCAGACGTGTAAAAACAATTTCATTGTTCTATGGGAATGTTTGTTATTCGCGTGTAGCCCGCCTAACCCCGTGGGAACCATTGTCAGAGTAACAGGACTTGAGAGGCCTACCACTGTCTCTTAGGCCGCAAGCGAGACAGCACTAGACAGTATAGAGCGGTGTCTCTCTCACAGCTACAATAGCCTGACTTTAAGGCCGGTCCCAAACACTCTGGAATTCCGAATCTGAAAGTCTGTTCTTTATATCAATCCAAGCCACTTTTAAGTTACAGGTGAGTAATACTAACCAATTTCTTATAATAGGTCGGGGAAAAAGTCTTTTCGCATTATAGTATGTAAGTATGAACTCGTAATAAAATTTATCTCTCTCTAATAAAATTAGAATTTAGAATTATGTTATTTAAAAATTTTAACTTTCAATTATACCAAAACCAGCCAGATACAAATACTATAGCCAAAAAGATTTTATTACAAGTTCATACATACTATAATGCGAAAAAACTTTTTCCCCGACCTAATATATTTGCAATAAAGAACAGACTCTCAGATTTTGAATTTCAGAGTGTTTGAGACCGGCCTTAAAGTCAGGCTATTGTAGCTGTGGGAAAGAGACACCGCTCTACACAGTATAGTGCTGTCTCGCTTCCACAACTGCAATAATTTGAGTGTAAGATGTGGTGGTAGACCCCCAGGACCTGAGGTTTGCGTCATATAAGGCAAGCCTTTGTAGTCTAATGCGGTTAACGGTTGTTGTAACCATGTTTATTTATATACCTTATACTATATACATCTTCGTATTAAGTTTGGTTATATGCAGATGTTACAAAGAAGTGATATAGGGAAATTCTACATCTCTTTAGTCTTTAATTGATTGATGAAAGAAGTTTTTTTTAACACTTCTATTATGCAGTTTGCATAGTGCAGCGCCAGCACAGCTAGACGAACCGGGAAGATGAGATGGCGCAAGAGTATCGACACAGGTAGCGTCCCACACTAAAGGCCTACCCATCTTCCAAGGGAACAAGGACATACCGTCTGGTCTCTTGCCATCGTCGCGTGCCAAACCATTAGGTTCTAAAACGGCTGGTACTCCGACAGCAACAAGAGCACGACGGATGATGTCATTAATGTTCGCATGACGCAGCGGAAGAAATTTATTAAGAAATAACATAACCTAGACTGACAAAAGTCAAGTAAAACGGGCCTACAACTCGATTTCACACGGCAAAAAAAACCGTCATAATCATTTACACATACAATTTCTAATCTCTAATCTCTACAATTAAGGTGATAAGTCATTCATCATCACTTTAATTACATTTATAAGTGTCTCAAGGTTTCAGAGGTTATTGCAAATGTTTAGCGATTCGCCACACTCCGTCTTGTCAATCGCGAATCATCGCAAATGATCTTTACGTAATCAAGGTTAGCTCGTTTAAACTTAGGTCAACTGGTCACTAGTAACTTCCGTAAGTAATAAGTAAGAAAGTTTCTGTCTGTCGAGTTTTTATACGTTTGATATTTTGGTTGAATACTTTTTCTAGTTTAGTTTATTAAAGTTTAAACTGTCACAAATTCAAACAACTTTTTGATGTCAAAAAATGTTTTTTTTTAGTGTATTATGCTTGGCGAAATCTTTGAAAATTTTGATAAACTTTTTTTTATATAGAAGCTAGGTTTTTGCGCAATTTTTTTCAACTAAAAATGTATTTTTTTATGTAATTTATACGAAAGTACTAAGTTAACATTTATTAAATAAATTCTTAATTTAGATAAAAAAGACAAGTAGATAATAAATTTCGTAAGCTACACAGACTCAAGAAAGTTCTTCAATCAGTGAACATAAGCACAACTTTACAAGTTTTCTTTGTAGTGCCGTTTTATTTTTCATTAAAACTTTAGCTTTTACTATACTGCTTAAAGCCCTACCTTTCGTACTATTTTCCCTACATAGCTTGCACCGCCTCATCAATCAGACTTTCTGAATTTGCGTGCTAACACCACACAGACCGCGTCAAACCCACATAGAAACCAA
Organism: Chrysodeixis includens; assembly: GCA_941860345.1. Lineage (NCBI taxonomy): Eukaryota > Metazoa > Arthropoda > Insecta > Lepidoptera > Noctuidae > Chrysodeixis > Chrysodeixis includens. The sequence continues at coordinate 1,690,337 of OW796098.1, forward strand.
ATGCCATATTTCAACTTACAAGCAGTTTTCAACTTTAAACTCTGGTAAATAAAGTTTCAAATAGAATGACAAATTGCTGTTGTTTTCACCCGTTTTTTCGTAGAAAAATATTGTACCTGCCAGTACTAAGTCTAGGTTTCAAATGTAAGCGGATTTATTTTTCTTTTTTAACATTTTGAAAATGGATTCGTTTTGTACATTCGCGTTTTTGCAGCCAATTATTTACTTACGCGGTTTTGTTAATCTTGATAATGTCGTTGTGGTAAAGGGTCTAATTAGTACCTGTAACAAAAATAATGACATTAGTTAGTTGACAAGTAAGGGTGAATATGTAAATATACTAAGTAGGGTTTTGCATGTTTACGAGGTGTGAGCGAAATACTGAAATCGCATTTATAGTGATATACATAATTTCGTTAATTATCTATATGAAAATGAAAAACACATAACTCCTTTTCGAGTCGGGTACTCTTGTTTATTTCATTTTATTTTTGTAACATAAATATTCAAGTCGTGGAATATTTGTAATTGTAGAAAGAGCAAGACCACTACACAATGTAGTGCGCTGTCTCACTTACACATCCCAGCAACGCATGGTACAGGCACCACATAGGCAATTAGGCATCGGGATTCCCACTAACTTACATAACCAATAAAATCTATATTAACTTCATAATAGAGCTTTTTATTCCAAAAATGACCCTCTATAGAGGGCCTATGAAAGCCTGATATAAATCGTAAACATAATAGTCCCTATTTCTTCAAACCGTGAGAAATTGTAGGACATTAATGTACGTGTTAAAAGAAACGCATTAGGATCAGATTGGATTTTTTAATATGGATAGGAAAGGTATTACCTACGGGTTTTCCTGAGCTAGGATTTTTAACGCACCTACACATTGTACAGTCACGAGCAAATACATGTAATACACGATAAAACAAATAAAGTTTAAGTCCTAGTCAAATTATCAATGAAATCGTGTTTTTTTTTTTTAAATCGAAAATATTATGTTTACTTCACATTTTCAGGAATATTCCATAACAGCTTCAGAAATTTTGCATAAGAAATCGACTGCAAATGTTTGGTCGTGTATTCATACTAAATACTTACTACTCACTTATCTGTTCCCTAGTTTTCTAACTTATCAATACTATATTTGCGGAATAACGGTATCTTACCCGTTACTACCGCATATCGGTTTTATCTATCGCTCCTTTTAAAGCTTATAATTAGTTGAAACATCTAGGAGTTGTAAATATTACTGGTTTACAAGGAACTGACTCACCTAATTTACAAATACGTCTGAAAATATTATTATAACAGTTGTGGAATAGAGACACTGCTATACGCCGTGTGGTGCTCTGTCTCGCTTCCACAACTGCAGTAAGATAACTTACAGAGGTGATGGTAGGTTCTCTGAAGTTGGTAGTTTTAGCCTAGTTCTTTTTGGAGTTTCGGCTACCAAGTTCCAAGATCAGTGCAAAGGTTTTGCCGTGACTGAGTTAGGTATCTACTTTAATATTTATATCATTAGTAAGTATACCTTGTGAGTTACATAGTTTACCTACTTTTATCAACATAGTGGACAGTATAATTATTTCACAAGGCTCTGTACACCACGACAGTTGGTGCAAAATTAATGATAATAAATTGTACAATATGTTACATTTTATCTTTTAACCTTCGAATAATCGATCCTATTTCACAGAGTTTATTATTAGACAAGATCCTTATAGTATGAGCTATTTATAAAATGATTTGGAGTTTCTGTAGATAGTGCGTTAGTATAGGTTATGTCATATAATGTTTTTGATGGACTCCTAAATAGCTTAGGAAAAACTACATAGAAAAGTTTTTCAGTCGCTAAAAATGTCACAAATAAATACGATTAAAATAAAATCAAAATTAAAGCAAATAACTTTTATTAATTTAAGCCATTTCACTACAGGGAACGATAACATCAAAATATAACATAGCTATGTAGTAATACTCCCAAAAACGTTGTCACAAGGCACTAAATTTTTCTAAAATACCTCAAAAATTCACTAAAGAACTGACTGAACTTTACACACCTTTCGATAACACCTTTATCCATGTTTATTCAGAGGTCTAGACGGACAGCAAATAACCGGAATGTTCTAGAATGGAATGTTCTAGAAGAACGCCCTTACATTCACTTAAGGGATTCCCAGACATTCTCAGTACTGATGACATAAGAATTATGTAAGCATTGCATCGATCTAACTTATTATACTGAGGAGGAAATTAAATTATCTGTAAAGATATAAATCTTATAGTCAATACTTTATTGGATTCTCCAATGTAAGTTCATAGATTTAAAGTGGATTTGATCTTTGATTCTATATTTGCCTTATTTTAAGATTATTTTAATGTCATGGCTTATCACCATGTTTTATATATTATTGCAGTTGTGGAAGAGTGACAGAATATTTTACGGCGTACAGCGGTGTCTTTTTCACACCAACAATGACACTTAAAAAGTGGTGCTGCCGGCCATAGGCAGATGAGGACGCTCCAGTGATTTTAGCCGGTAAGAGTCTGGCACACCCCTCTCGTCAACCCCGTGACGAAAGACAATCCATGAGGATTTTCACTAAGATACAAAACAATGGGGTTTTCTCTCTGCTGCTCTTGTGCAATAAACTTTTAAGGCGATACTTCTATTTCGTCTCTTTTCTCCCTTATCAAAGAGACATGGTTAACCACACTATATTGGACAGCAATCAAAATAAGCGTTTATAGTTAAGTGCATCGTATCAACTTTAAAATATACAAAGCAAAATCCCAAGCAAAAACACTACAAAGATACAAAAATTATACAATAATGCAAATTGTATAATATATTTAGTTTTTAAGATAAATTGTGTAACCATATCTTATCTAAAACTGAATCTTTAGCGTTTAGTGCCGCTCGCAGCCCGTGTAACTCATTTCTTTTCACTGGATTATTCGCTTTGTGTAATAACCGTGGATCCGAATAACCGAATAAAAACTAATGCTAAAAAGAGTTTTGTGTAAAGAGGTTACGTGTTTTTGTTTTTCTAAGGTATTGGGGTAAGTATAGTTCTTTGGTACGTGGATAACATTAACATGAGGGCGCTGGTGTGCATATTCGCAACAAGTATCAACTCTACTGTCTGTCAAAATTTGATGGTTTTCGTATGTGACGGCAGTAGTTCCGATTTTAGGCACATACCCATTATATTACCATATTACTATTAACACTAGTTTTTAAATGTCACTGCAAAAGTAAACTTTATAAAAGATAGTTCGTACAGTATGAATACTAAATGAATTCTACATTTGAGGTTTATAATATACTTCTTACTAATTATTTTTAATACCAACATAACATTTTAAACACAACAAGTCTAGCGTATGTAATCTAAAAAATATTCTTCACTTAACTTACCGGTCTAACGTTCGTAATCTAAAAATAAGCTTCTAATATAGACTGAACTATTACATAAATAAATATTTACATCAAATAAAGCTGCACAACTTTTACTCTATTCACAAACTGCAATACTCAATAGAAATCAAAACATCAATCAAAAGAGGTTCGTTTTTTTACAAAAATTGCCTACATAACATCCTTCAAATCTTCTCGATACTTTTAAATAATATCGATCAGAATTAAGTCATTAGTGTCAGATAATGTGACCTTTCTTTAACAATAGTGAAGTGTATAATTATGACGCAATACGTAACGCGGGGACGGCACTGTTACAGTACTTATGTTAGGCCAGTATGTGACGTGCGAGGTACAATTTGAAAGTGGAATGGAGTTTTAGGCAGATAGCTTTTTGTTTTGAGATCTATTGAACGCGAAACGCAACGTTTTTTTTTTTCTTTTAATTTTAGTTTCGTTTCATTTAAAGGATATGTGTAATTTTAGGTGAATTTTAGAAGAAAGTGTCTTTATATACTATCTTTACTGTAACTTTTAAGTTAAACAATTATAAATTAGGTAAATAACATGATAGTGATGATGCTGTAAAAATTTAGCGTTTCAAATCGACATTACAGAAAAAAATATATAAAAATTGAATTAATAAATTGTATGACAAAATCTAAAAACAAAATTTTAAAAAAATCATGGAAATGCAAGGCCACAGCGATATGAAGTACCTACTGAATTTTGATTGATATTTTGCCAAGTCCTAAACAACCTAGTACTTATTATGAGCCTAAGATAATCGTGACACGCCTACAATGAGCCTTATTAGTAGAATACACGATAAAGTACTAAATATCTTCATATTCATATTCATATTCATATTCATTTATTTGCATTCCATAATGTGTGTTACAGATGGTATACAAGGCTTAAAGCTTCAGTACAATTATGGACCCTGTTAGGGCACAGCAACATAGTTTAAAACAACATAGTAATAAAAAGAAATACTTTTAAAGAACAAATGATGAAACAAATCTTATAATGTTTACAAATTCATCTACAATATTGCGAAACACTACATAGAACGCACAATGGAAATCTGATCACGATCTTATTTGTATTAATATCATGTTGATATTTAATAAAGGTACAAAAGTAGCTATTATTGTCAAACTGTATACTATAAAGCAACCTGTATAAGTTATCTACCTATATTTTAAGCATTCTGTACCTATCAGTTGCCTATAGCACGAAAGGTTTTGAAAAAAAATTGTGTCAGAAAGTAATAATTTTGTGTTGATAACTCATTCTAAATTTAAACTCTTCATACTTATTGTAATGTTTAGTGAGGAATTACTTTATACTTCATGTTGTATAGTTTTTATTCTTAATCTAATCAAAATAACGTTATTTTCTTACATCACAAATCAACCCAAGAAAATCTGGTTCTATCCAGATTTATTTAACAGTTAATCCTCTTTTCTGAATAATGTAAATACGTCATAAAAACCCACAACTTTAAGTAAAGTCGTGCGTTACGGATCAATGCATCAAGGTACTGCTAATTCAATCTAAATTTACACGCAAGACCTTAAGACATACAATTTAAAGTTCATTATTGCTTGGCTTTTAAATTAAATTTTAAAATCACAGAGTAAAAAGTCTACGGATCTGAACTCGAACATGTGATTGTCTTGAACTTAACGGTTTTTGAATTTCGAAGCCGGTTCTTGCAATTTTTCTGCTAAGTGAATTATGGAATCCGTTATTTTAATTTGTTTTTATTTGGTTGAAGAATGGAAGATAGTATGGCGGTAATCGGTTTAGAAGTATCAATAAATCGCGTGTTGCTAATAAAATTATTGATCTAGGTTATGGTTTAAATTGAATTAACGTATTTCGACACGATGGTAAAGATGGGCCCTGTAACGTTTGACGTTCCAAAAATTAAAGATGACGAAGATTGTCAATCGGTTTTCGTTTCTTTCCTTGAGAAAAATTTAAGGTGTAAGATAAATCCTAGACTTAATAAATGTGTGTATATTATTTTGACGGTAAAGAAATGTCAATTGATGTAATTCTTGAATAAATATTAAAATATGACGTAGCCATTATCTAGATCACTTCTCAACCGAAAATTGAAATACAGTTATTAATATTCACTTAGAGTGAGAATTAATAACGCCTTGGTTTAGTCGCACGAATTCGGTAATACACAATTAGCGTGTGCTGTCGGCCTACAAAAGCCATGATTTTCACAATACCTACCTACCACTGGATCTTAAAGTATTATTATTACAGTGAAAGAGAGACACCGCTCTATATTTTGTAGTGCGCTATCACGCTTTCACAATCGCAATAATACTTCTTTTATTCTTTAATACGTGGTGGTAAGTCGTGATTACGTCATCGTTTAGCATAAGGATGCGAATTTGTTGCGATCTTAATCAAATGTTTGTAAACATCGTTAGGCTTTTGTTTTAGCAGATATTACGATATCTTGTGGCCTAATAGGGTACTGACCTACGCAATGTATGTGGAGTAACGATTGGTCATGGGAGATTTGATTTTAAGAACATCCCACGTAAAAAATAAAATAAACCTGTGTATAAAATTACACATAAGATATACCGGCATAATATGTTTGAATTTTATTCAACAATAAGTTGAAGACTGGTTGAAATGGACGAATTCTATCTAGAGCGGTCAGTTTTTAATCTTCTTTTAATGAATCCAATGGTTAAATAGTTTTTGTTACCTACCATAAAAAAATATACGTAAACTCGTCCGACCGCAAGAACCGCACGTAATTAACACAATAGATTAAGATATTAATATGTCCATTAACGTATAATAATTTTAACTAGAGCTGTCATTAACCACCATTTATAGCTCTTTTTACACTTGGCCAAGAAGCATAAGAAAAAAACGCAATGAATCCAGATTATAACATTACAAACAATATTACTGGCTGAATACAAACGAACAAAAGAATATAAAAAAAAAGAAAAAATATTACATCATACTCTTTGACTCAATTTCGTAATTTTATAAATATTCATTAACAAAGCATGCAGTTTTTATTTATAAAATCGCACGTTCCGTTTTTAAAAACTTGTGACGTAACGCAATAATAATATCAATGTTATTGAACTCTACAACGGTAGTTTATATTATTATGTTAATTGCAATTTGAACTACAGTTAAATAAGACAAAGGAAAAATTACAGTCGTTTATAATACAAGTTTAATTAAACTGATAGCTAATGTTAGTTAATAACTTAATTAAGAACAAACCAGTATCATAGTAATTTCATTAAATAAATGTGAATGTGAATGTAATTTTACATGTAACTATGTAGTTCATTAGATAAAGTATGCAAGTCTATGACTTTTCTTTTTTGAGTGCTTTAGGGTGCTTAGTATTGCAGCCTATTTAAGTAGGTATTTCAGGATGCCATATTAAGACTATTTATGAAGAATGTAATGATTTAACGGCTGTCTAATAGAAACTTTTTTTTTAACGCAGAGGTAAAAACTAAAAACTTTATTGTTATTTTATGCTCTGCTTTTAGCTTTTAAGAACATTCCTTTTTAAATTTTATCACCAATTTACATATTATCTTAATACTAAGAAGCGTTTTATAGCTAAAATCCTGATCGTTATCAAGATGCGTTTCGGCGAATACCGATTTCTAAATCGATACGAACCTTTCGTGCCAAATCTTTTAAGTGTGCCAATTATACGATATTCATATTTCGTATAATTTAGGCGAAGTCACGTTTCTTGTGGATGTTTATGATAACTGGCAACAAATTACAATCACGTAGGCTTCACGTTTTTATAGTCAAACATTTGAGAGATCTAGGCTTGAAAAGTTACAAAAATATATTTCTCTACCGCCAAATTATTAGTGCAAATTAAAGACAACGCTTATAAACTTTAAGATAAAAGTAAATATATAAGGATTAGGTACTAATTAAAAAGTTACGTCACCACAAAGCAACGGTCATTAAACAACATTAAAATAATTCAGTATGAGTAATCTCGTCGCCTGAGTCAGCAATCCATGACCTCAGATCAAAGCAACATTAATTCTAACACTAGTATTAATGCCGCTATTCTCCAGTAACCTTCTCCCAAACGGAAGGAACTGTAGTTAGTGGTTACCGCGATTGTTCTGTACTCCATTACTACATTGCCTTACGTAATTAACACGATACAATACGTATTCTAGTGCCGACGCGACGCGGCGACGCCAAGAATACCGCGAAACGCGATTCGCAAAATGTGACGTTGAAATCAAGATGGCGGCGAACTTTTGAAATTTGAATGTGGATTACAAACTTTTTATGGAATTTGGTAAAGAGGTTGGTATTTCCTTTTTTGTCGCATAGTTTTACATTTGTAAATTAGAAAAAGATACTGTAAGTATATTACTTAAGTTAAATAGTAGAGTAAATATCTCGATGGTATTAACAATTCTACGGCTAAAATTTCTTCACGAACTTATTAATGCACTTTCAAATTACCATAAAATAATAAAATATGTACGCAATAATGTACCTACTAATTGGCAATCCAATTTAGCACCTTCGCTAATCTTTAATATACGATGCCTTTAAAATATCCCGGACTGGCTAAACTAGTTTAATTTCAATGTATAATAAGCTAGCTTGTGAAAAGGGTTAGTAAGTTACCTGGCCCTACCACCACCTATAAATGTGATCTTCTAGATTATTACAGTCGTGGGAAAGAGACAGCGCGATACACGACGTAGAGCGGCGTCTCTTTTCCACAACTACAACGGTCTTACTTAAACAAGTGATGGTAAGCTAAAGAGAAAATGTTAGCACGCAAGATTAACGATATAAACGGTAATGTAAATGTGTTTTAAAAGGCATACATCTGTGTTGTAAGTACGATGTATTTTTAAACACACCTTAGATGGAATAAGTAAGAAAACGATAATACTATATCAGCGAGCGAGTCCTGCATTCATTTGTTTATTTTAATCTTTATTAATTCTGAGTTTATTTACGACGACTATTTTTTTTTCAACGCGACTTTTCCCAAGTAATTTTCGAGTTACTTTTCAGTCGTAGCATCAGGCCCTATAAGGGATAAACAGGATTATTTCGTCTGTATGCAAACCAACCATGCAGTTCTATTGCAGTCGTGTCAACAGCAATTTGGGTTTTGATTGCAGTTGAAATGCGGCCGGTCTGTCTCATCATCTTCCTGCCCTTATCCCATTTTACTTGGGGTCGGCGCAACATGTTTTTTTATAAACATGTTGCTAATGGATTTGGCTATGGTTTTATAGTCGGCCGCCTGCCTGACACTAACCCTCTTTGGGAATGCGATTGTTGGTGGTTTACCCGCCACCATTCGGGTGACCCAAGGTGCTTGGTACAGTGCACTAGGTCTTAAGGTCCATTAGTCGCCTTTTACGACACCCAGTGGAGGATATGGGGTGGCGCTATTCTTTATATCCGGACACCACACGGATTGTCTAAAGCCCAAAATATGTGTTTAGTAAAAACTTTTACGAGACTAAAAATATAAAAAGTGAATTTAAAATAAACTGTTTACTTTTAACCGATTTAGATTGACGTTCATAATAATAGATACGATCAATTTGAACTGTCAAAACATCTGCAAATAATAAACACTAGAATTATGTGTAATCATTTTAATCTATAACTTAATTTAAAAACGAAAGTTCTATTCAATGGTTCGCATGAATAAATATTATTATATTTAATAACATTCGGAATTAAAGCTAAGTTTACATTCGGACATGGTACAGATAAAAATAATGTTATGAATGTACGAGTGTGTGAACATATATTGCTACACACAGGCTATACTGATTTGACAGGACTACAATACGATTTACAGCGATTCGAATGAGTGTTCTAATCATTTTCACTATAACACTGGTTTTAATTTTGCCAAAATTTCCCGATATCGGAAACTTGCGTTACCACGTGTGCAAAGGGCCTAAGTTATAGTAAAATTGGTTGTTCTGTAATCAAATTACATTCAACTGAATATAATCGGTAGTGTGGAGATCGGACATTAAGATTATGTATGTATTTGATAATTCATGATTCCCGGCCATCTTAGGTTTGAAGGCGGATTGTATTAACTACATATTAAGTAATACTGTTGTAGTAAATTAAGCAATAGGATACTTCAGCTTGGTTGGACGAACGTAATTTTACAATTATATTTTTATAATAACTTTCGTGAGCATGATTCAAACTTAAATGATATAACGGTTACTCACGCGTATCTATCGGGATAGCCCCACTAGTTTCGGACCCAACCGGAGTCCTTAATTATGAGCTAACGCGGGGTTAGTCGGACTATCCCGAAAAATACGCGTGAATAAACCGATTTAGCATTTAAGTATGGTTTATATTGCTTTGGAAGGGTTGAATGGATTATCTATTCGTGGGTGTGGTGTCATTGTTACGTACTGTAACTGGGTATTACACTGCACGGAACAAAATACAACATCATAATAGGCTAGTGCCTAAAAGAGTCGAAACGCTAAAGTAGTGAAGCCAATTTGAGCCTGGCTTCCAGAAAGTAACGTGAAAACAAAATTGCTTTTCTTCGCCAGTGTGTAAGAAACTTGAACGAATCTAAATGCTAAGTGAAAAGGATCTAGTTATCGTACAAATTCATAGCTGGCATATCACATCTTGGAAAAGTTTCAAGGAAAACCGCGGGTCCGCTGGGGGATTCTCCCAATAACGCAGACTGCGTCTAGTCTGGTACCTACCATACTATAGGTATGTAGGTATGTGGAATGTAGAAGGAAGTAGAAAGAAGTGACACTTAGGCCACGCGGTGTTTGGCACTGTAAGGAGATGACGATCAACATTGGAATATAAAAATTGAAGTCGTTGTTGTTAAATGTAAAAAAGTGTATAAATATCTCGTTTATATACCTACACCTCTTTTTTAAAAGACTCCTGGTCTAAGTAATATTATAATCCTTATTTCGCGGGAGGTTTCACAGACATTAAATTCACATGCACAAAGACACCAGAGTCAGAAAATATGAAATTCAGGGACAGATTTTTATTTCCACTGTCGCTTTAGCGGTTTCCACCTTTTTGTTTCAATATTTTAAGTAATACAGACAACAAAAACTTCCAAAAAACAGAAAGTGAATAAGTAAATTTGATGACACTCGCTCCTGTACCACGGTAGAGTAGTACCACTTCCTTCCATACTTTTATTCCATGGGTAGGTAAGTAGCTACTTTAGGTAGTTAGGTAGGTATAGAAAAGGGTTTTGGGATAAGGTGTCTAGTTCCAGACAGTTTATACCTCGACCATTTGCGACACGTGACTTGAAATTTTTGTCTGTTAGAGAAAAGTTGGCATTTACCGTTCGGAAAATACTTTGACACTTAAAGTACTGTACGTGCATAGCTTTAACTTACTTTATCTAACTTTAATACAGGCGAAAAGAAAGAAAGACGTAAAATACATCATTTTATTCACGCTCCGGAATGACACAAAGACAACAAAAAAATTGAGTAAAAACTGTACATAAAGATTGGTGATAATTAAACTGTGTATGTTTTTGTTATGCAGATAAAAGGGCGCTTAGAGGCGTTAGACTCAAACCCCATTTAGATGGAGTAAGTATCAAAACTGACATATCATTGCGTGCAATGTAACACTATGTTTTCGTCTTTAGAAAAGTTTTAATAGTGTACATTATTACTCATTACTTTATTAGCATTCCATATGTCATACAGGTGGTGCATTTTACAGACTAAAATCAATATGGACCCTATAGAGCACAACTTCAAGAAGTTGGAGCGTTTAGTAGTAGGTAGCTTTTTACTAGACATTTAACAACATTTTAGTGTACGTTGAGTGTCGGTGTACCTGTTATAATAAATAGAATTTATTTTTACTGTAACACGAACTAAGATTACAGGTTGTTATAAATATTACCTAAGTGTTACTTTTACCTAATTAACGCATGAAACGGATTCGGGTCACCGACTTTAGCAACGTGGTAAGTCTTTTATCTTGATTTATGAGCGTAAAATGTAGAAAACTTAATATTAATTAGCTTAGAGTAACATATACTCCTTAAATATAGTGGCAAAAGACGACAAACATACCCTATTGAATATGAAATAAATTAAGGATTTCTCAGCCATAATTTAAAAAAGCACATCTGATTTAATTCAAGATAAATAGTAGTAACCGTAGTACCTTAATGATACTTCATAAAGCATGTAAAGTAATTAATATTACTCAATCTCAAGTGCATCATACGACGGAATAAGATAAAAATAACGCGTAATTAGTTCTTGCTCGTAAATTAACTAAAGAATGATCAATAAGGAAGTTGTAAAGCTGGGAATTATCATACAACTGCATCATACACCTTTGATAATGCACAATGAGCATGCATTCACAGGGAATTCATACATATTTCATACATTTGTAATGAACTTACTACCACTAGGTTGTATGAGAAGTTTCAAGTTCTTAATGATCGGATGTACTGATATGCTATTGTTATAAAGGGTTTTTTTTTTGTTTTAAATAAGATTCAATAGTTTAGCGATAGAGGTCATTCCTTCAAGCGAATGATAAAATCCTCTGTGGTAGAGTCGCATTTTTTTACTTTAATTTGATACTGGCAACTGCAGCTCCGAAAAATTAAAAGAAAGTACGTAAAAACACATGGATAGCATCTGCATTCAATGACATAGATTTACATGATTCGAAGACTAAGTACTTCCATTTTATTGTTATAACTATGGTAAGGTGGATTCAGAATGGTATGTTAACGGTTTATTCACGTATATTTATCAGGATAAAACGACTAGTTGCGACCCGAGTTTGCTCACGATTAAGAACTCCGGTTGGGGCCGAAACTAGTCGAAACTATGCCTGAGTAAACCGGTAACATACTTCTAGGTAATTATTAAGTTAGTCTAATTTCAATAAAAACAAAAAGTTGACATTTCTGTCTTTGACATAGATTTGACTTCTTTATATAAATCTATATAGAACTATTCTACTTCTTGATTTCACTCTTGTCCGCTCCCCGTCCAAGTTAGATGGAATCAGAACTTGGTAAACCGCTCGTACTATTAAAGTTCAGTTAACATGATACTGTGCTATAAACTTGTTACTTGTTCACTCAATTTGTCGGCTGGATATTGTTTTCATGTAAACTGTATTCCTTGAGATTGAGAGCATTTTAGTTTCAAGCGTTTTTTTGTTGTAGACAACTCCTGCCTGATAATTAAGAGGAAAAATTGATTATTTATTAAGTCCTTCTAGTAATTTTGATGGTATATACTGATGTTAGGACGCATTAAGGTTCTTTTGCAACAGTTTTAGAATGAAGAATAAAGGTGTTTTTACAAAATATTCCTAGTACGAAGCTAGAAGCGAGTATTGATTTAATACCCACTAACAATAACTGCTAAGTCATCATTTCTGTCGATGTTTTTGCTTGGTTTGGTGGTTTTCTAGGCTATACGCCTATTTATGACTATTTTCTTTAAAGAAACAGCTTAAACTTGCCATGTATACTATTTTAAGGATATAACTGCCAAGACGGAATACACAACGTTTTCTACGATACATTACTACAACTAATTTATCATTCATAAGCAAATACAAACCAACAATATGACATGCATTTTTTGCAGCACACGAAGGCGTATGTATGAACCCATCAAAAGTTCATCAATCATTCATAATCATCCGTTTCATACGCCATTAGCTATCCAATTGAAAACAGGAAATATAATATTATGATTGCCTATATTATAACCAAAAACAAATACTAGATGCTTTCTTAGCAATATCAAAAACTTTCAAATCCTTAAATGTATTTAAAAAGATGAAAATCATTTTCCCTCGGGCTACACGTAGTTACTTAGATAGATAGATGCACTAAACTTTCTACTTCATAAAATGTCAATCAATAGAAATAATTAATAAACGAAGATTTCTAGTCGCGTTTATTAATATTAGTTATTAATTATTTTCTAATTTCGATTAGCCTGAAGCAGTTTTAGTAAAAGTAGTTGCCTGAAAAAGGATGGCTATTGAGTTCGCGGATTGAATCGAAGAAATTAAAAACATTTATTTGACATGTAGCCTTAGGCGCGGAAATTATCTGTTTAAATGCTTTTGTTAGTATCCTCAAAACAGTTTTAAGTCTCAATCTATTTAGTCATTGGTGCATAGTTAAATATGAATCGTGTCTAAACTTCAAACTTACCTCAAAAATGTTTTAATCACCGCAACTACATCCACAACTTTCTTTAAAATAATATTTGTTCAGCTGATGCAAATTAATGAATAGCATGTCCAATTTTATCTATATTGAAATTACTTTAAAACCACAGAAACGTTATTTACTCTATCTTTTTAAACTGTAAAAGTAAATTTGGTCATAATTATGTCATAATTATAATGGAATCCTTCTTATTAAATTTAAGATATCTAAGAATACCAATCGAGACATAGTCGTGACAAAATGCTAGACATAGCCTCAGGTGTACATTATTACACATTAAATACTTTTTGGAGCGCAAAGGTTACATAGTTCACCATATGAGCACGGGTCGTAATGGTTGTCAGTTTTAATTTATGTTTTATATAATTTATTTAAGATCAATCGTAGAACTTGTCTTGGTTATACAATAGAAAGAAAGTTATGATATTTATGGTACCTAGGTAATTATTTAGAGTTTTAAGATTACAAAAAAAAAAATCCGTCAAATACGAAAAAAAATTGAATGCTCGGCCTTCGTATCCGAGTAACATCACCTTAATAATTAAAACTAATCGTTAATATGGTAGGTGCGCCTAAAAAGGCCCACGTTCAATATTTTGTAAGTTGCAAGTTCGAATAAGTTCAAATTGCTCGCCAATGTTCGGTTAGTACCATAGACAAAACTGCAACTTCATATCAAAAGGAAAGTGACGCCATGTTTTCAGTGTTTAACAGTTTGTCAGTGGAGTTGCAAATGGCGTACGGTTTATAACCTCATGCTCACAAACTTTTTAGTATTTCCTAAGAAAAACATGCCGTTTTCGTAATTCTGTTCACATACAACGTTACTTAAACTTGTGGGCACGACTGACAAGGTAAGTAATGTTTGGATTCTTTGACAGTATTCAATTAAAAGAAGTAATTACATATATCAGTTGAAGTCCCTATCAAGGCCCACTACATGGGCGTCTAATAAGGCCCGGGCCTTTATAGGTCTATGGAAAACCATAATTGTTTTGGAATCTTAAAGATATTTTGTTTTGTTTTTTTGCAATTTAAGATAAATAAGAAGTTACTAGTACCTATCTACTTAACTTAGTTCAGATCATAAATTTGTTAAATTTTAGTAAACTTATAAAAGAAAGAAAAATATTGTATTTGGCACACATCATTCACAACAATATACATAGTATGGTGGTCGAGGTGGTAGTATGTTAAAGTCGTTACATTATGTTAAACTGAAACAGTTTTGCCGTCTCTAAAACTAAATATTTAACTATTATTTCAGTGGTAATTGGACTGAGAGACAACTTAAATCAGCTATTGAATCAGTCAAAAGCAAGCAGATGTCACAACGACAGGCAGCAGCAACCTTCAAAATCCCAAGAAGAACTTTTCGAAACCCAGATTGTAATTAAAGGCATAATTAATATGGTAGAAATTCCTATTTAAATGATTATTATTTTTCTATACTCCTAAGAAGGCCCACCGAAATTGTGACGGTATTTTTTTTACGAATAAGTTAAGTAAATATTGATCTCTCCAAAAGTGATCGTTAGAATAGCACCACAAAAGTGTTTTTAGTTGTTTATTTTTTGAGATTTTTATTTTGTAGAAGTATTGCTACGCCTAAGAAGGCCCACCATCTAATTTACGACCAAAAAACTAATGTAATAGACTGTTTACCTAGGAATATCATATGTTAGGTTAAGCGTTATAATGTTTAGAAATAACGCAATTGTTATTGGGCCTTGTTAAGTACCTATGTTCCTAAAAAGGCCCACTTTAGATGTTTTTAATAACAATTGTTTTTATAAGAAATTCCAAATAAATATGTTGATTCGTATGTTGAATTTATTCACAAATAAATGAGTAATATTGTGATTAAGTTGGTTTTTCTATTTTATTTTATTTTTTTTATTTAAGTATTCCAATTTTACAAAAAGTGGGCCTTACAAGGCGTACCTACCTTAGTTTACTTTTAGTGTGTAAGCCATGATCAATACCTACTCTTTCCATTTCTACTATATAAATGTGTGTTTATGTCTGATAACATATATCGATGGCCGCATCGAATAAACGTGCAACAGAAAAATGACAACTTTACAGGAGAGACTAAAAACGTTAATTTCTTTATATCCAAGAAGTCTTAATAAATAGGTGTATATAATGTATGATGAAATTAGAGTAAAAAAAAATATCTTTCATAAGTATTCATTACTTTTGTGAAAAATTCATTAATTTTCTAGATAATCATGAAAAATCACATTATACTTTTACTCTAGTGCAATTAGAAAGGTTAATTAAGTGCAATACATCATTACACGTTTATTCGTGTGAATTTATTTGACTTTGATGCGCATAATGTGATGTTAGGATATTGTTCTATGTAAATTTTACTTCTTTTGATCCCAGCTACAATGGATTGCATGTTTGTTTATTACAAAAGTTAAATGAATTGATATCGGTATTGATATAATGTATGTTTATTACTGTCGGGAAGTTAGCTTTTCAATTATGTAATACATACTTACTAATGCAGAGTCCATTAAACTTTGTTTACTGTGTACTTAAAATATCATTGTAAGAAATTGAATCTTTATGTTTATAACAATTAACAATCAGTCTTTAAGAAAGGAACTATCTTAATATTAATCATTCATAATAATATCATCATTTATAAGCAAAAGTCAACAAATTGAGTAACATTTAGTAAAAAAATAATAATTAAGGCACATTAGTTAAGACATCAATGTTCTCTAATTTTCTTCACCTCTATCATTGGCGGCCAAGGTCTCATTTGCCGATGGCATCAGGTTTCTGCAAAAGCCATGGTAATGGATTGGTATACTTATTAAATCTTGGTATAGAAGGAGAGGTATATGCAGCCATTTAGAGTACGCTGGCTTTAAGCTTTCAAAGTTTTTAATGAGTCCCTGTCATGTATATTGATTGCATTGGTTTTAAATCTTTAGCCGCACTAAACCTAAAATAAAGTGATTGAGGATGATCATTAAAAATATAACTTCCTTCACTTTACTCCAATAGATTTTATCGCCAGTTACTACATTTAACCAGTTTTTTTCTTTAATTAACTCTTTAAATTCTATGAAATTTTGCTTGTACCATTTGTTTTACATTATATTTATGGCCAATAACTTCAGCATTCTCTATCTGCCACATGCATGGAGTCTCCTTTTGATTGACTATGGCCTTTTTCGAAAAATCTATGCGTTATATTTATACTGAATTGTTTAGACGCCAAAGAAAACATGGCAAATAAAATCGATTCTGGTTTTGGCCAGCGCATGAGTCCGAATAAAATGATATATTTTTTATCTCAAGTCGTTATACTTAATATAAAATTGTATAAGGATTAATATTGGAGAGATTAGCTTGGATAAGGGACCATCAACTCAGTATTTCTATAGCCCCCTTTTTGCAATCTGGCAATGCAATACTGTGAAATTATATATTGGGTATTTGCGCTTACAATGAAATATCCCTACTTCACTTTGGGGAATACTTAAAACTTTCTCTAGATAGAGTATCGTAATCATTTTGTAATTGATCTTTCCTTTCATCATCAGCAAATTTATAAATTCTTTTTGATCATCTTTACGGGTGTAATGTACTTCGGTCCTATCAAACAGGTTAATATGGTCAACTATGCTTTTAGCCGTCTCTTCCAGCATCTTCTTTGGTCTATTTTTGGGTTTTGCTCTATTATTTGTCATGTAATTATTAGCTGATAATTTGTCAATAGTTGTATAAACTATTTGCTGTATTATAGAAAAGGTATTAAAAAACATGATCTTACAAATTTTAATTGCAGCATCGTCATTATGTGTCGATATAATAATGTCTGGGGATTAGATTTACGCTCAAATGTTATTTTTTTAACATTTTCTCTTGGTATGCCGATTACTGAACTGTAACTCTGCCCTTTGACGTTTATGGTCTCCTAAAGCCCAAAATTTTGAGAAAACTACATTCTTTGTATGTGTATCAATCTTTTCATAACATTTAAGAGTGCAGTTACTAACTGGTCCAATAGTTTTTTCTTGCCTTTTCTTGTTACTTCTAATACTTTCATAGCTTCGCCCTGAATTTTTGAATACTTTGTTTTTAATGTCCTTCCATGAATCAGGATTTCGTTTTCTACATGGTTTGTCGTTATCAATTAAATTTCTAATTTCTTGTTCGGTTGTTACATTTTCTGATGTTTCAATTCTATTTAAAATACCTTCTATATCGAAAATACTGTCTAAATCATAATCTTTACTTAGGTATATATAAAATAGACGGTGATGGTATAAAATCTATATTTTGCCGGGTGGATGGCGTCACTGACTCTGGATTACTGGTAGGTGAATTGTTCAGACACCTGTGCCATTAGAGGACATTCCATGTTAGGTTAACAAATGTTATAATTATATTTTAAGAAATATCCAAAAGTTCATTTTCCGAATAATTTGAAGGTGACATATCCCGTTCTTGTTGTAATGGAACATTGTTCGGTATAGGTATCAATAGCCTCGGAGTAACAAAGTGATCAGCTGTAGTGTCAATGTAATCAAGCTCTGACATACCGTCAATTGCACAAGAACTTTGCAATAGATGTGTGATTTTTTTTTACAAAAATAAGAAAAAATATTTTAGTTATCTTTTATAATTTGCAGAAGAACTGCAAATTATTAAAGGTAACTTTAAGTCTGTTTGAATAACATAACTCAAAATTAAGTGAAAGGTACCTACTAGTCTACAAAGTACAGTAGAAGCACAGGTAGAAGTGTGCCAATGATAAGCCATTGGTACGGAATTTACCACTTGTCTAACTAAATAAATCGGTAAATATTTTAAAGACCAGTGTCAGAGTACTTTGTACCTTCTTACTAACCTGGTCGAGCCGGTACATACATGCTGATACCGCCAAGGCATTACCCCGTACAATTATATAAGTACTTAATCATAATATAAGTAATTTATACAACTGATGGTGCAAACATTAGGTAGGTATTATCAATACATAGTACCACTGCACCTCTCCGCGCACCCCTTTCTATCTTGCTTTCGTCCAATGCAATAAAATAGCGTGTCTCATATTCGTTTAAGCCACCTTTACTAAAATTATAATTGTATTGAGAATCACAGAATAAGTAGTGTTTGAATTATTAAGAAAATTAAGTAAACTTATCTATTATTGTAAGAACTAATACATATTATGTCCCGAATGAGTTCTAGTGTAACATACATTTGCCATAAAAACAATAACGAAAAAATACATGAATAAACGTGTAATCGTTTATTACCTAAACTGAGTAACAGACAACTTACGATAACAAACATTTTGCGGTTTATACACGTCTGTTCTAGTCAAATCGGCAAAGTACTGAACGTGTATTGTTCAATATATTTATGTTCTTGTAACAAAAACATATATAAATTCCGCAGAAGAAAGAAATCATTTTAATTTTCTGAGTCATTTTTGGAAAAACAAATCTAAAAAAAAATTACAAGATGGAGAATGGTCTAAGGAAACGGAAAAGCAAATAAAAGTTTTTTTTGTGTATCAGCTCTTACACGTTTATTCGATGCGGCCATCGATATGTATACTTCAGCAGTCTCTTGAATATCCATAGTTGGTTGATATTAACATGTTTAAAACGTCCACCTACTCTGATCTACCGCAACTTCAAAGTTCTTTTATCTCCACTAAAAATCAGCTACTTAAGCCTTTCAATTAAGACTCTTGCGTATAACTTAGTGATTATTATAATAAGCGGGATTGTTCCCCTGCGTTACCAGCATGACATAACGTAACCAGTCACTGCCTACTTCACACGGTAACAATGTGTTGCGAGTGTCCTTATTACATACAGTTGCAAGATGGAAATTACAGGAGAATTTTCAAAACTGTCAAACATAACGATCAAACTTGTATATTCTCTGAATTATTGGAAGACTTCTTGGAAGAAAACGGCGAAGCAAAACGTCGCGAGGAAAACTTTTCTTTGTATCTCAGTGGATACTCTCATAGACTATTCTCTGCTAGGGGGTTTAAGGGGGGGGGGATCTGAAGAAGTAATTTGAAATATGAACATACGAATATTTTTTTAGAGCATCCCGTTTTCAAATTTAAACTGACGCTAGTTTACAAGTAGCAGATAATCATCAGACCAAAACAATACCTATTCAATAAAAGTAATTAAGTAGACAAAACACAAACAAATTAACAAAAGCCAAACAGACCTGACCTATGCCAACAAAATAATTGAAAACTCAGTAATTACAGAAAATCAGTGTTGCATAACACCGTCCGCGAAAGCAGTAATCGTTCAAATTAAACGCAACTTACAAAAGTCTATCTATCGCTACTTTCAAAGGTACAAAAGACAGAGATAGAAATAGAAAATTTCGAAAAAAGTGAGATAAAAGTAAGTCAAATGATGATTATGATTGATCACGTGATCTTGGCTCTCTTCCGAATAAACCATCGGAGTAATTTAAGAACTTGTTACAGCCTGACGTGTAAAGCCTATTAATTTACTTTTAATTAATTACTGGTAAATAGTTGTTTATGTAATAACATAATGATGATGTATCTCGGTCGGGTATTTTAGATATTATTAATGGAAGTAATAACTTTAACATGTTTTAAGTTATGTTATGTAAATGTTATTTTGGTTTTAACTGTCTTAATACGGGGCAGAAGGCTACTATCATTATAATTAATAATCAATGAAAACTTAATGATAGAAAATACGTTAAAATTAGCAACTTTGAGTGAAGTGAATTGAAGACACAAACCTTATAAATTATTTCTCTGAAATTTAAAGGGCCATCTCGAAAACATCCGCTACCCATTCTTTTATTTGACTGCGTCATAGATTATTATTTTTGAGCTAGCTAATTGACATATAAGCCAGTGAAACACCATTCCAAGGCATGTCTATACCACACTACGGTTATATTCAGTGTACTTAGAAAAAAATCGATGTATGTATTATTATTACACAGCAAAATCGCAAAACGTTTAACCTATTAAAGCCAACGTAATACAATTAACTACAAATAAAAGCCAATAACAATTACGTGTAACTATCACATAACTACTGTAACTAGTACTTAATTGGGATTCGCCGCGGTTGACGTTTTCCACACGGATTTAAATGTCAGATGGAAAAGATATCGTATATAATACTACGGTGTTCAAATGATTCACGTTATGTAATGTCAAGGAATTGGATAATAGTATATAATTATTGTTGTTGGTTTAGCCACTGTCTTTCTTAATGGGTAAATTTAAAGCAATTATTCTGTATTCTTGAAAATATTGTGTTACAAACTGTCGCCCTCGACTTTGCATGTCGGCTATAGCTGCAAAAACATTACCCTTTCTAGCGCAATTGGTTAAAAAGTAGTATTTGTTAATCCAGGGTGTAAGCTAACTCTATACCAAAATAAATCAAGATTGATTCAACTGTTGGCGCGGTAAATTGTAGCAAACATCCATTTATACTTACAAATTTTCGCGTTTAATAATATTAGTTAAATCCTTCAACTATATTTCTGATACACTCAACTCTACATTCTAAAATAACTTTCAAAGTAGCGTTGCTCTATTTATTTTCATTACTTAATGAAGCAAGCTTAAAAACAACAATTTTATATTATCTAATACTTATAATCGAACATAAAACCTTAAGTAAGAAGCGAAAGGTATTTAACTAATAACCAAGTCACAAACCACCATAAATCTCAAAAAAACTAATAACTCGAATAATTATCAGCAATTATAATTAAAATTGCAGCCTGAATTGAAAAGAACACGTAATTTTATCACGATTCTCATACATAAACAGGTAATAAAAGTTACTCATAAACAGACCACCTATGATTTGAATAATTTGAATGCGTAACATGCATAATTTTCGCTTCAACAGGTAAACATTTTTCAAAGATTCATAGTATTTCTTAACGGTTTACTCACACGTATTTATCGGGCCCACCGTCGCGGCAGCTTATGATCACTCGGGTTGGGTCCTATTCGTACTATCCCTATAAATATGCGACAGTAAACTGTTGCAAAATAATTATCAAACACAGAAAAGAGTTGAAAAATATTAGATTATTCCTCTTAATATTGTATAGAGTCTCATTTCGACCAAAGTTTCCACGTCAAATTCTAATGGGTAGCACTGTACACTGAAGATTCGTATCGATACTAATCGAGCCAAACTTTACTAAGACAATCATAACTATTCATATCTACATACAAATTAAAGAATATACAGTAGAGCTTATTATAAGCTCTGAATAATCAAATCTCAAAAGCTCGTTACAAAGAAATACACTTATCAACCACAAGTAAAACTGTTAATACGTTGGAATCGTGATCGCCGTGCTTTCTATTCAATCCCATTTAATTGATCACTCCACAGTTCACTTATGAATTTGTTTAATGTTGTTCATTCTGATGGTAAACGGTATTCTTTATGGAGATAAGAAGACAAAAGTTGTAGGGCTGTCGCGTATGATAACGTTATTCTTAAAATATTTTGCTTCAGTATTCACCAGTTAACACTATATTATAAACTTATTCAATATATCAAACTGTACCTTCATAAAAACAATTTTAATACATACATAGAATAAAATGATTAAAGAAAAAAATTAGGTAGCGTGTTAAAATAAATATCTTCAACATCAACAACAACGTCGAACATGTTCTGTATTTTTAGTTAGTTATAAACTAATGAACACATAATAACTCATATAAAAACCACTTACAAGTAAAATAAAAGCAATACAACAACATTAAACACTTAAATAGTAATAAATATAAACATCAGAGAGGCAACCCTGCCCTCTTAATTATGGCCCGCGCTCTCCCAACTGTCGGCGCGCATTTTAATTTTACGGTTCACCAAGTCAATTGTTATTATTCCTCTAATATTATAATTGTTCAATCTCAGAAGATACTGTGAGAAGCTGGATTGATTCAAATTAACCAATTAACTGTTAATATGAAATATTAATACTCAACATCTTTATAATGCTAGAGTAATGGGTTTTTAATATTAATAAGTGGAAATCTTGTAGAGAAAACTATTGATGGTTTGGTTATAAATGTGAGTGTCTTTTTAATTAAGTAAAATAGATACTTCCCGCCTTTTCATTAGGATTAAAAGAGACTATAATAACTTTTCATTTATGGATACGTCAAATATGTTGGACTTATATTCTCTTTCATTTATGAGCAAAATGTCTACACGATAAATAAATTACTAATAGTCATGATAGCCTTGCGGTTCTGTGTGGATTTGCAGGCAAGTACCAACGTGGCTTTTTCGTAAGTTATACGTACTTTCTTAATTATTCTAAGACACTACTGACAAACAGTGAAGGAAAACATCGTGAGCAAACCTGGATTACAAATATGGGAATCTGAAATCGCTAATCCGCACTGAAATAGACGATTTAGATCTGACTCACTTCACAGTATTTGGTCACATGCATACAATCATAATTCTTTTGTTTAAACAAATGAAAATGCTTATGAAAATATTGTTAAACTAGGTCAGTAAGCTAGTCCATACATAATATTGTTGATATCACGCAATACCTTATCAGTGGCGATTTGTAGCGCTTAACATAAAATATAACATAACTTAAATCATGTAAAACGTTTTAAAACGACTACCTATATGTTTACAAAATACCGCCTCTACATACATACATAAACGTCACGCCTCTTTCCCTTGGGGGTAGGCAGAGATCACATCTTTCCATTTGCTACGCCTCTAAACTCGATGAAATGAACTTATTTTAAAAAAGGTTTTAAAAATACTTGGGTATGAAAACCTGGATACACATATGAACAAAGATACCGATTTCCGCAGCCGTCAGAGCAATAGCTTATAGTGGATGACATAGGAAAGTCTCATACAAGTTTGTGTCAGAACTTCACAGGAAAGCGCTAACTGCATGACTTCAATGTCTATCCTGCCAGTAAATAAATAACAAAACACACTCGCTCGTTTCCTCCAATGCCAATAAAACAAGTTTTGACCAATCAGCAATGGACGCGGCATTTTTTTACTGGAAAAGGAAGGAAAGCCAATCAAACGCACTATCACCCAATTAAACCACACATACCTTCTAAATTAAATTGGAAAGCTGTTACATTTTCATAGATATTAGTAAACATGTTTGTAGAAAGGGCCCTTATGTAACACCCAATCATTCCATTGTCTAACTCACGAATCGATATTAAAACTTAAATACGTAATTGAGAAGTAATTGATTGCAATTTCTTGTTTTGGCGCGCTTACGCTAATGTCCAAGTTATACAAAACCTTTTGAGATCTATACCAACCACATAAGATTCAAATTTGTATACGATTAATAATATTAACTATCTCGTTAGTTTGTAGGGGCCAGTGTAGATCGCCGGAAGATGTGTAGTAATAAATATAATCGATAACATTTTACGACGAGTAATCAAATGCCCTTAACAACCTTATGGGAGCTTAAGGCGAGAAATAATCGATTTAATGCATCGATTAAATCTGTATCGATAATCGGATTGTGTAACAGACTCATTCATAGATAATGCATGGATTTTAATGTTGAAAGTGAAATATGTGCTGTCTAATGAAAGTAAACGTTTGGCGATAGTTTTATCGATTGGTGTGTGGTTGAGCGTAAGTATTCGAGGAAAGTGTAAGAAGCTTAACTTTACCTCTACCACAGTATAAATAAATACAGTAGTGAGACCCGCGCTAGAGAAAGCTATAGGGCTACCTACCGCTTTAGGAAGACCTACAGCTTTTATTTCATTAAATCAACAACACAGTCCGTTGGTACTGCGAAGCGCTCGCGACTACCTAATGCTCAACGGATACCACGACCCGAAAGCGTACCTAGGCATAACTCGCGTTGCGTCTGCCTACATGAAGACGTCATACTGTATATTATTATACTGTGCCAAAACACCCGTTTACGGATTAAAGTAAAAGCAGACACCTAAAATGTACATACTATGGCCGTTAAAATTATTGAGGGATACCTATGTCTCATACAGCGCATAGCTAATACGTGTTGGTTAACATTTTGATCGAGATATCACAGATTTTCTGTAACCAGTTGTAGCTTATATCCATACAACTTGCTTGGATAAAATATCCACTAGGAAATGTCAAACATGTGAAATGAATTTAGCATATTGAGGCTGGGCGAATTTGGTCGTATTAGCTACGTAACTAAGTATGCCAAGGGAGTTCGAATACAGAAATATTTCTAAGCAATAAGAGAAGACTTTAACTTTTGACGGCACGGGTAGCGGAGTGGTATAGGTCACCAAATACCACTGTACGCGACGTGTCGCGGGTTAGATCCCCGCGTAGGACAAGAATTTGTGCGATCCACAAAGGCTTGTTCTGAGTCTGGGTGTCCTTGTGCATGTAAATTGAATGTATGTGAAAATCCTCGCGATACAAGGATTAAATTCCTTAGTGCGGGATACGTTTATTTTTATGTGTAAAAGAAGACGTACAAACATACGATATATTATGAAAGCGAGACGCCACTCTACGCCTTGTAGTGCACTATCTCGCTTCCACAACTGTAAGTTCAACTATTAAAGTTGGTGGTAAGCCTCCGATGAGAAAATACGAACCCTTGATAACAAACAAATACGCAATGATTCTCACGCACAGAACATTCGAAAGTGTGGCGCTAATGGAGACGTTCACACAATAAGTCATTAACCACAGTTAATTTAACTGAAACTATGACAAATCGCTAGTAACAGTTTAACAATAACTGCGATTTAGCTGTAACCTTTGATTGAGATCGTAGTCAGTTTTTTTTTAACTGTGCGACACTTGAGTATTAATACAATGGAAAATAAATTTTAAGGTGTTAAAAATTGTCACCTCATCATTGTACTTAATAACACGCGGGTTAGATCTCATTGTTTACTCTACAGTGCTATCGTTGAATGTCTCTTTTAATCTGTTTTTTTTTAATGGAGCGATCTTACAATCTCTTGTCAGAACGGCCTGCCGAGATGGTGGGACTAGCTGGAAAGGGTTTGGAAGTAAAGGTTCAGCCAGTTTCTCAGGCCCTCTCTACTAGGGCGATGTCGGCGTCACGCTAGGGGTTTTTAGCAAATATACCGGGAGCCTCTTAGCTCCCGGGGAGTCCTACATACCCCTCCGAGTTGGAGGGGATGCGTAATGCATTTTTTACCTACTTATGCCACATTCTTTTCTACATATGCCTTTAGAATACATCAATTTAATGGTGTATGTAGGAAACACGTATTATTTGGTAAACGAATAAAAGTTTACACATTGTAAGACTGCATGTTAAAATACATTTCTTTAATTCTTGCTCATAATGCCACTAAATTAAGCAATATGATCAAAAAGAAGAAATATTATGTAAACTTCTATTATCTTTTTGTGTACCAGAAATTGTTCGTATATAATAAATCATAGTTGACAAGATTATTATCTTCGGTCAAAAGGGAAAGAGGTAACGATGATACTTCGCCTTATATAACTGTATTTGGCTATTGTTCGTGTGTTTTATACAGTGATCGATTATGGGCAATATTTTAAACAATCGATATTTATAAATATTTCGTAATATATATTAAAAGTTAGTACAATAGTATAGAAAAAGTAAAAGTTAGTCAGTTTTGGCCCGCTTAAGCGCTTTAGTAATTCTTACTAATACTAAAAACCTTAAGAAAAAAAGACAACAAGACAAGACTATGAATTAAAACGTATTTTATTTAATTGTAATTTATCACATAAACGTTCTAGATTTACCGCTAGAAAATCCGAATTAGTAACTATTATCTGTTGGCCTGTAGAAATTAAATCTAGTTTTGTTACCCTTGGTGTCACACAATTTAAATTCATATCGTCTAATCTAAGAGACACACTTCAAATTAACTTACAATACACTATCATTAGCACTTGATCAAACTAACAAAGCTTATCGAAAACTAATTAACAAAGACACGTAATCTTACCTAATTTAAATGACTCCACAAATCCAAACTTTCCGATCTCAAGGACAGACCTTATGGTACTTAGCGGCACTTTTTATCAACAATTAAATAATTGTACGTTAACCAGTCCACACTTTACGCTTATAGAGTAATAATTACAAAATATTTCGTGTTATACCCACCGGCATTGACATTGGTGAAACTAAGTGAAAATTAATTAACGATAATCAATTTAATTAATTGGAACTATGAAGGTGATTGAGGTTTAATAGGATAATTGGCTCGTATTTAGTTGCTTTACGGTCTGTCTGTACGTTTACCACTTTACTCGTTAGTTTATGATGTCAGGGCAATTTTAGATATTTCTAGTACCTATAATCACAACATAATGTAAAACAAAGTCGATTCGCGCTATCTGTCTATACTTTAAATCTTTTAAAGTATGTAATGGATTTTGATGCGTTTTTTTGTTAATGGGTAATGTTTCATGTAGAGGAATGTTTATATGTATAATACATCAGTATTACACCCGTGCGAAACTGAGACTAGTCGCTAATAAGCTTACTAACGAAACATTAAATCAAAACAAATTATAGCATTCTAGCTAATATAACAATAATATCCTTGCCATCCTTACATGTCAAGTCTTATAACAGTTAAAAACAAAACAATCCCAAGATTTCTACACACAACCACATTTTAAATCAGATTAGATCGCTTGCGTGCCAAGTTTGGGGAACGCCATCTTGGATTTGAAAACCGTGACCATAAATCTTCGGGTTTGCGATATTTTTTGTATTTCGAATGCAGTTTAGCTGTCAGAAAACTCAATTACCTTTTCTTGTTCTCCCTGGCTAAATTTCCCGTAGGTAACTATATAACTAGCAATTTAAAGTACAAGGATCTCTTTTCTAATGAATGCTTTTGAAAATACAACTTTCGTTGAATACAAACTGTAACAAGTTCATATTAGCCGTAGGCTTGAATTACACTTGGCTTTTTTTAATGACAGTATTCAGTAACCGATCAAAATATGAAATGCCGTTTAAAGCAATTGTTGCTTTAAAAGGCTTTTTAGTAAGAATAACGTACAAAAAGAAAAACGTCAAATCAGATTATCCAAAACAAATCTTCGTTCTCAGGCATATTACAGTCATGTGTGAAATGAATGACAAATTGTAATAAGCCTTCAAATTGCCCAAATTGTACAAATTGATTCTCATTGGAATTTGAATTTCACATTTGTCTGTCCACGCTAAAACCTTATGAAGATGAATTGGCGGTTTGAAGCTGCCGTGCGTCGCGTGCATAAAACTCTTATTATACAACTTTTAGTATTAAATAATAAAAGTTTCTTACACGCGTCATTCACAGCTCATGGCATGTTTTCTTGTTATTTTTATGTTGCATCTCTTGATCTTTTTTTGTTTTTACTTTGATCTTTTTGTTGATGTCTTTTGATCAATTCATGAGAATTTATTTCTTAGTGATTACATGGAGTGGTTTTACTGTGTAGGTGATATTTGTGATGTATTAGAAGTTGCGGCGTGTATTTGTTTTATGTAAATTGTGTACTCGTACCTATACCAATTTAAAAAAAAAACCTTACAATTGCTACAACCTATAAATTAGTGCAAATGTATGATGTTTAGGATTCCGTTGCCTTGTCACTACGTCCGCAGCCAACAAACTGACACACTATCAGGAGATTATTAAGAAGGCAAACAAGAGAATCTCTTCTTTACAACATTATTTTTTGTTTTTGAATGTTAAACATCTGAAAGCAGTTCACCGTATCAGAAGACACAACTCAACACACTCATAAATTAGTATTCTGTCGTATTCACAACACACCTTACATCTTGAACATTAATGTATCGGAAATGAAACTTGTCGAAAAAAGCAATTCTCACACGCGATTTGAAGCAATGTTAACCATGTTCCGAAATGCCGAATGTATAGAAACATGGTGTTTCTGGTGATCATCAATCTCCATTCAGTAATAAAACGATGTTCACATTTTATTTGCTATAGCCTATAGAGATCCATGGTGTCTGCAACGGAAATTGTCGCCCGCGGCACTGGGCCTACCACCAACTCGGTAACTCATAAAGTAAAACTGTTCCAATTGTAAAAGCGAGATAGCGCATTACATTGTGTAGAACGACGTCTCTTTTCCACAACTTCAAGAGTTGCTTTAAGGGGTGACGGGATCCCGATAGGATTGCCGAACAAAAGGGTTGATTCTCAATTGTTTCGATTTCATAATGTTTATTTTGTAATGTATAGCTGTGCCATAAGAATTGCTAAACAATCGTTTTCTCTCGTAAATTGACAAACAAGCTTTTGAAGCGAATTTCAAAGATTAAGAAAGTGTTTTCTCATTGAACATTTAAAACAATGAATATTCTAATCTGAAAGCTGATGTAAATTAAGTATGTGGAGAATAAGTTTCCTCTTAGATTTGGAAGGCTAAACATCTGAAAAACCCATTCCAATAGTTCATTTGTTGTTCACTTTTATTTAACTCTACTGTAAGCTGGCTGTCCACAAACGAAAATCCTCTTCTGACACAACGCTGACAACTTTAAAGTTGGCAAACTTTATTGTTTACAATAAACGTTGCCAACAAATGCACCTTTAGGTTCAGACTTAACATCAAAACATAGACAAAAAGTCTAGACTAGCGACGATACGCGTCATCAAGCACCTACTTTGCTTAAGAATATCCATCAAGGCATAATCTGACCATCCATCATAGGGCAAGTATAAGATCGCTTTAAGTATACATTTTCCGCTAATATTATGTAACAACTACCTTCTTCTAGTACCTACAAGGAAAAATCTATGTAATAAATCATAATAAACAACATTTCTAATACGCAGATATATCACAGAAGTGCCATTCAAAACAAATGTAAAATTTTAACAGCCTACGCACAGCTAAATGTTGTTTTTTTGACATTATGAAGTGAAATGTAGAGATAAATAATCATTTTCCAATGTTACTTACCTAAGTGTAGTTCTTACAGTCGGTTGTAAAACTACTTCAAATCATGACGAAGTAAATTAAGCTTAGATTTTATTTAATGTTTATTTTACATCATGACCTTCAAAATTACCATCTGAGTAAGAATCAATACCCACGAATGTTTTCTATCATTACGCTTTTATTTACTCTGTGTAGAAAGCAAAACATAGAGATAATAATAGAGGTCATCAGTAGCCTAAATATTCTGCAAATCACCTTTGAGGCATTATACCGATAGTAAAACACCACTCACTCTATGACTCGGCGTAAAGTGATTGAATTAAGCTCAAACTTTAGAGAGCTAAGGGGTATCTAGTAATTCATTTAGTTGCGTATCTGTCAAGTAAGCATATTTAACAAGTAATATATTATGTATAGATAGACTGCGAGCTCTTTGAATTTTACTGCTCGTTCTTTGATCAAAACAGAAAAAAAAAAAAGTAAGATTTTTTTTTTTAATTTGTTGTAGAGGAATGGGAATCAAATGATACGCCATAGCTAACCAGTTCTAACAAATTTTAATGTTAATGTAAGTTACTTTACCACAATACTTAATAGCGACACAAAACTACGTAGTTTTCAAACCAACCCAAAAGTATCTTCAATTAATTACAACATTATAACTACTACTTAATTACAAACACGTATACCAACAAAACAGATAAAGCTATTAACTACAAAATACTGGCTATAAACAAGATAGACCTTCTGATGTTCCTGCGATACGGTTCAAAGGCACCGCTCGTAGGTTGAACTTTCTTCGCTACCGACGTGAGGTCGCGAGTATTTGCCCGTAATTTATGGGTCAAATTAAAAATATAAACCTTAGATGTGTATCTATGGTCGTGTAGGTGTATGTGAAATTTTGACGCGAGTAAAGCGTCCTACGCCTTAGCACATATCATATTTCACGAATTGAGCGATTAATTTTACTAGATTTGTCGTCCTACAGAGATTTATTATAATTTTGTCAATAATTCTTCTAAGCCTTAAAAAAATCCACGAGTTGACGAAAGGTATAGTACAAAAGTAGTAGAACCACACATAATAGAAGCTACGAACCCAAAATTTAATTGAGAGAAAAATAACGCCATTTTTTTAAGGATTTAATTTAAATTTCACATATAGGCCGAAAACAAATCATTTAAGAAAAATAGTACAACACTTGCAATATTTTTTAGCTGCTCTTCGATATTTAAACATGACAGGCTGGAATTGATTTATCAATGAAAAAACTCTTTCATTCAATATCATAAAACGAACAAAGAAGTAAAACTCGACGACAGGGTCACTAAACTATCACAAATGTAGGCTAGTAATCCTATCACTTCATATTACCACTTTCTTACAGAGGAAACTAGACCTAAACCTTATTTATTTATGGTGTAGATTAGCATGGTGGGTTATATGGCTGTGTGAACTTTGTCTCAGCTGACCGGTCAGTTTCGTATTACGGGCTTTGCATTCGATTACATGCATTAGTAGAACACAGGCGATGGCGATTGGGTATACAGCCAAGTACAAAATGTCGGATTTCTTTGATGTTATAGGTACTTCTTTAGAACAAAAATGGCAAAATGGTTCTGACGGTAATTCCTTATTTGAACTGTAAAACAGCTAGAGTCCAAAAATAATGTATTTTCATTTCAGACTGAATAAGAAATGGTCATGTCGTTTAAACTAACGAAGTCATTTACTTAATTTTAAAGATAGCCATTAAAGCGCGACATACATAATTCCCTTAACTGATAGCAGCCATAAAACTTTGAACTCAAACCCAAATATGGGAATGAACTGTCGTTGAATCAAACGATTCACTACAGGATTGTGTACGTGCCATCATAAACTCCGCCATCTTCCCGTAACTTAACTTCAAAGTAAACTGAATTAGTTATTCAGTTCACTCGATCTAAATTAATGTCCGCACAACGAATTCTGTCCATCTATGGTCATGGTATTTTAGTCTATGCTTTGATCTCACAGATAAGGAAGCGATCTGACCGCTGTAATGCAATTAACTGTTTATTTATTAGCCCTTAAACTTGCTACTGTAAATTTTATGCTTATAATTTTATGTGCAGTTGTTTATTTATATTTTTACAACGAAATTTATTTTTATTTGCCACAAATATTTTGAATGTGGTATGTTTTTATTTTGGCGGTAAGCGGCCATCTTGTTTCTTAGCACGTAAAACAGATTAGCTCTGTCGGTAAAGTGTGGCAGCCATTTGTTAGAGATCCGTGGCGAGGAGTGGACGTGAGTTATGGTGTTACGTCACATCAGCTGTGAGCATAGCGCAGCGTAAACAAAGTTGTTGGTGGAAGGATATTGGAGAAATGGTCTCAGTTTAAGCGGGTCAGCAGCATAAGTGGGATGAACGTAACAAAGAAAGAGAAACGTGGCAGATCCTTTGCTAAAAGTTATAAAACAAAGACTTTTTTCTTTGTTATTATTTCAACAGAAAAAAACGACAAATGCATCCATTGATAACATACATGAGCTAAATTATTATCATAATTGTAACACAATATTTTTTTTGTTAATTATAATTTTTTACTTCTAAGTACGTTGTCAAATGTATTGGCTGATCCAATAATTACGTAACTTAATCCCATATCCCAATATCCGAGGGCATGAACTAATAACATTTGAAGCAATTGATCAATTCATCGAGTACCACTTTCACTGGCGCACAAAATATAGACGTTTAACGTGTTTGTCACGCTTTCCATCTCCACTTCCTATACAACATCTTCCCATAACTACTGAGCCAATAAATTTGTCAGTTACAAGATTATATGATAAGTAATAGTAGTTACATCCTTTAATAATATGTAATTACTGTAAGCTAATAATAATTCTAATATTAAAATATCTATCTTCTTATATTCTAAGATTAAAGTTCTCAACAAGGCCTCTGCATGTTGGACCTGTGTCCCCGTGTAAGCCTTTAAAAAGGACCGGGTTTCTTCCCTTGAAGTTATCCCGTGAATTAAAAGAGATTCTAATATTGACACAACTCTATCTAGTCTCAAGTACCTAAGTTGTGTTATGAGTATTAGACAACTTATAAACTTACATGTATATTTCTAAATACATACATAAAGGGAATAGCTTGTAAAAGAAAATACGTATAAGACAAAGAATAGAGGCTTTGTTCTGCTAATAACTCAGTCCACGGTTGAGTGAAGATATTCATAAAAAAAAAATCTGTTATGGTAAGTGTCAATCTTTAAAGTGGTTCAACAACTTTTTTTCTTCAGTTCACAGTAGCTCAATTTCACTACATTGCACTGGGGCCTGTCGTATGTATAAAAATAATGAGATACAATAGTAACAAGCATACTTTTATATGTTATCGAAGCGAGTCGCCAAGTTTAGTATACCTACTGCGTGCCGTCTCGCTTCCACATGAAGTATGTGGAAGCGACTAACAGTCCAACTTTAAGAGGTTACGTCGTCTCATCCGGAGGATGTTCAGCGCTGGACATAGACCTCTCCCAAAGATATCCTAGAAAGAACGGCTGGAAGCGGCCTTCATCCAGTGGTTACACATATTGTATAGCTTACTTCCATTCCCAAAACATTTCCATCCCATCCCATTCTCTTATATCTTGTTTTTAAACTTTCGCGACTTATACGGCAATCGGGACGGAGACGGCACTAGCTGTCATCAGTCCACCCGTGACCAAGGTCGGTGCAACTCGACCGAAACGTGGTGAGAAAAAAAATATCGAATTACATCGCGAATAAGTCCCTTTTATCGTCTAAAATTTCCTTATCTTACCTGAAAGAGCAGATATCCAGACTCATACATCCAGAAGTCATCGGGCGCGTTGCCGGGCTTGGTGAGTTGTATCGCGAGGCAACGCTGCAAGATCAACTGGCAGCGCTGCCCCCCCGTGCCGCGACCGCTCATGCCTTACACGGGTGGCGGCATGCTCTGTAAAAGATAAAAGAGGTTGGTTAATATTTACATGATATATGTCAGTATATTCTGTGCTGAAGGCAGGAAAAATTGGTAGGGAAATGACAAAATTCGACATGAACGGGAAAAATCTTGTCGAATTCTTTGTTATTTATGTGCCTTGGTAAGATAAACATAAAACATACGCTAAAAAATATTTAAACCAGTGTCGATACTGTCGCGCACCAACTCAGGGAAAATGTTTTAAAACACACTCAATTTTAATAATATTTGAATATCACCACTTATTAACTAAGTGGTGCATGAAACAAAACATTTACCCGTTGACAAGGAAAGGCGGAAAACCATTTAAAGCATCTTATTTGAAATCTTAGGTTAAAGATTATAATTTTGTAAAATATTACACAGCTATTGTTGAGGAAAACATTACTTAAACTGGTGACGATATTAAAATTGACCGTTACACGAAACAAAACAGTATGAATAAAAACTGTATTCAATCGCTGTTACTAAAAATAACTGTTTTATGTTTAATATTAGCAAAAAAATACATGGTCACGTAAAAACCTTAAATAAAATATTATAGCGTTATTTATGTGAATAATAAATACATTATACATTGCCGCTCGTAAACCTACCACAGCTTTACGTTTAGACCAAAAAAAATGTTTATTTTAACTTAGCCCACTCATTTGGACTTCTAAAGACTGTCCCAACCATTGTCTTAACAAACCAAACAACTTTAAAAAAATAAACTTACCAAGAAGTTCAAATGCGGAACACATACTCTATGGTTTAAAAATAATGTCCAGGAAACCGGACCTATTACGTGTATGTGAAAATGTCAATTTTGACAAATAGTGTTAATATGGATTTAGATTTTTTGGTCTGTTGACATTGAAAATACCGGTAGCTGATTATTCTTTCGATAAAAGTTTTATCCGTATACTTAAGTAGTTCAAAGGACTTCAAATCGGACAACATAATCTTAACGAATATCGATAAAAGAGATCAATGACAAATATCTAAGCCAGTCACAGATAAAAGCATGAATAATTTAACCTAAAATAGGCAAAGACGACCTCCAAAAGTCCTGCTTATTTTCCTAACAGCGTACTAAATCGCTGAAACAATACTTTTGTAATACTTTGTATATCAGTAATAACTGACTGGTGATCACCACTGGACCCTTGACATGACAGTTTTAGAACAAGGTGACATTAAGTATTGTTTACAATGTCCTTTGCTTAGCATTTGCGGTTGCTATTATACCGGATACGTAATAGGGTATCGGATAAGTGTTGTAGTATTGGCGCGGAAGATTTATAAATAGAATCTCATTTGTTTTTAAACTTCATCTTTGAATTTAGAATTTGTTGTTGTGCACGACCAAAAAGTTTTGATGTGTGTTTTAATTGAAACTTTTTGATCATTATCTAAATATTTTTGTGACATTTTATACAATTAGCTAATGTTTTTTTGCCCCCACATACGGTTAGTCGCCATCAAAGCAGGAAAATCTTTAAGTGCCAGCTACATAACCTAACCAATTTCTATGTATGTATTTAAACAGTAATTGGACATCTTTCACTTATTTTTTCTTTAGTTTTCCACTTATATCGTAAAGTGTGCTTGTTAGGTGATCGTCAGTGCGGAGTGCGGGTTTGATCTCTGACCTCGCCACCAATCAGGCGACTAGTTGTGCTAATGTGGCTATTGTTGGCTAAAACCGACAAACCTAACTGCCGGGACTTTCTCCTGTTTTATGGGTATGCGGCTAATAAGTGAGTTATTAGTACTTAAAAGTACTGAAACAAGATGCTTTAAGGAAGTTAATTTTGTATTGGAACCCCTTTCAGTTTACACATTTTCGAGAGAAAAAAAAAATCCAATTCTCTAAGTACTCATTTTCCTTTTGTAGGAGTATTAAATTGTCTGTTGCGACAATACATTTTTATTTATAAACAAATCCTATAAGCCCATTGCTTTGTCCGTCAATTTTAGCTTATGTTTTGCCTGACACAAGGGCCTCATTTTATCTTCCATATTTAAAGAAGGCACTAGTATTAGCATATCGGACAAAATCTGTATGACGATGGCTTACCCAAGGACATAGTCATTCTACCTTACGTACCTTAGTGTACTTAAATTATTAAGCTTGGTGATCGATGTTCCTACTTACACAATACAGGAAGATGTTTTACGAACCTTTAGACAGTAACTGTCTTTACCCAACCACTTAAACTATAAACGTTTATGTCAAATCAAAATCAGTCGAATCGAACACAAATCCAATGTTTATAAATGAGGAATTTTATTAAGATTAGGTTGGGCAAACTTAACTGTTTAATACTTAACTATGCGCTGAAATTGTCACTTAACAAGAACTGGAGTAATTACATAAGCGATGCAATTCCAACGTCTAAACTAACAGCTTTTAGCGAAAGCATTTCCATAACCATTTGGTTTATTCAAACAATCTTGCAGTTGGTGTAACCCTTATTAGAAAGTCATTAAGGTTTGAAGTCGTATATTTCGAGTTTGTTATCTTGGTATAAAGTTAGTTTATGATAAATTCTAAGGCAAGTACAATGCAGTTTACATCATATTATGTAAATGATTTAGCACGTCGGGAAGAGGTATATAAAGTGTTTTGTGTTGATTTGGTATAAATATAACTCATTTCGTACGCAATGCGATTAAGAAACTCGTTTAATTTCCTCTACTTTTATGGAGAATATATGGCAATGATACTTTGTTGATAAATAGCTCTGGTGTTGTGAAACGTGGGTCTAAAACTCTACTTATACGTATTAATACCATCATAAAAACAAACACTAATCGGCGATGACCCTTGAGTTTGTTTCGACGTTTCTTCTCAAGGTAGCCTTCTTACGTAGTTAAGAAATATCGATTCCAGGGAGTTTATATTTTAAGAAAAAAAAAAAAATTAAAAAACCCGACTGCATAAAAAACACTTTAAATAAATACCCATATTGAATGATTTTAGTCTAGTTTATTTAATGGGTCCCGACTGTTACACTCAATTATGTTTCGCATAAGATTATTATTTTTTGTGTATTGATTATGAAATTATTTAATTTTGTGGTAATAGCATTGCTATCTACTCTTTTAGACTAAGCTTGTTTTTTACTTTTCAGTTTTTATTTAAAGTGTTTTTTATGCAGTCGGGTTTTTTAATTTTTTTAATTTATTTATTTTTATTTAACACTTTTTAGTTAGTTATAATACGGCTATGTGTTTCTCAAGATTTCACCCGCGACACGAGAGAACTACTTCCAATACCAAGATAATAAAAAAGTAACACACGTCGATCCAGTTATTTTAGATTGATTGCGTAACACAAAGAGAGTAAAGGAATTAGAAAAATAAATTAATTGTAAATAATTTAGTTTAGACGTACTTTTATTATCACTTTTCACTTTTAAGTTCAGAAACCGCTAGTCAACCGCGTCGCATAATATACGAGTATTTAGTTTGGATAATAAAGAAACAATTGCACATAGTATTTTTTTTCTATATGTCAGTGATATACCATTTTGGAATCCTCATGATGAGCTCTTTAATTTGATACCCATATTGTAGCAAATATATATATATATATTTTTCTTCTATCTACGGCGCCTCACGGCCGCCATGTTGGTTTTTGTTTGACGTCACATATCTAAGAACACTTGGGTAATTAAGACGAATCCAACGATGCCCTGATTGTCGAAATCCATCAAGCCGTTTCGAAGAAATGAGGTAATAAAGAATATTATGCTCATACATACAAGATACGCGCGAAAAATATAACCCTTCCTTGGCAGTCGGGTAATGACAATAAATAAATAAAAATATCAATATTTAAATCTTCTCGTATCAGTTACCTGACCTAGCTTATTAATAGGTTTTTTTCAAACTACATGTGTGAATCTCAGCCCACATACGCAACAAAAAAAAGAACAATGACCATTTAAGACTGTAGATAATAAAACTCCCGTTTTAGAAGATTGTTACACAGAAAACATGTGTCTTCTCCTAATTGGATTACCACTTACAACTGTTTTTTGGGGCTTAGTGGGAATTCTGCTATAAAAAGTTTAGTATCTAGCTGTGTACTCGATATAAAAACGTCTAATTATAATTGGCATATAAAGGTAAATGAAAATTTACTGAAAACGGTTTATTACGTCACATATTTTGTTTTGAACTTGGTTAGGTTACTTATAAAATGGATCCCTGAGTTTTCAGGGTGAGTTTTCTCTGAGAGTCCAGACTAAGATCCATCGAGATACGACGATACCACGATAAAAAAGCATAAAAATCTTCAAATCGAATCCATTTATTGTTTGTCATAGGTAAAAGGTAATTATTACATGTTCTTTCAAATCTTTAGGACACAACTAACCTATGCTGACAATAACCACTGACCAAACAAAATAGGTATTAGTTCAATATAAATTTTTGGGACAGGAACAAAGACTCCGAAAAAGATATTCTATCATCATTCATAGACCACGTTCGACACAAATAAATATTCATTTCCTTCAAAACGCCTGCGTGTATGGGCTCGTACAAATTGCCGGCCCATTTAGAGTATTAAGGCCATGCTACACTATCGGAGCCATCATAACGGCATTAACGCCAATTTCGATGTTGTGTAACACGCTTTTGTTGCGAATATCTTTACGTCATCGGATGAACGTTTTCGAAGTTTTTGTGGAAGTTAAGATGTGAGGTGCTTTGTTTCTTGTCAGGGTATGAAGTCATAATGTTGTGGCGAGGGTGGGTACAGATATGTGTAATGTAATGCCGGCTACACAACTCATCACATAACTGCCCACTGTTATATCTATGACTGCGAGTATCGCCAGCCTTGTAACGAACCATGCAATGAATTTTATTGTAAGCTACGATTTTTGGTCTTTAATATTTTTAAGCATAGCGAGAAGGTGAAAAGGCCAAGTGAAGCAGATTCTTGCAAAAAACACTGACCATCAAAAAAAGGACAGAGTTAAGAGAAAGAAAATAGCCATAGCAGAGGAATAAAATGAGAATATTTACATAATATAGCTTTATAATTTACAAGTACAAAAATAAAACTACAACGAACTCTTTAACAGCGCGTGCGCGTGTAACTCGACATAATGAACAAGGTAAATAAATTCAACGTCACGTGGTAACAGCTCGAAAGCTCTATTCACCAGCTATTCTATTCAACACGGAGAAATAGATAGAAGTATTGAAAAATGGCGTCATTTTCTCTTCGCAGTGGGTGGTCCAATGGTTTTGCTACATAAAAGGTCTGACCATTTTTCGTCTGAGTTTACCTGTCATTTCCTTATAGAATGCTTGATAGATCATAGACTGTATTAAAGGTTGCTATTACGATGTTATTGTAGGTACCGTCAGCAGTCTTTGAATATTATCAGATTTACGAGATTACCACATCGAACTATCGAAGTAACTTTGACACCGGAAAATTGTAGAAGTCGTAGAACATTTATGGTACCTTGTCTTCGTTCATCAACTGACGTTGCTAACCGTACCTTTTAAAAAAAAAGTAAGTTTTAATGCTAATAACTAGAATTACCAAATTTTTTGAATCGATAAAGCAACTGACTGTCGATGTCGGTTCCACAATTAACTGTACACGGTGTTACTATTCAACTGTAATGCGGGTATTTTGTACCAATTAAAATTCTTTTATTCTACAAATATACCTATGTGGGCTCACCTATGTGATCAATAATGACATTCGCAACACAAATAGTAAACTATTTGTTACAAACCTAGAAGGTATCAACCAGCGAAAAGAAACACCTTTACTCTTCATTTGCATGCAGTGAATCAGTTCAACATATCCTGGTTTATTTCGAACTCCTACCCAGCCACATCAGTCGACCGTCAAAGCCATCATGATCACAGTATACATATCATAAAGCTTTCGTCCACGACTTTCTCCGTGAATATTAACAATGTGATTACTTACACCATAAAATATAACGCTCTATGCACTTTCATCCTACTAATATTATAAACGCGAAAGTTTGTAAGTATGAATGGATGTTTGTTACTCTTTCACGCTCAAGCGGTTGGAGCCATTTTGATAAACCGTCGTATGTAGCTAGCTGACATTCTGAATGACTGCATAGGCTAGTTTTTAACCGACTGCGTCAGAGAGGGATATTGGAATTAAAACCGACATTCGAGCAGGCAAAGACTGGGCAACAGCAAGACTCTGTATAAAATAAATGTATCTACTTCTGTGTTTCACTATAAATTTTAAGTACTTTTTTATTGAAAAGGTTATTCACCTACCCGTACATAAGTATAAAATGTATCGTTAATATTTTAGTGTGTAAACGGATATCTATAATTCGGCTTTCATTAAATTATACCTATTACAAGAACGTACGCCCACTTGTAATGAATAAAGTTGGCGCTTAGAGAACGAATCTTTTGGCGAGAGCCAAATATTTCATATCAATATTTATTTCTTGATCGTTCTAACATAATAATAATGTGATACGTATTTCATAGTAAAATTACTTTATCTATCCACAAGATTTAGTTTTGAATACTGTTTTTTCTTAAGTGGCTGAACTATTGGTCTAGTGGCTAACCACTAGCTGACCCTGACTGCTATATCTACCGGAGGACGTGGGTTCGATCCCCATCCAGGACAAATGTTTGTGTGATAAGCACGATGAATTTAGATTTTTTTTTTAATGTTTATGTGAATGAATTAAATTCCGCAGGATATGTTCGGTCAGAATCAGTTGCCTAAACAGCTAGTTTTGTTATCTAGTGTCTATCTCAACAATTCCAAAGCTGACCTATATAAACAACAGTACGTATAAACGTGGGAATGAAACCAGATTACTAGGTTGTTGGTGGTGTCAAACCACACAGGTTGTGGACGAGTCAAATGCTGGTGTCAGATTACGGTGTGGCATTTGTTAGCGCCAACAGGATATGCGCTGTGAGCAAATTTTTTGCTTGTATGCATACTAATTGTTATTGCTTATAATGTGTGTTTGTAAATAAGTTCGTTAGAAATATGTAATTTGTGTGTAAGCGAATTATATCGTTGTTGCTTGACTTAAGTACACATTGCATTAGAAAGACAAAAATGGATGTTATTTGTGATTTTGTGGCTAGTCTTTTCATTGTTCCAAGAACACTCAACACTGTTTTAGTTTACTACTACTTTAGTTTATTTTGTACAATTTGCATATGTGCAAATATTCCTACAGTATTTTTTCTTGAATAAGAGTTCTTAATAAATATTGAACTACAAATTCAAGCACAAAATAAATTAATATTTATTTCATTCTTACAAACTTCTTATCAGGTTGTTCATAAAATTGACAAAATTAACAAAAAACAGTACCAACAACATCCATAAAAACAATTCTACTTCAAAAAATCCAAGATGGCCGTTATCGAGTTGTCATCTTCGCACACCTCATTGACCAAGTAGGTATGTTATTTCCCACCGAAACGTTTCTGACCTTTACTTAGAACAAAGTGGTACAAAATCTCTTGTTACAGATGTAAGTGATACCGAGGATTCTGCGAAGAGATACGTGTCAGTAACATACCTACTAGTGTTACTGCTTAGTTTATTGTTAACTAGATCTTCGTGGATCTATTACTAAGCATGTAGAGCTAAATAACTTAGATAAAGTGTCTGATGTGTTTGTTTTGTTTTGTGTTGTTGGCAAAGTGGCTGAAATGATAAGAACAGTTATTTTGTATGTTCTCACAAGCACAACCAATAGACGATTTTTTTAAGAATAGTAGAAATCAAGAAACAGAACCCTTATGCGTCCGTAATATGCGTTGTCTGTCTGACCCTTCGTATTTCATAGCTATTTTGAAGATTGGTAAGTAGTTGTATTCTGTGAACTTACCGTATTAACATTTTCTTGCAAAAATAGAAAAATAAAGAGATGTTTTTTTGGAGCTCCTCATACTTAAAAAAAATCAAAAAATAATAATACGAGTGAAGTTTATATGGATAGGTCTTCAAAAATGATATTGAATTCATTAAGTAATTGTTTGTTTTCGTCGAACCTAATACGTCCTAAGAGAAATAAACATTATAATAGAACATAATAAGATATTTTACACTAAAAATAAAACGATTCATTAAAAAGAATAAGATTGTTCCTAAACCATGGATTAAATTAGAACCTCTTTCGTTTCTAAGTCTTTTTGAGGTATGGAAAGTGTATCAAAGTTTCTAAGAAAATACCAACGCACAATACATATTAAGTGCTAGTGTGGTCGGTATAGATTCGTTCTAACTAGATCAGCTGTCGGCAATAAATCTAATAGTAGTGGGCGACAGATATCGCTCCCATTTATTTTGTACCAGCTGTTGATTGTGCCCATTGTAATCAGTTTATAGTAAATTGGTGCGAGGAAAGGCGCGTAAAATGAAGTATGGTGGTGAAAAGGAAGGAAAAGTAATTTCCATGTGAACAGGTAGTTAGCATAAATGAAATAAACATGTAAAATCACAAAAACAATTTAGGTAATTCGTGAGCGATACTATAAGTTCTAAAGTACCTATCTGTCGGATGCCGAATGAGTCTGGGCAAAAACAACCACATGTTAGTTGGAAAATAATGGAAGACGACCTCTCGTTAGACCCAGGAGATGATGGGAGTGCTTGATTCCCTTTCACATAACTGGCCCCTGTTAGCCTTAGGCCGTATATAGCCAAAGGAATAGGTGGAAGAGGGGAGGGAGGTATTTGTCCCGCAGTTGTACACTAAAGGGTAATGATAAGTGAAAGTACAAAACCGTATCGCAAGTAATAACGAACCCGCACCTAATAACACACTAGTCCATCACGCCTGTGAATGAACCTCGTGGGTGTAGTCATTCATAAACCATAAATACATTAGTGTCAATTTACTATATTTGCAATAACTGTTATTTTCACTTTTTTTTGTTCAGGCCAAAATGGCCAGTGTATTGTAAACTCCAGTAGTGTGAATTTTGTTTACGATTGTGGATCAATGTATATTGGTCTTGTAAGCATTGCAATTTCAATTTAGGATTTATTGTGCATTAATGTCATCGTTACTGCGGTATTGCATTATTACTGTCAATATACCATTTTAATACTTGTCAAAATAGCTATAAAAGATGATTATAGAAGCTATTTATGAACCTTTTTAATTTATTTTATTGATCATTTATTGTTACAATACTTTATTAATAACTTTCTCATCCAGTCATTTTATATCGGGTGTTTAAGATCTACCTATTTAAGAAAATATTTCAAATTAAAAGATGTCAGAATTCGTTACGAACTTCCCTTAAAATTAAACCAATCCGGTATTCACCTTTTACCTTTACCTAAATTCCGATCACGGAAGATGTTTGCAGTGACTAGCCAAGAACATTAAAATGTACAGACACAGATGCAGTCTTATTTCCTTACTGCCAAAGTCAGATGGTCAACACATTGACACCAGTGGGAGTACTATGATCTTTACACTTAACATTTGCAGGTGTGGTAGAGACGCTGCGTTACATCAGTAATGCGCTGTCTCGCTTTCACAACTGCAATAGTTTTATTATATGAAGTGATTGTAGGGATGCAGGAACGACTCCAGGGTTATTAATTGGTGGTTTTGTTGCTGTTTGTAGACGTCTTAACTCTTAACTAAGCGAAACGTCTTTGATATAGATTATAGATATGAAACCTGCTTTATAATATATGTATTTCTTGCAAATAAATGAATTCGAATTTAAACGAAAATCGAACCGAAAGTGATTGCAAAGTTTCAAATAATTTTAGATAAAGGATCATACCGTACCGTACCATACCGATTACAAAACTCTAACTCACGTACATATTACTTTTAAACAGAGCATTTTTCAATGCAGGTGCAATGCATTTCATATAACCTCGCTCTTCTTTTATTTGTTTTAGGATTAAACAACAAAACAAGTTAATTTCATAAAGAAATCTACTCTACTACTATCTTTTCTTTCAGCATTAGTTTGTGAAGAAATAGTAGTAAAACTTCATCAACATTAACAGAACATAAATAGAAAACGACCCCATACGTAAGCCAAGCTCCACTCCAGAGCACTTGTCGTCTTCCGCACGAATATCAACGCTGACCCTAATAGGGCATAAATACATAAAACATTCGTCTGTCTGTCTGTCACAACCGGACACACACCGCTACATCCGAACGCCGCGGTCTGAATGTCAATGCCAAACCGCCACAAGGCCTAGAGGACCTACCTGTACCTCCACAGATTAAAATAAAATCATTGCGAGTGTGGAAGCGTGACAGCACTATAAATTGTAGAGCGCTGTCTCCTTCCCACACCTCCAATAATACTTTTAACGGTTTTGGTAGATATACAAGGACTTGATTTACTCTGCAGCGTGTGAACGGTTTAATTTATTCATTAGAAAAAGTTTGCTCTTTTATTGGACCTGTTTTCAATCGCTCGAAGCGGCTTTGAGACAAATAAGTGTAGTCAGCGTTGATATGTTGTTTTAAGTGCTCTAGTAATTTTAATAAAAAATACTTGAGGCTTAGGACACTTTCT
Source organism: Chrysodeixis includens (assembly GCA_941860345.1). Lineage (NCBI taxonomy): Eukaryota > Metazoa > Arthropoda > Insecta > Lepidoptera > Noctuidae > Chrysodeixis > Chrysodeixis includens. The sequence goes on from OW796098.1 coordinate 1,734,633, forward strand.
TTAAGTTTGATACTTAAGTTTGCCTTTGGCTATTTTGTGGCCTCATTTAAGTATGATTATTTTTCTGCAATTAGTCAACATTTTCTTCTAAAATAACTTGAGTGATTTGCTTTTGTCTTTACTACGATTTAGCATGCATTTGCAAAATACTTCGAAACTGCAAATCCTTATAATAATATGACTAATCGTTAAAAATACTTATTTGGGTTACTCGCACGAACTCACAAAAAGTAAAAACAAAACACAGGAAAATAACAGAATACGAATATCCTTTTATAGCATTAATTATAATTATTTGTAAAATAGTTAATACCGAATTCAAATGTAACAAATAAATAATACATTTTCAACGTTTGTATGTGTGTTGTTTTATTCTTAAACACATACAAAACCAGAATCCTGATCATGTGTAGTATTCTCCTGTGTGTATTAAGTGTTGTGTAAATTGGCTGAAACTACAGTGATTTAATTAAATAGAGTAGTACCAAACCAACTCTTGTTTGCTTAGAGTTTAGCTATTATGAGACTAAGTTAGGAACGTTGCTTGTATTGATAGCCACCGATGCCAAACCAAATAGCTTATACGAGGGATATGGGATTTGGACGAGTTGTTTCAGGTAGCGCAATAATAACAATAATATGAGAATCTTCTTCAGTTCATGTTTCAAACTTCAACTTCAAATATATACAACGTGTAACGGAAATAACGCACATCCCCAGACACCCCAAAAAGAATATCCTTTTTTATCCACAATTAATGTATTGAAACATTTTTATCATTTTCTTAGATATTTGTTTTTATTACATATTGTCAGAATAATTTGTACAAATAATTGGCAAAACGCGTGGGCGCCCTATTGCTCAATACGTTACTTATAGCCTATAGCCTTATAGCCTTATTGCATCGACTTAAGGCTCATTTTCGTTTACTTCGAGTGCTTTATGAAAATAGTGTCTACAATTTAATTATTTCTAAATAATATTTTGGTAAAAAAAAATATTTATTTTTATTAATGAAATGGATTCTGTTATCGATTCTGAACAAAGTAGTTTCAGGATGTGCGTTAATTATGTTACACGGTGTATATCGCTATCATGAGTACATACATAGGATGTTATAAAAGGTAAAAGTGCATACATGATACTCTGTTAGGACGCAGCAACACAGTTTTAATATAAAATTACTTACAAACTACTTGTCAATCTATTTTGATATTAATTTTAGGTAATATTTAAAGCAATATCAGATATAGGTACGAATTTAACTAAATCTGTACTACAAGATCTAAAAGCAGGTCCGTTGCCGTTGTAAAGGCGAGAGAGCGCAATACGTTACAAGTAGCAGCATCTCTCTTCCACAACAACACCTGCTAAGTATTAAGAGCTCATGGTACAAGCCTTTGTTATACCTATAACCAATACCAAACAATAGCAACGTTATCATTCTGATTACAACGCTATAAATAAGTTTTGCAATTTACCGCAATGCCAACGCTCGCGTAAAACCGCTTGTAATCCAATTTTAACAACAAATGCAATGCAAACAAAATAACTGCGCTTGCGACGCGCTTTCTATTAATACGTTTAATTTAAACTGGTGAACATTTTATACTATGTATGGAAGTTGTTTCAATACCTAACCAAAAAAAAAATGAATTAAGATTATACAAAATGCCAACAATTTTTTGGCAAAGATATTCGAAATGATTATTGATTAACGAAACGGCGATTTCAAATTGCAATTTGGAATTAAGGTTCCCTCACGAATTAGACCGCATGTAAAAGCTCATTCAATTCAATAAAAAATGGATAATCGTGTATCGTAAATGCAGATTAATTAGCAATAATGATTATTTTTATTACTTTTCGAAAACATTTTTGCATAATCCGCAAATTACGAGATAACTCACGATTTGGGATTAAAGTGTTTCTTAATCGTAATTTTTAATACATAAGTAACTTTAATGATGATGTTACGAATACTTAACTAGAATAATAAGGAAAATCTGTAATTCTGCGGGATTCTAAAAAAGTTGTAAAAGCGTCTCTTGAGCTTCCAGGAATATCTTACGAAATATGCATACGCTCTTGTTTTCATTGAAAAACAATGTATGTACTCGTTATAATAAAATAAACAAGGATGACTCAAAGAAATTCAGCGTATAGACTTTCTCACTTCTAAAAGTTCCACAATAAAAATGTTTACTCCAATCAATTTAACTCAAGCGCAAAAACCTCAACGATTCCCTTCAAAACTGCTCCTTAATAAAAGTTGTATAATAGTGCAGTTAGCTAAATAGCTTTATAACTGTTGCTCTGTTTTATTGATGACAGGCGAGATTTATCTTACGTCGGCTATCACGACTGCAAAATGAAGTGATGATATTAAGTTATGCAATGGAACTACTTACGGCAGTACGACGAGGAAATTATTTGTATTTTATTAAATGTTGAATGATAAAAACAATTGATGTTTGATGCGACAAACAAAAATAAGTTTTTTCTATTTTGGGATACAATATGGAATCTCTCTTATTTAATGGAATCTGAGCTATAGGAGAATTCTACATACAGTGACTATTGTGTTTGCATGTGATGAGAAGGGATAAGACTCATGTAACTAAGAGAGTGATGAGTATGAATGTTGATGGATAGAGAGGAAGGGGAAGGCTAAAGCAAAGATGAATTGATTGTATAAGGAATGATATGAAAGAAAAAGGAGTAAATGCTACTGTTACTTGTGATAGAGGAGAAATGGAGAATAGAAGAAAAAAACTTTTTGCGTCGACCCCGAGTAAAATGGGATAAGAGCATGAGTGAGTAAGGTAATAGTAAGGTATAGGAAAGTGGAATAGTTTAATCTAAATTTTATTATTTCCATTACTTTATTAAATCAATAGTTCCTAGGAGACAGTTCCATTAATTCAATAACATCTATCCTCCATATACCCTGTCGGGTGACAAAAAAAGAGTGACGTTTGCAAATGCGAACAATTCATAAGATTGTAGGGCGCTCCCCCACGGTTTGTGGAATTTAATAAATACACGACGTACACCCCAGCGCGGAAGTTTTACGTATATTCAAATGTTTATGGTCAGATAGGCTGTTCACATGAGGGATAGACTGTAATGGCTAGTGCAGTTGTGTTTCAGTGGTAAATGTTTTGATGGATAAAGTTTGTCTATTGTTTTCGTTTGGGGACTCGGCTGTGTTTGTTTTTATCAATTTCATTGCTCAACATGGGTTTTAACTTTATTTATGTATAGGTTTGTATGTGTTATTAAATTAACATTTTTGATTACATGGAAATTAGAAGAACGATAAGTATTACCAAACGCGCTATTTTTTTGTTTTTACATATGAATAGTACATTCACCCTTAAAGCAAAATTCGTAAAAATTGTCTGTATAAACCCTAGAACGAATCAGTGACTGGCCTGCAGCGTCATCGGCAATAAGAAACAACTTTAAATGCAGTAAGTAATAGCTCGTATCTCCGACCATCGATATTCATCATTCTGTCTTGTCCAGGCCGCGCCATTGCCATACTCTAAAAAATAAACTTTCAAAGTGACATGCCAGCAATTTAGCTTGGCAGCGGCAGACATTTCATTCCATAGTAACTTAATAAAAGGACCAAGTTTATAGCCGGGCATAAGTCTAGACTTGGCATGTGAGTTGACGGATTAAATTGAGTAGCGCAATCTTGGCTGGTTGCAAGTACTTTTTGTAATGTAGTACTTCTTGTGCGTTTTGTGGACGAGTTTATTTTACAACTTGTTTGTACAGACCTTCGTCATATTTGAATAGCTCCTGTATTTTAAAATAAATGTTTTTTTTTTAATATAGCTATTATGAAGATTGAACTGGCAATTCATGACCTCCAATTTTATCATCATCTGATCAAAATTTGGACGTCATTTTTCCAGAGTAGACTATTGCTTTTTTTTCTTCTTATTGATATTTATTTATTGCAATACCTACTTACGAACAATTTAAAATACTGGACAGTGGACATAGCCAAAACTCATTGTATGAAAGGTATTCGCGTATGTGTGTCCACAAACATACTTCGCAGTTCGCACTTTAATATGACAAACAAGCCAATATGCAATTCAGTTATACGAGTAGGTAAACACAAACAGTGAAGTAATGGAATGTCCTGCAAAATTTATTGACAGGTTTCAAAATGTTTAGCTGCGTTTACACAAGAGCAATAAACTGCTACGCTGATCTATGGACCAGCCTGACCGCTGGTCAAGAATGTAAAGTGCTAATACCAATTATAAATTAATTGCTTTTAACCGCATATGCAACATATTAAATATTGTAACGTAGGAGTATATTACGGGCGAGCGCGGGCGGTGGCAGGATGAATTAAATGCAAACCGCGAGGTTCGAGGCGACGCAGAATTTTGAATAGTAGAACGACTTAGGGAAGGCGTTTGCGAAAAAGGGGGAAAAGACTAGGGAAATGTATATTTATTTATATTACAGCCTATGAATGTCTTCCTGCTAGCCAAAGGTCTATTCCAGCAAAGATAAGATTGAACATTGATTACCACGCGTGCTCAATGAGAGTTGGCGATTTCCGATTCTAATAAACTACGAGTATGTTAAAAGATTATTTGCTTTCATACGTCATGGAACAGGAGAGGTTTTTAATAAATATTTATTATTTTAGTGTAAAATTGAACATGAAAACTGCACAAACATTTGTTTCACAATATTAACTTTACAATTGTATTTAAATTTATTCTTCTACACATGTTTGTAAGAATAACTAAACTTAAAACTAAGAGTTTAAACAACTTAGGATATCTTCGCAATTTTAAGTTTTAACATTTACTCATAATAAGCTAAACCTTTTTATTTCGATTTGCACAACAATATGCCGTCGAAACTTGGCTAATGATAATAAACTATGGAATTTCTTGTGAAGCAATATTAACAATGCGTTTTAAAACTTGTAGAGAATAGGGACATCGTTAAATATTTCCCAACTGATTTGTAACTTGTTATCTCTAGTACAGACTAAACAATATCGTAGCCCACTCACTTTGGTCACTATGACCAGGACTTGTTGTGCGAGTGAGACGCATATAAGCGTAGTCTATGCGCTGTCTCGCTCCCACGAAGACAAAAGCGCGATAATCCAAGGATGGCGAACCTATTTGAGGCTATTTGTATAAATGTGCAGTTTATGTAAAAAAAATATATTAAGATCTTAGGCGTTCCTCTGTACCTATAAAAAAAGCTCTCGTAGAGCGCAGAGGAGTTTTGCACAGTAATTTACATACATTTTCTTGGTAAATCATGAATTTATTTATTAGTGATGTGCCCAAAACGTTGGTACTATCTGAGAAATACTACTAGGTACTAATAAACTCTACATTTCTTTACTTCCAATTCAATAAGAATAAATTACCTACTATTAAGAAATTATGTAAAAAATCTTTAGGCACATGTTCATTTAGCATGACGGTTAAATTACATACTTTATCTGCGTGTATAGTATTTCATTGACCGGTATTTTTTGTACTTTTATGACCTTGACGAGCCTATCTCCCTACATAAGATAACTTTAATCAAGTTAACTAGCATATAATATTCAATTATTTATTAGAAATTCATGTTATACAGGTCTAGAATATGAACCCTCTAAGAGAGTATAGCAGTAGCTTATTACTAATTAATAATTATTATTATTTTTGACAACATTTCAGTGTATCTACGTTTGTGATAATGCCAGCTTGTCTGTTCTACAAGTGTTTTAAAGAATCTTCCCATATAGAAAAAGGGGCATTAATCATCATGTTTGAAATTAAAATAATGCTTGCTAGCTGCTTTAATACATAGTTCATAGAAGTTTCTAGAAACATCCTTTTGTCTAAGATAAATAAGGAAAATTATTCAATAAGATTTCACCTTTAAAATAAACATGATTACTTCGAATGGAAATCACATTCATTATCGACTTGCATGAATGGATGTTAAGTTAATTAAAAGTACTGTCTGGATGAGATTGAATGGGCTCATTATGAGACAAAACACCTTTTTGTGATCGTGTTAATGGGACTAAATAGATGTCATTAAGATTTACATTCAATACTATAATTAGATTAACCATTTTTTGTAGAAAATGATGTAAAGTAGATACTTCTTTGTGTAGTTATTACAATAGTTAAATGTTAGAGATTATTTTTATTTACCTAGCTTAGAAAATATTAGAAAATCTCATAGATAAAATATTGCTCTTGATTTAAAAAATGAATAAAAGAGTATATAACTGTACACCAACATGTTTCCATCCATTTCAAGTTAAGGTACTTCTACTTGAAAAAAAGAGTAAAATACTATCACGTAGAAAAGTGGTACACGTCAATCGATACCTTCCATAAAAGTGACAAAAAAAGGCAAGTACATTCGCACAAAACATCGCCTACAACCACATCTTAAAGTCAGACTCTTTTAGCTAAAGGAACGAGACACCGCTCTACGCTATGTAATGCGCCATCTCGCTTTAGCCTGCAAGATGTTCATCTTAATAGGTAGTGGTGAACCAGCTGGTCTAGTAACCAAGTACCAAGTGTACCAACATCAGCACGTAAATTTCACTACAAAAAAATCGCGCGACATGAGTCACGCGACGGAAACGTCGATTATCAAGGTCGCATAATCGCAGGCGACGACGCGCGACCAACCATTGTTTTACTTCACAAGTAACAAGACAAACGCATTGTTTTACACCATTTTTATAAAATCGTAATAGCCGGTGAAATCTAAAGTGTAGCGAAAATAAAGTATTTTAACGATATGCGCTTGAGTAAGTACGGATTTCGATATTTGGATGTCGGCAATTGAAGGTTTGGAGTACTGTTTTTTTTTTGGTCTGAGCACAAATTAATTAAGTCTTACATTGAGTAGATTCAAATTAAATTGCCAGCAAATAACATCGCTTGCAGAAATGTAGCACAGACGACATCGCTTCTGATCTTATAAAAACACAATAATATTTTCACAACATAAACATTGATAAAACCGACTCAGGTTGTCTGTAGCAGATCTAGCCTAGCAATAAGACCGCTAATTGTGGCACCATATAACTTTTACTTCTGTCGAATCTATTTCTAATGTCGTGTGCAATAAAGAATACTCTATCTATCATCTTAATAAACGCAACCTTTTGCATACCCAACAACAGTTCCCCTTCATCCCACCATATCACATTCAAACATTACCTACAAAGGCTATATTTAAATCCCAAATCCAAGTCAATCACCACCCACGACCCACCCATACGGAACCCCATGATTTCCAACAGTTGTGTATAATCTGCGCGGTTTCCCATGGCAACGGCAATTAACGTCATCGCGCCGATGGCACTGCGATTCCACTAAGTGTGCCGCCAACGAAAGTTGTAAATAAAGGTAAAAGCTGCTTTATGGTACCTTATAGTGCCTTACTATAAACTCGTTAACGATCAATGAGTGTTGATGAAGATTTTTGTTTAGATATGAAACCTCTTTTTATCGTGTCTAAGTTTAGCAAAGTAATAGTAATTATTAAGCTCCCTAGGAGTTCAATCCAGACATAAGTTGAGGTAAAGTTAGTTTTTAAAGATGCTCTACCTAAACACTGGTCTATTTCATGTCGCAATTGATTTTCGTAATGAATGTGTTTAGTTTGTTTCTTATCTATTTAATATAATCACCAAAAGAAACAAAATCGTGTGTCTCTTGAAGTCTCTTCTATTGCAATCACCTTTTGGACGAGGAACAGCACACCAGTAGATATTCTTTAATTTAAGCGGCTCCGCAGACACACCAATTATCTCTAAATATTACATACAACTATTCTTATACATTGTTTTCTATTTCAAGTATTTTCTTACTAAGTAAAGGTACCGTAAGTAAGTGAATATAATGTCTCTATAAGTTTCCATGATAAGCTTGACGAATTGAAAACGTTACATTGTAAGCACTACCTACACACAAACACATACATATGTGTCAGTCTATCACTGTATAATATATGTACATGTGTTTATTTGTAACGGCCTGACATTTAAACAGCTGTGAGTACACATTAGTACTGTAAATGTAAATATATCGTAATTTATGTTCTAATATTTATATTTTTTAACCTTCTCGTGATTCAAATAACCAAAGGTCAGTGTTAAGGGTACTTAAAAGACCTTGTAAACACTAAGTAGGTACTAAGAAGGTTTGTAGATTTTATAGCTATGTTTTTTTAACTCCCGCACTAAGCAATTTAAGTTTGACGTTATAGTGAAATCGCAGAATGCTAGAAGTAGGCAAAGTGTATGCAAACTAAACGGTTGTTGTTGAAATACATTAAAGATTAACGAAATGTTTTGAGTTTAAAATAAATTAAAATTAAACTTTTGTCTCTCGTATTTTCAAAAGGAGAGAAACTTAAATGTACCTTATGAACTAAAACCATAGAAAACTACCAGCAGTATTTTCTGAGGTTTTATCTACTAATGCTTGCAAGTTCCAATATGAAATCAAAAAAACCCGTGCAATAAAAATCACTTATTATTCTTAGAATGCGGAATTATAATTTCACTCCTGGACAAGCCAAATAAGACAAAACTACCGAATAAAAATATTGTACAACTTGTAATACACGATTTCTCCGAAAGTTTAATTATTACTGATTTCCAAAGAAATATGGTTATTAAATGAAAATAAACTTACAACTTAAACAAATTAAATGTAATTATCGTTTCTAATTCCCACTTTAAAAAGCAGTCTAAGCATTTAACGTCACAAAAATAAGAATTAATTTGTTCTCATTTTAAACACATCTCATTTTTTTCATTTTTTTATATCAGCCATTACACTGATGATACCGAAGTTGACGCAGCAATTCCAAATTCAAAACTTAAAAAAAATACAACTTTATTTTAATCAATGCTGCCAACTATGAACACAAAGTTCGTAGTATTGTATTGTACCAACTGCAGTTTACGCAAAGCAGTGCAGCGACAAGGTCAGGCCGCAGTGCGGGCCGTGAGGGGGCAGCAGACGGGCGTATCGATCGCATCCCGCGTCTGCACGCACACCACCGTCTGTGCCCGACGTTTACATTACACGATCGCTTTATGGTGACTATGGGACTTTAATTAAACGTTATCAGCTGTTTGTCTATGTTTTGTTGTTTTTCATGTAATAAAAATAATTAGTTATTATTATGCGGGAGGCATTGTGAGTAGCGATGTATTTTAGTATAGAATATTATTTTTGGGTTGTTTTTTAACACTGCTGTAATGAGACCGAAGATGTTTTAATTTTAACATCAATTTTCTTAAGCTGACTGCAGCTTACTGGTAATTAAGACTTGGTTTAAAAATAAAAGACACACATACCTGCCTCTTTAATTAATATCGCAAAGTCGACCACATGCCAATAACCGGCTAGAATTAAATGAAGGCGCCTCACTGCCTTGACATAAAGGTCCTATTAATATCAAAATGTGACTAAATACGTGCGGTTGACTATACGTAACTACGTACTAGAAAACAAGTTTTATCAACCGTTTAAGTTTTAATTAAAAAACCTGTCAATCAGTTAAACTTGATTTTTGTAGAATAAATGTCCGACATTCGAAATTCAAAAGACGAGCATAAAGATCACAAATATGTTCCTAGAATAAACGATAAAAAAGAAGTAAATAACGCTCTATTTTTTAACTGCTACTTTAAAAACATGGATCCTTGTCTATGCCTTACCTAACCGGTTAGGAAAGTTAGATTTACGTCTGAAACAAGACATGTCTTAGTTGTAAAATGTTAGAATAATGTGCGCTAAAGTCACGCACGCTTGCACGTGACGCTTGTCTGTTTATTACCTAATTCTGAAACTATTTTTTTAACTAAATGTCAATGTCACGACACATTCTTATCTATTCAGTCTATTCACTATGGTTTGCTCATGGCTATCAATAATACTTGTTGCCACATGAAGTTGATCATATGATTTTTATCTTAGTTTATTTTTTCAAACAATCATCTTTACAACAAAACTTACCTAAACATTACTTTACACCTGCATCTTACTAAAACAATAATTAAACCCCTCGCATCCACTTGTTAAAGTAACAATTATTAACGTCGCAATTATTAAAGTAATAATTATAATTATAGTGCCTCAGTCGCGTCGTCCCCAAGTCGCAAGCTATAAAGACACTTTACGGTGCAGTGCGCTCCCGGGGGTTGCCGGCTCACTAAGGGATAGCTTTCAAGGTCGGTATCGTAGCGTAGTAAAATATCCTCTCATGATTATTATTACAAGTTATTCGTTTTTCTGCGTGAAATGAACTTAAAATTAATTTGTTCGTATGTAATTACCTACCTACGTTTGGTGTTATGCTATTTTTAGTGTTAGATAGATTGATTTTTTTACGATTAGGACTGGTTTAGTGCAAAAACTTAACGATCAATTTTAGGTCAATACACTCGATATGTTATAGGTGTTATAGCCTAGCTTTACGATTCTTACGCAAACAACCTCCAAGGTTTACGTGGTATTCATTAAAATTCAATACAAACACTTATTAATAAGAAAACAACTCCAAGAAGGTTGTTAAATAAAATCAAACTACGCTTAGCATAACAAAGAATGCTTATCCAATCAATTTGTCATTCATATTGTTTGAAATACATTATTATTTTTACAAGGTTGGTATTAAAGACAATATTTTTCTGACAAGTGTGAAGTGTCCTTTGATGACGTCATGAGACTTGACACGGCCTTGTCAAACCCTATGATAATGTATATTGAATATCCGTGGCCTTAAAGGTCACATATTGAATTATTGAGTGATCATTATCTTAGTTTTAAACTATACACACAATATTCAAAACAAATCTTAAATTAAAATACTTTAATAATAAATAGTTCTGTTTTAGGATATATTTTCAACATACGAAGGAGGAGAAGTCCTCAATTCGTTGTCATCTTTATTTTTTTTTCATACATTTCATGGACATTCAATGTGTCACCACAACACACGTGATCCGTATTTAAATTCGAACAACTCTTTTTACTTTTTAGTCATCTGTTATTTTTCCTGCCAGTGTCAATGTCCAATGAAACGAATTGTGAGCCAATTTTTTATTTTTAGTCAATTATCAAATAGAGAAAACTAAAATCTCATTATAATATCTATGCAATGTCTTATTATTAAATGATGAGTAAAATTTCACGCATGTTACAACAATACAAAAACTTACGATTTTTTAGATTTTGTTATCAAAAATCGTAAATTATCGAGTATTACTTTTAGGTAAGTACCGTTTTTACTCATTCAAATTGATGTGTCTTCGCGATGTCAAATGTCTTCGTATTAATTACACGAAAGACGATATTCGCCGTCGAATTCAATGTCATTTTTTGCGTAAATCTGTCAGTTATTCTTGACATTGGTGTATTGACGCCCACAACTAAACAAAATGATTGATTGCTGATTTGACAATTTGTTGGCACAAGCGTTGAAGGCGAATGAATATTAATCCACAAATTATTTTTGCATGTTCAAATACGTAGATTGCTGATTTTTTATATGGAACGACTTGGAGGAGGCTTTTTTGTACAAACATTGTACTTACCGCATATCTGATTTTACCGTTACCGTTTTAATTAACGTAAATGCAAAAAGTTTTAAACAAAAAGTATGGCATAGCGTACTTATACTTGACAGAAAACTACAGGCCCCCTAAACGGCCCCTTGTCAAGGTTTGACACGTCTGTCAAAGATATGATGGCCCTTGTCCCAGTGTCATTCGAAGCCTTTTTACGTAGTAACGAGATATTCATCTAAATGATGTCAACATAATAGTTTCGGCCTTTAGTAATAGGAAAGATTTAGAAGGTTGACATTGATAATTGGACTGGCGAGGTTTGCACAAAAAAAGACATTAAATTCAGGTTTCATTTAACAATTTGGTGTCTTGTTTTAAAGTGGGTAACTTTACAATGCTTTTTTGTGAGTAACAAGCGAATTACTTAACTAAAAACTTCAACTACTTCAGTGCAGGGATTATAAATAAAACTCCGACTTCTCTGATTGCTGACTGGTGAATGCCAACACCGGCTAAAGCAATCAATTCGTTCAACAATTTACTTAACACAATCGCTGTATAACAAACACGTAACATACTCGTACAAGGGACCCAATGACTTTAGTCTTCAACAACGCGAGGATACGAATCTCTATAAGTATGTATGGCGGTAGTCTCTAGGGACCAAAATCGTCGGGTACACGCAAGGCACAAGTACTTAGCCCCTTACTTTTCATCCATTATCGTTAACACTGTGAAAGCAGAATATGGAAGTAACTTTAATATTAGTTTCACCATTTAAAGCAAATATTTGTTCCATAAGCCATTGGATAGTATCGGTAGATTAAAACACCATGTAGCTGTCCCTTAAGGGCTATTCTAATGAGATGGCAGATTTGAGTGATACGGAGCAGCGGCGGTGAAAGTGAGAGGACAACACATCAACCGAGCCTAGGGCTTGCGGTTTGGTCTAAGTAAACAACTGAACTGGTATTATTAGGACTATATTGTCGTATACAAGGAACAATATGGAAGAAAAAAACTTTTCCAGAAAATGTTTTAGCGAGAGATTTTTGGGCGTTTTACAAAAGTTCTTTATGATTTTGGGGAATAAATTAACTTAACATTGACATACTAATAAGCTGTTGACCTAAAAGACATGGGAAAGATTGGGAATGGTCACCCATCAAATTGATATCAATACAGCAGTTGATTTCGACTGATAGAAGGAGATAATGCACGTAAACTTTGAGATAATAAACTTTTACTCATCCACAACTCCTCTAAAGAATAGATCGGTGAGTTTATACATTAGTCCAAGATTAACTTACTTTACCGACATTTTATTTTAAAATTCATTTAGCTAAAACATTAAGGTGTAACAGATACGATAGTTCATTATATAATTATATTCATTCATTTGTTGCACATAAGTGTAATAAGAGTATTGCATTACATAAATCATCAGACCGTTTTTGTTATGTAACAATAATATTTGTTCTGTTCTTACTATTTCACTTTTAGTTCCGTTTGTTATTTCAGATTGTGTTCAGTTGATAGGTTTTTATGGTCGCTATTTTGATCAGTAGCACTGTTTAAATAAATATCTGGATAATAATAATATAGAGTAAGTGTCCAACTTCTAATCAAAATGTTTACACTAACGACGTATTTCGGAAGTAACATTTCACTTGAAATTGAACTTTTTTTTATCGCAAATCTGGTAGATGCTGACCTATTTTGTTTCTAAGACTTCTTTCCAGGTTTTTCTTCTCTATAATTAAATAAAATTATGAATAAATTACGTTTTTAACCCTATCGTCATGGCGATCACCATGTACAAATCCTCTATAGGTTTTATACTTATACAGTACATTTTTAGACATTCCATTTATACTCTTGCTCTTGCACCATATACCGCAAACCCTCGTTCCTCAACAAAGTCTAGCTCTAGAAAAGCCACGAGCCCAGACACTACAGCTCCGTATGGAATGCTAAGCAGTCTCGTCTATCACCGAGAGTGCTCGTTAATGTGATCCACGTGAGAACTCCATACGCAAATACTTTGAATCGATGTCAAGGGTTAATTGGGTTCCAACAAAGTACAGAAATGTATGTAGGCTTGTGCTTTCTGGATTTGGGCTGGGTGGAAAGTGTGGAAACTGGACTCGAGACGGTTTTAATGGACCAGACTAGTATCTTGTTTATTGAATTTATTTTTGGTGTTTGTGCTGTTATGTACCTAAATTTTAATATTGTAGTTAAGTTTATGAAGACTGAGTGGTGTTACCTGATAATTTTGCATAGGTGAGTGTTGCCACGACAGAGACCTATAACTTGCGTGTTGGTACCAGACCAGGTTGTACAATCGACCATACGAAACAGAAGAAGTGTTGATTAACATTCAGAATTGTCCTTTTTGTGACTATTTAATATTCAAGTACTGACGTTGCCGCAGAAGTTAATCTTAGGTCACGAGTAAAAATGGATAGTTTTTTTCGTGTCCAAAATATTCGAATTCATTACATAAAAACGCAACTCTACAAGGTAGATTTCTTAGTTCGTTTATTTGCCTTTCGCACTAGAAATTTAACGCGACACTTAAGTACACTTATCCCACATAAATTATGCCACGCTGTGTAATTTTGAGTAATTGAGCAATATTGTTTGACGGAGCGAGATTGGTCAAGATTTCCTAATAATTGTCACCGCCATGCTAGTGTTTGTCTAAGCGAAGGCAACAGAGTACAAAACTTTAAGTAAAATAATTGTCCTACTGGCATTTGGGTTTACGCTTAAGCAGAACTGTATCTAGACTATGTCAACGACTGCAGTTTAAATACACGTCTGCATTCAGGCAACTTTATCAGTTGCTAGAAAAAGTACTGCGATTATCTCCTACATTCAACATTCAACTCTGCTGGACTAACATAAGGACGAAATTGCATAATCAGTTGATTACTTAGCTGCTTGTAGTAGGAATAAAATATCACGTAAGGTTCTTAATCAAAGCAAATAAGCAAGTCTTCAACCGTGCCTATCTGTACATTAAAACTTACCTTGAAAACGGCTGCGCATAAAGCGATACGATTTTTCCCGTTCGACACGGTATTGATTTTGCACGTGTGGCGCTGTTTGACATGAATTTATTTTGTTGACGTAATAAGTAACTGTAGTAACATAGAGTAGTAGGTAAATAAAGATATTATTATCATTAATGGAACTTACTAATAAAGTCCCTGATCATTCTAAAAACTAATCAGGCGTTTTAAAATTTACAGTTTGACTATAATAATCATGCCAAGTCCAGTCCCGTCAATCACAACTAGGAATTCTTCCTTATTTTAATAAAATTTGAAAAAAAATACAACAGACAATCGTTGCATGGATAGTACTAAAAAAATTGGCAAATTCCAGCAAGACTGCAAATCGATGCCAGCACAGCATTCCCTCTCCTATTAAAGTTCAAAGGCCTTTCCACCCTCCACTACTCTCAAATATATTGTTTATTAATATAATTTATAACACAAATGAGCCATAAACTCTTCAATTAGATCCTATCTGAGTCCAATCGGGAAACAAATCGGTTCATATAAACGGATAAGCACTTACAAGGAGCGAAAGCTGGCGCCGGCAGACTATATAAAGTATAACTACTGCCCGCGACTCCGCCTGTACTGTGCCTTGGAGAATAGATCAGGAACTTTAACAATGTTGTGATTGTAAACTTGGTGCTTGGAAACCGTCTTAGCTGATACTGTAGATGTTTATAAGAGAATTATAATGGTTTATGAGTACTTTTATGTTCTATAAAGGCATGGATCTTGTACATTTATTAACACGAAATAACATCGACATTTGCGCGCTTATGTCATTCAGAGTAAAAAAAAAATCAAATTCAATAAGTTTTTATTTCGAGTAGGCCTTTGCAGGCACTTTCAAAACGTTACCGACTCTAGTTGCGCACTTCCAAAATGTCATTCTTATGGAGAAGAACCGGCAAGAAATTCCTTTTTTTTTATTTCTAGGGTCTACAGGAATTTACAGGAAGCTTTGCGACTGTTCGTGGATAGACATCTTTTTACAGTCAAACAATTGGACTAATTTTGGTAAAATATGCTATGGAGCTAGCTGACACCTTGAATTAAGATTAGGCTACTATTGATAGGTTCAACCGATATCCAAAAGGGCAAAGCAGTTGTCCATGTTTATACTATACTTATAAGCTATATAGTAGGTATATCAACTGTAGGATATATCTCAAATATCGTCGATACAACAGTAAAGCTGTTATTCAGGTCTTCATTCCTGATAAAGATATCTAGATCCGTTCTGAGAAGCTGCGGCTATCTGATAGGCAATGTGTGACACTAGTCTTGACCGACTGTTCCGTTTTTATATCTGATTGGCCTTCATTTATTTGTTTATGTATGATTTTTTATTGCTAGCATTATGTTTATACATACGTATTTGCATAGGTATTGTATCTCTCTTCATAGTTTGAGTACCAGTTTACGCGAATAGCAACTTATTTTTTATGACCTGCATCGCAAACTAAACTTTGTATTAGGGTTAGCGGTTGTTCTAAACAATTATTTTTGCCGTAAAAGCATTTTTTTTCTAATAGGAATACTACTCAGTAATGCTCCTACCGGATTGGGCGAATCCTGTAAGCTGACCGATAATTAAGAAAAAGACTAACCAGAAGAACATTTTCTAACATAACACATTACACAACAAAAACATTCCCCCGAAAAAACTACCAACAAGTACCTACTATTACTTTCATTGAAAGATTTCCCTCTTGCACTAAAAAGTGCAAGTTAAACCAATTAGAGTGCTCTCAGATCTGTCCATCAATAGTTTAATATCCGACACACTGTAAGACGAATGCCATCGCCATTTTGTTGAGAACTTTCATTTTATTACAACGAACTGTGAAGGTGGTTTAATAGTACGCTGGCGTTATTTAATCAACGATGGACGTTGTATTTGGACTGTTGTGTGTTCTTCCTTCTTTTTGAGATTGTGTCAAACCGGTTTGTACGCAGCTCGTTTTTTGTTTCGAACCCAAAATATTAGGGTAAAACAATTTGTAACTTAACGCCTTATGCCAGTATTATGTCAAAATCGGTCAGTGGTTTTAAATTATTCGGGTTGAACAGACAAATATACTATAATTAATGCGAAATGAAAAAGATGTGATGTTATTTAACCACTAATTACAAACGATTAAAAACTAAAAGCCACAAATCACGCAATCATTATAACACCAAAATTACTAAATTAACATCATTTAGTTCCGTATAAATTACACGAATATAAATTACTAATATGACGTACTTGGCAATGAAGTTAATAAGTCTAACTTACAAGACCATAACTTATCATAAAATATGCAACGACTTTATTATTTTCACATTTTGCACCCTCTGTATGCAAATTGGAATTTTCAACCCTCACAGGCAGACTAAAGAGTTATTAAAAACTGTGAGAACAAAAGAACGCGATAATTATTGAAACAAAAGCTTTTGATACATTGGAGCCTCGTTTTCGGGACTTTTAAATTACTTTTATAGTTTTCGTCTGGAAAATCTATTAGGGCTTAAACAAACAGAATCCAATTTATTCTTACTTGAACTTTAACATATGTTTTACGGCTGATTGATTTTTTTATTTATAACGGAAAAGAAAAAGAGAAAAGTGAAACTACTGATTAACAAAATATGCACATCAAAAATTAATCAAATTTTGATCACCGCAGAGATAAAGTGACATTTTTATAATTGGATTACTATCGGCACGATCCGACAGAAAAGCACGAACGCTAAACATTCTCGAAAGAGGTTTAAACTACTTGAAACGGAACACAAGTAGCCGCCAGCCAGTATCCTTGTCACAATCAACATTTCTCTGCAATTCAATGATACGAAATCACAACCTTCACATAAACTCCGTGATGTAACAATAGATACAAACTAACAAACGCTCATTCACAACTGGTTCTCAGTTATACAGATCTAATGTAAAAACAGTACAACTTGACAATCGAAAGCGCATACTTTTCCATTACAGATCCGCAACATTCAATTACTTATACACACTGCTCTGCCCTCTAATGACAGGTCATAATGAAGTACCAGACGCTGCCACCGACGAGAGCAAACAAGAAATGATTGATCGTTCGCAGTACATTACAATGCTAATAGAGATTGAGCTAGACGAGCTGGCGCGAAAGAAGCAATGGACTTTAAAGAAGTGTTAACAATCGGAGAAAGGGAAAGGGCATTGGTAGTGTCGCCCGCAGCGAATCCGAGCGGAACTAATAGTGATATTTCGATACAATGCGTCGTTATTGCGCTGGGAGATTTAATCAGAACATAACTTATTGAGACAGCTATATGTTCTTGATGTTACAGATACTGTTTTAGGACAACAGGAACGAAATCTAATGTTCCTACTGTTGTACGCTTAGGAAATATGCTTATCCGGTTCAAATATCTACGGCTCAATACACAATTTGTTTCATTAAGGCTTAATTGGGTGAGTAATTTGCTTTTATCTCTTTTCGTAAGATCATTTTTTTTCCTAGAAATCACGTAGAGAATTCATTGTTTCTAAATAATAAATTTAATCTCTCATATTCTCATGCACCTTTTATAAACAATGGGATTAATAACCATCACAGATAATGACACGTTTTCTCCACTCATAAAGCTCTGGGTCATCAACTCGAGACTGATGAGTTTTATTACAAAACGATATGAGATAATTGTGTCTGCGAACGCAATACCGCCATTACAAAACAAAAACATGCGAGTAATAGTAAACGCGGTAAAACTGAGGAAATTAATAGTCGAAAGCATGACATGCATATTTACGGACACATGACGACAAAGCGAAAAATAAACAATGTACACGCAACGGAGGCTGCACCTGACACAGGCGTCAATGCTAACCATGCAACGACCTTGGTAATGAAAACGCGACAAGCCAAAAATGAAAGTGAAGCAGATTTCTTTTCTCTTTTAACGGTTACGTGTCTGATGACTTAACTAATACCATCTAATTCCGACTGAGGCATTTTACTTAGAAGTAATCGAGTTTCGTCTAAATAAAATAAAACGATTTTCTACTTCATAGATTTTTATATCGGACATTACGAAAGAGATCAGATAGTTCACAACAATAACTTTAATCTTTTTTTAATTATATATAAAGGTATTGATTCAATTGTGTGTCCTCATATCGATATCTTAATCGAATTAGCTCTTTGTGAAGTAATATCATTTCCTGCAATCAAATCATCGAGCTTAACGTTACTCTTTGGTTCACTAATTCCTAAGCGCGCGTTGTAAACAACTTTGTTTGAAACTAAGCATGTTTGGGTAACCTAAAAATAGTAAGTGCTTCTACTAAATGAGATCATTGAGCTTAACGAAGAAACTTCTTCCTTGTTGGAGTATAAACAAGCATAAACGTATTATGGTAGTAGTAATAAATCAAGACCGACTTCTATTCAACTATCTGTTAGTCTAATCTCATTTTCTAACGAAATCTGCCGTATCGTTGTACGCATAGTTGATCTAGTTCAGGTTTTCATTTATATCGTTGAAAACAATATCTCCCATGATCCGTCACCAGAGAATATTGACATCGCATAACTTTTCAAAGGCGTTCATGATCTAGATCGATCTGAACGCTAGATATCTGCAATTGTGGATGTTAGAAGATCCAACCAAAAGAAACAAGATAATTCGCACCAACTGTGCAAATAATCATTTTTTTATCCGATCAATGAAAATAAGTGTTACAAAATACTTTCGAAACTCAACCTTACAACTTGGTCAGCCTCACAGCCCAATCCGACATAACTGTAAGATCATAGATACGGTGGGCAATGCATCAAAATCATATTAATTCAGCGATGGCCGATCAAGCATTGTCTACGAGATGATAGGTTGCAAACCGGGTGAAAACAATAACGATTGTATCGGTAATGTCCCAGCTTTCGATCATGTGACCTTGTTAGCTCATTGACTTAGCTTGGCCTTATTAGGTCAGTAATCAAAGGTAGCAATTGTAAATTAATACCAGCTACGTGGATACTGCAATGTTGCTTAAGGTCGGACGTGATTGGTGATTCTATTTCTTTTTATCTAGGCGTATGGAGTAGTTGGTCAATATACTCAGATTTAGTTGCTTTCGATACTTCTAATTTATTTTTTGTCTATTCTACATTTGATTTACAAATTACTTCATCTTTTAAGATAGATCATCTGATCTTTAAAATAAGGTAAGCTTAAATTGGGTAGTAAAATAAGGTTACAACACTCACCATCAATTTAACTACTTTTAGCAATATGTTTTAGCAATAAACTTGGTAAATTATCAGTACCTAGTGTTGACTTATTCTTACTTGTTTGCAAAATTGCACTTGTGCAATCCTTTCTTGAATTTGGTTTTGCGTCTTTTATTTTTACTACTTATCTCTTACTTCATTTGTGTTAATCCATGATCCATGTAAAAGAGCAGTATCAGTACTAGACATCCAAAAATTAAAAAAAGATATAGATGCTAAAGATATGACGATAAATCGAAACGACTTTCTAAACAAAATTTATGACGATAACAATACCTAGTATTTGAAAATCCGTTGTATTGTTTGGTATAAAAATCAAAAGACATAAACTCTCCCATTCTTGGATTCACAAAGCTTTGCTCCACTTGCCTAGATTTTTCAAATTTGGTAACCTGCCATCATAATAACAGTTGTCCAAGTATAATAACAGTGTTTACGACTATCATTAGCTCCGTTTTCGATTCCTAAGCGAATTCTCTTTCGTTGAACTTGAGGTGAAACAATATTGTTTTTTATTTAATACTCACTTTCTATATGACCTGTATATGAAGTGTTAAATCAAAGCTTAAGTTGTAATTAAGCATCATTAGTGATGTGTGGTCAGGGTCAGATCGCCTACACGTCAAAACCGTTTCATTTTTATTATCATATTTTAGCAAATTGAAGATTTCGGAATAGATTTAGACTTCCCACACTTAGTTTCTCCTGCGTAGTTTACACTCTCATTGCATCTACCCACAATTTTAAGCAAAATCAAAATACAAACCGAATTATACTTTGAAAGTTGCATTATCAATAACATCTTAAAAACAAGTTTTTTTTTCAGACCGAACTTTTTAGTGAAACAACGAAAAAGAAAAACATGGGTGATAATGAACTTATACTATAATTAGGGCGGCCCTTTTTCGGCCTTCTTCTCAAAACTCGGTCAGGGAGGTGCTAAGCAAGAACGGAAATCTGAATAATTGTACCTCCATACAATTGGAACAATGGCACAGAAGTGCATTCACAATTAGC
This sequence comes from Chrysodeixis includens, assembly GCA_941860345.1. Lineage (NCBI taxonomy): Eukaryota > Metazoa > Arthropoda > Insecta > Lepidoptera > Noctuidae > Chrysodeixis > Chrysodeixis includens. Next base: position 1,755,599 of record OW796098.1, read on the forward strand.
GCCTGCAGGGGCCTTTAATTAAAGCCTGCAAATCATTATCATTACCGTGATCTTAATTGAATGTAAAGGTGTGAGATTCTATCGATTAACCCGCTACAGGTCAACTTGTAATTGTTTAATACCATTGACATTAATGCAAAACTTAATTCGAATAGAAATTAATTAAGCGTTCTGAGAAACAACATTGAGCAATATAAAATAACAGTTAGTTAATGTTTGAAATAAAATACTGGATTCATTGTAATATTCATAAATATTGACAGTTGAGAGTGTATCAGGAATCGTGCGTTGAATATGTTAGGTCATCAGACCGCAAAATAAAAATAAATGTAATACGAATCGATCTAACACTTTCACCGATTAGATAGAAATATCAGAAACTCACTATCTAGCTACAACGGCTCCATCGATCACCTTGCACAATGGAGACCTCGACATAATTCTTCAAAATCGTAATAATACTCAATCCACTTCAATAGTCCGTAAACAGATGTCTGTCGGTCAATATTTACTAGCCATTCATAGGACCACAAACGATGAAGCAAAGGCCACACATGCTCGGTGCAATCCAAATGCTGAACTTTCTGGCAATGAATGGCCCCTAATATACATAACCATCAATCCACACGGACCTTGCAACCAACAATTTTCAGACGAAACGCCACCTGATTCGGATGTACCCAATGATTTATTACTCGTATTCAATTTCGATATTGCTAATCTTTGTACGTTTATCAAACTCGATGAAGCTATTGCACAGGATTGTTGTTGAACTAAATAATTGTGAGAACGCGATGAATTATATATTACAAGTCGATTGGCAGATATTAATGATTACGAATGATTTGCAATGTAAAGCAAAGCTAACACAGGTTGCGAAGGTTATTAGGTACCAATGTGTCAAGGTGTTATGGACAATTTGACGACACATGATCTCACTGACGAAGTAATAAGCTGTAATAAAGTCGACAACGCGCGTGTCACAACACACGGACAGGTAAACCAAGGCCGCGTGTTTGATCCCGTCTTGATAATCGTTCGTTTTGTAACGACTTCGATGTTGTAATATTCAAAAATTGATGTGTTCTGAAAATGTATTTGGAACAGAAGCATTGTTTGTTATTCCCATGTCCCTGACCCGCGTCTGACTCTGTAATTATTGCGTATAACAGCGTTCAAATAGTAATAAACAATTCGCGCCGTGATATTGAGATTTTGAGAAGCATCGACTATTTCGATAATTTGAACTTGTGGAATCATGTAAAGGTTATCGCAACCAATATGTTGCGATAATTCGAGCAAATACAATAATTGGCCACACAAATATTTTTCAAACGGAACATTAGTTACATAACACATTATCAAAGTAACTCATATTTAAAACATAATTTAACAAAAGATTACATAGACCACAAATGACATTCGTCTAATATTTCACTCTTTATTTTCGTATACATAAATGTGAAAGTGTCATAGGTACACGAGCTAGCTCACGACTAGCTAGCATTTGTTTCAGTCAAACTTCACCAGTTTAAACTTGGAACAATAAGACCATTAATTTTGTCTTTACTTGAGTGAGAAAGGAATTAAAATGGCTCACACATGTTGAAGTAATAATCCTTGGTCGGATCGCAACAAAGTCTGCGAGAAACGGCAATCGTTTGCAGACTTCAGATCACGAACTCGGAATACTGTTAGTTTTGGAATTGGCCATACGGTCGAAATTATATCAATAGCCCGAGGTAAATCGATTCCAATTTATTTGATTTCATTCGCATCGACTCTAATACGCAATTTCGTTAGGTTAAATAGTGTAGCAAATATCCTATGACTTTGGTCTATTTCTTCTTTAGCACCGGTACCATGGTCCATTCTTTCAGGCATAGTATGTATATCGTGTATTACATCTGTCACTTAAAGAACCTCATTATCAAATGGAATAGGTGTCAAAACTTATCCCAGTACACTCGTACGAAACTGTGAAATTTCACGATCAAGTATAACTTTATCGATAGATCTAGACACCTGTTATGAACGGTATCGTTGCATCACTGATAATGCTGTCAGAGTGACAAGCTAGTCCGATAGTTATCTTAATATCAAATGTAAAGGAATTGAAGTATAAAAATCTTTTGATCAAATCGAATATGCAGCGCGAAAGTGGATTCAGAATTGTCTTTATCATGCATCCGAGCGTACGCGTATGGTTTCTATAATGTTTTCTGACTAAGTATATTATAAATCCTCGAAATTGCTAATATGATATACGCATTAGGTTCACCAAAATTAAAATAAGTATATTGTTGCCCTAGCTGTAATTTGTAGAGATTTCTATGTACCTAGACTTATTAATATATACTATTCACTGAAAATTGGATTCCAGAATAGAATCACAAATTTCCTCCCAAGGAAGCAAGGATAATGATCGTAACTTATTTACCTATGCATCGAAAGAGGTTTACGTTTGTGCCTAGGGGGACGCCCATTTCTTGGTATAAATTTTGTCCATAATCTATTAGTGAATCAATACTTTATTATCCTACCTTTATCTCAAGCCCATCTATCATTTGTTTTTAAATAAGAAGAAATACATGTGCGTACGTGCGTATACATATGTAGGCACATAAATGTTTGTCTGCCGAACAGATAATGTAGATGTTAAGAGATTGCTAGCGCGTGCGTGATTTAATTTAATTAAAAGTGCTAGAGCCAGTGGAAGTTATTCAGTTTACACGTGTAGATATTTTAGTTGGGTAAAAGTGAGTTTGAATACCAGATTATGTTCGTCAGATTCAACAGACGCGAAAATTAATTGAATTTGTTCTGGACTTAGTGATGTTGTCAGTTATCTTAATGTACGACTATTTTAATTATTCGAATCATTTGTTGATTTGAAATTTTATTAATTTGGAATTTTGTTCAATAATTACGAGGACTAATCTGATTTTATTATTCGTGATTTGATTTAAAGATTTAGTTTAACACTATTTCTCTTTGAAGTAATGAATAAAACTGGAAATGTTGTATGAATTCCATGTAAAGATTAAATTTTACGACATTGCGACCCAACATACCGTTAATAACACGCTTAATCTTACACGATATTAAGCCATGACGTAACAATACAACAAAACGCCATAGCGCACCATAAGTAAAGGTTACACACAATAATAGCAAAGCCATACGTTTTTGTTACTCGTATAGGTACGTATTATTGTAAATTAAGGCCAGTGACCGCAACTCCTAGTCATTCACAAAAACAACTGCTAAGAAACCTGCTTGGTTCAGCAAAAAGTATTCACGCATTCGAAAAAATATTACTGTCGATGTTACTTGTCTATGATTCGTTTTTGCCGCCGTAACTGTTTGTTCTACCGACTTTATAATTATTATTAGTTTTGAGCTAGTACTAGCATATTTTACTTATTTAATTATGTATTTGAAAGCTCAGAACTTAGGTCAATTGCATTGACGCATTACACGAATTTACACTACACTCATTATCAAGAAGGTTTTTGTTCCTAAAATCCTTAAAAAGTTCTTTATTAGAGTTAATTACGAATCTAATGACACTACGTTTGACAAATAACCGCTCTCAAAGTATATTATTAATTACATTCGTACATTGTTAAGTATGTAAGTAGCAACTGTAAAAAATATTTGGTTAAGCAGTCAAATCACGTAATTTATATCTAGCGGACAATATGGCATTGGCCTTCGTAGGTACTAATGAATGTAAATAATGTTAAAATGATTGTAAATACCAGGAAACGAACTGACAAATATACGGTTTTAACGATTTTTATGATGATGTAAGAAGTTATGCAAAAAATATTATATTAAGTACTGGTGTGAGTTCGTCTTTAGAATCTATGAAAGCCACTTCTTTTTTAAGTTTTCCATATTTTTTGTGCCTGTGTTTCGAATATTGCTGTATTAGGGCTTTCTGCGATTGGTGGTGTGATAAATTGGTGATAGGTCCCACGGGTTATTTTTTAGATGATAATAAATTTCAAAAATTGATGTAATGATCCGCTAACTATAATGTATGTACAAGTCCTACATCAAAACTCTTGACTTACCAATACTTAACAGAATCTACAATACCAACTTGGCCAGTAGTGGTAGATGAATAGCGGTTTTATGTTCGAATACGACTTTTATGATTTGTTTGTACACTTAACGTGTTTTCTTAACTATAAAAGATTTACGGCTTTTAATATCTTTCCGGTTGACATAAGTGACAAGACAAATATTTGCCGACATTGGAACTAGTTACATCGCCCATCTGTCAAATTGACACCATTTTGAGGTTATAAAAACTTGTAGGTTAGAATGGAACACACAAATTGTGTTAGGTATTAGCCCAAACCAATTGTAGGCTTTGACGACTTTTCTTTCAGTTTTTGCTCGACAAACTAATACAAAGATTGGTCTAGTTCATATTTCTTTCATGAAAAGGTGATTTGATTAATTTTATTGAAAATCGAAACTATTTGAGACGTCTTTTCTTCTAAAACCTGATTTATTTGAACCAATTAAATTATGATTTTCTTATTTCTTCTGCGTTTACTAAACTCTTAGTTAAAGTCGCAAAACTGGTAGCGTGAACAGTTGCGCGTCTATTTAAACACATTTTTAACAACTAAACCCTAATAAAAAGGTTTACAATCGATATTATTCTTGATTAAATAAAAAAAGTCGTCATAGCTAAAAAAATACCCCATATAAGCAGCCTAACCCTAACATAATTATGACCTAATGATTGACTGGGCAAAAAGACATTTCATTCAAATTTGAATTAACATTTACTAATTCTGACACTAAAGAACATAATTACATAGATAATAACTCAATAAGTACATATGACAGTACATCGTGTGTTGTCAATGGACACACAGACGATCTCTCTGACTCCACGTGAAAGTGTTTCTCAAATTGAAGTTTAAACATTTGAGGTCAATATTCAATCTTTGCTTCACGTAAAAGTATAAGCTTACTTTTTAGTTTGGCAACTCCTATTTGAAATGTCAATATTTGGTGTTTTTGTCACTGTTGCTGCTGCACGTGTTTCTAAGTTGTCTATGGTTCTTACACTCTAGGTAGATCAGGTTTGTCTGTGGTAAGTAAACTGAGGGGCTGTGTGTTTTACCACAGTACTTAGTTTTCGAGGTATTAGGTTAGTTTTTTAAAGGTAGGAAATATAGGTTTGGAGACAAAGGTAAATTATAATCAGAGCTTTGAGAGAATATTTAACTTAGAACTTAGTTGTTAGTGTAGTAACTAAAACTATAGACTTGTGTAGCCATTTTAAATGTATATGTCTTATTTTTTAACATCCAAATTGCACAAATAAGTAATTCTTAAAACTCCCGGAAATTGAAAACTTATTTAAAGAAATACCAAAGCAGTAAGGTCAGCAGAAGTACGTGTGGCTAAAATATCCAGCTTCAAATGTTCTATAACCATCTTTCGATAACCATAATAGGAACATCATAAAGGACAAAAAACACAGCTAATAATGTTTAATATCGTTAATGAAAAGTACATAAAAGCACAGACAATTTTTAATTATAATTTGTTAAGAAAACGTAAACTCGCAGGTGGTCTGTTTAATGTTTCGTTAAATCTTTAAACGTAGCAGCGAATGTAATCACTGTTTCATTTGAAAAACGAGATATTACTATTAAAAAGGGATTAAACCTTCTTAAACCAACGCAATTTAAAAAATATTTTACTGTCTGAAAAGTTCTAAACACTAGTTGGTTCCAATTTCAAAATACCTAGATCAAGTATTTATTGGCTTGAGCGTTATAAGTCAGACAATTTCTTGAGTTATTCGCCATTAGGTCCGGCCTTGGCATTATGACCTGAGATACAGCCTTGTGAAACGATAAAATGTATTAACTATCAATATTTCTAAACGAAATTATGAAATTAAATACTTACATCAATAAAGCCGCTCAAATCGAGATCGAAATCTTAATAAAAAGTGTTAAGGAACAGGTTTCAAAGTTGCATGAACTATTCTTAATTCAAAAACCTCTTCACGAATTGCAATAAAAAGTATAGAGCAATGCTTAACCTCTTTTAAATCTAATAGCCAAAGGTTTAGGTCCAGTTAAATAGAGATGTCAAAAATAATTTCTCCACAGAAAATAAGATAAGAGCACATTACTAACGCTGTGTCGAGAGCGAATTTGGCATCGAAGCAAAAAATAACAAAGTTAACGCCGCTGTGTTTTTTACTTGCACAAAGCGCTCAATAGTCGTTTTTCAGTTTGGTTTTTGCACATCTGTTGACTGTTCGGAATAGACTTACAGACACATGGCACTTTCGATTGATGCTAAACATTTGTGGACTGTCTTCTGCTTACACAAACATGTAAAAAAACAATTTGTGCATAGGAAAAGATCCGGTTTAGGGACAGATTTGTTTTCTTAGTCTACTCAAATTAATCCCTTGTCTTATTGATTTGCTAGCGCTACGTCTAAACCTGCGGCGTCTGACAATACGGAAAGTATTAAAATTAATTGCTCTATGAATGTATTATGCCTTTCGTAATTTCCTTTATTGTGAGCCAGAGATTAAAGGCATGTCGACATCAATGATTTTGTTTATAACTTTAAATAGAATATTAAATTGCTATTGTTACGGTGACCGACTTATTTTTTACTTCTCTGATCCGATTTATGTTATTTGGAATTAATATTGGTCCAGTTTTTGTTACGGCAAGGGCAAGGACCGTTACAACATTCGGTTTAAAATAAAGTAATGGTAAGTATTACGTGATCGCAATATTTTTGGTAATGCGGGCCGTTGCGTAGAGTTTTCGTGGAATATTTTGAGGTCTTTGAACTGCGGTATAAAACAATACTTACTGAAATTTTAACAGCACTTTTACAAAGAAGCCGACCTTAAAAGTCGGGACAACGTCCGGCCTTCCGTGTTAAGCGTAGAATCCAGTCACTCACACTGAACACACCACTATGAAAATCAAGTTAGCACTTCACGAAAGTCCTGGCACGGCGGGGTCCGAGACTAAACCCGTTCCGGAGGATACCGAATTCCGGTTTTAGAAGGTCACTTTCCGCGTTCGCCGGGTTCGAAACAGACTGTTCCAGTTCAACAATGTGCGAGTTGAAAGGAAAGTCTAAGAAAAGTTTCGTGTATCGGACGAAAACTTTTTTCGCGATGTCGGAGGTTCGGCGTCGTCGCGCCTCACGACACGGGCGTCGCGGGCGGCAGCTCGGGGCAGACTGGCGCGCGATGTTACGTCGCTGCAGTGTGCACTCGAAGCCTCCGCGTGGCGACACGGCCGCGCATGTGTGCGCCAGACTTGCAGTTTCCTTTACCAGTGTAATCGAGCGATGCGTTCGTCCGCGATACTAATTTTACATTGCTGGTTTAGCGAGCGCTGGGCATTAGGAACTTTGACAAAACGCGTAATGTATGTTAAATTTTGATTGTGCTTTGACACAGGACATGTGAAAAGTATATCCGGGCGAGGTATCAGGTTCTGGAGGTTTGCTCATTTATTGTTATGGGCCGCAGTCGGGTGCATAGTTTTATGAAATTGGCTTTTTGTTCGTGCCGTCTGGCTGGCAGGTCCCGCTGGACTGCGGCGTAAAGACGTTAGGCCCAGCGCTCAGGCCGGTGAACTTACATGTGCCGAACATGCTTTAATTTACACAAGATTGTATTAAGTAAAAGAGTTCAGGACTAATTGTAAATTTAAAATAATTGTAGTAATTATTTATGTTAATTTATTGTTATCTAGATATTCTTACAGTCATATTTTAGTAACTTTATTTTTTTTAATTCTGATTGTAAAAAATATAATATGATTAAAAAGAACAAGAACTGAAAAATGAAAATAATTAGTCACTTAATAAAAATTATGACATTCTACCCAAAACCTCACATAGGTAACAAAATTAATTAATCCCTACGCAGAAAAGAACACCCGCAGCTATTTATTAACTCTACATTAAAGTCATCCGTAATTAGGAAGTCGACATCCTACATCCCACATTCCTCGCATACGGAAACCTAGGCCATACAAGGTGTCATAGGTTCTATCCTTTCACTAATTGCTATAATTAAGGCGATATCATTATTATAATATACTACGATCATGGGTTTCCTATAACCATGTACGTAAGTTATTAATATACCAACGACGTTCGTAGCAATTAATATTGCGGCCTATAAGTAATTAGGTATTGAGTATTAACAAGCCTATAATATTAGTCTAGATAAGACGATAAGTAATATTAAGTACTTATAAAATAATATATACCAGCCCATGTGCGTTCTACTGCCGGGCAAAGGCCTCTTCCCATGTAGGAAAGGTTTGAGCATTGATCGCCACGCTAGCTCACTGCGGATTGGCGATTTGAGATTCTAATATTTGGAATCCATACATAGAACCGCAAGGCCACCACGACATTGACTATTAAAAATAGGAACAAAATAATCTTACGGTAAAGTATTGCCAAAGTTGACTCTACCATGATATGCTTTGTAAAGGAACTCGCTCTACCTTATAAATCTTATCTTATAAATGAATATTTGTAGTGTATAATAATGAAATTTGATTTTAAAATTAATTATTAGAGTTTATTAATCATACCTGAAAATAAATTCGACGTCAATAATAAATAACTTCCTAACAAGTTTATGGTCTTGAGATGACACTGGCAGATATTGCTAAAATCATTAGCAGATTGCCATAAAAAAAATCTTATACTTTTTTATTTAATGAAAGTTTTATTAATCAGTCCGATTAAACTATTTTTTTTTGGTACAACTCTTTGACCCTTAGCTTAGCTACATTTCTTGAAGCATTAATATAGACCGATTCGATGAAACGAGTAGAATTGACAAGGCACGTCTCTTATGCAATTCCTAGCTAAGCGATTCGATCAGCGCTATCTTAATATAACTTATCTAGCATCCCTTCAACTTCTACCTTTCTAAACCAAAATGCAAGCCCACTATTAGTGTACACAACATTTCGCAACCTCTATGACATAAGTCTTTCAACTTTAAAACAAAACAACATCGACATACCCAAGTGGCTTTCCTAGTATTTGCGTAAGTACAAAATTCGCAAGGAACACATAATAGCAGTGGCGTGCACAGGATCGTGACACTGGGTATGCAGTGGAATCCTAAGCTACTAATTTGAACATGGTAAAAATAATCGTATTCGTACGACCCATCCTTTTAGGAAGTGACTAATATATGCGCGACTAGTATCTGCACATAATGATTAAATATTTTGACAGAGGTCATTAAATGCAGGAAAATCTTAACACCGCGATTCAGGAATATGACGTCATCGTGACTGCGCCATCTAGTATGTCAAGGCGGCAGTTTGTGGTGTTACTTTGGGCGTAAATAATAGATGGCGGTGGTGACTATTATTTACTAAATTAAATGGTTTGCTACAACGAGTAAAAAATTAGCTAAATTATTATAACTACCTTATTATAGTACCTTTGTACACCGCTTTCCTATTTAAATGCTTCTATTAATTTATTTGTGTACATAAATTGTTAAATTAATAAACTACTCACCTAGTCAGCTAAAATTTTCATATATTCTAGGTTCCGATTAATATGTTGTAACTCGTGTACACATCTTTAGAAAAAAATTGAATCTTTTTACTGACAGACAATTGTAATATATAACTTGTTATTTTTAATAAACACATTATTAACACAAACCTCACAATCAAATAACATTTCGTAAAAATCACCAAAAAACTGGTTAAAGCGAATCACTACAATTATTATAGAAACTTAGAAATTAACTGTTAAATATACACACTTTTAAATGTTAAAATAATATACACCGTGACTTTTAGGTCGTTTTAAAAAAGCAGCCCAGTTCATGTATCCAATGACTAGTAAACGTTTATAATAAAAAAATATGTTTTTTTTAAGATTTGAATGAATAAAAATATTATTCATTATTATGACACAAGGCAGTTTTACGAACACTCTGTAGTGAGCGCGGTCCGAACCTTGTGCCAAAGGGGCCGCGCGGGCGGCGCGGCGGCGTCTTATCACAGGTCATTCACCTTAGCGTAAAACAGCTGTCTTACTATTGCAATCATAATGTTCGCAGTAAGTATGTAGCATGTATCTTCAACAGTTTGATACGTAAACATTTTTAACAGGATGTTTCATATTTCCAATGTATTATTTATTTTTTTCATGCATATTATTTTAATTAATGATAAAAAAATTATATTCGCGCCTAGAGGTATTTTATGACGGATACATTGTGTGGACGACTTTTTTAAAACGACCTAAAAATCACGGTGTATATATTCTAAGAAAACTAATAATATACTGTCCAAACAAAATTGTAAACAATGCACAACACATGAAAAAAGTAATATGGCCCCCGCAAAAAACTAAACTTTTTAGCAATTTAAACAAGTGAAACCTTAACAAACGATAATGCACAAAGTGCATATTTGATTTACTACTAGATAACTGACTATCACATTTCGTCGGACCACTTCCGAAGATTTCCGATTACGCCCGACGATTGCCGAAGCCCCGAACGTCAAATAAAGGCCGTAGTTCTTGCGACGCTAGCGCCTTTAGATATTCATGGATGTGTGCGTGAGCGAACTGTGTACAGACGCCAAAATAGGTACGCACGCACGAACCTAGCTTACGCGGCGAGCGGCCGCCTGTCTTGAATGTTTAGGTGCATTATTTTGCAGCGCCGCGACCGCTTGCTTATCGTTAAACGATACGTGTGTAGTTGCTGTCTAAATATTAGGCGTTTTTAAGTTATTACATTTTGTTTATTCATTTATTTACTATTAACGACTATTATTATTATTTACTATTACGAACGTTTCGACTCAAAGTCATCTAAAACGTTCGAAAGTTTTAAGTAAAGCACTGCTTTTGTGCCTCTATGGACCGCACGCCCCTGCATAATAGGTACCCTTACTCGGAGACACGAGGCGTGACCGACTTAACATCTGTTGCCAACGAAATGTTCTCACTGTCCCACGCTCTAAATAAACCTATGAATAATAAAATAAACAGGAATTTCATATTGATATTATGGGCAGGGCTCCGAGATATATTTTAACATTTACTGTATTTGAACGGACAATACTACTGCTAGTTGTAACGCCCTTAGGGTGAATAGTGTCTCGTTTGTTAGGTAAAAATGTCAAGCCCTGTAAACAACGGTGTTACTGCTTACATATCTTACTTCTACAATTAATAAAATTAGCTTCGATCTACGACCTTACTCAATTCTACGCAATAGTCATATTTTTTTCTTCTACCTTTAATATAGTTGAAGAACTTCGACAAAAAATTTAAACCTCAACTAGGTATACTGATTTCTTAGACTCTTATTCAGTTAACGAAATCAGTACTTAAAGTTAATCTCACTTTATGATGTTACTATGCAGAGTAAAAAATGACTTCCCATTAAGTAACGTAAGTATATCAACCAAATATTACTATAAACATGTTAACTACTGCAAGCTTTGTTGTTTGTAATTCGCTCTTCATAACGTCATAAAGTCCAATGATAACAAATAGATTTTTTGGTTGAGCGTTAATACACGGTTAGCTCTCCAAAAAGGATTTACCTACATGTTTTACAACAGAGCGACCGCAACTTCAGAGACGAGAGACAAACATCACTTTGTCTTATTAGTCCTCAAAGTTTGACCAAACTTTGAAATATGATTGGCTTTTAGTTTCAAACAAATTAAATTTTCATGTAGACGACAACTTTCCTGTTACCTATCTTATTAGTCTCTTTTACAGCTCTCGTAAAATTGCCACTGTCTAGTCACTATCTGATTTTGATTCTAAAAGTCACGCAAAAAAGTGTTTGTTAGCACATAGCAATCAGAAATAATTTAATCATTATAATTATTTTAAATTGGGCAGACTTTTACATACATAGCTCTTTGTGTATACGAAAGCTCTGTGTAACTCCTTGCTCTGTCATCAATGCATGCAAAAGTATTATATGTATTAAGACAAGTCATTGACCGCAATAATCAGAAAAATAACAACTTTTATGACTCTATCAAAACTAAAATAGGTACGAAACCACAAACTGTTTAAACGTAATAATTTAAAAAATCACTTTAAGCAACATCTATTGATCTAAAATGATTTTGCTTTCATCAAATTACCGATGAATGTGTTATTAAGGTAACTATGTATTGTGCTTAGAGCGTTTATGATTACTTTATTTATGCTTGCACTTGTTAATAATATAGTAATGTTGATATTGTTGCAGTTTTGTGTGCAAATGAATTAAAACAAAGTGTGCCCCTTCACTCGGGCGCAGTGAGCTACCGTGACGAAACGAGCTGTGTTGGCTATGTGCAGTATTCACACGGTCCCTTCTCTGCTAATTCGCACAATTAACGAGATACATACAATTATAAATTAGAGGGATGTAATTAAGAGGTGAGTTATGCTGTTGTTTTTTTTAAGCTGTAATTAAATGGTAGATATTACCTTTGATATTTCTCTTGAAACTTCTTTGTTTTCAAACATCGCTAAGGTGGTAAAGGGATCCAAAATAAACTAATGGCATCAGACATATCTCTGATCATCGTTCGCTTCATTCAAGCAAAATCTTCATTAAAAAACCAGATATTTTGAAATATTCAGATGACGACATTACGAAACCTAAAATACAACAAGAAACACCAATTTCCCAAATGATCTCACAATATAAATACAAAATACACAGATAAAATCACAAAAAGGTTCACAAACGTGTTAACAAAATACGCGTACCTTTGAAGTTTGAACCGAGATCACAAATCTAGAATACGTGGTAACTGGCAATCTTTTGATGGAAAGCAGCTGTTAGTGCTGTTACCCAAGTGGGTCGCGACCACAACAATGTAATCTCGGCTCCTACTTATAGGCTCGGGTCCATACACCGGCTAATACACCTATGAACTAGCACTGTTTTAAGGTCAACAGATTCTGATATTGTGGAAAGAAGTTGGTCTAAAGATGAAGTAGAAAATGTGATTAGTCTTATAGTTATATTTTACAATTGTTAAATTTGTTTCTCATGTGGTGTGCAAAATAGAATGTTCTATCTATTTATCTATCTTATTAGATGAAAGGTCAATTGGACATCAAAGGTGGTTAAATGGTAAAAGAAGAAGAGATGACAAGGATATTGTCTCAGAAGTGAGTTGGAATCTTTGCCGAATACCTATTGTTAGAGCTAAATGTAGAATTAGCAAGAACTGCTCTTATCAAACATTGCTTAGCAAATAGCTTAAAAGCTTGTCACAATTCTAATTGTTAGCTGTATTTCCTTCACCAAATGCGTCAACTACGTACCTAACATAAAAAAACGTACGTTTTAGTTTTAAGTATATCCTGTTATGGCTGTTAAGAACATTGTCAAAATTATGTACACAACATTAATAACTGTGACGCTTGTGACAGCAAAATCTTCTTTATTTCAAAGCACTAAGGTTCATTTCATCATACCTAATTTCCATTTTTCTACTTAGCTACATGTGATGTTCCACAAAAACTGCGTCACCTTTCTTCAACCCTAGGTATACTTGCAGTACTGTTTACATCATCTATCTCTGCCGTCCGAAGCTCTGCAGTCCGCAGTGCTCTTCATTTTTCATCCTACGTCATAAGCTTTCCGAAACTAGAACTAGGTCACATCAATATAGTTTTAATCTTCATGAAGATATGTAAAAAGGTCAGGTGATCAAAGTAGAGCAAAATCAAATGATAAAGTCCATCAAATGCCTTTAAATATTGAGAAAATCTGCTAAAGCTATTAAAAGGTTCCAAATTCTAGAACTATTTTGGATGAGATTCAAACATTAGCGATTTTACTTAATTATTCGTAATCTCTCTCCACAAAAGACATCTTCCTTTAACAATACTCTAAACAGTTACGAAAAAAACAAAAACTAGCAAAATTTTCCGCACGAACTTTCCATACATGCGTAAGCGAAACAAGAAGCGAAGAAAAACAACTTAGTATAACAAACAGAAAGGATTAGCTAACAGTAATGTCAAGTAAGTATTTATTAGACAACAATAACTATACAATTTGTGTTAAACATAATTTTCGTTCCGCTAATTACTTGCGACATACACACGGGAGCTCAATACGCCTACCACCACGTCCTAAAACAATATCATTGTGATTGTGGAAGAGAGACAACGCTGTACATGGCAAATAGTGGCGTCTCTCTTCCACACATGCAATGGTGCTTTTTTAGAAGAAGGTGGTATGTCCTTAGTGCGTCTCATTGTGAAACATACGCATACAAAAACATAGCATCCGTAGAGTTTCGTTGCCAAACGATTGTTCGTCCGTTCTCAGACAATCGTTCGCGTGTTAATTGTTGAAAGCATTCGCTGGTGGTATTACATATTGCTTTGATGTTTGGAAAGTAAAACGGCAAGCAAGTTGGATACTCAAATGTTTGGAAGAAATTTGTTTGTGTGTAACTTCATCAAATTAAACTAGTTAGATTTCATTTTTGTTATAATTATGTACGACTATTTCCACTCAGTATTTAAAAATCGACACAATAAAATCTCCTTTAAAGTTAACGTTTTTGGCTCAACTTTTCCTTACTTAAGCTAACTTTACCATCCTGCTTAGAATATCTTACAGAAGGAAAAATACATCAAATTTGTATTATTTCCATCAATAACATTATTTCCTTCCCACCTTCCATATTTGCACAGTATTGTAGTATCTATGTATTCACATCCATAAGCCATACAGTCACTCGAAACATCATAGCATAGCTCGCGGCCCCTCTTCGACGTATATCACGACGTGTAAGAACAAGCTAATTGCCCCGAGGTTATCTACAATTACATGTAGTTCCTCATTGTGTAAACGACAGTAATAAGAAAATGAGGTATGATCCCCTCACGACTCTGATCCAATTCGATGCCAGACATGTCTGCTGTTTATGCAACTCTTTTTTTTTATTTAAACGGATATTAAAACTTCGACGATTTAAGCTTGGTTCTTGTTCATTAATGTTATGTTGTTTTGCGGCAATTGCGCAAAGGTTAATTGAATAGTATAGTGTTTGTTGTCTTTTACTTGGTGGATGGTCGGCTTGGTATCAATTTATATGACCTGTATCTTCGAACGCCGTTTTTAACCGACTACAAAAAAAGAGGTTTCTCAATTCGACCGCATATAAAGTTTTGTTCGATACAAAATGGAACTGCACAATCATTTGGTAGAATTCAAATCACTTTTGTACGTTTAATTGACAATCGTTAATTATAATGCAATTCTGCAAATTTCCACAAGCAAAGAAAATAATCTATTAACAGCCATTAAAGTTAATCTTCATGATAAATATGATAATTATAAAGAAAACGACGATTTACAAGACATAGATTTCACTAGCCCAGTATTGTCCAGTACTTGGGTTTAAGTGCTAATCTAAGTTTAATGCGTCCTCATTTTCCCTTCAACTTGACTCAGTAGTGTCGATACCAGTGCGACACACTATCGAGTAAAGGGACAGGTGTGTGGAGCCCTGCAATCTTACAAGAAACAGTTTTAGGCGCGGAATACAGAAAAGTTATGGGAAGTGCTCCTAAACTGCCTGATCTGGCGTAGTATAGGAACCTGTGTTGTCAAATTTAGTCAATTGTTTTTCTCGATACTCTTTGTTGCTTAACGATATTAAAATGATGCTTAATTGTCCAGTTCTACCATAAAAATGATGGCAGATAAAATTGAATCTTAAAGTTAGTGATTCTTGTACCATTATCTCACGTCTAACTCTGTCAAATTTCTACACGCGTAGTTTGAATATCATCTCTCTTGAGCGTCACTTCCTTCTTATGTTCTGTGTTCCGTGGCTCAAGCCTCCAGCCTTGACTAAGATGACCTGATTCCTTGCCTTACTGTACACGCCGACGCACTGTCTGCTGGGCTAGCGGTCTAATCCTGTTGATTAGCTTATTAGTCCATCGATTGCTTCAGTGACAGTATTGATTTGTTTAAACGCAATATCTGAACGTTTGTACACCAACCGTTATAGTTGCAAATACGAAATATGATTCTGGGTCACTTGGACCTCCGCTATCTTGCAGCAAACATCTTTGTGTTCTGTTTTTGTCGACTGCATATTATTAATCAAATTAACCTAAACCATTAGGACCCCAAGTAAAATGGAGTAAAGGCAGGAAGATGATGATAGTTAAAAATCGCAAAATCAGTATCTCACTTTATTCAAGATATCGCCTCTTATAAACGAACATTCTACAACATTAGTCTTTTAATAACATTGCAGATTAAGAAAAAAGTAGCTTTTAAAACTTTGACCATAAAACGACATTCGAAACAAAAGAATCAGGAACAGTGATTCGGCATCCATCTCTTGCAGCAACAGGTGACGTACTCAAAATAACAATTATTTATTTATTTTTCCCATCACAATAGTTTTCTTAAAACTACGAATAGGTACTACTTACTTCAAAAGTAACGAAAGCTCACAATTGACACGCTCTTACCTACAGCCTACATTTTGCCTTCATTCACATGCACATTGTCTCACAATACGAACCGCAAACAAACTATTTCTTTTTGTTTCAACTTCCGTTGGAAACGTTCATATAGTGCTTTGTAATTTGGGTTGAGTTCACTTTTTTGTTTTACTCTGTGATACGCGTAATTTGTTTAACAATTATGTTGTTGTTATTTGGTAAACGGTATCGGCTTTGTGTTATTAAAATAAAATATTTGATTAATCGAATAATTTATAATATTTATGAAATTATTATATTAGACATTGAAATAAAGCTAGGTTTGAAGGGATAAAGAGAAAGAAGGTCCAAGTAGTTGTAATAAAATTAGTATCAATAAAATACAAACCCAATCTAAATCAAAATATCAAACGACTAATTAAAAAACCTTAAAACTCGGTTTTCTATCTATACTCTGCTGGGTTTACCAACTGTCCTAGCCGTAGCCCGAAGACTCATATTTCCATTTCCAGTTTAGTTTAAAATAATAAATTAGTCTCCTCACTTTCCTTATTCCCTCAATGGAGTGAAGTGAGCGTATCTAAATAACTCACTTTACGTAAGAGGTCCACTCTGCCAGAGCTGCTTTCGTCAGATTAATCCATCTATCAAGGCCGCCGACATTCACGGATTAACTTTACATTTCCCATAGACTGGTCTCCAATGGAACCTTTGGGGAATTGTAAATTGATTATGATTATTACTTCACCGAAAATTGTATACTTAGTAAGGCATCTTGCATGTCAAGTCATAGACTTTAGTACGTCCTCATGTTTCACTAAGATAGGTAATGTCATGTACTGCGCTGTGTGTAATGTTTGTAACAAGCTGCTCAGTAATCGCGAACAATAATGGACACTTCAAAGCTAAACACGATGGAGACACTTGAATAGAATGTCGTAATCTCATCCAGACCACCCCAAACGCAACACCAGGATATCAGAACCAAATAATAATAAACACATCAAACAAACAGACTGAGATATACAAACTTTCGCTAAATTTCACATAGAACAATATCGTTGGTGAACGTCATAATTCAATACTATCTGGTACATTAGTAAGGCGGTTATCTTGAGTGGCTGGACGGCGGCGCCGCGCCTTTGCCTCCTCGCGCCCTACCATCGGTTCCTTTTCACTGAAAACACACGATAAGATAAATATTATTAATGTGTATAACTGTGACGTTGGGCTTACTCCCTGAATACACTTGCATTGATATATTATATGGGTTAGTGATTTGTTGTGCTCAACTTTGGTATGTTTCTAATGTTGCGTTATATTTTCATATATAACTTTGACTTTTTAGAGATTTTTTATTCATTTACATTTCTACATCCAAGAGCTTCTTAAGGTATAGGTAAATGTTATTATTTATAGGCCTAAGTAGTCTTTCACAAAAGTATTTTCAAGTCGCAAAACATCTGACCTAACCTACTCAGGTGCTACATCTAATTAAATGACAAACAATCTATAGTGACGGCACATCGAAAACGACTCTACATTCTGCTTTACCAAGATGACCAATAACCTCACATTTCCGTATTTCCCAATCCGCAACAATTACCGCAGCCATCGCAACACTTCTCACCTGACAAACAAATGGTATGGTCTCCCGGGTCCTGTTCCCATGCGCCGTCGGCCGCGGGGTCAAGTCGTGACGCTGTTGTGCCGACCTTTGTCAACCGGCATAGAGCAGCCAGCAGATAGCTGACTGCTTGTAAAACATGGATTTATATAGGACGTATTATGACAAACGAGGAGGTTGTGCTTTGATCGTATGTGCTATTGTTTGTAAAGGTTGACGGGTAACCAATAGGAAGTTGCGTGTTTATTAGGCTTTATTGAATTGTTTTATCATGAAAAATGTGATACAATGCAAAATTATTATACTATTTTTGTTATATTTCATCATTTCAGTTAAGAAGTTGAACTAACGCGTTTTTTGCCCTTTTGCAGTATCTGGTCCGCTAGAAGAAGTGGTCTTCTATTTTATTCTGCTTCACTTCTATGTGTGCCCTTATGCCTACTTATAAATTAATTTTACTCTCATCCCGGTAGCTTATTTACATAAACCGACTCACTCCACTTTTAAATGTCTCATTCCACAACTTAAAAATACAAATGAGGTAACCCGTCGCAGCTTTGCAACAGCTGTCTTTTCTCCAAGAAACAATTTCAAGAATTAAATCCCACCAGTTACACAGAAGTATATTTATAAAGGGTTGAATTTAGTTTAAAACTGCAGTTTGCTGTAGGCTAGACGCCATTAGTTAGGTCTCGCCAAAAGTCCTACACACAGCCGTAACTTTCCGTAACTGCGACAGTACCAAATCGAAACACGCTGCAGTTGTCCCGCTGTCTCTTTTATATTTTTTAAATTACTGTACTAAATAACTAGACTCCATGTTGGTTGTTTAGTAGAGAGCATAGTGGCGTTTTTGGCGTCAAATATTGACAACATAAGATTGTTGATACCGTCATCATTAGCAGTAAAACTTGAAGACAGAAATAAAAATACCAGGTTTTGGCAAAAAATAGTGGCCCTCATTCCTTTCATTATGTTACAAAAAAGGTTCACGTTTGAAACTAGCCAAGACAATAATAGTAACACTTTCATCGTTATCTCAACAATCCAACTTAAATTGAAATCTGTCACCGTGTCCTGAATAAGAATGTATAAATAAATATTAATCTCTCTTTCACGACTTGCATTCCTTGATAACGTGTCGGTGTCTTCTTTCATTCATCTCCATCAAATTCTGTGTCATTTCCTTATTACTTGCATCACACAATCTTACTGTACTTAAAATGTATATTTGTCTCTACATTTTACTTGACAATGACAAAGACAGCACGACACCTGAGAGCGATATTTTTCTTTGTATTGTTATTGGATACTGCTGTTAGACTTAGAACATTTGAGGTAATTCATCCATCTTGTCCGTACTAATACGTATTTCATCCAACGTGCCATGCCGTGCCCTCGGCGTGGGTCAACCCTGGCTACTAATGACTTTAAAGTCTCACCCCGTTTCACCCCGAAAGCAACAAAAAAAATAAAGATACTGAGACATCAGGCAAATCTTAAGGACCCAGATTCAAATTATTTTTCTGTTAAAAACCAATGGTAACCAGACCAATTTCTGCTGAAGCAAAAAGGAGCCTAGAATATCAAGTTTCTGATCCATCCATGTCATTAGTAAGCTCATCTAAATTCTAAAAGCATGTCAGTATTCCGAGTGCCGTGAGTCAGATTTTCAGTCATGAAGAAGTTTTTGTGATTCATTGAAAGTGACTCAATGCCCAAGTTCATGCGATTTGGGACATCTTGGAATGACGCAGTTTCTCGGATTTTCCGAGCTTTCGTTGTAATTTGTTTTGATTAGGCTCTTAATTACGTATTTTATCACTCCTGCTTGTTGATGCAAATATTAACTTCAGGGTGGTCCAAATTCGTATATATGTAACATACAACTTTTATTTTATGAGGTCATCAGATAGATCGTCTTTAAAGAAATCTGCTTACTAATAAAAAAAATCCTCATCTACAAACTCAAATACTCCATGAATATTCATAATCTTTGTTCGTATAACAAGCGATATCAGCGGAGCATGCTTTACATTTTGTTATAACGTAGCCGTGGCCTATTGCAAAATGCTTCATAAGACCAGAGAGCTACCATTACAGCTTAAACTAATATTATAGAAGATGTGGAAAAGAGACGCCATTCTACGCCGTGTAGAGTGCTGTCACTTTTCCTCAGCTGCAGGAATATTATTTTAAGATGTCGTGCTTCGTATAACGTTTACTGTCCACAATTGTAGGCGTGAATACATTGTTATTGGTTTACGCCATGTTTGCAGTAATATTGTTGTTGCGGATAAACTTGTGACTTTTATTGGGATGTAAATGGGCTGGTGGAAGGTTAATACCATTTAATAAACAGTTTAGTACCTGTGTACTGTGGAAAGCCGCTAGATTCTCGTGCTAAAGAAGTTTTAACTGGGAAACCTGCTGTGAACAAATATTATCACTTCATCTATGTTCAGTTTGATGGGTCTTACAAAGTGTTAAATGAAAACAGATAGATAAAACAGGGTTTATAATAAACCGTTGCGCCCCCTTACTGGTGAGGTGTACTTTTTTGTATTTAGTTTTATTCATCTTGTATAATCTATAACTGTTTAAAAACCATACCTGGATAAGTAAACAAGTGTTCTCCGTCGGTGAAATTCATAGGTATTTCATAGGTTTTGTGGGGCTTAGTTTATAAGAACCTTACCAGTCAGAAATAAAGATAAATAAATAAA
This sequence comes from Chrysodeixis includens, assembly GCA_941860345.1. NCBI lineage: Eukaryota > Metazoa > Arthropoda > Insecta > Lepidoptera > Noctuidae > Chrysodeixis > Chrysodeixis includens. Next base: position 1,776,491 of record OW796098.1, read on the forward strand.
AGAAGAAATAATAAAATGTTAAATGATACAGCTTGAAACGTTGTTGATATAATTACCAAAACTTCTATCTCAAAACCATTAGTATCTATAAGGGGAACATTTACCTATCAGCCTAAATGATACCGTTATTACCTATTGCCTACTCTGTGGTTACATAGGTCAGGCACTTTACAGAGGTAAATACTAATTAATTCAGATTAAAAGGTGTCGCGTCGACACTGTCTTAATTAGTATCTCGTTCTGTCTGGCTATCATGTAAGCACTTTAAAGGTTGTACAATTACTAATGATTACATGAATACTATTAGTTTTAAACACTTTCATTTTTGATAAAAGATGATAATAGTAAATCTTTTAAACATTGTTAAATAGCTACAAGCAGGTAGAGGTTGCTATTTTAAATCTTTAGGTTAACGCTAACTGGGATATAAAGGCATGAAATTTAAAATATAATTAGGGAGCGCTCCAAGTCTTTGATCCTTGGTCCGAATCTAGTTACATGGTAGATAGCAAACATCTAAATTGCTGTGGTTTGGTGTTCAAAGGGGTCAAACTCCAAGGAAAATCTAATAAGAGTAACTACAATAAAAATAAATAAATCATTACATATTAATTCGCAGTTATGATTGATATAAGTCCATTGCATTGAATATGGAGAGAAATCAATATCAATCGGATATAAGTTGCAAATGCAAAGGCGTGTGCGCAGTGAAACGTCCGCGCAAGGCGAACCGCCTGCACTTGTTCCAGTGTAGGGTGGATATGGTTGCTGAGGAAAACAGCTGGCAACAAAACTAAATAAATTATATGCCTTATTTTAATTTAACATTAGTGAACATCATACGTAGCACAGTCTTTTAGTTCCAGTATAGTTTTTATTCTTTTTTTTTCGTGGAAATCCTTATTAACTGTATCTAGTCTTGTGCCGGACCTCTTTACTGGTTAAAACCACTGGAGCGTCCTCTTCCGTCCATGGCCGGGGGTACGGAGTTCGCTTTCACATTCACCGCGCCCCCAGGGTTTCAGTATACCTGTTCGACCCTAGAATCGTAAAAAAGGAGAATAAAATGACAACGGCTAATTAGGGCTAATGGATATGTTTAGTCCGAGTCTAAACTGCCCACTGAGAATTTTTTATTTGTTTCAGGGCCTACCACCATCTGTTAAACTAAGACTGTTGTAGACGTTAAAATGAACTCCGTACTATACAGCGTGGAGTCTTGTTTCCACAACTGCAAGCCTTACTTATTGGGGTCACAGTATGTCCTTTGGCCACATAAGCTTCCACAATACCCAGCCATACTAACATGTATGATTTAAACTATAAAATTAAGAAATAAACGACGATGAGACTTTCGTACAAGCTGGACTACCAACTGACCAAAGATACTCTGATACCCTTTATAGTCACTTTCCCCAGAAATTTTAAATGCTCAAAACTTACTCATAAAATTGCAAACCCATAGTCACCATAGCTGACATGCAGCGAGACAGGTTTGGCGGGTCGGCCCTCGGACCAACACACTGCCCTTATGTATCTGGTGTCGCATGTCGTCACCAACTTATTATCCACCAATACTTTCGATGCCTCATTTAGAAACCCATTTTAAAAATAAACTACTAGTTCATCCCTTATATGTGGTTCGCTTTCTTTGAACTAAGATTTATTGCTTGAAAATCTTGTGGTAATGAGGCCCGTGACACTAGTAATGACTCTATGGAATGATCTGGTTGGGTTAGACGAATTAATGCGATGTGTTATTAGGCTGAAGTTTTTTATGCGTAATGGCTGAGAACGGCAGATAATATAATTTAGGCTTGGAGTAAATTTTAGCTGTTGATGTTAAGGTGAATTGGAAAGAAAGTTTAAGTAGCAAGGGACAACTATTGGTATCTTATACGGGTACCTATTTGATTCTTTCTGACGATGATATCTTATGGAAAAAACGATGTCTAGTGAAAATAATTTAAACAGTTGGTTAAGCGATAGTGGGTTATTTACAAAACAGTTTCTTGCTTCATATTGCAGAAAAGCTTTTTGTTTACAATATCAACAAAAGTTTCCTAAATCTGATGTATGAGATAAATAATACTAAAAAGTGACACAGTGTACTATGACAGTCAATCCAAGAAAATATGGATATAATTCGCGACTAGTGAAATGACACTGTAAACATGTGTCCACACTCTATCTTTGGCAGTAATCCATACATGTCGCGCATAACTGATAAAATCTAACTAGAGTTAATAAATTTAACGAGGTTTAACTAACTGGTACTGTTTAGTAAAACGAGAGAGACGAGTCAATCCATCATCCAGTTACAAGTTTACTTCTAGGTTTTTTTGTAGTGTCTAGAAGTAGTTCTAGGTAAGGTTTCTGGAACTCCAAGACTTGTGACAAGGTGAAGTGGGTCAGTACTGTTCCCTTAAGTGAAAGTTGCGGAAAGTGAGAATCGGGGAAAAAGGTCGGGAAATATGGGGTATTGGGAGAAAATTGGAAAATATGATCCGAAAATACGTCATTTTATAGGTATGTACCAAAAGCTTGCAGATTGGTAAGTCACTTTTGATCCCAATGGCCTAAAAATCATATCAGATATGAAATGGATGGCAATGAATATAAGATAGTAAATAAAGCCATCTTCAAACCTTTCTCTCAACATTGCACAAAATAAAAGATTCCCACGTAGGTCTAAAATCACGTAGCCTTAATGCACATATCCGACCACAAGCCTTCACGTAACAGACATTAGCGGACAAAACGATTCGTCTTAAACAAAAATATTTGCCAAAACTGTCCAATGACATAACTCCAAATGACCGCCATTACGAAGATGAATGACAAATGTTCGCGCACGCGCAAAACTAATATGCTTCATTATATCTACGTTCACCAAACTTAACAATGCAGCCCGGTAAATATGTAACAAACGAAACTCATCTTTAACTCGTGGACATAAAATTTTCTTTTGTTTTTTGTTCCTGGTCGCGCGGTTTTCAGCCAGCAAATGTAAGTTTGTAAAACATTTAAAAGTTGTATAATAAAGCCGCAGGGGTGTGAATGAGGCTTTAAATCAAATTACTAAAGAGTCGGTATATGTAAGGTGAATATTTAGAAGATGGTGCGATGTTAAGAGGCCAGTATTAATTTATTACGAGTAAGATACGACAGATGAAGTCGTTTGTAACCGTTTAGATATGGGAGACACCGATACAGCTTGTAATAGAGCAAGCTGCAATAATGATAAACTACACACATTTATTTATCGTAAACGATGTATTTTTTCTGTAATGACATTATCAATACATAAAGATCTCAAGAGCTACGTTCGATTCTAAAGAATGTGCATATGATCATTTACTGTATGTAATTATTGTGTCTAGAATGTATTAGGACAGCAAAATGGTTATATTTCAAGCTTTATTTTTTAACCGATATTGTCGCTACAAGTGCTCAAGTTTTCCTTCACCACATCTGTAAACTTTTAATACTTCAACGTTTTCTGTATTAAAATTAATTCATTTTCTTCTCCAACTATACTGCTATATTCAGAATTTTATGGGCAAGAGAGAATAGATCCTATTTGAAAGCAAGATTGACGCAATATTCGTAAAACCGTAATGATCGGAGCGTTGCGAAAACACGCGGCGGTCACATTAGGCCATTTAGGTGATTTAGGCCATTTTGCTAAATGTCTTTACCTAAACATTTCCTTAATCTTCTCTTTAAACCTCATACTGAGTATAGGTAGATTAGCTTTTAAAAAGTGCGTCTAAACAAAAAAAAAATGAAAATACCTCATTAGAGTGAAAAAGATCATTTAAATATCTGCTTGTGCTTACCCATTTGGAGAACGCAGTCGTAATGAAGAGCTTCTATACCTTAAAAGTAGTCCACCTTTCAGTTATCCTGTTCTTAATGTATTGTTACATCTCTCTCCTCACATACTCCAATAAATTAATCAAAATTACATACAATCATCAGAAAGTTAAGTGCTACGTACTAAGTTGCCGCAAGCGGTGAGGAATTAAAGAGTTTTATCGCGGGACATTTTTCACCCGTCGAGTATTCACCGACGTGTCATTACATCGCATAACGTCGGCCAAATTGACGGGTTAACACGTGTTATCATGTTCGTAACTCTGTTGGGGGAATTCTGCAAAAGTTGTGTTAATTAAGAAAATATGAACGGATCTTGAGAGTTGAGAACAGCGCCATCTAGTAGCGAGTAGTCGAACTTTTATGTCAAGAGTTTGTGTAGTGCGGATTTAATTCTATAGGGAAACTTTAGTATTTATGGACAAGTTTGTTCCAATTATAAGTTTGGTCTTGTAAGTGACATCGTTAATGATTATTAAATGTGTTTCCTAGATAAACTTATGCTTTATTAAGAGTTCAAGCAAGAACATATACATACATACGTACTTATAGTTACTTTTAGTAAATTAAATCGAAATATAAATAACATCATTCCCCTGCCCTTATCCCAATCCTTACTTGGGGTCGGCGCAACACGTCTTCTAGACATGTTGCTTAAAGTTTTGGCTATGGTTTTATAGTCGGCCGTCTGCCCGACACTAACCCTCTTTGGGAATGCGATAGTTGGTTGTTTACCCGCCACCATTCGGGTGACCCAAGGTGCTTGGTACTGTGCACTAGGTCTTGAGGTCCATTAGTCGCGTCCGGATGGTGGTGTCCGGATATAAAGAATAGCACCACCCCATATCCTCCACTGGGTGTCGTAAAAGGCGACTAATGGACCTTAAGACCCAGTGCACTGTACCAAGCACCTTGGGTCACCCGAATGCTGGCGGGTAAGCCATCAACAAACGCATTCCCAAAGAGGGTTAGTGTCAGGCAGGCGGTCGACTATAAAATCATAGCCAAATTTTTAAGCAACACGTCTAGAAGACGTGTTGCGCCGATCCCGAGTGAAATGGGATAAGGGCAGGAAGATGATGATGCTAGATTAATTTTAGTTGCAACTTTTGCAGTATGGATAGTATAAGCATTCGTGTACTTTCTTAGATTGGATTCACATGACATTCCTACAAAACGGAAAAAAATGAAGATTGACGGTGATTGATGGCGATTTACCGTAAAGAAAGTATGTAAATTATTTTACATAGGACAATATAAGCATACTAACTACTACTATAACCAATATAAGCATGATCCAGTTTACAAATACCCATTAACTCAAATGATTCCATATTTGGAAATCGGACAGTGAAATTACAAAAACGATAAGTTGACCCTTTAATAAAGTTTAATTTATTTAAAGACACGCACATAAAAATGTAAATATAATTAAGTTGTTTATTATAGCCTTCCAAATACAGGCGTGTTCACATGATGCGAATCTCACGCACATCTTGAAGCGATGTCACACATTATTGGTAACTAGAAGCTTATTCGTAAACGAATCGATATTTTCTAATTGGCTAGTGCAATTCCGTTCACTAAGGTGCCCGTTTTTGGGCAAAAGGTAGTAGACATTTGTCAAGATTTGTCTTAGTACTATGCCTGCTTGCATATCGGTTTGCGGCGAATGGCATGTGAGCTTTCCTGTGGTCTGCCGTTGTTCTTGTTCAAATGTATTACTTACAAATTAAAAGTGTGACCTAGTATATATTTACGGTCTATAGGTATTTCTTGGGATGAATTAAACGTAGGTATACAACGAGACCTGGTACAAAGTGGCACAGAGAATCGTGGAAAGACTTGGGGGAGGTCTTTGCCCAGCCCAATAGTGGTATACTACAAGCTAGGAAAAAAAAATATTTTATAATTTCTATAAGATGAGTGTATTGAAACTTTTTGCCTTTACCTCAGTCTTAAATTCACTTCCAACTTATAATTTTATTATTTCGAAGTCAATGACACTAAAACCAAATCAGGGTTACGATATGTTGTGACTATATCTAGACGATTTTGAATCTGTTAAAAACCCGCCTTATCTGAACAAGACCTACACAACCCATAACTTACTTAAATATAAATAGTGACGTCACAATCCGGTACATGCCATCGCAAGCTGTCATAATAAACACGCGAAAATTACAAAACGAATAATACGATGTACTTAACTGCATCATAAATATTTATTTATGTAACTCCTTGTATTCGCGCGTATGACACTAATGATGTGTCTCAATGTTTATTGAAATGAAAATAAATATTTGCGATGTATTCTTTATAACTTTGAGGCAATACTTAAAGGACAGTTCACGAATTGCCTATATGACACTATGAAAATGTGCACCTAACTATTCAGCTTAAACCAAAACTTAGACTAAGCTTCATCTGTCAAGAAAGAAGGTTAAAACTACATAAATCGCACAAAAGCATTAAAATTTAATATCGATATTTCACAACACTAACAATCGACTTAAAAGATTATAGAAATTTCTCTTGGTACTGCCTGATAAGCTGTTAATTCCATAGATTAACGAATCGACAATCAAGCTTTAAATCCAGTCATAATCATAATCGCAACATCACGCACGTAGGTCTCTAATACATACACATTCATTATACGTACATGCATGAAACAGAGGCCGGTGACAGTTTAAATACTGTTTCCTTGCATAAGTTCCTTTAAGAAAACCATAGCCATATCTCAAAAAGAAAATTGGGCACCATACAAAATTATCATCTGTTGACCTTTCTCAGGAGATCCAATTTTGGTTTCTTGGAGAAAGTTTTTAATTTTCATTCATAAAGTACAGAGGTACTATGAATATAGATTCAGTATTTAAATAACGCTGCTCTTTTCTCCCCGAACCTACATCATCATCTTCCTGCCCTTAACCATTTCACTTGGGGTCGGCGCAACACGTCTTCTAGACAAATGTTGCTTAAAGATTTGGCTATGGTTTTATAGTCGAACTCCCCGAACCTACATAAAGCAACAAATTAGACTCGTATCTCATACCTAGTTAGCTCATGTCACAGGCACCATCCCAGACACATGCTCATATCCGTACATTACCATATAATGTACCCCATCAATACTAAGCTTAGCTACATAATTGACCGGCGACTCGTGGTGTAACGTATTACTGTACGCCGCGTACCAACACAGTGGTGTTCAACGCGGTTATGTATTAATTGATGTTCGGCTAAACTAATTGTTTAAGTGGGTTCTCGTTACACCGTAGCGTAGCGTTGGTTCTTAACTTGATTACTATGTTCGGAGTACGTTGTTTGTAACAATATACAGTAAGTTTTTAACGTAACTAAGTTTTGTCGAAGTTTAATGCCTGTTAGGGAAAGCCACGGATCGATGTCAGTATATTTAAATTCATCTATGTCCAGACCGATTTCAGCCACAGCGGCTAGTGTTACCTACTATGACACCAGCCAGCTACGCGTGGCATATTATAGTGCACAAGCGTGTGCGCAAAGACAGGTGCACTCGCTGTTCCTTTACTCTCATAGCCTGATGGGACGGCAATCGGGCGCAGGACCCACATTTTTACGTGCCTTCCGGAACCCGTAGGGATTGAACTCGACCCAATTGACTTGGAGTCCAGCGATCATAAATTCTTCTATGGTAGCACAATCAAAAGTCACTTTATTGGTTACACCCGTAGAACATTATTCAAAATGAAATTTTGCGTGCGTAATGAAAGTTTTAAAAAGGTGCATATGGGCCCCTTTGTCGTAATAGCCGATATTTTTTGGCAAAGATGCGAACAAAAATTTGTCGCACATAAAGTTCTATTATTTTTTTAGTTTAAATAGCTATGCGGTGTAAATGAGCCCAGAGTAAACATGTATATTTACACTCAACATATGAACTTTAATTAATTATTAACATTTAGTTGAAGCTGGTTCATAAATCATTCGTTGTTACTAATTATTTGCAAACTCATTGCATTTCGGTAATAGATAGTTAACCTTATCTGTAATGATGTTTTAGATCATTCAATAAGAGTTCCGTAATATTAGGTCACAGTATAATAAATAATTAGGTAATATTAGTTTAATAGTTTTTAGTTCTCCTCATGGCCAATTGCCATTTCGATAAGTTTTGATTAGTCACTTGACTCAATGATTGATTTGAAGACGAGTAATAGGGATAAATGGAAAAATAGAGACACATTGTGCATTCCTTCAATCTTTTTTATGTTTATTGTTAAAAAGATGTTTTTATAACCGACATTCGCACGGGTGGAGTCGCGGGCAACAGCTAGTTAAAAGTATTGTATTGTTAGTATTGTATAGTAAATGCTATTAAAAGGTACTAAAATATTTCTAAATATTTAGATAACATCACCCATTACAAGCTTCAATCGCATTAACAACTTAAATACGCATTACACATCACTTATCACCTATTGGCATCCCATCGACTTATAAACCGTGTCACGATTATAATCTGACCTACACATAGTTGAACGGATCTGTGAGTGCGGAACTATGGTCGTGTATTTGATATGACTGGCCTGTTGGTGTAGTGGTTAGTGGTCCTGACTGCTGTATAGCAGCTGAGGTCGTGGGTTCGATTCCCATCCAGGACAAATGATTATGTGATAGCACGGTCATTTTTTCTCTGTCTGGGTGTAATTTATCTATAATATGTATGTATTTAGAAGTATGTTTATCAATCGTCTAGTACTCGTAACACAAGCTACTTTAGTATGCTTAATTTGAGACTAGATGGCGTTGTGTGAAGGTTGAGAAACATTTATTTATTTATTCTTTGATATTGAAGCTTTTATTTGTCACACACAACGTCACTGTACATTTAAAAGGGTTACCTACACATGTCACTATATGCAAAGATGAGTTGAATTGACTATACCTCGCTCCCCATAACCAAAACGATTTATGAACCGACAGATGATTTTGTAGGAGTATTGTAGGTCTATCTAAATTGGTTGTTATAACAATATGGCATTTGACAAATCGTTGCGTTAGATCCCTTTCGTTTCGCCAATTGTTATTCCATCGGATTATGAAGTAAATGGGATCATTTAAATACAATGTTGATTGAATTGTTGCATCTCGGAATTTCAATCTGCTGCTTATTACCTAGTAGAAAATCTTTTAGATAATGGTAACTTATTTGTTTTTCCAACTAAAATAATTCCATTCTGCGGGCGCAGTCGAGTAAAAATCATGAAAATAAGAAGTGGATGAATTTGATACTGAAGAGCTTTATGGTTGAATACGTACCACTTTATACATAAGTCACCCACCGTTAAATATAGGTTGTTATAAGTTCTGCTTTAACATTCTAACATGCTTGTTTCAGTACCGGATAGAACTTAATAAAATTACCGAGTTACTTAATAACCTTTCAACACAGTTAACCAGTAGCTAAACAAAACTTGCCCCCGATCCGACCCAATCAATAAAAAACCAACAAAGTAATTGCGATAATTTCTTGCAAAAAACGTCCAACATATTATGTAGATATCAATCAAAAGCTTAACCCAAACAATAATTACATTAATCTATCGATTGATTGCAAATCCAATTACGCACAAATTTTTACGCAACGACCCGTACCGAGATCCCTGTGTTATGCAAAGAGTAGCATAATCAATCAAATGTATAATCTTATCTGAACTATGACAAATATACCGACGTAACCACTTATAGACAACGTATTGAAAGCATTTTCTGTTAATGACAAGTGCCCGGTAAATGGTTATTACAATTTATATACATATTAGCGACATGCTTGATCGATGTCAGCGCTGTTTAAGGCGAAGTCTGCGGAACTAGAAATGTATTGAGATATATTTTTTTGTACGAAAGTTGTTGGTTACATTGCTATACACATTTTTCCAAAAAGGAAAGTTCTTGCCTAAGTAAATTTTAAAAATTGAAATCAGTCTTTAAATAAAAGAAAACTTAACCTTTCAACCATCACAAAAATAAAAACACGAATTTGAATACCCTAAATAATGTACACATACCTAAACGTAATGATAACCTTTGCACACAATATACGAATTAATCAACAATACATGATGGATTAAAACGGAACCTGTGCCATAAATATGGAAGACAAACAAAAGCATTATGCACCGTCATATCCTTATTGCCTTACCATAGCCTACCAAATACGTAGAGGTTCCGTTACAACAGTTCTATGGATTATCTAATACGTGACCCAGTCTATGGTCACCATATATATACTAGGTTTATGTATGGGCCACCCACATCAATTATAAATTGCTAAAGAGTTTTGATGGATTTTTGGAAAGAGGAAAATTGTTCGTATGGTCGTTGCGAGATCACCTTATAGTGGTTTAGAGACTGTTATACGGAGGACATAAATAAAATTAAGCAATCAACATTGTTTTAATTATTTTATTAGGACATCGGACATCCCAGGTGCGCGTGCGTTTCCACCTTGAAGGATGAGTGACAAGCTTAGTCTACACACTCAACACTGTCCCTCGCTGTGTATACCAGCTGCGAATTATTGTCACGTTGTGGTTGTCTTGCAATTCTATACATATATGGTTTTATCTGCACGAGATACAGGTTCGATCCCAAAGCAGGTCAGTACTAATGTAACTTGTGTACTTTTAAAATAATTGTTTATTTTTAATAATTTAAGAACACCAGTAACTAACAATGAAGGAAAACATCGTGAGGAAACGTGGATGTCATATCCAGAGTAAGCTAGCGTGGCGATCAATGCTCAAACCTTCTCTATATGGGAAGATGCCAGCAGTGGGACGTATATTATTATCATATCATTAAAGATGTCAACAATCCTTAATTCATTGATCAAATCTTACGCAAACCGAATACAATAAATTACGATATTTCTAACTTACCTGCCAGAAATCGCTATGTCCTTAAGCAACCGAAAACCGGTCATGACACAACAATCTATAAAAAATACTTTTATCTCAATAGTAGGAGTTGAAATCTGCCATAAAACTGATAAGATTAGCATGACCAAAAACCTACTACAACCTCCTTTAAACACCACTTTAGCAGCTTTTACCCGCGACTTCGCCCGCTTGGGTCGGTTATAGGTTATAGCTGCAAAACAAATCTTATTTTTCGCAATCGGGTAAAAAGTATGTTTTTGTATTAATCCAGAGTATAAGCTAACTCCATACTAAATTACCCTCTAGTTGGTATGCCTATGTATTAATCCAGTGTATCAGCATACTCCATACTTTTCATCCAAGTTGATTCAATCGTTTAAGCGTGAAAGAGTAACAAACGTCCATACTTACTAACAAACTTTCGCGTTCATAATATTAGTAGGAAGATTATCGCCATTGAGGAAGAGAGATACCGCTCTACACTGTATAATGCGCCGTATCTCTCCCATAACTGTAAGTTTTACTTTAAGAAGTTTTGGTAAGGCCCCTTGGCTATGCGGCTTCCGTGGGTGTCTTTGCCAAATACACAGACTATTGTTCCATAACTTTCATTTTTAATGTATTTGTCTCAATTCTCACACTATGGACTTTAATACTGTTATCTTTTGCAGTCGGCACCAATTTATTCTATTTGAGATAATTTAAATCGTTTATATATGGAAACTGGTAGTAAAAGTAATAGTTTTAGATAAAATAACTAGGTATCTTTCTAAGAATTGATAACACCTAGTCGTAGTTTTGATTTAAATAAAGCTATATTAGAGATATTTATGCATTCATTTTTTAATAGACATTTATCTACCTCAGAAACCTGTATGAGCTTACTATTTCAGACTAAGTTGCCTTTTTACTGCATTAAGGAATATTTTTCCATGTTACTCTGAAATCAACAATTCCACCATTCTGATCTATATGGTATAAAATACAAAATAATGCTTATTCCGATCAAGTAAATCCATTTGAACCATAATAGGACTTAATGTCAAATAATAAGTACTTATTTTATTAATAGGTCATCAAAGATGATCTTATTACGGCCTAAACAATTCTAAAACATTGTCCTTGGTATATAAATGCCAGTTTACTTGAGAATCCTCTCGATAAACTATTTATTTTGTCCAAACAACTTTAATGGGAATTTGAAATAACATTTTAGACCTAAATCAAATGCAACTGGTCTGATTACAAATTGGTTTATGATAGGTTTCGTTCTTCTGAGGTAACATTGCTTAATTTAAATAAATTAGATTATGCTATATTCAATTTGCGTTAGTGACTTATTTACGATATATCTTTAACTACATTTGCAATAAAACTCTTCTTAACAGTTGACCCGATTTTCAAAGAAATGACATTCTCACTCCAGGAGCTTAAGTAAGGGCGTTTAAATATAAATTAAGAATTGAAATAGATAAGTTAAGACTATTTTGTAACACGACAAGCATGGCAAAAGCCGTAAACCTAAGTCCAACAGATTAAACAACATCATTCCTATCCTTATCCCATTATACTTGGGGTCGGCGCAACACGTTTTTTTCTTCCATTTCTCTCTACCAAACGTCACAGCATCATTTACTCCTTTGTCACTCATATCATTCCTTAAGATATCAACAGATAACACAATAGCGAAGATTAATATAGAAATAGTACCTACACTATGTATGTATCGTAAAAATCGAAAGCACAGCCTTGAATGAGACTCTTCCTAAATTCCGGTCATTACCCCAACATGTGGACTGCCTTTTTCGGCAAACCTAATTGGTCATTGTTATGTAAAACATTACTAAACTCATTTAACTAGTTATCGATTACAATTTAATTAAAATCTCTGAGCAACGTACTCAGGCCCGCCTTACAACAAATTACTGCTATTATGTATGTTTACATATTTATTACGTACGTACTACGTACTAGCTGACTACGCCTGTTTCAAAAAGTTTCTTTTATGTCAAAGCCTTTCTAAATTTCCCTTGAAGTTATTAGTGACAACCTTGTTGGCGATTTTATTGATTTTTTAAACGTCTCTAAGAAAATTGGTACCTGTTTAATTGGCTGGGCAACGTTATGAGTTATTGCCGTTATAGCACAATAACATTCAAATGTCGACTAAGAACTTTAAGTGTCTTTGTGCAAATCTTCATGGACTTTCATCATCCTGGGAAAGACTCAAGACAAGAGTGGTCGGACTCTTGCCGGCTAAATCGACCGAAATGCTTAGTTCTCTGTTCCCTATTGTCGGGGGTCATGGGAAGGCTTCTGCAAGCTACCGCAAACCGAGATGCATTAAGGGGATTTTTTTCATTGACGTGAGGAATCAGCTTTCCCTATCGCTTATTGAACATGTTGTATTGTGTGTCTGCTATAACTCAAGAAGAAAGATAATTTGCAGCGCTTATTATAATTTTTATTTGATCCCATTTTGGTCATTTTGTTCTTGTCCCTCTGAATATAGTTTTATTTTTAATGCGAACACCAACATGCTGTCTTTGCACAGACTCTGTCGGTAAAGTATTTGCAATATAAACGACACGATTAATATTAGCATAGCAATTTCTTTAGTACACTACACACTTCTCTACACAATATATGATGTCTCGAATCTCGATACAAAAACTCACTTTCGATATCTGTAGCTAGAGGGCGTTACTATTGTTTTCTGTCCATGTATTAAAAAAAAAACATATTAGTATATTTCTTTTCCTCATATAAATACCTACATTAGTTAATTCCTTACATAACACATAAAGCTACTTAGGCATACATAAAAAAGGCGGGGAAGCCATTTGCTATTAATGTTTGTGGACCAAAAGTAATTGTAATATTTAATACAATGTTTGTAATTCATTGTTATTAGTTACGTTAGCTGGTTATTACTTGTAAATGGTTATTAGCTGCCGATGATAAGATATTTCAATAAATAAACTAATATGAAAGTATTGTGATTAAATGTCCGAAAAGAAGTATGTTCCAAAGGATTGCGGTTAGCATTAATCTGAAATTTACATACAGCATAGGCTCAGCAACTGAATAAAAAAGCATAATGATTGCTGTCTGAAAAAAATCTCTCGTCTTACTGTGTAAAATATTTGGTGTAAATTACTGTCAGTTTTGCTATAAATATACAAATTACATTAACGAAGTAACTTGTTAGTTCGTAGTTACATACTATTTGACCAAGCATAGTTTTAGGTACTAGTGTTTATTTTATAAGTATGTAACGATTATTATATCTTATACATACAAAATTTATTTTTGACATACTTAAAAGATACAAATTTATTTATAACCCTACAGAAAAAAATTTCGCACACTTTTACCCACCTATTACTATGCTTAATTTTTGATTTCACATTAAACTCGGTCACCTATCCCCAACCTTCCTAATCACTTAACTACAAGCTGTAGAAGTTCACTCAACATTATCTAGATCCGGAAATCCGTGACCTAACATCTTACCAAACTATTGAACATGTCTTACATACAGTCTTCAGCTCAGTACAAGTGTGGCGATGACATAACGATGATTATCGCGATATAAGCGACATACAATTAACTTTGTGTACACAATTACTTATCTAATTAGCTGAGAAAAGGTCTTAGTTGAACATGAATATTATTTGTTAGTTTTGCGACTTTATTTTTGGTCTGCTCCTCGAGGCCTTCAAAATTTACAATATTTGTTAATAGTTGCGCATTGTATTTTAGTAAGTTTGTTGTTTTGTTATATCTTCCTGTCATACCTACCTTTACGTTTTCCCAACATAATTCTTTGAAATTCCTATTAAGCAGGAAACTCCGCTTTCAGGCTAACTGCATAGATCTATTCAATAAAAAAAAATCGTCTCTGAAATTCGGAGCTTTCGGTTACTTTCTTGCACGGTTCTTAAAAAATCTTACAACAAAATTAGCCTAAATTACGTGTTAGGTATATTGTACTTATTTTAAAGCAGTTTGAACACAAAACTAAACAGTCACGCAACGAAAATTACTATTCAATCTCTAATAAAACATTTACCCATAGTTTAGAAGAAACTTACTTAATATTAACAATAAGTATCGTATTATCTGAACGTATCTCCATATTGAATGGCTTGTAAATCTAATATTAAAACGTGAGCTAGCTTCGCCCCGCGGCGGCGCTTACATAAAACAATATGAATAGCGCATATCCGCGTGTCGCGCTGGCAAATTGTAATTGTTATTAATGATGCTATGATTAACTTTGTTTGTATAGGTATTTAAACAATGCTTTGTTTAAGAGCTTAACAAATGTTTTGTGGGATGTAGAGATGAGTCTAGTTAATGATATCTCGATAGTTTCAAGATATTGGATAACGGCATATCGGTATTTTTTAATTAAACATAAGGCATTGAAATATCCAGTTGCAAGAAAAAAAAATAGTTAGGCCGCTTCCCAAATAGGGAAGGTTCAACCATTAATCACCCCGTTAGCTCACTGCGTATTAGTAATATAAGATTACAATATTTGGAATCTATGTTTAGTAATCTTAGGGTCTTTACATAATATGTAAAGAGCCTAGAATTACGTTCGCACCAAGAATGCGTTAGAGGGAATGAAGAATCTTAAGAATGAATACTAAAGTAATTTTATTTACACAACCTTCTATAACGAACCTATTGGTTTTCTGTTGCTATACTTTCATAATTACACATTACTCGCTTGCTCTGTGAAAAAGCGGAAGCACCTGGAACTACAGACTCAGACAAACGTCCGGCCAGTAGTAAAAAACATCAAATGAAAACTAACCAAAGAGGTTGTAACATGTTACTGTCAATCATAAAGAAAAGGGAAAATGGCCGCTTTCTTAACTATTATGTTAAGACTAGTAACGTAACGAACTTTAAAAATTCGTCTCGGAATATACACAATCGTTAACTACGGCTTTTCTATTAAATATTCATATCTTACATATGAATATTATGGTAGGAATACGAATAATGGTTGTTGAACTTCTAAGCTGTTAGCAATAAGATAGTTCATGGTTGTACTTATGTTTATGTACTTACAGATTTCTTTTATTATATGACTTTCAAATGCTTTTACACAAAAGACAATTGACAATAGACTTGATATTTTTCTCCGTCTAGTCTATTCCTGCTTTTGTGCTTTAGGCTTTACAAACTGGTGATTGGCTATAAATTATTTATTAATAATTATTAAAAAACATTTTTTGAAAACCTCTTGAAAATCTTTCGAACTTATTAGTTTTTTAAACACCCAAGTCAGTCAAATGCCCAATTAAAGAGTTACCTACATCTAGCAGTGAAGAAACTATTAATTGCTTTCAAACCTCCTTTAAAGTTTTACTACAACGTGTTGAATAAAAAATCTTAAGAGGAAAATTGATGCAAGTAGAAACTGCAAGTGACAAACAAGCAGTCAACTAATGCCCCGGGATAGACCATCTAGTTAGTTGTAAGTAACATAATGACACATCCAGCAAATTGCTTAGGAATCGCAAGTAATAGCATAGAGGACACATTTCCTAGCTTCTTACTTAATTTCACTTATCGATCTTTTAATAGTAGAGTTGTACTTCCTAGGCCGTTACAAAGTATGTAAGTAAATACTGCAGTTTAATGTTAAGTATTGTCAAGCAGGGAACGATACGCACTATGTATGAAAAAATCAGGCGCTTTTACATGTTGTAATAAATGCATTGAATTCCCCGTTTTATATTTACTGATTAACAAAGCTCGGTAAAACATTGAAATAAATTAAATAAACTTTACTACAACAAGTCACAATTATGCGATGAAATTTGCAAGTTACCAACTCTACATTACCATTTATCACCCATAACATTTGACAACTAATTTCACTTTCATAAGCCATCTTTCCCACACCGTTACCCACTCACATCAAATACAATCAGTGTCACAATCAAATAAATCAGGATATATAAGATAAGTAAAAGTGTAACACATCAACAATCCTAAATACAGGGGCCTACCGTCTCATCTTAAAGTAATATTATTGTAGGTGTGGAAGAGAGACGCCGCTCTACGCCATATAGTGCTGTCACTGTTCCACAACTGTAATCATATTAGTTCGAGAGGTGGTACAAGCCCCTAGATTAGATAAATGCAATACAAACAACACGTAACCCCAATTACCTTCAGGAAATGTAACAAGCAACAACTTTTTATACAACCTCTTTATCGTATCGACAGATTACTTAATTAGCAACGTATTGGGAAAATATTGATAGTACAACGACTTCCTTCCTAAAACTATAAATCAATCGTAACTAGCCGTTTACATTCTTAAATATAAATTGATTGGTATAAAAAATGCTGTATTGATTCTAGTACCGTATGTGTTTGAACTTTCGCTGGCTATAAATTGGATAAACAATCGTCATATGTCTTTTTTTCTAATCAATTCGTACTCGCGCGTCAAATGTTGGGCAAAGATTAATTGGAAAATTATACAGAAGTGTCATAGGAAAATTGGTTGACATAATTATTTTTAAAGGTGAAGTTTTCCTAGTTATTACTGTTACTATTTTATTAAGTCTAGGTAAATTGATATATTTCATGTTAATCGAAGCAAGCTTAAAACACTTTCATCTAAAATATTCGTTATTTTAGCGTTTATTTTTAAATCCTCATTACAAATGGAATAAACAGTCAAATCTCCTTTAATTTTCTAATCTTTGTCAATAACTATTTCTAATAGTTACATCGAGCAAAATATTTCTGTAATGGTTCAGTAATTGCTAGAAATTGGACAATTACTGGCGGTCAGCCGATTTTGGCGGTCTTTGTAAACATGTGGACACGCTAATAACCATCCTCCATAGTATAACCGGAGTCGGGTTAGAAATGATATCAGATTAGGAATAGTCTAAAAGTTTTTATAAAAATGTATTGAAGTATACAAGCATTCAGCTTAATAATACGAATAGCAAAAACGAAATAATTAATTATTAAATTAATTAAATATTTAACTTTTATGCTATATACATCATGAATTAAACCCGGTACACCTTTGAGATAGTCCTTAATTATATCTCTTGGCACATAAAATTAGGACTGATTGTTAATAATTATAGCAACTACCAACTCGGTCAAATTTTCAAGTGGCACAAAGACACCTAGACATACCAGTATTCCACTATAAACCTTAAACAAAATCTGAAGAATGTAAATGAGCCTTCAATAAAGACAATTTGCCATTTGGTGACTACACCGAGCACTATAGAAATTATCTTATAAGTCATACCCTATGATTACCAATCTACTTAACATTAAACTTTCTTAAAGAGATCATTGTGTTCCGTATAATTGCGGCAGTACCACTGGGTGTGCCAGCAGTTACCTTCGCAATTATCTATATATCTACATATAGTGAGCATCCGTCCAATCTATCATTATAATTTATACACTCAATGATAGTTCAATTTACAGTAACGAATGTATGTACATAAGTGTCTCACTTTTACTTTTTTATGAATTTTTAGGGTACAGTGACTTTACCATCGAGCCTTTTTTGGTCATGATTCTTGTACGTGGAATGGGATCTAGACTTTTCTATCGATCTAAACAATTTAAATAACTAATTCCAAGTTAAATCTATACACTTAACGCATAATAGTGTCAGAAATTGAATAACTGTGTATTAGATAGCAGAAGAACAACGATTTGGCCCAATTTGCACAATTGCACATAGAGTTTACGTTAGAAAGATTTGGAAGCGAGACAGCGCACTACACGGCGTAGAACTTTATCTCTCTCCCACAACGACACCAATCGGAATCGGGTTGAATTCATAACAAGGGGAAAAACGGCAACAATCACACTTTATGAAGCTGTAGTAGGCCCCATTTTCTTCGATCTAAACAAACGGAACTTGCGACGCACAGTTATAGATGAGCCAAACAATATCAGGAAAACGTGGAGCTAGATAAAACGTGAAGCTTAAGACCGCACGGAATGTAGAATCACCGTGGACGCCTTTGCCCCATCCAGGGTCCAAAGGACAGTAAGTAAGGCAAGTAAGCTCCAAGTCATCTCAGAGGTCGGTGTGTGATGAATTGCTTTGCATTGCCACGAACCGGCCAAAGACGGGAGACGTTACACGGTTCAAGTTTAGTCAATAAGAGTCTGACACTGCTCCCTTCTTCCCCCGACGACGTGGGTGTCCATGAGGATTCTATGACCCTGCCTTAAAAAAAAGGCAAGTCATAGGTACGGAACCATCTTGATATTCTTTAGTTCTATCTTCGCCATCACATATTGTGGTTAAGTATTTCTTCGGCAGTTGATTGCTCTGTTAGTCAGTTACCGATTAATGGATTCAGTGAAAATAGATTCTTTATAATCGCTAGCTTTATTGGTCTGAAGACGATTTTTGCTTCAAATTGTTGTTTTGATTATGAAACTTACTTTCGTTTAGAAGCCCATATTGCAATCGGAAGTCTGCATTCCATCGTAATTGCAATGTTATAACGTTAGAGTTATAGATGAGGTCCCGGTCAGGCTGTGTTATGATTTTATTACAGTTATTTAACATCGCATAGCTGAAAGTGAACTTAGCCTACGGTATGCGAATAATCTTTAGTAATATAATAAGCAATATATAGTTTGTATGTTGTTACAAAGAGATCTTTTTTGTGCCACTTGTGATCATATACTATTCCATTTAACAGGGACGGAATGTTACACACCAAAGGCCGACATTATACTCTGCATCGTTCTTGAATACGGCCATTAATATATTTGCAAATAATAGATTAGCTGTTTCCATAAAACTAACAACATTTGATTGCACATAATATTGGTCACTTTGCGCGACGTGGCCGCGAGTTTGATCCCCGTATAGGACAAGAATTTCGGTTTATTCTGTGTCGGGGTGTAAATTGCTCATTCTAAATGTCTGTATAATCCCCCGCAATAAAAGAATTAAAATCCTTAGTGTAAGAGACGTCTTCAAAAAAAATCTTTTAACGGCAATTAGTTTAACCTAAAGGTTAAAAACACAAACATCAAAATACTGACAATGATACATAGGCATAAAAGCACACCTCAAGAGCCGTGCGAATTATTTTGTCTAGTAAGAAGAGAAAATATGCAAGGATAATTTAACATGGCCTCTGCGGCATATTAACCTATGCCCGGAATACGAAGTGATCAGCGTTTATGACCAGTATTCATCAGCAACTTACTGTGAAAGTGTAGATTGAACTGGATTATCCATCATATTCATAGCACACGCCTGTGTATACTGATGATTTAAAGACTTGCACGGATAGCCGAGTGGTATAGGTTACCACGCCAATTACCACTGTGCGCAACGTGTCGCGGTTTCAATCCCCGTTTAGGACGAGAATTTGTGCGTTCCGCAAATGCTTGGTTTGAGTCTGAGTGTATTTGTGCATGTGATTGGAATGTCTGTGAAACCCCCCGCGATACAAGGACTAAATTCCTTAGTGTCGGAGTCGTATAAGAAAAAAAACTGCCTGCTGCCTCTTGGATTAATATTATTACAGTTGTGGAAGAGAGACGCCGCTATATGCCGTATAGTGTGATATCACGCTTCCACAATTTCAATAATATTACTGTAAGAGATGGCGGTAAGCTCACAGAACTATCGTAACTTTATGGTAGCATTATTAGAGGTATCAGCATAAAATATACATTGTCAACAATTATCGAATTCTTGATTGCCATATGTACAACTTTCTCAATTATTTCTCTACTCTTAATGTTTTCCTTAAATCTCAGCTTTCTCGAAAATATCGTTAATTAGTATCAATCAAATATACGTTATCATAAAATTGATTTGGCAAAAGTCTACCGGTAAGAAAACAGGCATACCCCTAAATACTGAAAGAAAATTACAAAAAAGTTTTCAACGTTCTTAAAAGTATATTACTTGCCCTTTTACATCTGAATGTGACAAAGATATTAATAGAATTTGGGAACTAAAAAGTCAACGATATGATAAGTCTAAAACATAAATATCTTTAGGCAAGTTCTCAATTTCCATACTAAGGAAAAAGGTGGCATACAAACTCATTTCACACGATATTATGCTACGTTCTTTACACATTTGTGTACACTCTGCAATGCGTTGGCAAGCTCAAGAGCCTTCGCAAAGGCTTAGCTTAAGAGCTGCTCTCAAACACTTCACACATACATTATAACAGAATGACAGTGTAAGCAGTGTTTTGTACTGTCGTAAGTAAAAAACCGTATCACACTAATATTTAAAGGTGGTTTGTTTGGATGTTTGTATGTTTGTCCGTCAATCACGCTGATACTGGGTGATAAGGTACTTTTAAGAAGTCGCGGGCAACAGCTAGTTATACATATGATCGTGAGTTCATTTAAGTTCAGTTTTTACATCTGTATATTATATCCTACATACAATTACCACGTTTCTGTCACGGTTAAAATACTTTATTCCAAAGAAGAAATACCTAACTAATTGGGAAAAATCGTACAAATTTTGATCTACTGATGCTCAGTTAATATTTTTGAAAATCGACTAATTGTCTCGAAGAAAATTCTTTGTTTAAATGAATAGAAACGGTAGTTTAAATTTGATTAATGTGAAAAAGCATGCAGAAGTTCTTTGACTGCCTTTTCCTCATTCAACATTTTTTAGCGATTTTTTCTCTGTCTAATTTAAAGAGGAGAAAAAGTCGTTGTAATATAAGACTCATTAAATATACCTTGTAAAATATAGCTTGATACCTGTGACGTTTGTCGGAATGACATTACTAAGGATGGAGGCGTGTTTCGTAGCTTATCGATGTCTGTGACGTCATGAGTTTTATTAAAAGTGACATTGTAGTCATTGTCATTGTAAAGATGTAAATTAAAAATAAATGTATTTGTAGTTGACTTAAATGAAATAAAACAATAATAATTCAAAATAATCGCGCAAACGGATCACAAATTCGCGACACTCACTATTCAAAACAGTCTTTTTTTGTCTTTTCGGCATTTTGGCAAACAAAAAAAGGGTAACACCAAACAAAATAACACAAATAACACCATAGTAACACAAATATCAACAAAACAATGGTAGCGTATACAAGGCGTCTGCATCGCGTCAGCACTCGTACTGACTCAAAAACGATGACGCCTGCTTGTTTCCAGCACGCGAAACCATTATTGCCTAACTAAATAACTACATTTTATACTTGTGAAATTTTCATAGTATTATTTTATCGATAATCATCTGTCAGTCACTTGCACGTCCCTAGAGCTCTTCAAAGTGCATTTATAAAGTAAGCTAAGAACCAAAAATTATTTAAGAAGTATTAAATATTATTTAAATTACTCATATTTTTACTGGTATCTTTATAATTACATGATTGTTTTTAAAAATGCGTTTTATTTTTATATACAAACTTCATTTTTATGTTAAAAAATTTAACCTTTTAAAAATAAAATTTGGGTTGTAGCTGTCTTCATAAAACGTTCGGTAATGTCACAGGTATCAAGCTATATTTTACAAGGTATAAGTGCTTGTAAATGATAATTAGCTAATCATGTCACCATCAAATATTACATAATCTGCGCTGTCTTTGACCATGTTAATTGTAGATCATATCATTACGGTGCGGTATTAAGTTTCAAACATATTTTCTCTATCTGATGTAATGAACTCACAAAACTCGACTTAACTGTAACTTATTATACCTACTATTGAACATGTAAAATGTAGCTTTAGACTTTATTCCTTTTTTGAACGGAAAAATATCCATTATTAAAACTGCTCTTGTAACATAGAAAAGGACTGCTTAGGTACGTCCGTTAAAAATCATTTAATCAACAAAAAAAAAAAATTGTCCTTCCCGGCAAAACATGATCTGCTGATTTCAATTTTGCATAGAATGTATAGTTGTTTTGAGAGGTGATTGATTTTTTTCGTCATCGCAATAAGTATCATGAAAAAATTAAGGTACTTATAATTTTAATAATTTTATTGTCAACGCCAAACTTCATTTTCGCGCAACGACGTTCGCGGGGTCAGCTAGTTTTAAATATAACCTGTCAGCAACCATCTTGCACTCTTGTATAATACTAGCAAACATGATCACCACTACATTCCCAAGTCTTAGGTCAAGTATGAGGCAGTATGAGCTAAATTATAATTATTATCTCGCCCTTAGTCGTTACTTTAGTGGCCAGAGACATTTGTAGAGTCAGACACATAACCGCCATATATTTAGTGTGTGAATTACAGATTTCTCCAGATTCTGTCTGGAGTTTCACCAATAATGCTCTAATGAGAATACATTTGAGTGTATTGTGTGTAAATCATGTCGCGTGGTTATAATATACGAGGTGATATCACAATATATCTTGTTTGATTACCGTTAGTTATATAGTTTCATCCTTTCATTTGGACGTTATAGGAACTAAATCATCCAGGGTATTCAAATGGAGTCGGTATTCTTAGGTTAACTTGAATGTGTATTTTCTATGATTTTACTAAATATAGGCACACTTTAATTAATCTTGGGTACGATAGATTACTTGATAAATACAAACTTAGTAAATCAGAGAAGAAGAAGAAAGTGACACAAAAGATAAAATTTCAATAAATAAGGATCCATCCTTTTTTCTGATGACGTTTAATCGATTTAATCATATAAGAGTCCCAAAGCTAAGCACAGGCCTTTTTTCTTAAAGGGGAAGGTTTGAACAGTGATCATCAAGCCAGCTCACTGCGGATTTCAATAATTTGGAAATTTGGTTTCCTCACTAGCAGATTACTCCTTCGTCGCGTGTCAGTAGAATAGTGTAACTTTAAAAAGTCACATTGGTACTTGCCTGCGCTGGATATCGAACCTGCACCTCGTGCATACAAATCCGTACAAAGAACTGCTTGAACTGCAAGGCCAACACGACAACCTAAAATCAGTTAATGAGCTAAAAAAAATAATCACATCAAACTTTTTGTAAATATCGATATTATTTTCACTCCACTAATCATTCGCTAAGTATACCAATTAAATGTTTAGAATGTCCTAAGGAACTTGATATCTAGCACCATCGGTGAAAAGTAACTGTCAAATAGTTTGCGTAATTAAACTCATTCACGCAATCACACCTGTGGCTGAGATTATCAGCTGATTGATCACGATATCGAGATATGTTACGTATCTTTTTGTTTCAATGAGTATTTATAATTATTACGTCTGGACTTTCGTACGGGAAGCAATACTGGTCACCGGTATCTGAGATAGCGATCACTGTTTAAAGCCTTGTGGAAGCGAGATGAAACATTACGCGATGTAGAGCAGCGTCTCTTTTCTTTAACTGCAATACCCTTTCTCTTAAAAAGATGGTGGTGCTGAAAAAAAAGAAAAAATTAAAGAATACCATCTGTCTTGGTGTGGACTTGTGATGAGGAGGGATGAGACTCATGTGACTAAGAGAGTGATGAGTATGAATGTTAATGGATGGAGAGAAAGAGGAAGGCCAAAGAAAAGATAGATGGATTGAATAAGGAACGATACGAATGAAGACGGAGTAAATATAGTGGTCTGATAAGGGAAAATGGAAGAGAAAAATATGTTGCACCGACTCCAAGTAAAATGGAATAAGGACAGGAAGATGATGATGACATACGACTGCTGAAAGTAAGAAAGAAAAAAAGAAATCAAGGAAGACTAGCTTCCGAAGATTTGTAAGAATGTAAGAACCTTTCTAAGTTTGGGTCTTGGGATTGGAGAGCATCGTCAGATATCGGAAACTTGAGTTGCCTCGCGTAAAAAGGGTGTTATGATTAGATAAGATCATACAGCTCAAATAACGGACAGTAATTAATTAATTTGGTACGTGACAGTTGCATATGAACATAATAATTAAGGTGATGATTGTAACACTTGTGTGGAGTCTACGTGTAATAAGGAAACTCTGAATAAAATCTGACTGACGACTGGGCTCCTGGTCAAGTGACTGCTATACCAGAGGTTGTGGGTTCGAACCCCACCCAGGACAAATGTTTGTGTGATGATGCATGGTCGTTTGTTCTGTGTCTGGGAGGACACACTGCCGTGTCTAGATAATATGTTTGTTCTAAGAAATGTATATTATGTTAAGAAGTATATAAGTATGTTTATCAGTTGTCGAGTACTCATAATACAGGCTCGGCTTAGTTTAAAACTAGATGGCGTTGTGTGAAAGTCGTGGAATGTTATTGTTGTAATCCTGAAGAGCTATATTCCTTTACAAGTATAAATATGCCTGCATTGAAACTTTGATTGATGAAACATTACGTAGTGGAATGTTATTTTACACTTGCATTCTCTGTTTTCATTGTGTCGTTTCCTCGTTAAGTAATTTTCTAAGTGATTTAATGTTAAACTTTATTACTTTGAACGTTTGAACGTATACAGAAATTCTCAACAAAATATAGAAAATGAATGGTTTTCGCTAAGAATGCTATTGTTTATTCGTTCTGTGGTAATACTACACACTGGTATGTGATAATAATATTTTCTTAATAGATATTTATTGATGCCTTATATTTTTTAATGTACAAACAATGTAACATGAGACCACTCGCCAAGGGGCCTTGTCAAACGTGACCAAAGTCGACTTGGATCATAAAAAACTCATCTATTTGCACAATGCAGGGTTGGCGAACATTAAAGCTTCAAGCATAAATATTTTTACAACAATTGAGAAAAGATAATTATTTTATTTTCTAATTTTAAACTTACACAATACGTGATATTTTTATGGATCTTGTTAAATGAATTGAACAAATGACCAATTTAAAATTATTATTCTAACCTGAGCCATAGAAACAAATAAGTAAATCAAAGCTGCAGTATTTCTCTAGAGTTTCAAGTTACCTTGCCACGGCGGCCATTGACAAGGGGCCAAACAATGGACATTAAAATGTTGAGTATCCCTGACAGCATCGTAACAACCATTAGCCATTTTCTCATCACTGGTGGATGGAAGTCATAACTGTTTGTTCCCACGTATAAATCATTCATTTAAATTGAACGTCGCATAACGATATACTTATTATGTGTACTTTTAGCATAACAAATACGTTTGATGGGTATTGATGAGAGTGAGATCGCTATTGGATGTGTCAAAGATCGTGAGGTCATTTTCACAATAGAAAATAAGGTTGGTTATACACCAGTCTTAGGTATTGTTGTTACATGAAATATTTTAGGTATTAGTAGTTTCGTATATGGCAATTGCTAATCGTTACTCGGCAATTAAAATAGACTTTAAACAGGATATTAAATTCTAAGGTTTCCTGGTAATTAAAAGCATTATATAATTTGTCAATTAGTATTTATTGTGTTTTTAGTGTGTTAGTACATCTAAAGTGTAAACTGACATATTTCCTTACTTTTGATAGGGTAAAGCACTTAGAACAATCCACAACTTAGATATTATTATTATATGAAAATAGCTCTATCAAACAAAGAACTGGTAGGCATTTAAAACAATACTAATTACAAAACAGAAACTAAGACAATACATCTCAGAAATCTGAATAACTTCGTCTGAGATTTCGTCCAAAGAGAACTATTACAAACAGCCAGTAGTAAAACCCAGTGTATGACAATTTTACTTTTGTTACTAAATGTATTCCCACCATTTCTACAGACTTATAAATTCTAATGTAAGAATCCAGGGCATTCAATTTCATCCAATCATAATATATTCGCGATCAACACCAATGACTGTTGTCTATTTAAAATCGATGTTATGCATTTGCCTACTAAAGCTTAATGAATTTATGGCAAAAGGATCCGAACGACTTGTTATTCATTTGATTGTAATAAAATTTGATACGGCGATAGTAAAACCGCTGTTAGACGATTGAAGACTGCTATAATTTAGGCCTGTAGTGGTGTAATGTTTTAGTTATAGTAAAAGGATAATTCATTTATACGTAACTTAATATGTAACTAATCAACTTCTGTAACTTCGGGAACTAAATCAGGTTTATGAGGTAATCTTGCGAAAATTCTATTAAGCGCTCGAAATTTTGCTTTCTTGCTCAAAAAATCAACCGTCTTAAGTTGTCGGTTAGGAATGTATGGAAATATTCAGCATAGAAACATCATAGGCGTAGACAGATAATACATTATTCTACCAACATCCTTTCCTCATCGTATCACAATCAATGTTGGCAGATAAAACTCACCAGCCCTTTCCCTGTCTCCAAACATTAACATGAGGACACACACAAAGATTGCGATCTAAGAATCTTCGCACGATAATTAACACACACTCTCCGCGTGTGTACAATGGCCTCAACAATGTCGTTATATAACACACATTGTGTCAGAGGTATGCTATCGTGTAATTAATCTGCGGAGGCTCAAACTGTGCGTGTGATCAAGTGTCAGGAGACAAGCTAATCTGTGATCTATCATTTTAGTTTGAGCTAGGAAGTTTTGAGTTTTGAGACAATGGAGGATTGATGACATGGAGGAAACTATTAAGGTTGCGCCTAACTGAGAAAAATAAATTGATTACTAAGGAATACAAATACACTTAAGAATAATTTTCTGATGATTCAGAATATAATTTCTACACGTCTAGTAAGTTAGCTGCTCTCAAGTTATATTTTTGCTACTCTACTGTTTTCAGATGCACGCACAAAAAGCTGTAATATTCTCTTAAAATAATCTGTTGTAACGTGAGAATTCAGTATATTTGACTTTTTCTTTTCATAGTAGATATTACTTTTCGCGCATTCCAATACATTCGTCACTTCCCAAAAATTCAGAATTTAAAACACACTTAAAACATCCATACTTTTTAATGACAAAGCATTCGCTACAACACACAACCTTTAATAAGCTTCACAATCTACACATTACAAGGCTAACTAAAATGATTTGTGAAGTAAAAGCGATTCTAAAACCTTATCTAACGCACAATAGCCGCTTTCATACGTGAGATTTTCCGGGAAAAAGTTTTAAAGCAACTTCACGCGTAGTTACAAAGCTGCCTCGTTCACGCTTCATTGTCGCGTTCTCGACGCACGGCTGTGAAATCCGCGGGAGTTATGAGACGTTTCCTGTTACTAAAAGGGGGTAATATGGTATACTACTTAAGTACTTAGGTACGAGATTCTCGTTTCTGAAAATTAAGTTTAGTTAGGAAATTAGTTGTGGATTTTTTTGTCAATGTGAATGTTTCATTGTGTTTTTTTTCTCTAAAGTATTTAGATGTGTTTTTAAACTGCAGAGTGTGTCTAACACTATAAATAAATTTTGTACCACATTTTACACAAATAAATAAATGAAATGAAAAAACGGTAATGAGTGAGTTCTTTAAGTAAGTACAGTGTACGTATATGTACATTTGTTTTTTAAGGGTTGTTTTGTAATTTACTAACAACTGCGACTAGCATTTTACTAAATGTTCCTATCAATTGTTTAGTAACTTAACAAATCCTTAGAACTTCAAGTGCTTGAAAGAATTGAACACAGTTGACGTTACATAAAACTTTTTGTCAAACAAGGCACATTCCTAATATGAACAATGACTGATTTATTTTAAGAACGTTAGTCGTTTGTTTCGAAAGTTGTTTATTTTAGTATCCAGGGGGCCTACCCCCGTCTCTTAAAGCAAGACTATCAAAGTTGAGGGAGAGAGACATCACACTACTCGGCATAGAGCTGATAGAGCAGCATCTCTCTTCCACAACTACAACAGACTTACTTAATGAAGAGGTGGTAGACCCCAGTGTGGGTTTAGTTATGGTAACATAAATAAATTAACGATGTGACTTACCTAAGCGTTGTATTTTATCAGAGACGCTTAATTAATTAGACATGGACGGCCGTATTTTGAATTAAGTTTAAACAGGTCATAACTTACATCTCCTTTTCACTTTCTCGGAATTACATAAATTGATAATTTATTGTTTGAACTACTTTAATTAATAAACTGCTTTCAGTAATTAAAACTATACCGTCGTATTCATTTCATTAAAACCTTAATCTTTTAAGTATTTTTCTACCGTATTGTACTCTCAAAATGGCAAGTAGTTTGCAATAGAACAACCAAATTCAAAATCTTTATAGATTCGATAGTCTTTTTTCAGTCTAAGAAAATACTGAAATTTTTCTTCTCAAAGACAACTAGAAAGCACGCCTATTTATTGTAGCTTAATTTAGAAACAATCATAAGACAATACCAACCGGTCATATTCAAATCTCTCTACATTAAACAATTGACTCTCACTCACCTGTCATAACTATAAAAATAGATGTAATAACTTTAAGTTACGATAATAAAAACAAAACAATATTTCACTTTCATAAAACATTAAACAATAATTTTCACATCGGAAAAGCATTAGAAAACAGTTCGTAAAAGCATAAAACCTTTTTACTAATTCGATTAAGCGATTCGTGTGAAAAGCGCATAATATTATTATGATGGTCGTTGGTCGTGTGGGAGCAATACTTGACCGTGTAAAGGGCAACATTCCATTGTCGAACTTCAATACATGTCAATTGGTGTACGAGTGTAAGCAGAGGTGGCGAAAGTACACTAGTAAAAAGGTCTTATATGTTATTTAGAAGTAGGAAATGAGATGAAAAACATACAAAGGTATATTGTGGCTCTTGACATGAAATGTTTGACTGTTTATTGGTTACATCATGATATGGCTTGGGCAAAACAATGCTGAAGAATCGTTTGTCTATGTGGGTAACTACACGCGACGACCACTTCATGGAGAAGGTAGTCAATATAATATGTAGAAAACTTTGTATCTAAAAATTGTTTAAAACTTGTTAAATAATCTTTAGATAGCTGAAGGACTTTTGGCGTATTTCCGAATATTTAAGCAGAAGTTTAGTTAAAGTTACGTCTTTAAGTGTCACGTGATGAGATATGAGACAAAGTATCGAAATACTTTATTACAAGGGAATGGTGTATCATTTGTGTATGTTTATAAAGAATTTGAACGCTCTTTGTTTAGCAAAACTTGACCAAGCGAATGAATTTCTATCGCCCTCAAAAAAAACGCCTGCGGTATAAAAATCAGCACCAATCGAAACAAACACACTAAATCGACCTTCGTACAATAAAATAGGTTTCAACATACAATGGACAACAGAATACTAAATAATGAGATAACAATAAAGTCTTTAGAAGCTCCAAAAAGCGGCGCAAGAGCTTTTGATCTTGAACAATGCTATGATATGCAAATAATAGTTCGACCTCCGCGGGTCAAGTTCTTTGGCAAGTAACGGTATCATGGTATCATACTGTGGAGGTTTCGTTGAGTGGACACGTAGTTTGAAATAATATTTATGAAGCTTTTTTGATGTAGAAGTAGGATGAATGATAAGTAAGAAGCGAACCTTGAGATCTTTTTGTATTGAAAAGGTTTCGCTGTGAAATCTACTGCAAAAATTTCAGAAGACCATGTAGCGAGATTTGAAAACTGTACTTATAACCTATTACTTTAATTAATACATTAAATGGGAGGTATAATAAAATAGCATTCTTTAATCTCATACTTTATTTTGGTGAACATTTCAACCCAGCCCAAAGAACTTGAAAAGGAAAACTATTTTACCAAACTAACGTTTACCAATCCAAGTGTACAACAAGCAAACAAATTACGAACATAAATATAGGAATGAGTGAATGAACAAACGTTTTCCTATTCGCAGCATTACCTATTACCCCTACACACATATGTATAATTGTATAGTCGTATACATTCCTTGCGAGCTGCGCCCGCGCCGCTTGCCGTGTAATGACTTACAAGCGACAAAGCCATTAAAGTACGCACGAACTGTTTTTATTCAAGGCGGTCGTATTCTGAAGAATGGGAAGTGGAGCTGAAATGTGGAAAATGTGTGTAGGGGAAGTGTCAGTCACCTCGCTAGACGTAGTGGCAAATTTGCCGGGGCATAACAATATGAATGTAGCGACTGATCAGTAGGGATTCAAATCAACAATGGATATCGAATATTAGTGACACACGGGTCTAATATAAATAAGCCTAGAGGCATGATAACTTACTATAGCAGTGTTCGCAATATTACAATTTCTTTTACTTGTTCAGTGCCTAAAAAATTGTCATTTTCTTTAACAAAGCCCAAGCTTCTGAAAAAATATTTCACAATCAGGATCAAGAAATAATACTATGAGCAGCCTAGAAATTAACATCGGTAAGTTTACTCAAGTTAACAGCTGAATTAATATGAATCATTATGATTAAAATAAATCACCACAGCCCGCTAGCGTTAACATGTCTATAACAGACTCAGAAACGCGCTTCATATTTCTCCTTCTAATAAGTTTCGAGAATAAGAATCCCGGGTCAACAGCTGGCCCTTTCACCTGCAGTTTGATCCTCACGATCGTATTCCGGGCCGCTTCCTTGCTGCTTAACAAATTAGCTGCATTTAATTGTTGACCTCGCCTGTGGCGGTGTGAACACTCTGAACTGTGAGACTGAGCTTCGTAATTATGTAATTAAGGCACGTAATAGAACAGATTTGATGGATTTGTTTCGTTTGATGCGACGTGTATTAGAGCTTGGCAAAAAGATGTCTCTCTGTAGTATCAATCAGTCTATAGTGGTCCACCTCTGGACATAAGAATCTCCCATATTGCGCCACAACTACTTCACCTCAACCTCTTTTGGGTTCGGAAAGGATAAAAACAATGCAAAAATTAGATATTTGGGAAAAAGCAGGAAGAAGATACTTTTTTTCATGATTCAGTGACCTGTTATTAATAATCTATTGGAGTCATACAGAAATGTGTTAATAAAATACTTTTATATGTATTTGTTTCACAATAAACTCTTCGAGAAGGCAGCCATCAACTAACTAGGACCTGACCGGATCAATAAATACTTACAAATTATGTGTAGACTGTGTTAAACTTACAATCTTAGCCTGCAACATTATCTAATCCAAAACAAGCTCAGCCACAACAATAGGAAGTTATAAAACAATAAATTTCTACAATTTACCTCATTCACCATAACAAACACGAAAACATAAAGATATTTATTTATCGACACATAAACTTTCATTGGGCCATGTTCCTATTAAGGGCCATTGATGGTGCGACAAAAGTTTCGCAACAAAGCTTTCATTTCGACGACTATAAAATGTGCAACGAGGGAACGATATACGCATTATGAATGGCAAAGCTAAATACATGCACTTTCTTTGTCTATTCAAAGTGAGATTTACGCGTGTCGTTACAAGCCACGCCTCGGACGCCCCTATAGCGATACGTGAGGTAAGGATTGCTGTTCACGTGCGATTAGTCGTTACTTTCGACGATAAGTGGAGTTTAGTGGGTAATTTCTGTCTAATCTTTATGTTTGTTGCTTATAGTGATTTTAATGGTAATTCAGGTAGATTGATCAGGAAATTTACTACTATTGTGTTTGTGATGAATGTTTGTATAAAGTTTATATATCAAATACGTATTATTTGCGAAAACAGATTTGCACCTCTTAATCTTTAAACCCGAATATTTTATGAAGTTTACAGGATTTAGTTTTTAGTTTGCTAAGTTAATACTTGTCTTTTGATTTTATAAAACCAGCCGCATACCTAATAAAATAAATACTTTTACTCTAAAATTAAAACCTCGCATTTAAACCAAGCTATGCACTACTAAATAAAAATCCAGCCTATATACGTCCCACAGCTGGGCAAAAGCCTCTTCCTATATTATAGGGAAGGTTTGAGCATTGATCACCGCGCTAGCTCACTGTGGGTTGGTGATATACTAGTCTAACAATATTTGCTCTGAGTCAAAATGAAATAGTAAAAAAACACCCATGATACAATTTACGTAACAATTTTCATTTCATAATAAGTTCTCATAATTTTGCGTTAACTTGTCGATATAACACAATAGCTAGTTATTAGTAGTTATAGTTGTATTTTCATTCACTATCCGGGTGAACGTAGTAATTTTCATGGTAAACAAAACATTACTTTGCGTAGATGCTAAGAAACGTGTATCTTTTCGAGTCGTGTTATGGTGCGGGGTCCCGTATCTTGATAATCAAAATAATTTTTCTCAAAGGTTACATCTATTCAAATAAGTAAGTAAATTGACGAAATGCTTAAAGTTATTTTTAATACACGAAATATCGATATTAACATACACAATTAACTAAAACTATTTTTGCTCGAGACAAAATTATATTTAAATTTTATTATATTAAGAACACCAAAATAATTTATTTCAGATATAAACTGTTTTGTTAAAATTCCACACAATCGAAGTCGCGGGCAATAGTAGTGTTTTCATACAGCGACTAAAATTACTGAAAATTTTAAAGATTTGTTTTTAACGCTAGCAAAGTTGCAAGTAAAAACGAGCACTTACATACATACATAATGTAGAACGTCACTTTTATCACTGAACCCAAATAACTCCACAACTTCGAGTCGCAGTATTAATGGGTTGTTTTAAGTATTGCTTAGTTTTAATTACAAGGTATATAAGGCTGTTATGTGTAACAATGGGTGCGATATCTCATCGCTTAGCTTACGCAAGAGGGCGGCGCTGTCGTAAATCATGTTTGTCATCAGATGCAACAATAGTGCGGATGTTGGGACGAAAAGAAATTCTACGTTATAGAGTAACGAGTTTTAAATGACCAGAAAAATAAAGGGCTAGTTAGTTATCGAATAGTAATTGCTGTAAACAATTCAATTATTTGAACCGTCAATAGGGATGATGTCAATTTTTATTTAGAAAAATTCTAATAGTTTATTAAATATTGTATATTTTTTCTTTTGTCCGTCGTGACGTCACTTTTTCGTATTCATTTTGCTAATGCGTAACGTCACAA
Source organism: Chrysodeixis includens (assembly GCA_941860345.1). Lineage (NCBI taxonomy): Eukaryota > Metazoa > Arthropoda > Insecta > Lepidoptera > Noctuidae > Chrysodeixis > Chrysodeixis includens. Next base: position 1,810,196 of record OW796098.1, read on the forward strand.
GCTAAGCTCATAAACTTAAAAGCATCTTATCTTTGTCATCATTTATTGTTCATAATTTTAATTAATTCTTAATTATGATTTTCCTCATGATAAATTTCAACGTTTTTAGCAAGTGAAAATAACTATCAAATACTGCTAATACAAGAATTCGAAAAGATGTAAGTGAATTTGATCCTACGACCTTTATCTCCGCAGTTAAACAGTTATACCAGTAGGCTTTTACAGCAAGTCAGCTTTAAGATTTTAAGTAATGTTCAAATATAAAGCTATCTTTGGTTTGAAGTTTAAAATAGCTTAGACTTAGACAATAGTCATTACTACAGGCGTTAAAGGTTGCCGCTTTCGTATGTTTACGACCAGTGTTAACTGTTGTATTAACACTTGGTACGTGCTTCGTGGCTGATGTGTTTTCATATCAACCAGAGATAGCTTCATTTTTAATAATAAGCAATAGTATTAATGGATTTGACGATTGATGAAAAGGCGAATTAGAGAATATTGTTAGTTAAAATAAACCATACATATAAGGACTTCTAACGTAGCAATATCAAAAATTATGACATCTATTTCTTAATTAAAATAGGCCAGCATTTACAAGCATAACTTACACGTCAATTGAGTTCATAAACGGAACTTCTGAATCGGATGAAGCCATAATAACTAGCATAGTAACCGTTACATAAGTCTTCATACCGTATATTGCACACACGGTATTACAAATGTCTTAATCAACAAACACAATAATAAATTCACCAAACAAACTCATTTTGTAAACTGCAGACGATTTAGAGTAACGCCCTTGATCTCGACTAAGATTGATGACGTCATCGCATAAAAACCTATTGTTTTAATCCAAGTAAATGATAATTTCCCTTCCATTACACAATACGCTTTGTTTACTTTGTAAGAGACATTTTAAAATGGATTAATGTTGTGTTGTATGTGACTATGTGCGCCTTCCGGTGCGTTGCACAACCTAGGCCACAAATACACGTACGTTTTCACTAGAAAGTTGCATCCAATATGTGTAACACTAGAAGATTGAATTATCTCGATCCCTATATTAATGTTACTGGGTATTGAAAGCTAGAGTTATTCGCTTGGAACTGGAGAAAAGAGGTGTTAGAATTCTGTAGTTAGACACCTATATTAATAACTACAGGCTGGATTATATGCGCAATGCACACGCATGCGTATTAAGCCTGGAACTACAATTTGTCAATAGTTCCTGCGCCCTATGCGAACCCCTTTTTTCATACATATAATTAAAAGTCGGACTTCGATGCGAACTCGTCTTCGACAAACGCATTGTTATTTAGGACTCGGATAAAATCCAGACAGGAAAAGACAGACAGAAACTTAGGTTCATAATTCCCTTAAATGTTTGATTTATTTGCATGTTTTGCCAGTTCTAGTGCAAATCTCATGTGTTTTTCATACCAATAACAAACTTTTTATGTTGCATATAACCTGGTCTCTATTAATAAACCATCTTGTAGGTAATTTTGAACCTTCTACAGTAAGTTTGTTCTCAAGTTAGAAAAACAGCAACGGAGATTTTCAGAGGGGTGCTAAAACACTTTTGCAGTATAAACTGTCCATTAGCACTCAGAGATGATTAAAATTGATAGATAAATCCCTCATCGCCATCGCAACACGTTGATCTATCAATATCGGAGGCAGACATCTTTGTTGATGGATTACACCTGAACCGAAACCACCGTATTCAATACGCGTGAAATAATATTTAAATGTGTTTTTATTTGTATGCTCTCAAACTCTTCATATTATGATGTTAATGATGTAGCTAATAAGGTGTAGGTTAAGGAACTGGTGCATTTATTAAATATAGTAGAGTTTTCCCTAATTATAGTATTAATATTTACAAAATATCGTAGGTTTAAGAATTTCTTTCTCCTCTTTTCTTATCACAGCGTTGCGCTATCGAACTATAAGTAACTTAAGAAAATTTGCGTACGGTTCTAATTATCTAACGACATCACTATTCAAAGACTACAAATAATTTGAAATGCCTCCGTAATTCTCTTGCATTTATCTACGATTATTTGCAATGCCTCATAATCATTGAAGCATTGAAGCACAAACAAAAAACTGCTTACCTAAGTCTAATAAAGTCATCTTGTCTACAAATGACCGGCAATCACCCATCAAAACCGAACCCATTCGTTACCAATTTCCTCAATTACAATCAGCGGCTCTATCTGTCAATATCATAACAGTTATGACTTATATCTAACTGGCGGAAGTGTGATAATTGTTTCGCTAATTGCACTTTACTACGCGTTAGTAGGTCCACGGGACATTGTGATGTAATCGCGTAAGAAAGATCGTCCGGCATGGGAATTGCTATACAATGGATACTCGGAAGCTTTAGTTTCTATAATTTTATTTGCTCACGATGTAGAAGTTTGTTAATTAAATGCGAGTGTTTCGTTGATTGAATGATATGAGAATGATGCCTTTTCCCTGTAGTCTTACTGTCTTTTACGAGTATGTCGACGAAAAATAATAAGGATTTACGTCATTTAGACCTTTAGTTTTAAATTTGGGAAGTCATTTTAAACACTCGGACACAAATTAGGTTACGTAAGAATAAAGTTCCTAAGGTACATTTTCATTTGAAAACCGATAAATACTCCAATTTACACATTGCCGTCTGGCTAAGCGCAAGCTCTGGCTGCCCAACGGCCTATAATTTAGTATTCGTCCATACGTAGCTCTTTAAGACCACATTCGCCGCATTACGATCAAACATAATACCGTATTCACAAAGTAGGTGAGCAGCAAACCTCTGCCTAATAGAGACACGTTAATTAACAGTTAACTAAATAATTCGCCATAAAACAGTTCATAACTCAACGCCTTATTCCAACGAATACGGAATAAACTCATAACAGTCCTAACCAATGATGTAATTACAATCAACAAAACTAAATCGAAATTACTGGTCGTAAATCAATAAACGGAGTACGAAACTACTAACCAATCACAAGTCGGTATTAATCTAATTATTTAAATTACAGTAATTATAATCGTAATAAATTCGACTGCGGTACTACACAATGAATTATTACAGATCTATTTTTTGATAATGCTAAGTAATGAACTTCCTTTCTATTTTACCAACTTAAGTCTGCGTGTGATAAAAAATTGAACTATCGTTATTCAGTAGTCTAGTTTATTGTTTGTAAGAAACTAGCGCTACTGTTAATTGTAAAGGTAAGTTTGTAGAATCATAACCCACTATGTGTTTGTTTTAAATAGCTTTATAATACCGTGTTATGATTGCTGATAATTTAAATGGTCCATTTGTTTTGTAACGAGTTCATATGTTACGCAATTATATTATTGAGTAAATGTATTGTGTAACTGTATATTTTAGCCCTTATATGTATTTTATAAGTACATATGTAGATAGATACTTATTTCATATTCACACTGTTGCTAGTTTATTATATTTCCAAACTATTGTGCGGTGTTTTTCTTAGAAGATAGGTATATCTTTCACTTACTTGAGACACTTTTCCATAAAGTGTGAAGGCCTTGTGCCATGTGTATGGGTAGTAAAAGACAGTTCTTGCTTTGGTATAGAGAAACGTCGTATAGTGTGCCGCCTAACTTCCACAACTGCAATAGTCCTGAAAAAGCTTACAGTACAAGCGCTAATGATGAATGAACACACCAGTTCGAGATTATCTATTCCTTGTGCGGTTGTATTTCCCATTTAAAAGCTTGACAACGCAGAAGAAAAAATCTACATTGCTACTATAATATAGTTATTCATAGAAACTGTTTAACAGAAAAGGACTTTTACAGAAAGCCTTATTTTTTAGAGAATATAGAATAGAATTAATTACACCAGAAAAAAAGAATTAAAATCTGAATTCATGTCAATTCTAGGTCTCGTCTATAAATTAAAAAGGTCAAAATTTCTCGTTTAAGTAGTAATCTATAGAATTGAGAAAGCTTTGGTTTATGTATGAAAAGTCTTATTTGCATGGTCTTTATGGGGGCTGCAATCACTGGTCCTAAACCTTATCCACGGATCAAACCTTTACCTATAGATGCTTCATTATATCACTGTGCAAACAACACTTTCAAAAACAAACAAATTGACTGAAGAACAGTTATGAACTATTACGCGCGCCCCGTACTCTCATTACGACTTCAAACGGATATTACCAGTACATATACCACTTATTTACATACATCTGATTAGATCTAAGCTTTGCGTTTTACATTAGCGACCGGTAATTGAACGAACCACTGTGAAATCAATTATGTCATAGCAATGAATATTGAATGAGCAGTACCGATTTGTTGCTTGTGAAAATTAGGCCGCCATCTTGACTTTCGTTTTGATTGATGGTTCTGTATTCAAAATTTCGCAATATGAAAAGTTTTTTTTAGTAGCCTACACAAGATCTCACTGCTGGGCACAGGCCTCCCCTTTCTCCTTCCAAACCTCCCTGTCTTTTGCAATTTATAGCCATGTGCGACCCGCATATCTGACAAGATCATCACACCACCTGCGCCGCGGACGACCTTGACGACGAAAAGTTTTTATACTTTTTTTTTTATTTTCAGCCAGATTTAATAAAAAAAGTTAGAATTCGTATATTTTTCAAATTTTCAGGAGTAATTTGATGGCTTTCAGTGGCCTACGTGGCCAGTATCAACGGATTGATTGAATTAAAAAGAAAAGAGACGAATTGTAAATATATTTACCTACCAGTAACAACGTTCTTTCTCTTACGTTTGACTTTATACCGTGAAAATAATTATAAAAATTCTATATTAGTAGCCAGTGTAGCAGTGTGTCGTTTGTCATTTGTTCCACGTGGTCGGCCGTAGCGCCATATAACGTGTACGCGACTTGGCAAATTAGTTCAAATGTGCACACTTCCTTCTACTTATTTGTTGATGATTATCTCAATTCACTAGGATAATACTCTTACTTTGCTTAATAACCATTGCAATAACAAGTGATAGAACGACAATGTACATTTACGAAAATTTTATCAAGGACAAGGATCATAATAAGATCCTTATTTTTTTTCCTATTTATCCGAAGTAGGATTACAGTGCTAAGTAAAACAAATCCCACCCAAAACATAAATGTAAAAGGCTGCCAAGTTCGTTAATATGAGAATGCTTCTCCTATAAAAGAAGTGAGATCTAAATAAGTACCAAGTTCTATACACATACCTCAGTTAAAAATAGTTACAGGAATACCCACTTGGCAAGTTTTCACGCACTTTGTTATAAACCTACTAAACACAATGGGTCAAGTATATAATTTTCTTTACAAAATTAAATATCTACTAAAATTATATAATTATAAACTTGCCAAGTGGGCATTCCTGTAACTATTTTTAACTGAGGTATGTGTATAGAACTTGGTACTTATTTAGATCTCACTTCTTTTATAGGAGAAGCATTCTCATATTAACGAACTTGGCAGCCTTTTACATTTATGTTTTGGGTGGGATTTCATTTATTTTTGTAAGGTTGTTTATTTCATTTTTTTATGATTAAGTTAGTTAAGGAAATGTCTCATTTACTGACGAGTGGCTTAGTAAAATATCCGAATCCGACCCACAACTTTAGTTTCTTGAATTTTTAATCGTGGATTCAGCGCATAGGTATTGGTTTGGTAGTGACCCTGCTTTGCACGCCGTATGTCGTCGCGGGTTTGATTCCCGCGACAGACAAACACAGAGGTTTTTCATGTGTCGGGCGCATTTATCAATAATCTATATGGGTATACATGTAGGTACCAACTTAAATAAGTACTTATTATTTATTCATTTTCACTCCATACTTATAGTGGATCAAAGTTCGTTATTTTTGAAAGTGACTCACACTTGGCCGTTTTCAGATTTTTACTTTACTTTGACTAAATACAAACCTTTCAAAGATATATTATATAAATATAAATAAATTTAGTTCGTTTTAGTTCCTTAGGGGTATAAATTTACACCGGGTATAAATTTACACCTTCATTATTTTTGAAACCGACTCACACTTGACCATTTTCTGATTTTTCCCTTTACCTTGACCTAAAGACCTACCTCCATGCCAAATTTCAAGTCAATACGACCATTGGAAGTGGTCTAGGTTTTTGATGAGTGAGTCAGTCAGTCAGTCAGTCAGTCAGTGAGTGTATAGTAAAAATAGCGATTTTCTGACGTCAATATCTCAAGATCTACAAGAGGTATATTAATGAAATTTTGTATTTTAGATAAGTAAGGGGGTCTCAACTGATACTAGAAATTTGATATGCGTAAGTAAAATAGATTTTGAGTTATAGGGGGGTCGAAATTGGCCCGAAATGGTTCGTGTAATATAACCCACGGCCGGTGTGTCGCTTTTTTGCTCGAACTTGGCGGACACACTGCCGTGTGTCTAGATATTTTTAGACCTGCTTATGTTACTCTTCCACCCACTTGGTTATGGTTTATGTGAACCAGATGTCAGACGAATTGATCTGTCGCATCCCTATTGTTCCGAAAATATCCAATCAGCTTGTATCAACACAACTACGGAGGGGCACAAAACAATTAGGTTTTATCCGTTTTACAATGGACAATGTAATAGGTACCTGGTACATACTATGTAGGTATATTTTGAAGCCTAAACGCGATCATTATAGCATAAATCCAAAAACTACTTAATTATTTTTAAGACTTATTTCAGCAATAAATAACTTTAACGATTTTAGGATATTTTTTCCGTCATTCCCAGTAAGTATCATCGCTCAGACGTTTCAGTGCAAATTTAAAAATATTTTAGGTTGCCTGCCTATATTGCACCTAAGCCACAAACAGGTACAATAAGCCGAAAATCAAATACTCATACAGACAAGCATACACTTGGACTTACACAGCACAACGCTTAGACAACAAGCCTAAATATTTATCGTCAATAATTAACAATAAAAACTAACGAACTTACGCAAGAGTTAATGAGGCAGTAGTTAGAGCAACCATTAACAAATCACCGTGTATCCTTTGACAACTAGCTTTGTACCGAGATGTATACCAAGTCTTTCTCACGGGTAATAAACCAAGCAGTATAGATACCAGTTTCATGTTTATATAATTTCTTGTTTTTAACGTCGAGAAAAGTTAATGAGAGCATTTTGATAGGGGGACATGTCCAAACGTTAATTGCGCAGTGGTTTCAGCGGATTATGTGCTTTTGAACCAGCTTGCCACTGCCTCTTCAACACCGTAGTTGTACGCCGCGCGCCGGCGCTATCGCGATTCCGCAACTGGACAATATTTGAAAAAAGTTAAACTTTCGTTAATATAAAGACAAGCAAGGAAGCGACGTAAAATTGAATTTTCGATTCAATGCTCCCTTTAATATCTAGGAGAATCTACTTATTTCTAGTATATTTTACCCTTGCTTTTAAATGTGTCACTATTAAGTGACACATTTAAAAGCAAGGGTAAAATATCCATTAGGGCAAGAAAGATTTTTAAATGGACACAATAATTGTGTGTTCTTCAATAATGTCTAAAATAGAATATCAAAGATCTACCATCAACGATCAGTGTTAAAGTTTCTAACAAATTCTAACCAAACTAAATACCTTTCAGCAAATCTTCGATAACTTTTGATTTAATAAAAGATACTCTATTTTACAAGAACAATATCGTGGGAAAACAACCAAAGAGTCCAGTCAAATTAAAAAGTCAAGTGACATGTCCAGTGCTGTGACGATGTGCGTGAAAGTTGGTATCGAGTGCGAGTATCGAATATCGAGACGCTTGTATCGAGACGCTCTGATTGACAGCGGAATAGGCCTCCGACTGTGCACTCATTGTGGTGTCTTGCGCAAGCTGTACTGAGTTTATTTTCGGTATTTGTTCCGCTAATTTCAGATTTTAGTAGGTGTTAATGCTTTCAGCTGCTGGTGCTGCTGCTATTTTAAGGTTAAAACCGTTTTGACTGCTTTTCTCGTATCTTTTACCTGCTTCTTTTTAGTAACTGTATTAGATAATTATTAACATTTTACTAACAAAGCAGATTATGAATACACTACACATACACAATAACACTAACTCTCTATTCCCTTGAAACGTTTGTCTATCGCTTCCTATTTCGACAGTCTACAGCTAGACGAAAAATAGTAAATGTATCTGTTGATTTAAGCCGTGGTGGCCTCGAGACTCTGTGTATTGGTGTACACGTGGTGCAAGTTCGATCCCCAGTGCAGGCGATCAATGTGACTTTTTTAAAGTTATATGTCTTTTTAAATTATTCTATGACACGACTGACAACCGGCGAAACCTGGTTTTCAAGTATTGGAATCTGAAATCGTCAATCTGCTTTGAGGTAGTGTGGTGATCAATGTTTAATCTGTGGGGTGCATAGCCTGGTTTATTTATTATTTATTTATAACTTGATTAAATAGCGCTTAACTCTTACTTCATTATGTATATCAGCTGCGGTGGCAATTAGAGTCAAGAAGTCTCAAATCCCAATCCAAATTCTGTATTCTAAACAGCATTTTATTAATACACCCATCTTTAACGACTATTCTTACATATACTTGACGTGTATCCAACTACAATGTAAGGCAGCTAAGTACTCTCGTGTCTAGCTAATTTACCTCGAGTAATGCCCGCTAATACTATTTATTGTTTAGTTCCACATAGGTACAAGCTTTCTTCTGATACGTACTTGTTTGGGCTAATACGTGGCCCTGCATAACTATGCGAGGGTTAATAGACTTACTGTACCAAGTTCTAACGTACGTACTTTATATACGAGAAACAAAACACAACTAAAAATGTGATTAGAAGTGTCTACGATCTTTTTCAAGTATTTTTTTATGATATTTCGGTTTGAGAATGAATTTTTCTAGCAGAAAATGTTTACGACCTTTTTAGATGTTTTTTGTGATATTTAGGTTTGGAAATTAATGTTTCTTCCTGTTTCTTGTAAACGGCTCACGGCGTTGGCGTTTGGGTTCTATTTTCTGATATGTTTGGTCGTGTTTCATTTGTTTCAAATTTTGCAATAAAATTACCGGAACATGCTTAGAACACAAACTCACTCATGATCATTGTCATTGTTGGCTATTTTTATAATTATTACCCCATCAATTGCTTGACGATTGCTTACTGACTATCGCTCGCTATCAGTATTGAGCGACTTAAAAGCGAAAGTTTAAGCACCCATCGAAGAGTTTAAAACAGATTGTTGAAAACCACTTTTGCTTTAAACATCAAGCATCAAAGCTTTTCTAGCATCAAATTTCACATTAAAGCCCTATTTAGATTAGCCGACATTCAAAGTCCCAACATTCCAGCCTTAAGCGTCAGGTCACCTCGGACCACTTTAAACATAGCTAGCCTAAACACTTTCCCACGACATAAATTGAAAGGGCACTTTACAGCATACTCGGGTTACCGCGACTGTTACTGCGACCAACATTTCTCTGCAAGCACTATAAACAACCACAGTGTAATAAAAACCACGCCACAATCGTTCTCCCTTGTTAGAAATCTATGCAAGTTTGTTAGCAATTTGTTTACTCTGTGCCCAGTTTGAAAAGCGTCGAGTGGTCGCAGTCGTTTCGCAGCGCATACGTCAAAACATGCCCAAGTTACAATGAGCAATCTGAGCTAGCTGCAATTGTTTGGAATTTCTTAAAGCAAATTGGTTTCAGGGTTCCATTGGTTGTTTAGAATTATGGTCTAGTAAATGTAGAAATATTTACGAAATATTTATGAATTTGAAACAAGACAATGCACAAAGGTGCCGTTAAAGTTTTTCATTAACATTACGATATCTTATGCCAGTAAGGTGGATCTGCCATTCAAAATATAACATTTGACCCTAATAAATTAACAGTCATCATCAGTAAAGCGACTCATTTGGGAAAAGAGGGAACTGGCTATGGAACTCAGCCGAGAGTCGCTAAAGTGCAAACCGTAGAACGAAACGCCTGATCATATTATTATAGTCGCCACAGTCGGGTTTGGATTTTAAGTTTGTTGCTCATAAATTTCTAAAAGGCGATACGATACCATAAGGTAAAGAATATGATTATAACATAAGCAGTCAGCTGCACTGTCAAAGGTCATTGGGCACCAAAGTATGGAAACTATACCCACGGCCTACAGAAAAAAAAATAGGTAGTATGTTTAGATAAACGTCTCTAGTTTGCGAATATATATGTCGCATTAACGCAGACAATGGGAAAAATACAGAAACCTAAAAAATAAAAATACAATAATAAGGTTAATTATAACAAGGCTTAGTACATTTTTATTGGTTTCTTGATAGTAAACATGATTTTAAAAATAAAATAAGTAAAATAAAACAAGTATAGAAGAGTTTATAAGTTTTATTCGACATGATCAATGTCTATAGGAATAATTGTGTCGTCTAAAAACGCCGCAGGCGCATCAATTTGATTTTGATATCGGGCCCAAGACAAAAAATATACTATGCTGGCTATATGCGCACAGCATCCAATAGTGCGGCGACCGTGGCTACATGAAACACAACTATTTTGTCTTTCCATATTATCAACTAAAACCAGAATTCAAAATCCAAATGCAAACTAATAATCCAATAAACACGCCAAAGTAATCGATAAACACAATAAAAGCCTAAGAAACGCACAGATCGCAACGACAATAAATGACGAACGACTGCGACCTGGGCGGGTCGCGCGACGCGAGCGCATCGTCGACATCGGTTTTTAATCTTTAGTGCGAGTGAGACGACATAATAATATGCATGCCACTAATCGCGCACTCAACGTTTATTTTGTTTATTTATTTAACAGAATACTTCACTGGAATTGCTTTATAAATACATTTATTACCTATTTTTTATTTACTTATAACATTTTATTCCCATGGTTTAAAAAAAAAATAACTATATAAATTTTAATGTAGGTTAATACTTAATAATTTAAAATTAATTTGGTTTTTGTAGGAAAACTTTCGTTAACTGGGTCGGATTTCGCCCAATGACCTTTATCGTAATCTTGCGACTATAGTAATTTACTAGAGTTATTTTTGTTACTGTAGTTAGCTTTGAGTCTCAGGTTTTGACCGCTTCACTGGGCTAAAACATTATCTCTTGAAGGATTGAATGCTACATGCATTATATTAAATACAGGCAAATATATTAGATAATATTTATGTATTTTGACAAATTATAAATGCAGTATTGTTTAAGTAGTTCATTTTCTAAAAGTAGAGCCACATTAGACACGTCAGGAATCAATTTCATTTATATTATAGTTTATAAAAACGTTTTCCATTTTATGATGATGATAAAAACGTTGTTTACTAAATCTATACACACGAGTATCAGTGATCTAGTTTTTATAATATTTTTATTATATTTTTTATATTATATTTTGTTTACTTAGATGTATCTAAGTAATGAAAGAATATGGATAGTTTATTTTCTATCCAATATAATAAACCACCTGTTTTGTTATTATACTTGATACCTTGACGAATTTAAATAATATTTATTTTACATATATTACTAACAGGTACTAGCGAAAACAATCGTAACGGGTCCTATACCTACTTTATTACAATTTATAAATTGTCAAGTGTCAAGGTATATTTTTAACGACGATTGCTCGTTAATAAAGACCCATGAAATTTAATTAAAATAAATAATAAATTTAGTGACGCTCTAATAATTGACAGAATTAATGAGAAACGCTTTTATAATTTAATTATTTATTTAATTAACATTTTATATTTAAACAGTAATCGAAGTATAACACAACACAATCATTGTACTTTATTTTATTAAATTCGATTATATTGAATACAATACACTTGTTCAATGAAGAACAAGGAAATGTAAAAATATGAAATTTACAAAAATAACTAACACCTTATTATAACGATATTATTATACTACATGCATAAGACATGTACATATTACTCATCCCAGTGGTACTGTATAGTTTTATTCGCTTGCAAGCCCTGCCAGATCTTCTCACTGAGGTCGGAGTGAATGTTAGCAAACATCTTGACAGCTCGCTCTTGTAAGAACTTGGTCGCGGGCGCCAAACTGTACACGATGTTCTCAACAAGCCGGCCTCGCTCCTCCGGCGTCATCTCGTTCACATACAGCTCACGAGCCTGGTCGAAATTGTTCGGCTGGTCTTGGTATATCTCAACCAGCTCAACCTTACCATGTTCCTTGTAAGGTACAGGGCCATTGAACGAGTTAGGGTAGTAATTAGGAATGTCTCTCTCGTTGTCCTTTAGCGGCGGCATACCATCCCTGTTGTACGTGAAAGATTTGGTTTGAAGCGGACAGTTCACAGGTATGTTGAAGAAGTTGGCTCCTAAGCGGTAATACTGGGCGTCTCTGTAAGCTAAGCGACGCGCCTCGAACACTTTGTCCGGCCCCCCGAGTATGCCGGGCACCAAGTTGGCTGGGTTGAACGCCAACTGCTCAATTTCAGCGAAATAGTTGATAGGATTCTTGTTCAAGACAAACCGACCTAACGGCCTGAGCGGGTACTTGTCCAAAGGCAGCACTTTGGTTACGTCAAACACGTCGAAGCCCGCGGACTTGACGTCATTCAAACTCAGAACTTGGATGCTGGCTGTCCAGCTCGGGAAGTCACCATTACCGATGGCTTTATATAGATCTCTCGTGGCGTAGTCTGGATCCTCACCGGATATCTTTCTCGCTTGAGCGGAGCGCAGGTTTTTGATTCCCGCGTCAGGCATGAAGTGGAATCTAATGAAGTTTTTATCTCCATGTTCGTTGACTACTTGGTAAGTGTGTATCCCGAAGCCGGGCATGTGGCGGTAGCCGTCAGGGATGCCGCGGTCTCCGAACACTAACAGGAACATGTGCAGACTCTCCGGTTGAAGAGTCAGGAAGTCCCACAGCATGTGAGGATCTATTAAATTCGTAGACGGGTTTCTTTTCTGTGCGCGAACGAACGTAGGGAAGAGAAGGGGATCTTTGTAGACATACATAGGGGTGTTAAAGCCTGCGATATCGAAGTTTCCGTCTTCAGTGTAGAATTTTAAAGCGAAGCCTCTCGCGTCCCGAGACGTGTCGATGCCTCCTCTTTCAACGACGACGGGGGAGAATCTAGCGGCGATGGGCGTCCTCTTGCCGATTTTGCTGAACATTTTAGCTTTACAAATATCTCTGATATCGTGCGTGACTTCGAAGTACCCAAACGCTCCGGCGGCCTTCGCGTGCACCACTCGCTCTGGGATCCTCTCCCGAACCAAGTGCGTCATAGTCTCCATGAAGTATTCATTGAAAATCAACCTTTCGTTAAGCGTCACTGTGGCATCTTTGTATTCAACTGGTGCACCGTTTGCTGTAGTCATGATCGCGATTGGGCCCTGTTGAAAACATGTAAATCAGTTATTCATATCGTGATATAAAAGTGCAGTTTAGTGGAAGTTACGACATACACGCGGTTAGATAAAATATCCGTTGACCATAAAACAATTAGTTCTGCGCCGAGACTGGACGCGGCGTTGAAGGCTAAGTCAGACCTCAGTTGCACAATACCAATACCTCTACGTGAAAACTCACTTACTTATTAAGGAATGAAGGTTACTATACCTATTCAATACTTATTAATTAAATACATCGTGTAAACAAAGTCCGCGATCCTTATTTGTGGTGGGCGCTGTAAAACGGATGAGTTTCTCAAGGAAATTAAACTTTTTAATCTATTCCAAAAAATCTATGAATATGCCAAGCGCGTTTTTTTCTTAATACGCAAAAATGTCGTCCTAATCTCTAATCTCGTTCCTGTGTTCTTCTTCTGCCAGCCTTTTCCCAAGCTATTTTGGTGCGATCTACATAGGATACAGGAAAGGACTTCCCACAACATACAATTTACCAGAAAACATTACCTCATTGTAGCTAAACGAACAAGTCCCGGTAAGTTAATAATGCCTTCGAAAATAATAAAAAAAAGACAGGAATAAAACTCACCGAAGTTTTTTCTTTAAAATTGACGATTTGGTTAGCCGCTGGATCATCCTGCACCTTCGCAGTAATCGCCGCCACCATCAACAAAAACAGGAATCTTATAATTTCGGAAGCCATTTTCAATATTAAAATTCCTTCTCAGCACGTACTGTGGCTTACAACATCGCAGTCTATTTTTTCTACGCGATATACATTAAGTTAACAATAGTCAATAAAACAGTCCGGTCTGTAGGCTGAATGACTGTTGCCGCCAGAATGGTGTCTGAAAAAGAAAACATGTCACTTTATCAAGTTTACGAAACTTATAACATTGACGCAATGTCGGGTGCCGACTGCAATTTTAATACATTTTATTATCTAAATTACTTAATAAACGAAAGGAAAACGTTGCATTACTTGTATTAGACCTTAAAAAATCTAATTGTCTTTAATGCATGGAGGATTTATAGAAATGTCTTAGTTTTATAATAACTAGACCGTGAAACAGATTGATAAACAAACTAGTTCTATTAATAAAATAGAAAAAATAAGCAAGGACGCTACCAGAAATAGCAAATAACAATAAAAATAATTGACACACTTAGGTCTAAACAAAACATTTGTGTTTTTTAATAAATGTTACGATTGTATTATGAAAAAAAAGTAAATACTGAACGATGTTATTACCTCGTAAACATAAACCTGACGTAACGTGACGTAACCTAAACCTGATTCAAAAGCGTATGTTTTTTTAATCACCTACTTTTTCTTAGTGTGCTAGGTACAGGTGGACCAGGTACCTAGATTCCTACTATGGGAATAGAATCATTAACATTTCAGTTCTCAAAGTATGTTTTTACCCGGTAGGTAAAACAATACAATGTAAAAAAGTAGCGATATATTTTTTTATATAAAAAAATATACTTATCGCTACTTTTTTACATTAGTATTGTATTTGTATAGTATTGTATTTGATAGTATTTGATAGTAAATTAGATAGAGCCTGAATGCACAAGATTTAAAAACAACTTTATGTGGTTTGAGCACATCTATCGTAATCTACAAATTCCATCAGACTTTTAGATATTGTGTGCAGATATACCTTTCTTCGTAGGTAAGGTACACTCACCAACAAAAACATACTTACAGATAACAAACACGACTCACAAAACATATAAGTACTATAGTCATAATAAAAAGTAAAGTTGGCAGCTAAGACTAGGAAAAATAATAGCTTTAACGCCTTAGCTTAAGTTTAGCTTCAGATGTATGTATTTATTATATTGTCTTATTATTGAAGTTGAAATATATTTCGTCATCTAATGATAAAGGACTTCAGCTAGGACTAAAACTAGTTATCCCAACAAATACGCACATTACAAGTATTCATTGCAATTCATACATCTGATTCTCATGGTTGTGTTCAACTTTTGTTGCTGATAGTACATGTAATTAAAAGTGATACTGATCCGTTCACTACGATACATGTAGTAACAAATTAACTATCTATGTAAATAATACTATATTATTAAAATAACAACCTAGGTACTTGAAAGCAAGGCTGAAATTGTACTGAATGTTAATTAAATTAAATTCAAAAGGAATTTCTACATTACGTTCTAATTAACGAATGTCTTTGATGTAAATATCTACTGAGTTTTTTTTTTGACAGAATTGTATCAATTTGTGTCAAACGCAATAATAAACCTTGATGTTTTTGTGTTGTTTATCTAAATGACAAGTAGGGCTCTATAATGTACACCAAGGCGAACTGCCATGCGTATTGATGAATGATCAATCATACTTTTGAGGTGTTCAAATAGAAGAAAATAATAAAAAAAATAAAAAAGGAAATAAAAGATTTTTACTTCTAATCATCATCTTCCTGCCCTTATCCCATTTCACTTGGGGTCGGCGCAACACGTCTTCTAGACATGTTGCTTAAAGATTTGGCTATGGTTTTATAGTCGGCCGCCTGCCTGACACTAACCCTCTTTGGGAATGCGTTTGTTGATGGCTTACCCGCCACCATTCGGGTGACCCAAGGTGCTTGGTACAGTGCACTGGGTCTTAAGGTCCATTAGTCGCCTTTTACGACACCCAGTGGAGGATATGGGGTGGTGCTATTCTTTATATCCGGACACCACACGGATTACTTCTAATGTAGGTACCTATTTCGTTATCTTTGCACGATAAACGAATTTAAATACAGGAGTGTAATTTAAAAAATCTGGTTGGTTTTTTTTAATCATCCTTTCACATGTAAAGCACTTACTCAATTTCACTAAAACTGCGACAACGTAACACAAGTACACAATTACCACTCACGTATGTTCCACGAAAAACTATAAAAATAGATACAACTCATTTCATAACTTAATTAAACTTACCTATTAGAGTCACGTAATTTATTATCTTCCAACTATTAAATAATAAAAAAAGCAAATCAATATGTAAAGTATCCAACTATTAATTAATTAAAAAAGTAAGTTACTAATAAGTAAATAAATCCGTTCGAAATTTAAAATGCGCGACTTCCAATGGATAGAGTTATGGCCAGTATTGTAGGCGTTGAACAGAAACGCGAACTTTTCTTAAGACCTCCGTCACAGTCTACTGGTTATGAAATAAATTGTGGAGCAATATACTATTTACTAGACAGTACAATTATCCAATATGCCTCAGTGTAATAAGCGTCAGGTACCAACAATGTTGGTTTTGAACTGTAATGATTTTCATTACTCCTTCTCTTTGAAAGAGTCTTACAAAAACTGAAAATCGGCAAGGGTATACCTACATTCATCTACAGAGAAATGTTTGTTTGATAACTTTTGTTTAGGACATTCGGACATTCGGTTCGTTTGTTATGACAAAAAATGTTTTTATTTCACGTTCCGTTCGAGTTTTCTTTCAGCAGGTTTCGTGCCCATAAATAATAAGGAATTTGGCAAAATACCTTTGCTGAACCAGTATCTTTAAATTTTCGTCGCGTTAGTTCCGCTAATCTTCAAAACTTATGGACTGAAATTTATCTACTAATAATATCTACACATAAAAACAGATATGTAGAGTGGAGCACACACAACATGGAACATTATTAAAACCTTCAACGCAATCGAAATCGCTTTCATTTAACATTAACAGTACAAAAACGTAATGTAATTCACGAGGCCGATTTATTTTTTTATTGTCAACAAAGGCTTTTACTCCGCATAAAAAGAGTTTTGTGCCAAGTCAACGTTCAATTAAAAAAGCAATCTAAACATTTTTGTTGATGTTACTTCAATTAGTCTAAAACTATTAAGCGAAATAATTTTCGTATTACCTTGATTCATAATTTTCGTAGGTATTAATAGAGATAAAAATAATAAGCACATACAAATTAAGTGATTTACGTTCGCATGTTGTCTAAATTAGTTTAATTACCCCTTATTTACGTAACATTGTCTGTTATACCTATAGTCAATATACAAAGTTTTCAGGATCGGATGATGATAATTTAAAATTTTAAAGGATTTTGTTAATGACTCATGTGAAATGGGTGCTAATTTTATTTGGTTACTCCATGAATCAAAATTCCTAGTATACTTTATCCAAGAAAAGTTGAACCTTTTGACAGGTTTTTAAATTAACCAAAAAGTGACGGACAATAGATACATTACTGATTTTATTTTTTGCTGGAATTTTTTTCATTAGATCTAAGTAGTACTTATCATAATAATTGTATGAAACTTTGTTATTATAAACTAATATAAGTCATGATTATCCGGGTTTCGATTTTAATGTTATTGGTCCCTTATCCTGCGACGGAATCCTTGGTCGATTGTTCACACAGTGTACTTATGTGTGAATATTTAACGTAAATATCTATAATTCAATTCATTTACTTGCAAACAATATCATTTAAAAGCTTAAAAAGCCTATTTTCTAATGTCATGCGATTCAATAAGATTTTTTAAAATCATTAGATTACATTACTAATTGAACATAACTAATATTATCACGTGAAACTACTAAGTAATTATCATTTGTTAGGTGAAGGAAAATATCGCGAGGAAACCAGCACACCTGGGAAATTTTCACGGGAGTGTTAAGCTTTTCAGAAGCCTTCGGGTGCCTTTAAAACTCCGACTGTAGGTTTTAAGCAAACTATACGAAAAGAAGATCACGTAAATCTTTATTTTGACAAAAATAATTTATTCTAATGTCCACAACTAGATTTAAAGTATCATAATGACACTAAAATATTTTTATTTTACATGAAGATTACGTATTTAAAACAAAAGATAATCGTTTCCGTAACTTTCGTATCTGTTTTGTTAAGTTTGCACCTTCTTTGAGAACTGTCAAAATGTTCAACTTTTCTTGGACAAAGTACAGGCGGTTAAAATAATGTTGTAGGGTCTATTAGTTTTTCTCGAAGGAAAAATAAAGGCTAGAGCGCAATTAAAAAAAATACTTAAAGTACGGCAGATGCCCTTGTAAATTAGATAAAGCAATTAATTAGGTAGGTAAGTATCTATAGGTATCTATTTACAAACTTAGATAAAGGCCCGAAGTTATAAGATTCTAGATTAATAATAATTACAGGCTACGTACGGGTTTAGATATAAGATTAGGTATACTTAAGTTAACACAAACCTTTTTTAGGTATTAATAATTAAATTTGTATCGACGTACCTATTATACTTAAAAATACCGAGTATAAAGTATATGTAACGCTCAGACGCTTGCAAGCAAGTTGGCAAGCCGAATGTCAGTCAAAATAAGGCCAAGCTGGCCAAGGCTTTCGCAGGCCAAGCCGGCCTAAGCCTTGACAAAATGACATCAGACTAGTGGATTCTGAAGTACAGATCACTACCGTAATTTTTAGCTGAGTAAATCAGTAAACGCAATGTGGGACCTTTCACGGGGCCCAACGATCTCCAACTGTTGTTTACCTACTACCATTTGTTTGCTCCTGTGTAATGTACCCTTCGAACGAGGACGTTCGGTAACGTTGAGTATTTTAGCTATATATTCATCCGAGCATCTAGGTCATAGGCCTATGCTCTTTCTGGGTGAGTTCCAATAGCGGCCTCGACACTATGGCCGAGATTAAAATAGAAGAAAAAATTACTAATCTGATGCATCATTGCGAACGGTTTTAATTATTGTTTAAAAAACAAAACAAATAATTTGAAGGTAGCATTGACCTACGTGAAAAAGATAAAATGCAACAGCCTTTTACATTATTAGGTGTTCTTGGTAAATATAAGCAAAGTTTTATAACTTCAAATAAAATAAACTTGAGTATTTCAATTAGGGTCAGAATTTACATATCAATAATTTACCCTAATTTAGAACAATAAAATCTTAAAATGTTAAGAATTGAAATTGAATACGACAATTTTGTGCCAACATACTAGTATTTTCATCTATATTTACAATGTTAAAAGTAAATAAAATTTAAACAATAGGGTGATAGTCTCATCTCATTTCACGTCATTTGTTTGACATTGTGTAGTCCTAAAACTGAAATCATTTTACAGTCGTTGGGTGATAATAAAAACAACGATATATTTTCTTGCCAATAAATAGTTTAAAATAATAGTTTTCCTGTAAGGCTGTGGTTATCATCGGTAAGCCGACCAGAATACCTGCTCGTTTTATATGTCAAATTAAAATTTATAGTCTGTGCTTAAAAATGCGAAAAGCGTCAAATCGTCAATAAAATTATAATCCACGTTTTAACAACATATTCTCAAATTTTGTCTATAAAATATCAAAATGTTAAATCCTTGAGTTAAATACCGCAGTTTTGAGTGTACCGGAATAGTGTTAATGTTGATTGTGTTCATTGAAAAGTAACCAAAAATGGCAAGGTCGCCTAAGGATGATCCGATATACAATGAAATAAAGCACAATACATGGAACTATCATGCGGAAACCGCTGAAAACTGTGCACCTGGCTCCTTAAACGAAAGGAAACAACCACAGATCTCATCAAACTCGAATGTCCTAAACGATAATAGTATTTATGTCAATCCAAATTTCGTCGGTAACGATGTTTATTTGAACAAACATGCCTTCAACGTGCAGTCAGGCGATACTGCTGCCAATAAGGATGAAAAGATACCATTTAACAATATGCCTAACGTTCCTAGGACCAACCAGAATTACGGCAATGCTATGCTTAAACTGAGCAACGGACAATTAGTGCGTGTGTTTTACGACGAGAACAACCAACAGCTAATATTCCCAATGTCTGGTCAGTATGAACTGTTCAACCACAATCAGGGAGTCAGAGATATTCCCATGCAGATGCCCCAGCCTTCACATCTGTTCACGCTTAACCAGGACTTTTCCATGAACAATAATAATGTTCACATACCAACCTCAAATATGAATCAGACAGTTTATCCTGATAATGCTGAGGACCAATCACCAACATCTAATTTCCTAAAGGATTTGTTGGGAAACCTGGAACCTAACTCCACTGGCACATACTCACCCTTTGGCCAGAACTATCCCTTGAACCATCCTGATGCTTCGAACATGAACATACTTACAAGCAACCCTGTTATTGAACCCCCTAAGATCCAAACTGTAAAAACTGACTCCCCTAAAAGGAATGAAAATAGTCCTCTTGCTGACACAAGTAACAAAAAACGTATTGTTGCTGAGGTAAAGCCTATGCGGCCAACCTATTCAGATGTGTTGGCCAAAAATACGAAGAATACACCTCCAACTGATGCGACCCGTAAAGTGAGACCTCAAAATATTGAAACTAAACCAATGAATAACAAAATAAACACTAAACCGGAAAAGCCAACTAACATCAAGCATGATGACAATAAGCATAAAAGTGAGAAAAAGCACACAAACACAATATCATCAGGAAGTGAGTCTGGTGACATCAATACTGATGACACTGAAAAGCGTTCCAAACCAAACAAAAAGTCCAAAAACAAGCGCAGCAACATCTCTCGTAAATGGTCCTCTCTGGATGACATCACCAATGAGGAGGATGCTAGCTACACACATGATAATGAAAGCCAGTTTGTTTTCATTGAAAATCCTGAGAAGCCATTGAAAAAGGAGAAGAAAGCTGACAAATCAAAGTCTTTTGACAAGAGCGCTGTTACTGAGGATGAGTTTAAACTTGATGAAGAAGATGATCAGTCAGAATTTGTACTTCAAGAAGGGCAGAGTGACAATGCAAAGGCTAAAAAGAAGAAAGATGGTCGTAGCTATCACAAGGTTGCAAAGCCTGTTCAGGATAAGAAGAAGACTCAGTCAAAGTTCAGAAGGAATAAGCCAGGTTATGTGGGCCTGGCTCAGAACTATCTGGAGCACTGGGGCGGGGCGACGTGGAAGGCACTTGTGTGGTTCATGTATCTACTCTCTGATATATGCCGCATGAGCTTCCATTTGTCATTTGATTTGTGAGTATTATTCTATTTTTATATTGTACAGTTTTTATAAATCATATAAATTGCTAGTGAAATAACATTAAATATTAAAAAGACTTGTTAGTATTGACTCAAAATTATAAAAATAGTTTTTTCAAAATTCTCAATATTGAACAGTTATTATGATAATTCATCATTGTTTCTCTTATTTATAACCTATTGCACAACATTTTGCAAAACCATTATTCGGGTTTTTGAGTTTAGGTTTAAAAACAAGATATAATAAACATACAAGGAAAACTTGAATACAAATTAAAAATGCAAGAAAATGATGCATATACTATTTACTGGTCTGAGAATTTAGATACTACCAAATAAACTAGAGTAACTGGCCATATGGAGTAAACTATATCATCTCCTTCAGCCGCCATTTAAATAATCTTTAAATAAAACCTTGTCCTACACAAAATTGTATTAAAACACTTCTTGGATTTCTAGTACTCACAATCTGACTACTGATAAATAATAATAGTATTGGTTTTACAACAATTATTATTATTTATCAATTTGCCAATGGTTATTTTTCCTTCTTATCAACAAGTTTACTTATTTAACATACTAGCCTGATACCAAGAATTGTATGTCTGTATTATTTTTATTATAGACTTGTTGGATTTAGGCTGTTTAATGTCACATGAAATATATGCAAGGCTGAATTAATTTACATAGTTTAGCATATTTTTTGTTACACTTATAAGTTTGTTATCTTACGATGTTTCTGTGTTTATATTGTATGATAGAACTTAGTTTTAGGAAGTAATAAATAGATGCATATCATCATTATTACACAATTCCAAGTAATAGCCACTGATTTAAAATAAAATGTCTATATACCTCTCTTAAAAAGTACTCCAAAACCATCACAATCATATCAAAAATTTCAATTATTTTTAGGCAATCCTGCTTTTTTTTCTTTCAATATGAGCAATTAAACCTTTTTCAATCTAAAACAGACAATAAACACTCAAAATAAAAGCTTATGATAATTTTAATACACTTTAATAACTTAACAAACAATACCCTTATACACCTTGTTTGATATTTTATGCTTTCTTGCCCCATTTTGGGTGCATGAAATAAATAAAATAAATCCTCTAATGTAGTTTTAAGTAAATTAAGGAGAACATCTCATATTAATGCAGATCTGCCTTTCAGATGCACATCGGTGTTCACCCAAACATACGTGAGCTCTCAAGCGGTGTGGCGCAGCAGTAAGGACTGGCTCAGCAAGTTTGGCGACAACAAATACTTCTTATACATTGACAGGAAATTTGGACACACTAGAGTTGGTTTCTGGAGGAAATTGAAGTGTTTTAAAAAAGGTATAGTTGAAAATCTGTTTGTTCAAATTACACTAATATCCTTCTCGACAGCTGAATTTGAACGTTAACCATAAGTCTTGCGTTGATCTCTCCGTTCGTTCTCTAGTCCTTCATTACTTTATGCTGTCCCTTTGACATAGTGGAGTAAATCGAAAAAAGTCAAACAAACTTGCATTACACTGTCACCCGCGTGTGACTAATCTTTGTTTAGGTAACCTGTCGTGATAGAATTTATGACGATATTTTAAATCCTGTAAACAAAATAACCCAAATTGGGCAATAGCTGTTAAAATAACTTTTATTATTTGCTTCCACAACAAGTAAGGTAGTATTTTGCTGATAATTACAATCATTCGAGGTAAAAGTATTGTTTTCCTCTTTGGGTCAATGTCAATTTCCATACATAAAATGATTCAAATACCTAAGTCATCATCATACCCCTGCCCTTATCCCAATTATTTATTTGGGGTCGGCGCAACACGTCCTCTAGTCGGCGCAACACGCTTAAAGTTTTGGCTATGGTTTTATAGTCGGCCGCCTGCCTGACACTAACCCTCTTTGGGAATGCGATTGTTGGTTGTTTACCCGCCACCATTCGGGTGACACAAGGTGCTTGGTACAGTGCACTGGGTCTTAAGGTCCATTAGTCGCCTTTTACGACACCCAGTGGAGGATATGGGGTGGTGCTATTCTTTATATCCGGACACCACACGGAACTCGATTCACCACACGGATTCAAATACCTAAGTAGTAAGCAATATTTATTAGGTTTAATAAATCTAACGGTTAATTGAAGTTCTTTCAAAATTACCTGAAACTATTGATTTGAAGTACCAAAACTCGTACAAAAGACAGAAAAGAATACTTTTTTAAATGTTTAATTTTCAGACTAAAAGCTGTAACTGTTATTGTACTGGTTATGCACTAAATAAACCGTTTTACTTGAACGTAATTACTTAGCAGTAATTAGCATACAAATTCTATAAGATTATCATAATAATATAACTTTCTACTGTGCACTTAGAAAGTAATAAACCCAGATATTTCTGTACCAGTTAGTTTTATCTTATAAATGCGTAAGTACTGTAAAGTGGGGCGATTTGCAACCAGAGGGGTAAAGAGGAAAGATAAGATTACAATTTGTTTCAAAAACGTTTGTTTAAATTTTTTGTATCTTAAAAAATGAGAGTAATACCTATACAATAATATTGACCCCCTACCTCATATAAAGGAATCTAGACACACGGTAGCGTGTGAAGCCAAGTTCAATTATCAGAATAATATTTCGACGGGTCCTACGTAGACTAGTACAAGTGCAAAAATGCAACTTTTCAAGAGAGCGGTTTAAAGGTTCAAAAGCTTGTAACTTTGTCGTAAATCAATAAAAACACTTGAAATTTTAGTATGTTATATTTTGATATTTAAGAAATAAGACTGCATTATTAGTTTTTCTTCTTTTTTTATACTTTGGAAAATCGGTTGACATGCATTGATGTAGCTTGTTTTTTTTACTACAGTAGAACCTGTAAACTGATACAAGTGGCCACTTATACCAGTATATAGTGTACATGCTTATACTTATAATAAAGCAAATCTGAAGAATTTTACTCTTTAAACATAGTATTTCCGTGTTATTGACCAATATGAGGTTATAATATAAAAAATAATACCTACTTTTATCTACTTTTATCGACTTTTTAACACTTACAACAGTTTACTCAGTACTGGAAAGCTACTTGCAACAGTTTGCTGTATTATTATTAACTGTGACTATTTAAATTAGTGTGGCAAGAAGTTAAAAAAAAACATTTAAAATACAAAATAACACTTTACTATTACATACTAGCATTTTTAATAATGAAAAATAAAATCATTGGCCCTGCAATCTTAAAAAAAATAAAACAAAAAAATGTAATCTTCTTATTTTAAATAAAAAAAAGGTTTGATTTTTAAAGAGGTTTTCTTACGATAATACCTAATTGTTTTTTTTATTTTTAAGACTAGCTTGTCTTGAATTTCATGTCATTTTTCTTATAAATAGCATTTCCACTATTTTTTTTCAGTTACGTTACGTCAGTTACGTACGTTACGTCTGTTCAGTTACGTCCACTAGTTTTTGTACGTTGATGTTTCTAATTTATTTCTCCCTTTGCAGATCCGCTAGAAAAGGTATTTAAAAGAAATTAGTATAACCTTTGTGCAACTCTTTTCGAACTATGTGCTTCTATTAAGTGTATTGTTGTGTACATAACTTGTTAAATGTATAAAAAAGTAACACAACCCCTAAAAACAGGGCAATGAGACCTTAGACTCTAAATCAGATGATGGAAAATTCATTACATTTTTACAACTTGTATTAAATGGTGATTTGTGTAGGACAACCTTCATACGAATGCCTCATCACATCACCACACTCGTCATACTTGTTTAAATATGCATTTTATACATTTGAAAATATCCTGCTAATATAGTTAACGCGAAAGTTGCATAAGTATGGATTGGATATTTGTTACTCTTTGACGCTCAAACGACTTAACCAATTTTGAAGAAATTTCGTATGGAGTTAGCTGACAACCTGGATTAAAACATAGACTTTTTAACCGACTGCGTCAGAGGAGGGCAATGTTTTGCAGTTATAACCGACACTCGTGCGGTCGAAGTTGCGGGCGACCACTAAGTCCTTTATAAGTTTAATTTGAATGTCTTTTGTTTTACTATACTTAAGTTTTGATTGAACTTAATTGTTTTTCAACTTTACAACTTTACCAAAATAAACTGAGGTTGCGAATATTGTTATATTGTTTACCTCTGGATTATTTCTACACCTTTAAAAATGATGTACTTGGGTACATAAAGAAAAATTGTCTCGTCAGTTCCCAAGTAGCAAAATTTGGTAACTCCTTACGTTAATTGTGCAAAAAATGTATTAAAAGTAGTATCGCTTTATATTTTATTAGTAAATAGATATTATTATTAAAATAATGTAGGTTACGTCAGATAACAATATCAAGAAAATAAAACATAGTCACATGTGACTTCGTATACTACTTGTGCTACTACTTTGTATTCCTACTGATATAAGTGTAAAATTTATTGAAAGAATAAAATAATAATAAAAAAAAAACAAAAAGCCCGACTGTAAAAAAACAACCACTAACTAAAAAGGGAAAAACAAACTCTATAAATTAGTGTGAAGAGTATGCAGTACACCGTGCGTCTACATTATATAATTTATACGTAAAAAATTAATGCAGGCGGCACAAACAAATCTACAAGCAGTACAATCTGTATCTTGCATTAGGTGAACATTAATTAAACTCTTTTGTAGAAATATTAGTACTGTCAACTTAGTAATTTGTTTGTCAATTTTTAACGCATAAATTTATTAATAATTGACCTGGTGAGCCCTTAATTGTTGTGAATTCTCACCACTACTCACTCAAAGCAAACAAAACTTGTTAAATATGTAAAAAAGTAACACAACCCCTAAAAACAGGCCACGAAATAGTTTTGATACAGAAGAATACGTTAGCAGTTAACGCAGTTATACCAGTTTTAACGTGCTCCCGACTCCGTCGCAGCGCGCATACTGGAGTAAATGGCACTTGCGCGTACGTGACGCGGCGCACGCGACTACCTACACTGGTACAAGTGACTTACATCAGTGTAGATAGTCGTGTGGCCGAAAATCATGTCACTTATATTAGTTTACAAGTTTGTATCTCTGAAATTACTGAATAAAATAAGATAATTTTTACAGGGTATAAAGTTAAGGTAATTTTAAGGCTTTTGGTGCAAAAAAACGTATTTTGGTGTTTTGCTGGTTACACCAGTCTACGTAGGACCCGTCGATTTATCATAAAAAGAAATTAATTGTATTCTAAATGTCACTAGGTGCTTTTCTAAGCTGCAAGTATCTAGCGCTACTTACTAGACTCAAATCACCGAATTAAAAATTAAATTTGTCTGAAAATTTTACCAAATCATTCCCACTATACTATCGAGAAAATTGTAGATACTTTTAGATAAGGTTACTTTCACATAGAATATCTATTCAGTCCAATGATAGCAAAGTTTGGAAACAAGTTCGAGTATAATTGGTACCCTAATGAGAGAAGTTAGCGATACCGCATCAGCTTAATTGCTAGTTTGATAATTTTAGTAATTAAACGTAACTACGGAGTAAACTTCGTATTACGCAATTATACAATCAATATATTTTTTGTATTATAAGTCAAACAAGTTTTAAGTTCGCATTAACATAATTAGTTTTTTTTATTTATTCAAAATAATTAATTTTGATTTTGACTATGAATTCGAAGCAAAATTTAGACGGCTAAATGTTAGAATTAAATCTATTTACCTAATCACAAAGTGTTCTGACTATTATTTTTGAGCATATTTATTTTTGCAACTACTTACGTTTGTTAAGTCTTCAGTTACCTTTCTTTCTTGTCAACGATCCTTTAATACAGGGCTGTCCAAACCCCAATTTTGGCCACAAATTTGTATTTGCTTGCCAAGATAAGCTGCTATTTTATCTTTTTTTGTTTTGTAACGTATGCAAATAAAGATACTTACGAGTGGCCTTAAGAATCTTCTAATACATATTATAAACGCAAAAGTTTGTGAGTACGGAGGGCAGGATAGATGCTAGTTTGTTAATCTTTCACGCTTAAACGCCTTAACCAATTTCGTTGAAATTTAGTATGCAGTAACTTGACACCCTGGATTAACACATAGGTATATATATCTTTAACCCAACTGCTTTAAAAAGATGATTTGGCAACTATAACCGACTTCCACGCAGGCAATCAGACCATTACCGATCCAAAACTTGCTGAAACAAGCTGATGCTACTTAAGTATACTTATTGCTATCCTCTCTTTCACCATAAACATTAAACCTATTATTCTTGTCGTTTTTAGCGGAAGTAGAACCGGACAATGGGAACGATTCGACGAAGTTGAATGCGAACATACCGCTGCCGGCTACCGGTGAGGAAGCAATGAAGAGACTTCTAGCATGCAAGGGGAAAGATCCTTACAGGTGAGAGAGAAAATTTTTATTTTATTTTCATTAAAAAGCAACAGCAAACAGTTACAATATACAATCTTACAAATTATTAAACAATGCAATTTAGTGGCCATAATGTAACCCACAACGCTGTCCACAAGTAGACATACAAATTTAAAAAAGAAGAAAAAAATTATAAGTAAGTAAGTATGTGATGTTTAGTTGTATGGTAAAACTTACACTGATATTAAAGGGGGTCCTAAGACTGTTGCATTGGGGATAAAGGGACTACGCGTTACGCCCAATAATGCATCGTCTCACTTTCAGTGTAGGCCTTTCATAATAGAGAAGCAATGGGCATGGGCAAAAAATGATATAGAATATGTATTCATGAGAATAATCATTCGCTTGATAATGATCTAAATTATGATAAAAAAAAATAAGTCTTCCAAAAATAATACTACTAATCACTGATCCATCGAATCATCAATCTTACATGTCAACTTAAGATTTGCCTTTTGTTTTATTTACGTTAAAACCAGTTATATTTCATACACACACCATGCAATTACATGCTATCAGTCTTTATCTGTAAACGTTTAACTTGCAATCTATTTGTGTCATTATTGTATCACTATAATGGACCGCCTTTAGATGTGTTCACTATAAAAATATCTTATAGAAAACCAAATCCAAGAAATGATTCTAAATAACAATTAATAATAGGTCCTATCCAAAACGTCTTCTATCGTCACCCATTCATTTAATTTAGGGGATAATTACACAAAAATCCCCGTTTGGCAAAAAAAAACCTATTTTTGTATAACGTAATTTAAAATTTGTTCAAGGTTGTTCTTTTTTAAACGCACTTTAATCGGAAATAGTTTTTATTATCTTATCGTCCCCTCTTCCTTGTTACCTATACATGTACAAGTCAATTTTAAAAGCCGCACATTACAAAGATAGGTAACATACAGCTCATTCGCATTGTAACTTCCATAAAGTAAAATTATTGAAGATGTGGAAAAGAGACGACACTACGCCATGTAGTGCGCTGTCACGCTTTCACAACTGCAATAATATTAACAGATGTAGTTTTGTCATCAACTGTGCAATAGACTCAGTAATGTTATCGAATACATAAACATCATATCTGTATTGTTAGGGCGGTGAACCGGTATCTATCGAGTGACCTTGTCTGTATAACTATGCCATAATGACGCTATTGTTTAAGACTTAATGCTATCACTCTTGCGATTTGCGAGCTATCTACCACAAGATCGCTGCAAATAATATGATCAATTATGATAGTGAATTGTTAAAATGTGTTGGAAGGTTTACCTAATAAAAATAGGGGCGACAGCAAAATAATGCAGTTCATTATTTAAAATTCTAAAACATCGGCAAGTAATGTCTTCTGATAGTCTGATAATAATCATGATTATCTTAAAAGTAGACTTAACGTATTTTTTTCGTATCTTGTCAGGCTGGGCATAGATAATGCAATTAGTATGAGTTGTTCTGGATGGCAATGAGTTTGATTATAATGTACTAGTAGGTAATGGTACCATTGATACCTAAAATACGTCAAAAAATACTGAACTATGATATTCAATAAATTACTTATTAAACCCCTTTCTGCAATAGTAATTACTAAATAATTTTGAAAGTAGCCGTTCTTTATGATTGCTACTATTACAAAGTATGTAGACTTCTTACATCAAATAGAATATAATATTTTGTAGACTATATTATTACAATGCAGTGCTCTGCTGATGTAATTATGTAAATATGCATCGTGCCAAGTCATTTCGCTTATTATTAGACAAGACAGCAAGAGTTTGAAATACCGAATGCTAATACAACATCTCTAGCGGTTTACGTAGGATTCGCGACGGATTGGATCGACCTTCCCATAACTTTTATATTTGTAACTTTTATGTTTTTTATATTTTTCTGGTATAAGATATAACGTATACGACCAAAATCTTGATGTTTGTTTTTGTCCCGATATGTTTTAATGCAGTTTTTATTAAACAATGTGATAAAAAAGTGTATCTGGCGCTCAACTACTCTCACTACTGTAGTCATTTCCCTACATTATTTACTTAAGGTTTTAGTTGTTAAAATAGATATTGTAAAGCATTTATCCGTTAAAATTTTGGAAAGAACAAATGCTGTGTAAACTGTAAATAATTTCGATTCCAATCACCATACGAAATACCTATTCTTTTTATTTAAATGGTATTGTTTAAATATTTTACAAACGAAAGTATCATCCTCACGAAAGTTACTATAAAAATCGTTCTCTTGTTGTTCAGTATACTTGGTGTAAGCGTGACATGTACGGACGAGGAGATAAAGCGCTACTACCGGCGGCAGGCGTTCCTCGTGCACCCCGACAAGAACCAGCAGCCCGGCGCCGAGGAGGCCTTCAAGATACTGCAGCACGCCTTCGATCTTATTGGAGAGCCGGTACGTTGAAACTGCTGTAATTTATATCACTATAAAATGTTCTAGTTAAAGTAAGTGTTATCTTTTCAACTTAAATTGAGTCGAATGGTAGAAATTCGGCGGCTAATCTTTAAAATTTGTAGATTAAGGCTAGGCTCAAATAATATTCGACGAAAACTTGTATCATTTTCGGTCATTTTTGTTATGCTGGGTAGATTATACGGTTCGCTAGACAAATTTAAAGGTTGAACACGTTTCAAAAAGTTTTGGTTATTAATTAGAAAATTAAAAAAAAAAATATTTGTCTATTTCTAACCAAAACTTCAAAGAATACGTCATATTTTGGTCAACAAGTAAAAACTATTTTAGTCTTCCTCGTTTTGTGGTCGGTTAGATGATGAATTAAACTCATTATTCCCTCTAGGAGCGTCGGGAAGCGTACGAGCGTCGCGCTTTAGAGTCGCGGCACGTGGAGGCGGCGTGGAGCGAGCTCAGCACGCTGCTGGCTCAGCTACACGACAAGATGGAGTTCGCTGCCAACACTATACGGTAAACTTTACTATAATTTTCCTACTCTTTTTATTTTTTCTTATATTTTTTTGCGCGTACCAATACAGTTAATTACTTCCCTGGGTCACACCGAGCTTAAGTGTTAAATGGTTTCATTGTAGATCATAGCTTACAGGCGTTTCAATTATGGGTATATAGGGTAGGCTTGACCCAAAACTTAACAGTATATTTTTACTAAATTAACTCAAAAAAAATATATATTGCGATATTGTCTTTTAGTTCTTCAAACAATTAATAATATGTTTGTATCCTAGTATGTAAGTATCAATGTATTAAGTGTTGGCGAACCTTAATAAATAAATAATGTTACGTCCACATAATATGTTATTGTGTTAACATGCATTATTAATGTCCCTATAGCTGCACGAACTGCGGGCGGCGGCACAAGCGCGTGCTGACGGAGCGGCCGTGCTACGCGGCGCGCTACTGCGTGCAGTGCAAGATACGACACTCCGCGAAAGAGGTGACCTTACAATATTACAAACAGTATTAAGCTATTAAGGAAAAAAGAGCGCAGATAAAAAAATAGATAAACTGTCAGTAATCAAAACCAAAAGTCATTTATTCAAATTAGGCTACAATGTAGCACTTTTTAAACGTCGCGATTCTTAATATAGACAGCACTCCATCGCCCACCCTTCACCGCTTCCTGTGCTATTGCTACTGGAGAAGAAACGGCGTAACAAACTCATTAAATATTCAGGAATGACACTGATAAAATGACACTTAAGAGCAACATTAAACATCGTGTTTTAAACACGGTTGCATATCCTTCTTGCGAGTAAAATACTTCAATATTATGAAAATATTTCAAAGTTAGTTCTAGTATTAAAACGTTTCGTTATATCCAGGGCGACATCTGGGCAGAGTCGAGTATGATGGGACTGCTTGTGATGTACTACGCGTGTATGGACGGCGCCGTCTACCAGATCACACAGTGGGCTAGTTGTCAGGTATGTTGCCATTCTAATTGTAAACTAGTACCTCATATGATGAAACTGTACACATTTAATATTATGAACACAATTTGTTAATAAGCCGTTGAAGTAAACATTTTTTTTGGACTTGGCGGGGGAACTGCCGTGCCCCCGGAACAAAACGGCAGTATTAGCCGTGTATAAGTGTAGTGGGTAAATCATTCCACGACTTTCACTCAGCGCCATCTAGTCTTAAACTAAGCAGAGCTTGTATTATGAGTACTGGACATCTGATAAACATACTTATATATTTCTAAATACATACATACTATAGATAAATTACACCCAGACACAGGACAAATGAGCGTGCTCATCATACAAACATTTGTCCTGGGTGGGGATTAAACCCACGAGGCCACGACCTCTGGTATAGCAGTCAGGGCCACTGACCACCAGACCAACAAAATAAATGAATAACCTAACTATTCATTTCATTTATATTTTACAGACTGTATAATATCGAATATTTCCGAGCGACAATCTCGCTCGCGGTTCTAATGGTGTGCTATTATTGTATAGAAGAAGAACCTGCGACAACTGAGGCCGGACTGCCACGTGGTGCAGTACCGCATCGTGCTCGGCAACAAGGCCAACGCCACGCCAGACATACACCAGCGACCCAACTCACACATGTAAGACACATTCATAGTCACAGTTATAACGTTTTCGGTTCCCAGTGACACAAATATTTTGAAAAGTCAAAATCCTTCAAATAGAGTCCTTTGCTGAGAAGTCCGGTGAAGCAGTCTAACTAAACCTCCCTGAGGCTAACTGGGACTGACCTAGACCTAACCAAAAATAAATAGTCACAGTTATAATTATTTTTGATCCCAACAGTTTCTGCGAGTCCTTTGCCCAGCAGTGAAATAAATGTATGCTGCTCGTGATAGCTCGACTAGTTGGACCTAACTGGTGTACCTAATTATATGAATTCGCTTCATGAAAATTAGTATTGGTATATTATATAATCAGTAGAATAGCTTTAGAAAAAAAAACAAACTCAAATCAATGAATTCACTGTACGTGTGAATTCACTTATTGTCCAACAAATCTAAGAAGTACCGTTTGACAGTTATGACAAATAGGATAATAGGGTTGGGAGTAAAAAAATCGATTACTATAAAATCCGATTTTTATGAGATCATCATCTTCCTGCCCTTATCCCAATTTACTTGGGGTCGGCGCAACATGTTTTTTCTTCTCAACATGTTGCTAATAGATTTGGCTATGGTTTTATAGTCGGCCGCCTGCCCGACACCAACCCTCCTTGGGAATGCGATCGTTGGCGGTTTAC
This sequence comes from Chrysodeixis includens, assembly GCA_941860345.1. Taxonomy (NCBI): domain Eukaryota; kingdom Metazoa; phylum Arthropoda; class Insecta; order Lepidoptera; family Noctuidae; genus Chrysodeixis; species Chrysodeixis includens. Next base: position 1,843,263 of record OW796098.1, read on the forward strand.
CCGCCACCATTCGGGTGACCCAAGGTGTTTGGTACAGTGCACTAGGTCTTAAGGTCCATTAGTCGCCTTTTACGACACCCAGTGGAGGATATGGGGTGGCGCTATTCTTTATATCCGGACACCACACCGATTTTTATGAGATCGATTACTATAATATCAGAATTTTAAGAGATCAATTGTCATAATGAAATAAAAGTTATGTTTAGGATATTTTATTTATACACTACTAGTACTAGAATCGTCATCGTCTTCGTCATCATCGTCATTTAAATTAATGACTAGTTGATTATCTATGAAATTATCAAAGTGTACGTCTCTGTCGAAGTCGTAATTTATTTTAGGGTACCTATGTATTAAGTTCATAATGCGGTCGCGCAGTAACGTGTCGTCAATTGATAATTTGAAAGTAATACATTCGATTTTTCGTATATGTTATCGATTATTTCGCATACAAGTGTATCTGAAGAGTCACAACACTACAAGCAGTGACCTAACTACGTGACTTTGCAATGAGGTCAAAAATAGAACTATTAGAAATTATTTACTATGTAAATATGTGTTATTTTGCTTTGTTTGAAAGTTTTCAATTAAATTAGGATATTAAAAATTGTAAATTTTTAGATACAATAATAAAATCTTTCTAAATTCATGGTTTTATGACAAAGGTTGTCGAAACTGAGTATTGTACGCATGAACAAAGTTGTTTCGGTTTGAAAATGATGAAACGTCAAACGGTACTTCTTAGATTTGTTGGACTATAAGATAGACAAATACGTTCTTATTATGTGAAGTGGTTAATAGCTCGTATGTTGCATTTGCAGTCACGACCCGAACCTAGAGGAGTTCCTCACTAGCCTCTACAACAAGACCAGTATGCCACCCAACACATCCAGCCCCAAGCAGTCGCCCGCCGACGCCACGGACGCGAAGAAGCGTCGCAATAAAAAACCTAAAGCATAAACACACACGCCTCTGTCAAACAAAACATTAAAAAAAAATCTGAGCTGTCAAAATAGATGGAGCTGTCAAATATGGAATGCATTTGACATAAAGTCACGCCTGCCGGACCCAACTGTGAATACTTGCCTTTTTAAAAATAGAGAAATATAAATTAAACCAAAATTTAAACCTTATAAATACTGTTCTATATAATAATTTCTAAAATAAAATGAAAAAAAAAATATTGTGTGGCTAAGGAAGGCGCTTGGAGAATAGATAATTGTGTAAGCGTTAAATAACTATATGTATGAGATGTCGCTAACGTACCTACTTAGGTTAGATACTTTAACAAGTTCGATGAGAAAATTTCAAGTCTTTGCTAGTTAACATTGTTAGTTTCTATGATTCTTAATTTGCTTTATTTTGTGATACATGAGATTTTGAAGTAACGATAGATTTTCTAGTTGTAATGGAAGTCGGCGGGTCGAAATGGTCTGACACTATGGTCTTACTTATTGCTATGGATGAACATTTCACCAGCTGGTTTCCATTAAACCTGTCAAATGAAACCTCTCGAGTCATTAGAAATAAATCTGTTATCGTCTTCTTTCATGACAAACATTTCATATTAAATTGATATTCGACTGTTAGAACCTGACTATCTGAGATTTATAATGCTTTCAGATATTGCTAACATTTCTATAAATTACTGAATGTGCAGCTCGTGAAAGCCAGCAATGCAATTTGCTACAGCAGATAAAAATGTAACAGAAATCTATGTTACAATATATGTATCAATATCTGAACGCTTTATTTCTGCGATTCGTGTAAAAATCTTCCTTCATTACATTATACGTTCTAGAGTTATAAATATAAGGTTCAATTTGACAAAGCAGCAGGAACTGCGTGAAAATACTCTTAAAAAAAATTTAATGTACGTTAATTAAGTAATATTTTTTTCCACTTACACTAATCACACCGAATAGTACAATTCGTTTGCATTCATACATTGATAGTTATTGATAATACGTTATTGATATAATTCGCTCGTGTTACACGATTGCAGAGAATGCAGTAAATTGAGTTTTTGTTTTTCATTATGGTAACACACTAATTTTTGTACTATTGTTTATGACGTTCTCTGCAACTTTTTTTAAGATTATAAGATGTAATAAGTCTGCAAGATTTCTAAACAGCTGAATTTCTTTAGCTTGGCCTAGTTGACGAAACTATACCTTGTAAAATATAGCTTGATACCTGTGACGTTTGTCGGAATGACATTACTAGGGATGGAGGCGTGTTTCGTAGCTTATCGATGTCTGTGACGTCATGAGTTTTATTAAAAGTGACATTGTAGTCATTGTCATTGTAAAGATATAAATTAAAAATAAATGTATTTGTAGTTGATTTAAATGAAATAAAACAAAAATAATTGCACAAACGGATCACAAATTCGCGACACTCACTATTCAAAACAGTCTTTTTTTGTCTTTTCGGCATTTAAGCAAACCAAAAAAAGGTAACACCAAACAAAGTAATACAAATAACACCATAGTAACACAAAGTAACACAAATATCAACAAAACAATGGTAGCGTATACAAGGCGTCTGCATCGCGTCAGCACTCGTACTGACTCAAAAACGATGGCGCCCGCTTGTTTCCAGCACGCGAAACCATTATTGCCAAACGAAATAACTACATTTTATACTAGAGAAATTTTCATAGTTAATTTTTTATCGATAATCATCTGTCAGTCACTTGCACGTCCCTAGACGCTCTTCAAAGTGCATTTATAAAGTAAGCTAAGAACCAAAAATGATTTAAGAAATATTAAATATTATTTAAATTACTCATATTTTTACTGGTATCTTTATAATCACATGATTGTTTTTAAAAATGCGTTTTATTTTTATACACAAACGTCGTTTTTATGTTAAAAAATTTGAACTTTTAAAAATAAAATTTGGGTTGTAGCTGTCTTCATAAAACGTTCGGTAATGTCACAGGTATCAAGCTATATTTTACAAGGTATAATAAATATCTAATGAGTAATGAATAAGAACATCACAAATTTACAGCGAAGGCACTAATAACCTCATGAAGAATATTTAATAAGCCAAACTAAAGAAATTCATTCATTGTTAAAGGTCAACATTGCTTCGTTTTCTGCAAGACTGACCAAACCAAAAAATTGATAATCGCCTTCTAAACCTGTCAAACGCTGTGATTAGTTATTATTCTTTTAATGAACTAATCACAGTTCTGACTGAAAATCAATTATTTTGACCAGTCTTACAGAAACCAAAAATTATAATAAATTGAAAGGAACGCAACAGCGATCTCGCTGTCAAAAAATGATAATTCACGAAGAAAAACTCATTTTCGTCAGCGATATCGCCGTCGCGTTCGTTTTGCAATTTACATAATAACCTTGCAGGGTTTGTCTTTAGCTTGTCGGCTTACTACACGTTATATCGCAGTATTTCACTTGTTTCACTGCCTCGTATGAGATTACCGGTAATGTTAGGCTAGTGCCGAAGAGATTGCTACCCTGATGTTCACTGTGTAGGCCTTCGCGCTTCATGTGTCAATAAAGATGTGGAAACGTATGCACTGTATTTTTATTCTACCTACTCTTCTCGGCATGCACTTGGCAACGCTTCGAAAGAGAGAAGAAATGCGCGGAAGTCATTTTACATACATACTTGTATTCTGCGCATTTCTCGTCTCGCTCTAACTCTTGCCAAGTTACATGTCGGCAATAATAGTAGTACCTATATTACCCAATAAAATGGTAAGGGGAGGTCAGATAAGCCTGCCAGCTTGGCATTAGAGAACTTGTCGATAAAGCAAGAGAAGCCAAGAAGTAAGAACAGACTAATACCTAAGTGCCCATTACTTGGGGGAAATATGGGATACAATATTTCAATAACTGTGAAAATTAAGAGATCGCAATTCTCTTGAAGTTTCAGTTGCAGTTTATAATTTCTTTTTTGCAATTTGCGTGGCTCCTCGATTTTCAAATATCTACTGCAATTTGTTATTACTTTAGTGGAATATACCCTGCTAATAGACTAGCCACTTTTATAGGGACCCTTATTTTATTGGATCCATTACCTTATCGACACAAACCGAAAAGAAGGATAAATAAAAACAACAATAACATTTCTAAGCAGTATATTTACATAACACATAGCACTACTCCATCATCTCGCTCTCCTTCCCATCTCTGTCGGTTACTATGCAGTTCTCATACGTCCACTTCGGGAAGATACGCTTGTACAGGTTCAGGAGCACTGTGTCTTGAGATTTCAGCTGCCCGTCGAACACGCACTTCATGTGGCCGTGAGTACCTGAACAGATATCATGATAAATATAAAGCTGAAGAGTCTGGTAAGATCAGGTAAGGCAAGGTTAGACTAACCACCACTAACCAAGTTGGATGCGTTAGTCTCAAGAAGTTTTTTTCGGACCATAGGAGTAGTTCGTTTACCGATGAAGGCTTAATAACCAAAAAGGGTGTAAAACACTGACTTCGACGATAGTAGTGGTAATAAGAGCAGAGCGTATTGGTATAGCATCTGGCATTATTTGAAGGCAAACAGAAGTAGAATATAATTATGTAATGTGAACAACTAGAGCAGTAACGTTTTGAAAGAGCCTGAAAAGGCCTACTCTAAATAAAAACTTTTTGAGTTTTTATTTTCAATCAATAGTAAAAAATTAAATAATAAATCTATCCGGGAATATCCATAATAATTATTAAAGTGGAAACGAAACATACCTAAAGCTTCTTTAATGTGTCCCGTGCGGCCATACTTCGTCCTCAACTTGCACGGCTTGAAGTAAACGACGTCATCTCTATTGAAGAACATAAATCTAATCACAGCTGACTTCTTGTGAACCTGGAAACAAAATTAAAATATTAAGTAAAGGCGTCCTCCTCATAAGACTATAGAGCTGCCCTCTTATAGGCACTATTTACCTTGTATGGATGACCAGACAGCACAATTCTTTTGATGATCAATCTGTCAGGGTTGCAAGACAACAAAACTCCTGTGGCTAGTAATTGTAATTTCGTGCTTCTTTTTTCCTGTAAATTAAATAATTTTATTAAATTTAGTAAACAACAAAAAATATGCTTTTGATAATGCAATTATTATAATGATAATTACCTTGAAACACAAAACTGAAGAGGGACTAAACTGTATAGGTGCATAAAATGAGGCAACACACGTCGACGCTGGCTGGAAGAATCTCTCGTACTGAAAATAAAATGCAAAATTTTAAAAAATGCCACAACTTCGAAATTGGCAATCATGTGTAAAAAGTTACGGTAACAATAAATTCCACTATAAAATTAATTTAAAATGAAATAAAATATCAGTTTAAATCACCTTATGCTTAGCACCATTTGTATGCTGACTGAATATGGGGTTGACAATGAACCGCCTGTACCCAACTTGGAAGATCAGCCGCTCCTTGCTCTTGATAGGCTCGTCACTGGCCCCCGTGCGTTTAAGCGCTACGTTCATAACAGACATCTTATGTTCATGGGGTAGAAGTCCAAAGACGGACAGTGGAGCTTTCGCGTTGGCCAAGCTGAATGCTTTCCATAGATCTTGGCGGACGTTCTTCACGTGGATTGTGATGTAGAATCCGTACTGAGGACAATGGGACATATCTTTATTAGTACCTATGTTATTAGTTTTTAATTATTGAATTGAAGAACTTGTGTCACTTTTTATATTTGTTTCATTGTAGTAATTAAAATTATTTCACAAGTTACAAATTAATAATATGATTGGGATAAAATATTATTTGTATCTCTGCTTTTAGCCATTACTCACCATATTAACCAAGCTATCTTCCAACTCCTTAAACACCCTCCTTCTTGTCCTATCATAGTTCTCAAACTGGAATATCCTAGCATAATCTTCCGGGAGATTCTCTTTAGGGTCCCAGGTAGAGGTCCTGAAGGATTCCAGCCCCCTGTACCTCATAAACCTTTCCCTCGCGGGAACATCTTGAGGAGTGTCCACTTCGTCAGGAAACTGGCGATCTTCCTTAGCTGCAGCTAGCTTTTGTAGCATTTCATGTTCCTCTGCTGCATCTATAGTAGCATCATACTTCTCATCAGTAGGGCCTACTTGGGACTCAGTCACTGACTCAAAGTCATTGTCCTCCCCAATTTCTTCTTCATCAGACTTGTCTTCCTCACAAGACATGAATTCATCATCTTCGTCTTCGCTGTCACTCTCATCATCAGAGCCTTCGCCTTCCGCGTCAGATTCGACGATCCAAGCTGCTTGGTAGTCTGACCAACCCTTTGGAACTTTCTTGACCTTCTTCTTCTTCGTCTGAAATTTAAATTTGTATTATTACTCCTTACTACTATTAGGTAACACTTTCGTTATTTTATTTTAGAAATATAATATTCTTTCTTACCTCTGAATTAGCTTCAGCAATTTCTTCCTCAGTAGGCCATGTCTGCTCAGCCTCCATTGGATCAGGTATATTTTCTGACACCAAACTCTCCTGTTTGGCTGGGTCAGCAACTTGCAAAACAGAAACCTTTGTGACCTCAGCATCCATTGTGTCATCTGTTTTAACATTTTCTTTGCCCAAGTTCAACATATGAGGGTCTTCCAATCCATCAATTCTTGTCATCTGGAAATCTCCAAGACCAGTGATGTGTACTAAGCCATTAACATTTAAGGGCATGCCTCGTAAATATCCACTGACTTTAAGAGTACCACTGTCTCCTTCACTATCAGCAACATATTCAACCTCTTCAGCTAACATATATGGCCTCTTTTCTCTATGGTGGATGATGTTGCGTTTCTGGTTTCCGATTCTACGCAACAAGTTTAATCCATCTGAACTTTTATCTAGCTGCATAACTTTTTCTTCTGGTAGCCATTTTGATATTAACTTTTGGACATTCTGCTTTTCTGTTGTACGCTTTTTGGGATGCACTCCCTCTATGTCCATTGTGGCAACTATAGGTGTAGGCATACCTTGGGCCATAGAGAGTGCAAGGACTTTCTCGCCCCATTCATCAACAGGTTCACCCAAAGCAGAGGTAACAAATAGAGCAGTGTCAGAAACCTTCAGAGCATCCAGTAAGCCAAAATCATCATCAACCTCAGGGCACACAAATGAAAATCTTTGCTTGAAGTTCGGTAAACTACAATAATATAACACAAAGATTAATACTTATTCATTCATATATCAAGTCATTTATATTATGTAGGTATACACATATTTCTAATGTGTATTTTTGTGTTTTACTTACCCAACATGTAAAATTCCTTTAGATGATTCAGTGACTACAGCTCCTTCTGAACAAGTCTTCAGAATAACAAGAGCCGACTGCACATCTAACTGGGCGTTAAGTGGCACAACACACACCAAGAAGGGAGGGTTGCGGGTACCGCCTAGCGCACGTTTAGTGGCCAGTACTTCCTCTCGCTTGTTCTTCCTAATCTGAAGAGCTTGATGGCGACGCTCGTCTTTTTTGAGTACATGACGGTTGCGGCGCACAAACTCTTTTACATTCACCTTACCTGTAAAACCAAATTCAGTTAAAAATCGACTTCTGTACGAGCGTGTTTAAATTTCAAACTCAACTCATTACTAACCTTTAACAGCAGCTGAAATACCCCGTTTCGAACGATGACGAGACTTGTGAGCCTTGTTGCTTTGCTTTAAGGTTCCTGCACGATGTGCCTGCTGCATTTTTATAAGTTAGAAATGCATAAAAATTAAATTATTTACTAATAAAAGCACATGGCAGAGCGCATTCAAAAGCGGCTGTCAGTGTCAACTTGTCAAGTTTGACAATCGTATCAACTGTCAAACTGCAAGCGTTTTCTTTTCGATTTCAGATATTCTAGTAATTCTTGCTGATCTCACTGTTTGAGTTTCTTGATAGCTGTTAGAAAGTTAATTAGCCTTAAATTACTAAGTTAAACTTAAAACATTATAAAATGAACTAAGACGAGACGACAATTTTATTTATAGATTAACAATATTTTTTTATTTCTTCGTTCTCATAACCAGCAACCAAATAATCTCTTTATCGTTAAAAAAAATGCATTACTTTGCTTTGTAATTTTTTGATTCATTTTAGTGAAATTTAGGATTTGTGAGAAATATTAATTACATATAAAAAATATTAATAATTTTGTATTGTGAAGAGCAACATTATACACGCCAACATCACAGGTCACGTGACATGACGTTGTGGACGTGTCATTCGCGGACGGCTCGTTGGCGGCGTTGCGCAGGCTCTTTCTCACGAAAAGTCCTATTGGAGTGTTACTAATGAACAAAAGTTGAATGGTTTTAGCCGGATTGATCAGTTAATATTTTAGTTAGGGTAGTTAATTCGCAATAAATCAAAATGGGAAGTGAGTATCGTTCATATTTTTATTAAAAATAGTGTTAAACCTGCGGACACGTATTTGCACATTTTCACGATTTTATTCTAAATTTGTGTTTCGTGTGTTAAAAGTGTACTATATTCATGTAATTGTTTTGCTTGCAGTCAAATTCCTCGAAGTTATAAAGCCGTTTTGCAGTATATTGCCAGAAATAGCAAAACCTGAAAGAAAGGTAAGAAACGGTTATATTTTGCTTGCTTGAGTAGTTTTTGCCTATTATTTTTGTTTTCAATGGCTTCTATTTGTGTCTGTGCATGATTTAGTGCATATTGCGCCCTTCATACGTGTTAAAACGTAAGTGAAAGTGCATACCTAACCCTAATCTTGGTGTATGTGGAATGGCTAACTGTACTTTTTGTATAACATTTTGGTGATGCTAATTTCGTGACGATTTTAACTGAATGCTTTGTGTTTCAGATCCAATTCAGAGAAAAAGTATTATGGACTGCAATTACACTATTTATTTTCTTAGTATGTTGTCAGGTAAGTGATATATTTTATCTTTTTTATTGTGATGTGGCCATATGCTACATAAGATAAACTTGTGTTCTGTAGTCATCATAAGTAATTATGTCGTATTATATTGAAGATACAATCTACCTTTCACTTCATACTACCAGTAATTACAATAATTTATTGAAAAAACTGCTACTTTCAGTTATATTAACTTAGCTTGAAACTTCTTATTAGAATCTGAATGTATTTAAACTGAATACCACAAACTGCAATCTTGATAACAACTCAATCTCACATATGGCCACAAGTATTTCATTCATCAAAACCTACAATCTGCTATAATTCATATCTTACTTTCAGATCCCCCTATTCGGTATAATGTCATCAGACAGCGCAGATCCCTTCTATTGGATCCGTGTAATCTTGGCTTCAAATAGAGGAACACTCATGGAACTTGGCATATCCCCCATTGTAACATCAGGTCTTATCATGCAACTGTTAGCCGGCGCGAAAATTATTGAAGTAGGTGACACTCCTAAGGACAGAGCCCTCTTCAATGGTGCACAAAAATGTAAGTATAGTTCCAAAACATCAATAAAATTGAACTTAATTAATTATTGATTAACAACTTCTTGTTAGGTATGTTATCGAACATGGTTGAATATTTTGATGTGTGTAATTTGAATTAAGAACAGCAGTGAAAGCATAAACAATTGCTTATGCACACCATTTTTATAGAGGTGTGGCTTTGTTAACATATTACACTGCATACATGTTTTGGTGAAATAGTTGCAACCTTTTTGATATCTTTGTGTCTATGATTTTTGTGACTGTTTATATTTACCTATCTTCCAAACCTTGTAAACAGGGGCAAAATGCCAATCTCGTCCTAAATAACATGCCAGGCACAATGCCAATTGATATTTTTAACAATAAGTAAGATTTACTTTCTCATTAGAAATATTTTAGACGGACATTTTTTTTTGTTCTGTAATAGTTCTATAATTGTAATTATAAAATAGCTACTATAAAGTAATGATTCCAAGAAATATTGAATGTAATTTCATAATTTGACATCATTAGTTAATACCAAGATTAATTACTTTAGTCCAATATAGCATAATCAACAATCTGAAATTATGAACTTTAATTGCAATACTTATAAATACATTAATTTACTGATGACATTCTTTTCATAATCATTATGACCTAAATTACACTTGGACAACATAATGGCTCTTTGACTCCAAAAAAAAATATAACTCAGTAAGCCTTGATTTGTAGTATATCCTGCACTATGTAATTTTATCTTGAGTACAAGCATTTCTGACACATCTACCAAATACCAGATTTTTGTCACAAATGCTGCGCGGGAATCGAAGTCGCGGCACGACACGCACATTCAATTGGATTTTTTACCTTTATTATTCGGCTATCTATGCAGTCAAGTATCTATGTAATCAAAACATAATGATTTATTTATTTAATTAATAAGTTATGAAATAAAACTTTACAATTACTTTTATTTCCCGACATACAGATCTAACTGAAAATATAAACGCAATATCCTCACTTTACCCTTTCGTTGTCAACAGTATTCGGTATGGTAATCACCGTGGGTCAAGCCATCGTGTATGTCATGACCGGTATGTACGGTGAGCCCAGCGAGATTGGAGCCGGTGTCTGTCTCCTCATCATCATCCAACTGTTTGTTGCTGGTCTTATCGTCTTGCTGCTCGATGAGCTCCTACAAAAAGGTCAGTATATAATAATAAAAAAAGAAATTAAATACTTTTTAACAATACATTTTATTTTTTCCCTTAAACTAAGTTAGGTTTTGAATTAAAAACAATATTTTGTGCCAGTTGGTTCAACCACTTTGGTAGAATTTGAAATGAAACATAATTTATTCAATTATTGTAGTAATAATAACAAAAACCAGTTGTGTATATAATTTTAATTTTGGCCGTATTTTATAGATATGTAAATGAAGAACAAGTTTATGGGTAATAGTATTGAAGATATGTACAATTCATACTTAACTGAAATTGCACTTGAAGGCTACGAAAACCGGTTTTTTTTCACCTCTCTCTTTCAAGTCAATTGAGCCTATCTATACCATAACTGGTTCAATCATTTCGGAAAATATCTTAATTAACTTTACAGTAGACTTAAGACGCTTTATGTAGGTTCCATAAAGATACAATCAAGACTGATTGTTCGAAAAAAATAAAAGAACGACTCATGAGTTTTTTCTTTGGCATAGGACTCTACTAACCTAGTAGAAGTTCATAATCAGTGGGATTTATTAAACTGTATCACAGGTATATTAAAAAAAACTAAAAGAATGCACATGTGCTCTCTTTTAGTTATTTTTTCTGTTTCATATTTCACGGCGTCATACCACATCTTAGATTCGACTTTTTTATTTTCTCAATCTAGCCAAGTCTTGATTGTTACACGTATTGACTGAAAGTTTCCTCGTAGGTTACGGTCTCGGCTCCGGTATCTCCCTGTTCATCGCCACCAACATCTGCGAGACCATCGTGTGGAAGGCCTTCTCCCCGGCTACCGTCAACACTGGTATGTACACGACATTTTTTTTACAGTAGAATATGACTCCAGTCTAAAAAAAAAACTTAAATTTGTTTGGATCTTGCACTTTATGCAACAAAACTTTTCTAAGATCCAGCATGTTAGAGGGTATAAATATGTCCTTTTTTTTACTCATGATAAATAGACAGCACATTATGTAAAAGTGTCGTAAATTCTACTGCAGCACATAAATCAGTTTTCCTTTTCTTATCTTAGACTAGAAACTCATTGTTTTTGACCTTCAAGTCCCTAAGACTTGGTAAGTTATCAAAGCACCATATTGTAAACCTTCGTGTGCACAGGTCGCGGTACGTCGTAAATTCTACTGCGGCACATAAAACACTTTTCCTTTTCTTATGTTAAACTAGAACTGTTTATGACCTTCAAGTCAACAGACCAGGTACCTAAGACTTGGTAAGTTATAAAAGTACCATGTTCTAAACGTCCGTGTGTACAGGTCGTAAACTCTACTGCTGCACATAAAATACTTTTCCTTTTCTTATGTTAGACAAGAACTGTTTTTGACCTTCAAGTCAACAGACTAGGTACCTAAGACTTGGTAAGTTATGAAATCACCATGTTCTAAACGTCCGTGTGTACAGGTCGTAAACTCTACTGCTGCACATAAAATACTTTTCCTTTTCTTATGTTAGACAAGAACTGTTTTTGACCTTCAAGTCAACAGACTAGGTACCTAAGACTTGGTAAGTTATGAAATCACCATGTTCTAAACGTCCGTGTGTACAGGTCGTAAACTCTACTGCTGCACATAAAATACTTTTCCTTTTCTTATGTTAGACAAGAACTGTTTTTGACCTTCAAGTCAACAGACTAGGTACCTAAGACTTGGTAAGTTATGAAATCACCATGTTCTAAACGTACGTGTGCATACGTCTTTAACTCTATTGCAGCACATAAAACACTTTTTCTTTTCTTATGTTAGACTAGAACTATTTTTGACCTTCAAGTCAACAGACTAGGTAAGACTTGGTGAGTTATGGAAGCTCCATATTCTAAACCTACGTGTGTCCAGGTCGCGGTACCGAGTTCGAGGGCGCCGTGATCGCGCTGTTCCACCTGCTGGCCACGCGGCCGGACAAGGTGCGCGCTCTACGCGAGGCCTTCTACCGCCAGAACCTGCCCAACCTCATGAACCTGCTCGCCACCGTGCTCGTCTTTGCTATAGTCATATACTTCCAGGTAAACTAACTAACTAATGGCCAGATATCGCAAAAGACAGGTAGGTTTGGAAGGAGAAAGGGGAGGCCTTTGCCCAGCAGTAAGATCTTATTTAGGCTATAAAGAAAAAAAAAACTAACTAATATATGATAATATACGTTTTATTTAAGTAAATGTCACCATTTATTGGCTTATGGGGATAGTGTTTCTCCGGAGTAACCTTTCTTCATCTAGTCAAGTCGATGGAACCTAAATTTTAGCGACCGTGAAATTGACAGTTTTTTATTTAATCACATTGGGATGGTTTCCAGTTTACCAGATAATCTGAAAATGGATATTAGTGATTTGTTAATAAAAAGGTTTATAATATTTTTTTCTCCAATAGATCTAGATCACTACTGTTTTAACAATTTTTTTTTACCTCAAGGAAAATATGACAAAAATATTCTATTCTTGTTTTAACGAGCTTGGAAAATAAGACTTATTTAATAAATAGGTCTCATTAGAGCTTAAATTAACTGCGACAAAAAAAAACCGACATGAATAAATACTATTTATAATAATTAAACGATTCTTATGGTGTTATACAAAAACCTATATTTCATTAACATTATCATTACTAGGAGTGTATATTTATTTCAGCATTAGCATTAGTATACAGGGTGTATACAAAGTACTTACATGATGTTGTCTCCCTCAGGGCTTCCGTGTGGATCTACCCATCAAGTCAGCCCGTTACCGCGGCCAGTACTCTTCGTACCCCATCAAGTTATTCTACACCTCCAACATCCCTATTATCCTTCAATCTGCTCTCGTTTCTAACCTCTACGTTATCTCACAGGTTTGTTACTATTCTTAAAATAATTTCAATTTTTCACAGCCGTGTAATACGTTGCCGTTTTATTTTTGTACAGTTTTAGTTTGATAAGATAGTGCTGATTTGGTTTATCTGATCGCACGTGTTTGTGCTTAGTTATTATTATAATGCTGTTTTAATATTTGACAAATACTTAAAAAGAAGTTACTAGTATTTAAAGAGGAATCAAAAATTTTAAAACAAAAGTTTAACCTATCAATTAAACTCTACAACAGAAATGAGTTTGCACTTTTTGCAAAGACTTTTATCAAATTAAAAAAACATATTTCCATTATAAAGTACCTTATAAAATCTGATTTAATTTCTACAACCTCTCAAAGATTGAATATCTATGGTATAGAAATTAACAACATGTGGTGTCCGGATATAAAGAATAGCACCACCCCATATCTTCCACTGGGTGTCGTAAAAGGCGACTAATGGACCTTAAGACCCAGTGCACTGTACCAAGCACCTTGAGTCACACGAATGGTGGCGGGTAAACAACCAACAATCGCATTCCCAAAGAGGGTTAGTGTCAGGCAGGCGGCCGACTATAAAACCATAGCCAAAACTTTAAGCAACATGTCTAAAAGACGTGTTGCGCCGACCCCAAGTAAAAATTGGGATAAGGGCAGGGGAATGATGATGATGATGAGAAATTAACAACATGCTATTGTCCTATAGATGTTAGCTGTCAAATTCAGCGGCAACTTCTTAGTAAACCTCCTTGGAGTGTGGGCTGACGTGGGCGGCGGCGGCCCGGCGCGCGCGTACCCAGTGGGCGGGCTGTGCTACTACTTCAGCCCCCCGGAGTCGCTCGCGCACATCGCACACGACCCTGTGCATGCGGTCCTCTACATCATCTTCATGTTGGGCTCCTGCGCCTTCTTCTCCAAGACCTGGATCGATGTCTCCGGTTCCTCTGCTAAGGATGTAAGTTTTTTAAATATTTTGGTTTTTTTTTCAGCTCGTTTATGGTAATAATGCACATCAATTTTGTTATATACTACTTAACTTTTAATGTTAAGTAGTTTATTATACTACTTCAAGTTTTCATAGGTTCATTGTAAAAAAATGTAGCTATTCAACATTTTTTAATATACAAAATTAGTTGAACGAAATAACTGAAGTAACAAATTCAACATAAAGTTTACTGTTATTAAGTCTTCCTCAAAACATGACGTATTTGTCTACTACTCGTAACTATAGTAATGACGTCAAGACAACAATAAAATTAGTCGCGGAGTTCCATTCTAAATTTTCTTTCAAGTTCCTTGACCTACAAATTATTCAAGTTAGACCTACGTCATTGTAAAACTAGTTCCAGCTGTCCGTAGAAACATTAAATCTGTATAAAGTCAGGCGTTATAATCTTTGACGTGGAGAGCAATGAACCGTGAACTTCAAGCAACGTAATATGCGCTGAAGGGGATTGCCAACTTTCCAATTAGTGAAAGCGTTCACTAAATTGTGTCGAAGATATAGCGCAATACTTTAAACTGTATTACAGTACGACGAGTAGCTTTACATTTTACCGTGTTCGCTTGATTTTATTACCGGATTTTTTTACGAATTTTTATATAGGTCGGCGACTTGGTTTGAAAATCAAGCCTGTAACTTATTTGCAACCTTTTGCGTTCCACATTGACTAACTCGGTTTATGTCTCCAGGTTGCCAAGCAGCTGAAGGAGCAGCAGATGGTGATGCGCGGCCACCGCGACAACTCGATGATCCACGAGCTGAACCGTTACATCCCGACGGCGGCGGCGTTCGGCGGGCTGTGCATCGGCGCGCTGTCGGTGCTGGCCGACTTCCTGGGCGCCATCGGCTCGGGCACGGGCATCCTGCTGGCCGTCACCATCATCTACCAGTACTTCGAGATCTTCGTCAAGGAGCAGGCCGAGATGGGCGGCATGAGCACGCTGCTCTTCTAAAATCATAAGTCCTCGTGTCCGCCGCAGCGACCGCTCCGCCCACAGCTTCTATCGCAGTGTGTCGTGTGGACGCAGCGCTCTCTGCGACGCCGTTGTAGTGTGCGTGACAACGCGTGTGTGGGTTATGTGCTAATTTATATAAATGAACTTTATAATAAAATAATTTACAAATACAGACTTTGTTTTTGTAGCCCCTAAGTACAGGATAATATATATTTGATTGTGGAGCATTTCATTACATATCTAGTAAGAATCACGAATATTTGAAAACGACTAATATTGTTACCTAAGTGTATTACGTACTGTTAACTTTGTACACGATAGTATTAGAATAGTTCTCATTAATCTACACAAAGTCAAGCACACTTTACTTCAAGTGTTAATTCAGTAACCTACAACATTGTCTAGATTTAAAGACTGAACAAATGATGTGAAATAAAGACAAACTCACCAACCGATCTTGTTAATTGTCAGCGTATTAAAAACTTAGTAAATATAATAGTAATTGTAACTAATTAATAATATAATATAATATCCAACTTTGTTAAGAGTATCTTACAAAACTTATATCTATTAAGTTCGTGTTGGATTATCTGTAATAATTTATGTATATTTTGTTATACTGTTATCGCAAGTATTAGACTCACGTATTGATTCTGTCGGCAAACTTATCAGAAGTAATATGTGATTAAGTTACTATAATTATCTGGGTTCCTGTTCCTGCAAATTATAACCACAGATTGAGTAAAGTTCTTCGAATAAATTCATTTATATTGTTTTGGAAATGATTATTTTTATTTACGTATTTTGTTGTTGAAAAGCAAACAATTTATAATTTTATTACCTACAGTAATTTAGTTTATGGGGATTCCAGGCAAAGATCAAAACAAAAAAATACTTTTGTTATGTAACTTTATTCTCCTTACTAGACATGCAAATACATGGACAAAAAAACAATTTACGATTTTCCCTCAAAACCTTATAACAAAAACTCATCACGACTAAATTATACGGTAACAAAATGTATTTACAAAAACAATAGACCGAATAAGTTTGACGCCAAACATTACAAGTTGTCGAAAATAAAATTGAGATCTTAGGAACATGATTGGTAAGAGATCGAACAGAATATTCGAACTTGGAATAGTGCCATAAACATTTAAATTATGGAACTTAAAGTATACACGTATGGCACAACACTAAATACATTTGTGTACCCCCAGAGGCACTCCAGTAGGATGACCGATCACGACTGTCGAGCGAGTGTGTGTGCTGGCGGTGAGTCTCTGCGAGGTGAGGTACGGCTAGTGATCAACATTGTATATACTATAGTATGTCCAGCAAGCAATGTCATGTCATTGCATAAACACTAATGCTTAATTTATTACTAGTCACAATTAAATACAGTGCGAGAAATATGTTTAGGTGTATTTTTATACGCCCTATAAACTTTTTTTTTCATTTAAGTTACAGGTTATACAGGGTAGGGGTCTGGAGTGTGTCGCTGTCCAATCATGATCTTAATCCTGGCCTTCGTAAGGTAACGTCGGGATGTTAATGAGGAGTTGTATTATAGAATTTGTGGAGACGTTAGTATGTGAGCCCGGCATGGTCCCTTACCATCATGGGATTGAGGAAAACGTACTGTTTCACACTCTGGACTTCGATCGGAAGACTGGTCGTACATCACTACCCAAAAGACGTTCATTATTTATCTTGATCTCGTTGTTACGAGACGTGAGACTATGTAGGAAATAAACAAATTCAGTGTTTCTAGTTCATTTACTGTCCTCTTTGGTCTCACATCGTGTACCCGCAAGATACGAACTCAGATGGGCAACTCAATGTCAACTTAAATAAATAACATACTTTGTTGTTTATTATTTATACACTAAATATTTTCGTACCTGCCATATTGTTTATTATATTGGGTCTCTAGTTATAACTACTAAATAGTATTCACAGAGATATTACACAATAAACCCCTAAATTATGTCTAGGCAATTGAAAGATTAACTTTTTTATATAAAATCGATGGAATATACTCAAAAAGCACTTGACCGCTACTAAAACTTTTGCATAATAATGTATGTACAAAGCTAGTTCTAGTGTTGCTATGATCGTAAATTTGTGATCGTTCAAAGTTAATATTGCATTTTACATGGATTGGTATCCTTTACATAATATATTAATAGTTCGTGTAAACCAAAAAATTACATATAAAAATACAACAAAACTAAACGAAACATGTAATGCAGGAAACATTTTTATTATCTTCAACAACATATCCGTGAAAGGAGAAAAGGAAAACAAAGAAAAAATAACTATAAGAATAACAGTGCCAATTATTAACTAAAAAAGTGGGATATAGATCACTTGTACTAAATTTATACAGTTTTCTAGGATGGATTAATAAAAAGTGTTAGTTTCTAATAAACCCCGTATGTCGAATATCAATCAATAGTGATTTTCAAAAAATTAAACTAGGTACACAAGTGTCTAAAACTTCGAACCAATAAAATATAATCTAAAATATAACAACAAAAATTAATTTGAAGCCGCGCCAGGCAAGTGTGTCGTGGACCTTAACTGGTTACATTAGTTAAGAACTAGTGATTTTGCTAATCAATCTTCATCATTTGTACACGCGTAAAATAGCACTTAAATATATGGGCATACTATCGAAACTTAGATAAATGGTAATTTAGAATATGATCTGCGATCGTCTTACTTTTGAGACAGCGCATACCTAAAACTTAACTCATCACTCTCGGGAAAATATATTTTCGAACACAACATTTACGAGGCAAGAGTGAATGTTTCGCAAATTATTCGAGAGTCACCCGTGAGACAATAAACTATTAGCATAAATTCGCATTTTGTATATTTTGAAAACATTAGTCCACATTTGAAATGCACACGCGTAACACAAATCTTGAAACACTTCATTGTCAAAACGCATTGAGAAAGGTTTAGGTACGCGCGGTCGACACGGAACACTAACAACACAAAGATAACGCAATGTTACTATTTGTTAGTTATCACGTCCCCGATGCGGTCGGAACACATCCCGTGCATACATTAAACTATATGATACCTTTTATGTGGCGGTGTCATTAGTAATTTCCATACAAAAGCAAGACAAGATGGCGGAATACAGTTACAAACCTAGAAGCGCGGATAATAATTTACGCGGATCGAGTTAGATGTTAGGCAACTGTTTCTATTTCTTCCTGTAGGACAGGCGTCGGCTCGGGCGACGTTAACGTTTTGGAAGGCGAGTTGGTGTAAGGCAGCGTCTTTAGTTTCCTCGCTTCGCGCCTCTGTTTCTTTTGCTGCATCACAAGCCTCAGTTGCTCGAGTTTGCATTTAGTTTTGGAGTTCTCCAAGGCTAAGGTTTTAGCAGTATCACATTTCTTGCATATCTCGCCGGAGGAGTTCCCTTGGCAGGCGGCGCACAGCTTGGTGTCGAGGCGGCGACAGCTGCAGTCGGCGGGCGCGCTGGCCACGCTGGCCGCGCTGGCCGCGCTGCCCGCACTGGCCGCGCTGGCCGCGCTCTCCGCGCCCGCCTCCGCCTCGCTCGCCGCCTGCTCGCACTCCACGCACGCGCTCTCCTCCTCCACCGCTAACGACGAGCATGATGCACTCGTCTCTTTCTGGAATCACAAACAAATTGTTTTATTAGACAACAATTTAACTACATATTACATTTAAAAAAATATATAAAAACTGGGGTGAAAAAGCTAAATGCATGTAAACATACCTGTGCCAAAGCGATGGGTGGCGCAGCACATAACAAGTCATTCAATATATGAATTATTGTGGATATATCTCTCTTTGGTCGGCCATATCTGAAACATGCACATAAATAATCTGAATTATGGGATTGGAGATAAATTGACTACAGTAAACATTACATTTCAAATAATATTAGTAAACACAAGTTTTCGTGAGCTAGTTTCTTTACTTGATTTCCCTATCCCTAAATCATTATCATTAGTTTAATATGGTGCTATAGCCATTAATTAACATTCTATTGCACACTCATGTAAAATATGGTCGCCATCTTTGATTACAATTTGTGTCAGCACATGTGTAAATATGCATTGACATACATTATCTAGGCTTGTATGACTGAATATCTTCTTTGTTTCAAACTAAAGGAAAATGTAAATTGATCATATTGCTCACCTATCTTGCAGGGCAGGGTTCAATGTGCCAGAAAATGTCCCAGAATAAATTCCTTTGCCATGATGCTTCATGGACTCTATCACAGCTCCAGGGCCAATCTTTCTGCACACAGTCTCCTCAGCTGCCCTTAAATCAATCTTGTTGGTGAGGACCTCTTTAGACAGCTTCTTTAGTTTTTGAGTCAAGTTCTTGGATGCTTCTATGAGAGCTTTAGTATCCACAGGCGGTGTTGGTGATGCTCGTTGTGGCTTTTTAGGAGCATCAGGAGCTTTGAATACAACTTGTTTTGATGTAGATGGTGTGGGATTGTCATTGCTCTGTCCATTACTTGGCTGAAGAATTAATTTCCTAGAGTTTGTTATGTAAGGCTCTGTTCTAGAAGAAGAGGATTGGGATAGGTTTGTGTCTTGCCGGCTTTGCATCCTTTTCTTATGTTTGTTCACAACAGATTGCATGAACGCCTTTTGTTTATTTTGACCTATAGGATGTTTGAATTTGGAAGTCTTATGAAGAAGGTATTGGAAGCGCTTATTTTTCAAGGGCTCATTTATACTTTGGAAAGAAGGAAGTGTACCAGAGTTAGCATCCTGACTGCCATGGCTAGTTGTAGCCAAATTAGATATTTCCCTATCCATCATAGACTCATCTTGATCTTCAAACAAGCCTTTGTCAACAGCACTGTTAAAGAGATTCTCCATGGGGTATTCATCTATAGTACTCTCAGCGAGGAAGGAGCTTTGGTCTGTAAAGTTATCACTGTCATCACTGAGGGAACTGTCAGGGGTGTGGGAGGATGTGGAAGGGCACTGCTTGTCGCAGATGGCACTTGTTGAAGGTATCACATCATTAGTACTCATTTTTAACAAATCTATCAAGTTATTTTTTACAGTATTTACAAGGGCAGTGTTATTTTCTTGAGTGGTAGTATCTATGGGACTGGACACCAGATTCGACAAGGATTTTATGGGTGATTGTTCATTTTCAATGGACTCATCTGAGGGATCCATGAGAGTACATTCAGTTGCATCATTTGATAAGTCATCGAGGTCTTCATGATTCGCAATTTTTTCATTATATTTATCATGTGCAGCCATTGAACGGTACAAATCAAAACAGTTCTTTAGCATTTCAATGTCTTGCTTTTTGAGACCGCAGTGATGTGTTGGGTCAGTTTGAGGGACCACATCACTAAGGTAAGTGTGATCTAAGGGCGCAGGAGTACAGGTTGGTGGAGTTACAGTCTGAGGGCTGGCTGATTCCCTGCTCTCACATCTGGAGGTGCTAGCGGTCCGTAGTGGTGTCGCAGAGCTTTTTGTAGGTGTGGAAGTTCTCAAAGACCGGCAGCCACTGGAACCTGAGTTGAGGGTGGACAACTGCAGTTGTATCAGCATCATATGGTCACCTAACCGCATTGTCAAGTTCAGTGGCGATTTACCACTTAAGAAATCATTAACCTGAGTGTCATTTAAGGATTCTAATGCTTGCATCACCGAGTTTTCGGGCCTGTGACTCTGTAAAGGATAGAGTGATAATATTAATGAAACAATGAATTAGTCAATAGAAGCAGTAAGGGTATTAGTGATAAATGAGTATTGATTAGTTTGTGAGAGTTGTGAAACACGTGATTATCATGAGGTACTTGGGGGGTTTCGACACAGCGTGACGCACTCAGTCACTCACCAGCAAGCCTGTCTCGACGCTCGGCAGGAGGATCACCCGCGCTCCGTCCAGCACACCATTCTCTTCCAGCGTGCCATCTCTCAGTTGTCTGCAAACACAAAACTCAACTTCAATACGCGAGTCAAATAACACTGATGCGTCATCGTATCGACATATTTCCGTGATATGTTTGACAATAGAAGCTTGGCGTCTCGACACAAAACGCTCACCTTTCGCGATGCAGCAAGCATATTCTATCTTTTGACACCTTTAGTTTCTTCGAAACCAACTTCTTGAGGTAATCCACAGTATTTTTACAGTTCAAACTGATGGAGAAATTACCACCCGTAGTAGTTTGTATATTCAGCGTTATGTCCGTAGTTTGGGGCGAGCCAC
The DNA here is from genome assembly GCA_941860345.1 of Chrysodeixis includens. NCBI lineage: Eukaryota > Metazoa > Arthropoda > Insecta > Lepidoptera > Noctuidae > Chrysodeixis > Chrysodeixis includens. The sequence continues at coordinate 1,864,920 of OW796098.1, forward strand.
ACCCGTACACCTCTGTTCCCGTCGCGCGTTCCATAATTTCTTCATAAATTACACTAGAATTTGCTATATAACACTGTTCGAAGCACACACGAACTATCTTAAATTACACAGCTATTTTATTGCAGGATAGAAATAACAGGGTCACGCCAGACCCCCAGTTTTTTGATGTGGCCGTCGGTGTGACCAGTTTTCATTCGCGATATCCCGTTAATTTTTTTTTTACAACAGCTGATGCGAAGCGATGACTACATGCGTTTTGTTTCTCGTCTATGTTCGTTCAAAGTTAAATTATTTTTGAACAGTAAATTGTATACGTATCAAATATAGCAAACTGATAAAGAGAACTTAGCATCTGCCTATAACATTTGCTGTTCAATACGTGTTTTCCATTTATAATTGTGAGGAGATGTTGTTGGGCAGTACAAATTAGTGACGCAAAGCGCTGGTCGACTCGTCACCACACCAAGACGTAGTAAAAAAGTAAACGTCACATGACGTCATGCGACGCTTGCTGATAGTAATGATTCAATACGCGGTAACTTTAAATTGGTTAAAATTAGGCACACCTCGGAAGTTAGGTTTTGCAGAGTTACGTATATTAAACGAGAAATCGCATTATTAAATTAGAAATCTGTAGTTTACCGTATTAGTACAAATTTTCAGGTTTAGGTAGTCTGCATACAGCAGAAAATTTTATGAAATTAAAATACTTTAAGCCTAGCAGGCACTATCATTAAAAAAAAACTTACAACGCTACATTGAACGCGGGTCAGCTCGTGCAGTTTTAGCTCCCTTTCTAAAGACGTTTAAAAATTGAATATTTTTTGCAGTTTATAAAAAAGTGGTCAATTTTAAAAAGGCATAAAATAGATAAAGGAACTGGGAATAAATCTAAAAATAAATGTATTAACAATTTATTGTAATATACGTAAGGGGAAAATAAAAAGATATAACATTCCTGAACCTTCTTTATTGACCCAGCACCCACCATCAAGGTAAGAACGATAAAACTTAACATCTATCACAGCAAATGTCATATCAAACAATAGTTTCACAGAAATCGACACAAATAAAGGGCCATGGCCTCAGCTACAGGGTGAAGAACAAATAGCGAACATCAGGCCTTGATAAACTGATTATGAAACATACATTTATTTCGACTTGATAATGACAAATTATTGTTGGTAAAAGACTATATGGAAAATATAGGTAGTTGGAACCATGGCCTTAGAATCAAACAATGTATTCGTAAAATGGGTCAATTAATATAATTAGCTATTGCTTAAAATAGTAAATATTGTTCTCAAAAATGAGATAAGACAATTACATTATCTTGTAGTAAATGTTACATGAATTTTATTATTGAACTATAACAAAATAATAAATAAATTATCTATAGATCTTACATTACAAAAATATTTTTCTCATTCCTTAGAATGGTAACATGCTAGTTTTTACAATATATCTTGGACATCTAGGTATTATTCTATTTGTTCTCGAAAATCTTTCGATTTGATCGACGAATGTTACGATTGCGGAATAAATAAAATGTTATGCAAAGATTTTAATCTATAACTTGAGCCCAATTTATAATATAAAATTTATTACAACTTTTTCTTTTGGGTTTTTTAACTTATATTATGAAGCCTTGTATTGCTTTATATAACCCATATTCTAAAAAAAATATAGTCGGCAGTTAAATAATTACCCCTATGATCATTTGACTTCCGAATCTTATAGTTTATTCCATAGCAAATAAAAAATAACAATCTTTTGGAAAATGGGAGTTAGTGTTTTACCCTAAAATAAAACGCTAAAAGACTCATTATATTATACTAATTAAATAATGTTGAATGTTTTATAGTGTGCCTAAAACAATGTAATGTAAATAATATATATTGAAATGGCAGTTTGTGGTAATTATCAAGTAGGTAACTTTTACTTTACACTTAGATAATATTGTTAAAAATTTATTTAACAACTATGGAATACAAACAAATGTCTTAATATATCTTCATTTATATTGTGTAAAGAGGTGAAGGTTGTATCTTGATTTAATTTTATATTATTAGCCTATCCATCTGGTTTACTAGTGAAAGAATTTAAACTTAAGCGGCTACAAACTACTAGCTGCGCCTCATGTTTTAACACCCGCTTTTCTTGTTTCGCAATAGTTATTGAATTAAGATATCCAGGAATATTCTTACACATATATCTAGAATGTACTATGGAATACAAACAAATGTCTTAATATATCTTCATTTATATTGTGTAAAGAGGTGAAGGTTGTATCTTGATTTAATTTTATATTATTAGCCTATCCATCTGGTTTACTAGTGAAAGAATTTAAACTTTAGCGGCTTACACACACTAGCTGCGCCTCATGTTTTAACACCCGCTTTTCTTGTTTCGCAATAATTATTGAATTAAGATATCCAGGAATAATCTTATATATTTTTCTAGAATGTTGAGTTAAATATAAGTAGTCTTCAAATATAGCCCTAATTCTATTATCTTTCCATATCATTAGTCCCCATACGCTTTTGCGTGTAACCAAACATCCCTGGTGTCGAAAACATTTGGATCCATTATGTAAGATAAACTCGCTCTATAGTACAGATGGATAAACTATTAATTTTGCACATAGGTTACGTCTGTTATGAGCCGAACTCTTGCGTCTCGTTGTCAATCTCCTCGAAGACGTATCCGCCGCGGCCGTCCATCTGCAGGTAGTGGTCGTGGTGCTTCCACAAAGACTTGCGGTGAGACACCGTGAACAGGGATATACCCACCTGTGAACGTAAAATGTTTTGTAGGATGGAATTAATAGTCAGGAATATATTAGGGAATTAAAACGGTAGAAGTACTTATAAAGTAAATTGTAAAAGTAACGACAATAATAATTCTGCGATTTTACTGTCGAAATGTCGTGTCTGTTGCAAGCAATATAGTTGTGAAATGACATGGGCTGTGCTGTGATAAACGGTATTAAATAAAATACTGTATCAAAAACTATGATCTTGAGGAATATCATATACACTATGGTTAAAATGGCTAAATTTCGTATTTAAATAAGCACCTAATGTAGATATGTGTGTACAATTTTGTTGGGAATTCGCATTTATTTAAATATAAACCAGGACCATTTTATGCTTATTTTGACTACGACACACGTACATATATGCACATTCTTGAATAATCTCAAGGAATACATTATGCAAACGGTAGGTGTGAATGACCTATACTATAGTTCCAGTGACTGAACTTCAAAGTGTACTATTACTTTTTTTGTCTATGCATTAGATGAATTTAATACCCTAGTTCAAGTGGGGTGATTCAACTTTGAAAAAATATTGTTTTTATGCAGTAAAGGTGTGTTGACGTATAGACAGTATGTAGAAAAAACTAGACAAACAAGATATAACTAAATGTTGCCAGTACGAAATTGGTAAGATAATGGCCCATAAAACTTCAAGTGTATAGTTTTAAACTGGTTATGTTTCTGTAAGAAATGTTTCTGTTTATGAATGTACGGTGGATGGAGAGGAAGGCCAAAGAAAAGATGGATGGTTTGTATAAGAAACGGTTTGAATGGAAAAGGAATGAATGATAGTGTGACGTCTGATAGGGGAGAATGGAAGAAAAAAGTGTGTTTCACCGATTCCAAGTAAAATGGGATAAGGGTTTCTGTTAGATCGTATTTATGATAAATATATGGTAGGTAAAGTGAGGTGTGGGGCGATGTAACTAACTAAAATTAAATTTCAATAATACTATTATCTATACTAATATTATAAAGCTGAAGAGTTTGTTTGTTTGTTTGTATGTTTGTTTGTTTGTTTGTTTGAACGCACTAATCTCAGGAACTACTGGGTCGAATCGAAAAATTCTTTTTGTGTTGAATAGACCATTTATCGAGGAAGGCTTTAGGCTATATAACATCACGTTGCAACTATTAGGAGCGAAGAAATAATGGAAAATGTGAAAAAAAACGGGGAAAATTATTCATCCTTGAGGGCTTCCGTTGCGTGCGCTGCGAAAACGGTTCAAGATACCAAAAATATATGTAGAAAAGAATTATTCCTATTGAAATGATCTAAAAAAATGTCCACGACAGTATATGTCTATCTTTTAAGATTAACTCACTAGAACCGTTTTTATGGTAATCAAATTTGGTCGAAATTAATGCATTTGTTAAGAGTTGTATCAACGTTTCAGGTTGTGGAGAAAATCAATATGTACTTCTGCCACAAGAAAATAAAACTAAAAATATAATTTACGCAGAAGTAGGTACCTTAGAATGATTATGTTCTTTTAAAAATTTAAAAACTAAATTGTCTAAAATAATAACAGAAAATGACGAGGACAAAGTCGTGGGTAACAGCTATAATTTATAAAACTATGGAGGTTGTCCGCAAAAATAAATGATGCCCAAAATAATTATTCCACGCGGACGAAGTCGCGGGCACAGCTAGTATGTGATAAAGCTTAGTTTACCTCTCTGCAGTACTGGTACATTTGTCCTTCGACGTCGACGGACACGGCGCTGGTGCACTCGTCTAAGATTGCGAACTGAGGCTCGTGGTAGAACAGGCGCGCCATCTTTACGTAAAGTAAATGTTCATTAGTATAAGACCCATAGTTTTAGATATCACGTTGAATTATATCTTTTTTATGGGATACGTCTGCAACACATATTCATCATAATTGTAACTCCTGAAAATCAGAATCAAACATGATAAATTGATAACCATCAAATACCACCAAGCCTTTAAGCTTGTTATACCTCACTAAAAGAATTGACTGGCTTGGAACTCGCAACAAAATAAACCAAAATCAAGGAAGTGGAAATGTATTTTTCTTTTCCCCTGCTCTGCAAAGGAGAGGTGGACTAGTAGTAGTTAAGCCCTTTCGGCAAAACTATCCATGGTGATAAAGATTTAAATCGAATGTGACCTTAAAGTAAATATTTAAACATAAATAAATAAATATAAAAGTAATAAATATTTTAGAAATAAATATCACAGCTTCCGTGTTTCGGAAGGCACGTAAAAATCTGGTCCTAATCTCTCTCCGGTCGAGACTGAGAGTAACGGAACAGAGAGTGCAACTGTGTTTGCGCACATGCTCTTGCAAGGCCGAAATCGGACATTATATTACAGTATACGTCCATACCGCGATCCTCTGCTTCTCCCCCCCGCTGAGCACGTCCATCCAGTCCTCCACGGCATCGAGCGCGCCGTCCCGCGCCGCCAGGTAGGCCAGCTGCACGATGTCCAGGTAGCGCAGTAGCTGGCTGTCCGAGCGACCGCGACGCGACATCTCTTCGCGGGTCTGAGGGTAGATGATCTGAAAGAAGGGAGTTTTATATTGACTGTATGTACAGGGTGATGTTTGAATACAGAATTTGTTTGAGTTGTTGTGACTGGACACGGTCGAGTAGGACTAGCGATAGATGTATGGAGTTTGAGAGTACACATAGTATTGTATAGATTGTATTTAGGTAGATTATGAGCTAATAAAGGTTGTCTGTAAGAGATCGCTCTTAGCGATAAGACCGCCCATTGTGACGCCATGTAAGTATAATGTTTGTCAAATCTGTTTTTCATGTGGTGTGCAATAAAGAATATTCTATATTGTATTTAACATATAAATCGTTTCAACTGCATTTAAATTGAGTTGTATCCCAAATAAATATTACATAATATGTAGGGAAATTCGTTATCATAACTTTGCTTTTCACAATTTAGGGTGGCATAATATATTATGTATTATTCTATTCTAAAAGGTTATGAAGATTTTAAGGTATATGTAAGATATGATAGTATGCTACCAACCTGATCTCTAAGAGTACCAAGCGTCATGTAAGGCCTCTGTGGCACGTAGAACAGTTTCCCTTTAGGTGGCTTGGTGAGGGTGCCGCCGAATATTGGCCACAGCTCGCCCAGTTGACGGAACATGGAAGACTTGCCGCAACCGTTAGGACCACAGACTAGCACGTTGATACCAGATCTACAACAAAAAGGAAACAAACATTTTATTAAAAAATTACATGAATTGATGAAATCACGTGATTTTAAACAAAATGTAAAAGTAATGAAAACGGCTTTTTACTGTCGAACTTATCTGAAATTTTAACAGAATAATAGATTTTTTTAAAATGGTTTTTTTTTTACATGTTACTCGAGAGGACAAAAATAACTACTTTCTAACTTCTTGGTCTTTTGATCCGAATTTTGGTCCTTTTCCTAAAAAAGCCCTATTATACCTCAAAAACAAAAAAGAAATAATTGCTATAAAAAGTACAGAATAACGAATGTATGTTGGTCTTGCTAGCCTTTAAAGTGTAACGTTATTTTCTATGTTGGTAATATATAATATATAACTAACCGGACTTCGAAGCTGAGTTCCTTGATGAGCACGTCCCCGTTGGGCGTGACGAGCGGCACCTTGTCGAAGCGGATGATCTTGTCCTGGTAGATGATGCGGCCCGCGCCAGGGGCTAGCAGCTGAGGGAGCTCGCCTTCTGACAATGTATATTCAATTTAAATAAGTGAATATTAAGTCCTTTTAGTCGTAGATAATGGTAAAGGACAAGTTGAATAGTAAACGTGTTATTTAAAAAGAAACATGTAAGAACAACGTTTAAAGTTATAACTTTACTAGATGGTGTCTCAAATGAGTTACAAATTTCAAATTGTTTTGTAAATTTAATGTTTATATGATTTTATGATTTACGTTGAATTAGAGATAAAATCTAGAATCACGATGGAATGTAATAATTTTAGTTTTCTCTTTGTAGTCAATGGACCCTACCAGCTCAAACTCAACGGTTTCCTCACGCGTACTTATCAGGATAGCCCGACTAGTTTCGGACTCAACTCGGGCTACCGTTGTATCATTAAAGTATGAATCATCTTTACGAAAGTTACTATAAAAATGATGATATAAGTGCACCCTCACCGCTATCATTCTGCTCGTTCCTCTCCACCATGGTCCTGGTGTAGTTGCCCCTGTTGATGTCATCCAGCACAGTGCGTAGCTGCGTGACGCGGGACGTGAGGCCGGCCAGCTTGCTGAGCTCGCGCCCCGACAGCACCAGCCGACCGATACCCTCCGCCATTTTCACTAACATACGACCGTATGTGTAGTAATGCTGGACACAATATTCAATACGTTATTTGCTTTTCACAATGAAAAAGGAGTAAATGATAGTGTGACGTTTGATAGGGGAGAATAGAAGAAAAAAACATGTTGCACCGACCCCAAGTAAAATACAATGTGCAATGTGCTTAAATGTACACTAGGCCTGCTATGTATTTTTTTTTTAAATTTGGTCCTCTCCTACAATATTTGATGTGATGACAATTTTCCATGTAATAGGTGTGTTTTAAAATAACGGTTTTTATTTCGATGTACAGAAACGTAATAAAAACTTAAACTACGTCAGAGATATCTTTAAACGCGGGATCTGTTTTACAAGAAAAACCTAGTTCTATTAAATCCGTGAATCACTATATAATGAAGTTATGTTTTAACAATAATTGAATTACCATATTGGTACCGGATATGTAAATGGCGATCAGGTCGAGTTATAGTGTTAATTAATCAGCTAGACGTGTCTAGACGCAGGTCAGACAGATTGGAGAGATCAATGTCGTAATCACTTATGAGATAGCGAAATATGTATTAAGAAATTTTCAAATATTGATTCGATTGATTGACCTATTGGATTAATGGCGTTTGTTGCTTAAGCAAGAGTTCCTACTACTTAAAACGTTAAAAAAATAGATATACTGAGTTTATGACTATTTTAAAATGCTTGTTTTTGTGTCCTATTCAAAATAAGACGAGATCTGACGATTAAGCTATAAATATGTCTAGATAAAATAGTCCTTTCGACTTTCTCTCCTTTAATTTTAAATAATTTGATTAAATACATGTCTTCTTAAGAAAATTAATAAATTACCTTAAATCTATCATTCTCAGTGCCTGCAGTGAGTAGATTGTGGTTTACAGCGAAGAACGGCCTTGATACTGCGTAGAAACCGACCGTGATCGCAATGTCTGTAAAAACATCAATACAATTAATATCATGTAATTTGTTTACGAAGAATTCCAGGCCGATGGTCATAAACAGGTCCTTCGATACGAAAACTCACCATCAATCTGGTATAAAAAGATAAGTCAATACTGCGTTTACTACTATAGTTTCGACGACTGGTTATAAAAAAGAAAAATATTTTTAAACCCATCATTTGAAAAGACAACATTCTAAAAGTATTTCCTTGCTTATCTAAGGCGCATACAATTAAACAAAACACAAAATCGGCGTTTGTTTTGACACAGTAACGAGAACATTTTACGTTAATCTATATGTTGGATATTAAAATAACATTCCGTATTGTACACTTACATTTAGCTATAATGTTGTCTATGAAGCCCATGGCCACTCGGAAGTTGAGGAAGTTTCGGAGATGTCTCGTCAGCTTGTAGAAGCTGGCTAGTAAGGTCAGCTGTTCACGATGGTTACCCTGTAGTATAAAAGAAAAAAACATTATAAATATCTATCAATTGCTGTTCGTCAGTCTCGATAAAACTCGAGAACGGCTGAACGGATTTATCTCATCTTGGTCATGAATTGTTCGTGGAGGTCTAGGGAAGGTTTAAAAGATGAGATATAATCGAATAATTGCCGGGAAAACCCTAAAAAAAGCCGTTTTCTTTTTTCTATACAAAAGTTTAGGTCTTTTATTTATCGATTAGGACAGTACAAAGTCTGCCGTGTCAGCTAGTTATTATTAAAAAAACGATTTTAACAAAGGCCAACCATCATTTCTTAACATAAGACAGTGTTGCAGTTGTGGAAGCGAGATAGCGACATCTCTTTCCTCCAACTGCAGCAGTTTCATTCTTTGAATAAAACTCAAAATTGCATTAAGATATGGTACTATACTGCAAATAATACGTATTTCTGGGAAACTTTCACTGTACTTTCTTTTCAGTGCATTTAAAATTACACAAATTATGACTGATGGAATATAATTTACAAGACAATAATTTATACGAACCTGGTAGAAAGCGATTTCTTCTGAATAAGTAATCAGACGGGAATTGACGTATCTGAATTCACCCTCTAATTTCTGCTCGTGTACTGTCATTTTAGCTGTAAATCAATTAAAATATATTAGAATAGAATATTCTTTATTGTACACCATAGTTACAGCTATGAAAAGGAGTAGTATTAAGTAGTGTATTTATTTTTTCAAGCAGCGAAAAGATGAATATTACAAATATTGTGTTTACCTGTTGGCCTTCTAAGGTAAGTCAATAAAACTCCGGATAGAAGTAAATAAGCCATCATTATACCAGGAGTCTGAAACAAAAAGGTTGTTTACTGTAAAACACAATTCATTTGATATCACACAACATTTAATAATGTGAATGTCGTAAAACACCGCTTTATGTTAAGAATTTATAAGTGAACAAAATAAAACATACGATAAAGAAAATCGTAAATACGGATTGAGATATAAAACATTGAATAAGCAAGAATTATGTGTAGAATGTTTACAATTCTAGCGTGAAATGTTACTACGATATTAAAAAAAAAAGGAATATACACAAAACATCCAATAAAATGAAAGTAAGAATATATATGTATAGCAATAAAGTAAAAATCTTCAAATCACTGTAGTTAAAATAGAAACTACTATTCAAATTTCTGTGTCATACACAAGGCGTCTAAGGTAATTTATCATAATATTAGGTCGGGGAAAAAGTCTTTTCGCATTATAGTATGCATGAACTTGTAATAAAATCTTTTTGGTTATAGTATTTGTATCTGGCTGGTTTTGGTACAATATAAAGTTAAAATTTTAAAGAACATAATTCCAAATTCTAATTTTATTAGAGAGAGAAAGATTTTATTACAAGTTCATGCATACTATAATGCGAAAAGACTTTTTCCCCGACCTATTATAATAAGGTTTAATACAATTTTAGTCTACTCACCGAAGCGCCCAGGTTAACAGTAAGCCTGTACAGATATATGCTTATATCCAGCATGGGCTTGCTTATGTTGCTGTAGAGGTCCACGACGGTATCGCAGAACTTCTCAATGTCTGTCGTTAGTAGCTGGTCAGCGTTCGCTATCCGATTGTCTAAGTTCGATACTTGGTAGTACGTGAAGCCTCTGAAATTGGTGTATATTTTTAGTATGTAGGTATGCAGAAGATAGGAAATATTATGTAGAGGATACGAAAGATTACAATGCCTCTTGGTTTTTAGTGAAGGTAAAGAACTCAGATGTTTGTAGCCTGTAAGTGTTCGATTACCTTCTGTCGTCCCCAAGGCAGAAAAGAGTAATGAGAATTTTTCTAGCGCAAAAGAAGTTAAAGTGCAAGAAGAATTCAGTAAGATTTTCAAGTGGGAATGGACTTGTACCTAATTTAATTATAAATATTCTTCTTTCATTGGCTATTTATTAAGGGGTAGATAAATTGAGGGGTTGTCATTCTATAATAAATATATGTCCATTTATTATAGCATGGCAACCCTTAAATTTTATAGTGCAAAAAATATAACACATAAATAGTACAAGACTGTATATGCATTGTTTTGATCCTTACATAAAGGATAATAATAGATTCAGAAAATTAAAATAACGTCTTAATATGATAATCAGTAAACTAATCATGCGCAAACTGGTTCCGCCTGACAGATAGTCGCGCTTGTAATCGCGCCTTGTACCTACCTGATTTATGCTGCTAAGTATTGTAATACTATAGATACAAAGCAAAGTTATATAATGTCATTAAGTAACTTAGTAGCAAGTCTTTTTCACATAATATAATAAGTAGCGTTACCCAGCTTTGTTAATGTTGTAATTTAAACTAATTTTTAAGTACTTTTTCAGTTTTTTCCGTAAAACGTTGAAGTTACATATTTCTTAGTATTCGACATCAATATACATCGAATTCAAAGAAATGTTAACTTTAATTGAAAACCGAATAGCTCAACGATTGCATTACGATTGAATAAATCTGATTGCGTTATAAAACTGTGTGTTCTTTCCATCAGTAAATCGATGTGATTCTATAATGCAATCATAGAACAAATATGACGACGGGATTACCGGATAATGTATGTTTATCTATTTTATCTACCGATGTGAAACTCTTCTATACCAGTTGCTTATAGTTGCTATAATATTATTATGTAGGGACCTATCACGTGATTATTTCGTGATCTGTGTACAAGAATCTTCGACATAAAACATTATAATTATATAATTAAATACATTACATACTCATTTCCATAATTATGCCTAAGTTACGGTATAATTAGTAGCGGCGATATTTTTTTTATACAACAGTTACTGTTAAAGGAATACCGAATACCATTTTAAGAATTGTTTACCATAAATTTCATATAAATGTCCTATTTCTCCGTAAGTTGAATGACTTATAAAAGTTACATGTTTTACTTATTTAGTTCGAATTGATTCGTAATAACATTCATGAGATGGATCATAATTTAACGGTTAATTCACGCGGGCCTTTATCGGTATAGCCTGACTAGTTTCGGACTGAACTGGAGTCCTTAATCATGAGCTGACGAGGCGGGGTCACGAGTCAAACCCGACTCGTGACCTTGCCGATTAGAATAAAAAACTACTTACAATGTAATACAGTTTTAAAGTTTAAATCTAATTTTACTAATACAATGGTTGTCCAGTGCTTAGCTAGGTCACGCAAGTTCAAAAACTATTCAAATTAATGCTACAACGTTACTTTGTGACATAATGATATTAAATTAAACGAGTTTAGTCAGTGTTACATTTTAATGTCTGATTAGAACAATGTAAAACACCTCATAATAAATCTGTTGACAAGTTTTGAGATTTAGTTAGTTCTTAAACTTACTTTGCTTTCCTGCAATTGTTAGCAAAATATTCATTTATTTATACAGATACAATACGGTAGATAGATCAATAGGTTACAATAAAAGAACTACCAAACATATTTCTACATCCATTTCTGTCCGTTTTAACCTGCTCTCTTGCTATCGTACTCAACTACCAAAATATCAACCTATTCAATCTCCCAAAGTTTCTTCATTTCACTTTTCATTTCTTGTAAATGTAAAATCATTGTTTCATCAAATCATTCGAAGCCTACACTCAAGCTAAATGAGTAGATTAAAAAAAACACACACACTGACTGGAGAATGTATGTTAAGTAAATAATTACATAACGAGTTATCACAAATAACTCAAACGATGACGAATGATGAAAATTATGTAAACAAAGTCTAAGAGCCTCTACTAAACACGAATTCTAACGGTGACTTGCACTTTTAGAGCCCATAATGTATTGTGCAAAGTCCATCGACTGGCTCTCTAATGTCGCATTGTTAGTCCCTTGCATGAGTAATCAATGTATATGTAACTATACATAATTTTCCACTCATAATAGCTAGTAGATGTACAGTCACGAGCAAATACATGTATACACGATCCAACAATTGAAGTTAAGTCCTAGTCAGATAAATTATGAAATCGTGAAATTTTCTTTCAAGTTAAACATTTTATATTTAGCTTATAGTATCAGAAATATTCCATAACAGCTTTAGAAATTTCGCATAAGAAATCTACTGCAACTGTTTGGTCGTGAATACATGTTATTGCTCGTGACTGTACATGATGTAAAGAAAAGTTGCAATTGTTATGAATTAATGATAACAATTCCAAAGTTCAAAGTATAATGTCCAAAAAATATCTGATAAGGTTTGTTTTTATATATATTTTTATGTCTCTTTATCAAAAGTGACCTTGTTTCTATTGTGACGGCCAGTAATGCAGTTTAGTTTCTTTTTATATCTAAGATATGCGGTATTTATGAACGCCAATGTAATGCTAATAAACAGTATATGATCAATAAAGATTGTGATTATTAAGTTAACACTGCACATTGATCAATTTTTGCGAAGATTCCGTGCGTAATAGTTTTAGTCCTGCACCGGTTTTTTCTGAGCCTTTTGTACGGTAACAGTCGAATAATATTTACAGACAGGTTTAATAACCTAATAGACCTTAGCGGGTCAAATAAGCTACGTAAATTCATTTATTTTTAGTAGTACTTACCTACTCAGTTTTAAGCAAATTATTTTTGTTTGACACCTACTTCTTTTTACTAGTTAACCTACTTAAAATATACTTGAATATTTGTTTACAGTTTAATTATTTCTAATAGTGCATAAGTTGTTAAATTTTTCCACTATAATTAATTCAAGTTACATAAATAGATTTTGTCTAAACTGGCCATTTAATAACTGCAATTCGATCAATTTATATAAATTTTGCATGTATTTCAGTCATAATCATGAAAAATCTAATTGGTCCTTCGGTACGGAAAGGCGCTAAGTCAGAACTTCATATACAGAGGTTACCTACCCTTACAGAAGACATTTATAGGAGTTACCCAACCTAAGACTATGAAACAAAAGCTTCTATAATATAATTATATACTTACTTCAAATACTGTTGATATAGATGTAGAGTTAGATTGGTCCTAAGTTTCAGTTTCAGCTCGCCTATACTCCACTTCAGAACATTATTTACAAGTGATATCTGAAACAAGATAATCGTTAGTTCATTGAACTTGCAGTGTAATTAACTTTCAGTTATTCTTAGACGTAAATGCCAAAAATAATGTATGGTTTCCACAAAAATAAATAATAAATGAGTAGATTATGGTATAATGCCCTAAAATAATAATTTAGCATCACTTGAAATTACTGTGTTAGCTGGACAGGAATTAAATGGTTTTCATCTTATGTAATATTTTTACATAATTGGAGTATTATCAATAACACTAAGTGCACAAATTGTCTTTCTGTTTTACTCAATTCAAGATTTTCATAGCTGCATTTAACGCGGCCAATGGTACCCATAAAAGTGATATTGCACAGCACTTTCGACTAAAAGAACGTCATAACTACGGAAGAAATATTATTGCTAAACAAGTAAATGGATACATCTGCAGTCTAGAGAAAGTGCGTTGATTAAAGTCGTTGTAACATTGTACAATGAAAGTGAGACTGATTGTTGAGAATGTATTGTGAATGTCAGTGTCACCTACATGTCTGATTGATTCTCCTCTGTTTAATTAAAACGCCCTTCACAAAAGGTTGATTACTGAACTGTATACTATTCAAGTTAAAATCTTGAATCTATTTCTGAACATTACAGCCATTTGAAATATGATATGATGTGTACAATTTGTAACGATGCAATTATTGAAACCGATGTGTTTGGATTAGATAAGGGACGTGACTAAACCCCGATGGTATGCGATTAGGGCATAGACTTGCCGCTTCCATACATTTTAGAGATTCAATACATTCCACACACACTTATAGAAATTTAAGTAAGAGAGTATGTAGAAGTAAGAGGGCTGAATCGATAACCTTGCCTAGCGAAAAATAAGTAGGTAATTTCACAACAAAGTATGTGGGTTAATGAGGTACAAATGAAAATAAATCATAATAAAATACTAACGATTGGCATGGAAATGAAGAATTGTGTTAATAACCTTCTGAATTCCTTGTGGTTCATAGTGATAATTGACCTGAAACAAACGAACACACATTACTATTAGATCCATGTTATTAGGAAATATTAGGAATCACTGTGTAAGTATTTGTAATTGTAAGATATTACACGATCTTATCACAAAGGTAAACATGATTCATAAATATGAAACAGGAAAAAAATGATATTATTATGTTTTTTTACTATAAGGCTCAAGAAATTAAAAAAAGGAGAAAGAATTAAAAAAAAATAAGAATTTAAGTCTTTTACTCCGCCTAAAATAGATATATAGTTTTCTTTTTCATACGAGTATTTAAAACATTAATTAATTCATAAATTCTATTTTGTCCTGCTATATAAAATCATACATTTTTTAATCAGAGAACTAGTTTATAGTAACAGTTGTCATTGAAATCTGAAGATTAAAGAAAATGGGTTAAGAAATAATTAGGTGAATGCTATTCAAAACACATAGCAATAATTGTAATCTTCTTTATCTGAAGATTAGCAATTGTGTATCTTGTAATTCGGATAAGATAGGTCCAAATTACAATGTTAATTAGTTCACATTGTAATATTTAAATAAACAAAAGACTCTTTTTTAATCGATAAAGTATTGTGTAGAGATTAGGAAAGATTTATGTAATAGATCTTTTTCATGTATATTTAAAGAATAAATTGAATAAAATTAATGAAGATGTTCTGTTGTATATTATCTTTATATGCAATACTCTGAGTACCGAAGGCCTGCCACTTATTAAAGTGAGACTGCTGCAGCTGAAGATAAGAAACAGAGCCCTTCGCTGCCGTCTGCACCACACACGGCATAGAAGGTCTCTCTTGCCTAGCTTCTACACCAAACTTAAAGGTTTCCAGTTCAGCACCAGTTACCAGTTTAGAACATATGTGCAGCTATGCTGCGAGTATGTAAAAGCTAAGGTACGAAACTATGTGAACATTTTTCACTAATGCCAAGCTAGCACATCTCTGGTGAAAACCAGCCTAAAAGAGATAATAGACCCCAAGTTTGTCCATCTGGAAAACGTTTTTGACGTAAAATAGTGTTCGAAATTTGAACCACATATTATGCCCAGTCCAAATTCTCGCGTAACCAGTTTATCGGGTGCACGGAAGTGTGAATGTAAGAGTAATGCACTCAGAGACTCAGAACTCATTAAATAAATTTGGCAAAGAAATTTCCAGTCTCGATGTTTCCAGTGACGTTGTATGTAGGAAAATAATAAGCAGAAGTAATAAAATTAGCAAATTCATAGCAATTAATGCATTTCCAATTGGTTATAAGCAATAAATTAACAATAGACTGGAATTGTTTTCTTTAACTGGCATTAATCAAAACAATAAAATCTACCTAACGATACCTAATGAAAACTTTATTACGAATTTATGTATTCTAATAACACCTATGTATATTTTACAATAAATCCATTGTGTAATAAAAGATTTTTCCATGTGAGGTCGTAACTAAGCAAGTATTCATCGCGTCACCGTAATCCCGTTTGATTGGTGTGATGATTAAAAAGAATCGTTCTAAGAAAATTAATCTCGACGAGCTGTACAAAAACAATATAATAGTGGAATAAAATTTTCTAACCTTTATATATTTTTTCGAGCTAAGTGAGTCCTATCAGTTTAGACTATCAGATTGAAAACGTTTACTGCAGTGATACCACCTTGAAATTAAATTGAGGAAAAAGTGTCTGACCATCAGAAATAACAATCGCTACGACTATAATGATTTTATATGTATATTCACTATCATTTCTATTGCATTTCGAAAGAATAAGAGTCCAACAGATCTCACAAGTCTAGCCTATTAAGGTATTTCGGTGTAAGTATTTGTAACTGATAGTAGCCATGCCCGTGAGCTGGCCCAGTTGTACACCTCACCCATTACACATCCACACAACCTTACATAACAGTAGTAACGATAACGCCTCTATTTCAAAAGAATAAGGTTCATTTTCGCATTTATTAAGACTAATGTTGTCAGAATCCGAACATTCGTCAATGTATCTCAAAGTATGTTTTTACATAACTTCTAAGATATTACGTGTACGTAGGTATAGTTCATTAACTTCTTACCTACTGACATTAAAGTTTTGGTATTTCTATACTTTATAGGAATTCTTAGAAAATTCCTTCTATTCATAATACGCAGTGGTAATAAGTTTTGGTATGGATGGACTTTGAAACGAATAACGAAAGTTGGCATAGGGTAAAGGTCAAAACGGCCGAAATTGAAGCGTCTTGATAATTTAACATTATTCAATCATTCATTATTTACGAAATGTGTTAAATGGACAGATGTAGGGTAAAGCGCGGCAAGAATTTTATCAATGATAATAAGTATTCAAACGAAGATGCAATAAAATTATGTGTTTAAAATAGCGCCTTCGTGAGCGGAGTGAAAGTCGAGTGGCTAAGGAAACCTAGGAACTTGTTTCAAACGATTAAAGATAATGCGGAAACTGAGGAGACTGGCAAGAGACGAGATCTTGAATAAATAGGAATAATTCTAACAAATTCGAAGTAACCATGACTGGTTAGCAAATAGCAAATAACACAGGTTAAAAAACGACTAAGTCCAAAGTATAAAGTCCGTAGTCGAACAATAATTTCGAGAGCAAAATCCCGCAGCTTCAAAACTCGATAAAGCCAAACCGGTATCTAAAACATTGGACAAAAAACGCCACAAGATATTAGCCGCTTACTAAGTCCCGGCTGTCTGTTCTAACATAAAATTTGATTGTTTTGGATTATAAACCATGATTATATGAGTCACGGATGGATTTGATAAACAGTGAAACAAACGAACTGGTTTCCGTACCGGATATACGACTGTCAATTATATGAGCAGGTCATGGAATGGACTAACTAAACAATAAACATCTGACGGATAGAATATTCTTACCCGTCGGCTAACATTTACGAAAAGAATTACGGTCCCTACTTCAATGACGAAAAATGTGCTTAAAAAGTAAAGGCATGCTACCCGGACAATCATAGCTAAGACAGAGGGGTGTTAGCTAGCAACTTTGAACAGGGAAATCCATTTCGTAATGGTAAAATTGATTGATTAATTTCTATAGACTTTTTGCGAAGTTATTCTCAAATCTTAATGGTTATTATGAAAGATACCATTCAGTTGGATCTTACGACTCGAAACAGACAGTCCAACTGTAAATATCAGGTGAACCACCCCACGTGTTAGATCCTAGTTATATTTTAATCGATAAGAATCGTTAAAATCCGGTTTATCACAAATAGAGACGAGGTGATAACCGGAATCATACGATGTTAAATATTATTGTTATATCCTTTTGGCAAAATTAAACTTGTTCTGTTGTAATTGTTTTGATGACTCAGTACTTTATGCTGCTGTCGAGTTATTCAAGTTGCAATGTCAGAAAGAAATAGATACAAGGTAGTGTGTCACGCCAAGTTCGATGCAAGAAAATAGAATTACTGACATCTATATGTTACTAGCTGTTGCCCGCGACTTCGTTTGCGAAAACAAAAAAAAATGGAATGAAAAATAGATGTTGGCCGATTCTCAGACCTACTGAATGCATATACAAAATTTCAAAAGAATCGGTCCAGCCGTTTCGGAGGAGTATGGCAACGAAAACTGTGACACGAGAATTTTATATATTAGATAAGTGAAGCACTTTACATAACCATCAACCTACCATTTTCTTTTTGTTTTGTAGACTCCCGCACTAAAGAATTTAATACTCGTATCGTGGGGTTTTCACAGATGAGAATCTACCATTTTAGATATAAAATGAGAATATTTGATCATGTTAATTTAGTTTTTTGGTATATCTATCTACCTAAATCGGTATAATATAACTTCTTTCCTACCTTTTTCTGCAGGAGTCTCAACTACCTAATTGTTTTTAGCTACAAATTTACCGTGCAAATCTGGCGACATTGTACATAAGATATTCGCTTTTCTCCCTATAAATAATCACACCTACTTTACTACTGACTACAGGATACACAACACACGCAACATGAGAATTTTTATCTTAATAAAAAAAATAATGACTATATTATTATTGTATGTATATTTCAGTATTTTTTGGTATTTAAGTTATAAGCATATTAGAGGACAGTTAATCAAAGACAATGTAAAAACTGCTACATTGTTATAAAAATAATTACGAACATTGATAGTTAGTGTGAAGGTCAATGGCAGTTTAAATATTACAGTTTAGACTGATTAAGCAGTAATCAAATGTATTATTTTACATACAATATACTTACTGCCATTACTACCAGTCTGGGTTCCAGTCAGGTGACATTATATGACAAAACTAACATAATATTTACCTATACAGATATGTATGAACGAAAATTTGATTTAGAAGATATAAGATACATACTAGCAAGCCGCCCCAGCTTTGCAGGGTGAAATACTGATGTATACATATAAACCTTCCCATTAACCATTAACCAACCACCACCATTTAAAAAAAACTGCTTTAAAATCCATTACACAGTTTTAAAGATTTAAGTGGACATACTAATAGACAGCGACAGCGTCTTTGTTTGTAGTGATAGTGATAACATTGATCTAATTAGAGTACAGAAGTAATTTGTAAGAAAGTTTCACCTCACTTCTTTAAACATCTAAATTTTATTATTGAGTTACGGCGCGGCGGCGTTTGCGAGTTGAGAATAGAACTTGGTGATATTTTCTAAACAAAAATAAATAAAGTTTAATAGTCTAAAGGTGTGAAAAGTACTAAAGACTGATGTGAACATTTATGAAGTGTTAATATTCTCTTTACAAGTTTGTTAACATCAATATATTACGTACTTATTCCTCATTCATACAGCATCATTTACTCTTGACTAATCACTCTGCCGTCTGACCCTTTGTTGTCATACATTCTTCTAAAGTAACACGTGTTTCATACAAAGTAATTAATTACGTTAATGCATGAAAAGTCTGTTAAAAGCAATCATTAACTATAATTTTTGAAAGATTGTTCTTTTTTGTTTATGTTGATTGTTGACTATTAAGTTGATGTTATTGTTTAAGTACCATTGTATTCACAAAAAGTGACTGCTTTGCTGTTGGATTAACTTTTTGCCAGTCATGTGTATGTCTAAACATACATCTATACTTATATTATAAACGTGAAAGTTTGTAAGTATGGATGTATGGATGTTTGTTACTCTTTCATGCTCAAACGGCTAAATCAATTTTGATGAAATTTGGTATGAAGTTAACTGGCGCCGTGGAATAACACATAGGCTACTTTTTAACTGACTGCATCAGAGAGGGGTTATGCTTTTGCCACTAAATCTGATATTTGCGCGAGCGAAGTCGCGGGCAACAGCTAGTAAATCATAAAGCTTAAAATCTTTTACAAACCTTTAATAATTTCTATTAATTTAGTTCAGTCATCAAACAAAATTATTATATTTAGGTAAATATATCTCACACTAAGAGATCTAATCCAGTAATCAAAGATAGTTCCGATTTGACCTTAAACACATGCATAAAGTACTAGCAGGCTTAAACAAAGTCTTAAGTATTATCTAATCACATAACTTTTTATCCCTTATGGCAGTACTTTGCCAATCAAATATGCAGAGGGCTTTGGAATGTTGATCTACAATACTCGACTATGACAGTAATTAACCCAGAGTAAACTGTGCAGGCCATGCTACCGCTTGGGAAATTAAAAAAGTGTTGCACTATGAGTCTTTTTCTTTTATAACAGAACAAGGTGGCGGTGGTCATCATCAACTTAGCGATATAAATTAAAACCAGGATACTTCATAAGGCCCTAAATGCATGACCAGTTACATCAAAAGAAAAGGTTCAAAACTTACCCTTCAATGAGTGTAGAGTGTTGAATAAGCCACAGATCACACATAGAGCGTGATATCAAGGAGAAGGCAATGAGGGCCATGAACCCGCACTCCTTGCTCCACACTGACGGCATCATGATCTTCCATAGTGTCTTCAGTTCAGATATGAACCGAGCATCCACTTGTGCCTTTGGACCTTTCTTGTTTTTCTCTTTTATCATGTACTGTATCTGGTCCTCAGGTGATGGGCGGTTTGATTGTCTTGCATTTTTATGTTTACTGAAATTTTTTTAGATGTGTTACTACTTCTCAAATATAAACTTATTGAACTCATTAAAATATGATTTTAGAAAGGTTTGTATTTAAAAAGTTTTTACTTTCATTTTTAAAATGCTATAATTTTTTACTAACTTGATCTAACATATTAAAGGTGTATTGCACTTACATTTCTAATTTTCAAACAACATTAATAAAAATTGTGTTGAAATGCTTACTACAATTTAGGAATTACAAAACAATTAAATGCTTAAATAAACTAAAACTTTCCGTTCAACGTTTGATCACCTTTATTGTGAAGTTTCATAAAAAAAATAAGCTAGATGGAAATTTACAAAGAAATATTTTTATATCAAGACAATCAGCCTTACCTTGAATTAATAGAATTCCTTATCAACCAGGCACTTACAGCTGCAGAAGCTGCTAACGCAATTTGAACATCAGTCCGTGAAGTAATTTTACTAAAATTCGGTGCCATTTCTAATGTGAGTTAGTGTTTAATGGTATAACAACATTTAATAAAACATGAACACACTAAATTGTATTACGAGCACTATAACACAGAATGCTGGTGTGATACCATGTCGTCACTAGCGCTATAATAAATTAAAATGTTAATAGTAAGAATATTTTACGTCGAAGTACAAACGAACGCAAGACGTCGACTACTTGACGTGTGTCAATGAATTGAAATTTGTTTGACTTTGAATGTCATGATTGTCATGTATATGACGTTTGGCAATGTATGGCGTAGACTATAGAGAGTTGAATAGTAAGAAACAAAATTCGAGTCGATTTTTAAATATGAACCGACTAAAATCCTACTGATTCAAGGTGGAGCCTTAGAGCATTAAAATGCTCTAAGGGTGGAGCAGGACAGAAAAACATGGATGGATTAAGGATAGGCCTTCGCTCAACAACGGGACACAATACTAATATTTAAAACCAATATTTTAACTATCTAACTAACTTTTATAAAAATGAAACTAATAATTAGTGAGACTTAGGTCAACTACCAGCGACTAAGTGTATAGTTATTATCTGTTTTTTTTTAACTGGAGACTAATAATTTTCGTAAAGACAATACGAACACCAAACATTTTGGATTTAAATGGTCTAAAATTATGACGTATAAAAATTAGCAGTGTGATGGTAAAAGTTCAGTGGACAGACATCTTTAGGTTTCTCCCTTTTAAAACTTTACACGTTCCTGACAGGAAAATAAATTGAATTTATAAGTATGCTCCATTATTTTTTTCTTCTCAGAACGTGATCTTCTCTTTTAATATTAAATCACATTACAATGACATACAAGGTATTTAACTACATATTTTCGAATGCAATGACTTGAATTGATTCTGTTTCGTTTTCTTTGTGTTCATATTCTAATGTAAAGGTTATAGACTAATGAAAAGACAGAAATTTATCAAAATATTTTTTATTTTGTATCTCAGCATAAGATCTTCAGTTGTCTTAAATTACAATAAATTAACTTACAAGCTACTATTTACAAATGCAATTACATGGTAATCAGGTAAATTGGACTAGAGAGATCCTTATCAGTTTAGTCGACTTCTTCTACCGTGGGTCCCGCATTACCCGGCCTTCCACCAGGCTGTCCCGCGGCCGCGCCGTGCATCTTGCTCATGACGGGCGAGCACACTCGCTGCAGCTCCTTCAGCCGGTGCTCGTACTCGTCCTTCTCGGCGAGCGTGTTGTTGTCGAGCCACCGCAGCGCCTCGTCGCACTCGCGCCGCGCCTCCTGCTTGTCTTGCTCGCTGAGTTTGTCTCCGGCATCGTCTAGCGCCTGCTTGACACTAAAGATGTACGCTTCAAATTGGTTCCGCGACGCCACTCTTTCTCGCTGGCGCTCGTCCTCTTCCTTGTATCGCTCAGCCTCCGACAGCATGCGGTCGATCTCGGCTTGTGACAGGCGTCCTTTGTCGTTCTTGATGACGATGTTCTTGCTGCGACCGGTGCTGTTCTCTTTAGCGGATACATTCAGAATGCCGTTCGCGTCGAGATCGAATGTGACGTCGATCTTGGGAACTCCACGAGGTGCAGGAGGGATGCCGGTCAGGTCGAAGCGGCCGAGCAGGTTGTTGTCTTTGGTCATGGCTCGCTCGCCCTCGTAGACCTGGATGGTGACTGCAGGCTGGTTGTCAGAGTACGTGGTAAATGTTTGCGATTGCTTGCAGGGGATCTTAGCGTTGCGCTCGACTATCTTGGTCATCACGCCACCGGCTGTTTCGATACCGAGTGACAGAGGAGCCACGTCGACAAGCAACACGTCTTGGATCTTCGAGTGCTGTTCCCCGCTCAGTATAGCCGCCTGCACTGCAGCACCATACGCGACTGCTTCATCAGGGTTGATGGAGAGGTTTAGCTTTTTGCCGCAGAAGTAGTTTTGTAGCATATTTTGGATCTTAGGAATGCGAGTAGAGCCGCCGACTAGCACCACATCGTGAATGGATGATTTGTCAAGTTTCGCATCCTTAAGCGCCTTCTCGACCGGTTCAAGAGTGCCGCGGAATAGGTCTGCATTGAGTTCTTCAAATCGCGCTCGAGACACTCGTGTGTAGAAGTCGATGCCCTCATGTAGCGCGTCAATCTCGATGCTTGCTTCTGTGCTTGAAGAGAGCGTGCGCTTGGCGCGTTCAGCAGCAGTGCGCAGTCTTCGCAACGCTCGCGCATTGTTCTTGATGTCCTTTTTGTACTTGCGTTTGAACTCTTCAGCCAGATGGTTGACTAGCCTGTTGTCGAAGTCCTCGCCTCCCAGGTGGGTGTCGCCAGCAGTTGCTCGTACTTCGAACAGTGAGCCCTCGTCAATGGTGAGGATCGACACGTCGAATGTACCGCCACCCAGGTCGAAAATTAGAACATTGCGTTCGCCTTTGAGGTCCTTGTCCAGACCGTAGGCGAGAGCGGCGGCGGTGGGCTCGTTGATGATTCGCAGCACGTTCAAACCTGCGATAGCGCCGGCGTCCTTGGTGGCCTGTCGCTGCGAGTCGTTGAAGTAAGCTGGCACTGTGATGACTGCGTCGCGGATTGAATTGCCGAGGTAAGCTTCAGCTGTTTCCTTCATTTTTGTCAAGACCATGCTGCTGATCTCCTCTGGCGCGAATGTTTTTTTCTCTCCTTTGAAGTCAACCTGGATCTTTGGTTTGCCGCAGTCGCTGACTACTTTGAAGGGCCAGTGCTGCATGTCCTGCTGGATCTTCGGGTCGTCATACTTGCGGCCGATGAGTCGCTTGGCGTCGAACACTGTGTTGGTGGGGTTGAGGGCGACCTGGTTCTTGGCGGCATCTCCGATCAGGCGCTCGGTGTCCGTGAAGGCGACGTATGATGGAGTGGTTCGGTTGCCCTGGTCGTTAGCGATGATCTCCACATTCCCATGCTGCCACACTCCGACGCAGGAGTAGGTAGTTCCAAGATCAATTCCAATAGCTGGCATTTTTGAATGTGAATAAATTCTTCTCGGTGTCTTTAAACAGTAAACTCGATAATATTTCGCTTTGAATAAAGATTATCGGCGTTTAAACCGCTTCTCGTCTTCCTTTCTCTTGTTTGTATTTTCAAATACTGAATGCTCTTGCCGCGCTTACGAATGCTTATATAGTGGCGGAGCGTCGGCCAATAAGATTCTCGAAAATTCTGGAAACAATTTAGCTACCAATCACAAGCACAACTACGTAGAAGTTTCTAGAAACCATTTCAATCAGCCAATCAGAGACGAGGACGGTTTAGAATGTTCCAGAAATCGTGCAAACAGAAAAGAATAACCCTATGCGTTAGAAAGAGATAAAACGCATTCATAAATTTAGGGTGACCAGCCTCGGGAAGGTTGCACAGTATTGTGATTTGAAATAAATTTCTGATGACTAATAAGTACAGTAAGTAACTACTATTAGTTACAGCAAAATTATTGTTTATTCTCAGTGACAAATTGTGCTAAATTATATGACATATACACGTGTTACTTTGAAAAAAATTGGAAGAATATCTTGTAAGCTTTTTTAATATTTTATGGGTAGTCGTATAATACTTGTTTGATTAAAGTATTTATCTATTATTCCGAAAACGTTTACCTGTTTTGGGTATGTGATTCACTTTATTACCTCTGCACGGTACATGATTTAGCTTTACCTTCCTTTCAGAAATAATTATTTCTATTCCTAAAATGTTAGTACATGGCTTAAGTCGTAAACATGCTTTGCAGATTGAACAAAGTAAATTCAAGAGCAAAATAATAAGCAACAATTTAGGTTTTCATATTACCTTCTCTACTGTACAGAATACAAAAGAATAACTGATTTAAAATAGAAACTGAGATAATATTGTAATAAAAACCAAATTACAATAATAGTTACACAAGTTTGACATTTAAAATTATACTATATTTCCACAACTATTGTGTAAATTTCGAGGATAAATAGAAATAGTTTGAAATGTTCGTTATCTGTTGTATTATTTGGCTTGAAACCTAATCGTGCTCTTTGTGTAAGTATAAAAAACAAATTGACGACATATGATTTATAGAACATTATTTTGTCATCTATTGCCTCTATATTTTCTGAATAAAATTTTGAAACTGAAGGAATCCCTATTTTTTTTTCTCTTTATTTGAAGGGCTTTATAGCTCAGCGATAAATCCCTATTTTTATTGACTATAATTTTTACTTATAATTGTTACAATATTTTTTTATAAATAATTTCGTGCAAATTCTAAACGCTTGCAACCCTGATCGTGCAAAAGGTTATTTCTGTCTTTTTCTTACACATATGTTTGTCCTTTTCTGTTTTCAGTTGCCGTAGATTCTAGAATGTTTTGGAAACAGTATCTGCCTCTCTTTCTCGCACCCAAGTTTGTCTCTTTCTCTCTTGTACTGTACTAGATTCTAGAACGTTTTGGAAACGGTACCTATCTTCCCTTAACCGCCCCCAAGTTATTGATCGGCGAGGGGAAACACGATGCATATTCGAGAAACATCTATAAAACATAAATTGGACGCTGCGCTATTTTGAGATCGTTGTGTGTTGTGGGCATTCTGGAATTATAAATCTGACTCTGTAGTCTTAATGTAGATCACAACATGCAAGAAGCGTAACGAACGATAATTGTTTACAAACAATTAAATCAGTTTCCGTTTATAACGTGTCGACAAATGCGTTAGTTTCATTATTAATTGAAAGAGTACTTATGTACAAATGATACAGTCATACAAACCATACCTACATCGAATTCAGACAAATTTCCACTTTATCCTACTTTACCTTCTAGAACCCTACAGCAGAATAGTTAATATTTCCAGTCACAACTACCAAATATTGCTATTTTGAATAGCAAGGCATAATTTTATTTCTATCTATTTACGCCCATTTGCAATTAAAAAGGATGTATTTATATTTACTTAAACTATTTGGGTGTTCAATCAAATGTGACTGGCTGTTTTTCAACCACGTTGTCTAAATTTTTGACGTTATTCCTGAAAAGTAAATTATTTTCGTCGAATTTTACTTAAGTTGAATGGTTGAGGCGCATATTTTTAATATTATGAAATGGGTATTAGTGTTGATGTGTTTGTTTGCGGAATCTATGCTAATATTATAAAGCTGAAGAGTTTGTTTGTTTGTTTGTTTGAACGCGCTAATCTCAGGAACTACTGGTTCGAATCGAAAAATTCTTTTTGTGTTGAATAGACCATTTATCGAGGAAGGCTTTAGGCTATATAATATCACGTTGCAACTATTAGGAGCGAAGAAATAATGGAAAATGTTAAAAAAAAACGGGGAAAATTGTTCATCCTTGAGGGCTTCCGTTGCGTGCGCTGCGAAAACGGTTCAAGATACACACAATATATGTATGTAAGAATTATTCCTATTGAAATGATCTAAAAAAATGTCTGCGACAGTATATGTCTATCTTTTAAGATTAACTCACTAGAACCGTTTTTATGGTAATCAAATTTGATCGAAATTAATGCATCAACGCACAGCCCAAACTACTGGACGGATCGGGCTGAAATTTGGCATGCAGGTTGATGTTATGACTTAGGTATCCGCTAAGAAAGGATTTTGATAAATTCTATCCCCAAGGGGATAAAATAGGGGATGAAATTTTTTATGAAACTTTGTCAAAATTAAACCGATCGGGCTGAGACTTTACATGCACATAGGTACTATAACGTAGGCATCCGCTAAGAAAGATTTTGATAAATTCCACACATAAGGGGATGAAATAGGGGATGTTTGTAGAAATCTTCTTAGATTTTTGACTAGCCATGACTATAAAAAAGTCTCAGGGGCAAACTCTCAAATTTGCGGGTATTGACTTGAGAGAACATTGCTTCTCTCATGGGCAGTTCTATGCTGCTTGCTCACGAGTAAGCTATCCCAGTAGCTTGATAGGTTTAGCGCCAAATGACAAATTAGTTAAGAATATTGTGTACAAGGAAGTTTTATAGGCCCTAATTTTTTACACTAACTTGCTAAACAGTAATACTTCTTAACGCGTGCGAAGCCGCGGGCAAAAGCTAGTAAAGGATATAACGTAAATATTCTTAAAAATAGAAGATTTGTGAAACATCAATCATTGAGTCAAGATTTTTGTCTTTTGTAGAGTCGTCTGAACGTAGTCGCTCTACATTTGTTTAGACGTCTTAAGGCGTTCATAACATAGTTTTACAAAGGTTAGATATTTACATAGATTTATTTATTATAACCAAATACCTAGATACTTTAGAACTTACCTACATAAAATATTCAAGCAAATCATAGATCTATGATTTGCTTGAATATTATAATTTATAATTATGATATAATTTTTGATATTACCCAGATACTTACATTAAAATTTATAGATACCAATTGACTATATGTAAATATTTGTGTTGCATTAAAAAAAGGATTTAAAAAAATTTCTCGCCTATTCGTAGATAAACTTTTCGTTTTTGAATGACTAAAATATGTCTCGCGATTACGGTGTGCCAGTTGGCATACCTTAGAGAAATTTCCTGCCCACTTACCTGTTACAATTTTACCTAGACTAATATAGTAATGAGTTCGTTATAATGCTTCTCGAATGTATGAATCATAAGTGTAGGAGGAATACCTTGTAGGCGGCGGCAACACGTCATCCAATCAATTTCGTTTTAATATTTTTTGATTATTTTCGTAGCCTAACCTTTCGTAAGAATGGATAGACGTTTACTGGAATTTAATGTTAAGATTTCGAATGTGCTATTGAGGAGAAACAGCTTTAATTTAATTTCATAGAACTGTAATTACGTCGATGAGTAATAAATACTGTAACGGATTAGTATCAATATGTTCCAATAGGTACCTACCTACAATGCTATGTTTGGATGTCGCGTTTTGAATGTAATGTCTTGTTAGTAATGCATTTAATATTTATATTAGATTATCCCGTTCATTTGTAATGAATCCGTGCCGACAAATCCGAGTTTTTGTCTTTATTTTTAATAGAAATAATATTTCGTGTTTCGACTCCTTTGGCAGAGATCTTGCCAAGGAATGGAGTCCTCGGATATAAATATGAATAATAAACCTTGATATAACCCGTGCCAGTAATTTTATTATATGTCTGACATTTGAGCTTAAACCTCATAAAACGTTTTACTATTACCAGCGTTGATTGACTGCTAAACATGAAAAGATTTCAAATACTGAATCGCAAATTGGCTTCAGATTTAATAGTTTCTTTCTGAAATATCTCGCCGACGGCACATTGCACATTGAAGGGACTAAGACACTATACAATTTAACAAATACTTAAAACGATGGTTGTTTTAGTATTCCAGACCAGATAGTTGTAGACAGATCTTTATGTTACATTCTAAAGACCATATAATTAAAATCTTACGAGATAAGGTTAGTAATGTAATAAAAATAAATATGAACAGTCATCGTTCCTAAATCGGCTCTCCTAACCTATACTGTATTTATAACGACTCTACCTACGCATTCAAAATAGATTTCAGTGACTTTGAAACATCGTTGTTTTTGTCAATGTGATAGGAAAACAACAATAATAAGATGCGAAATAACAGCTTTATATTATAAAAGTTTATTTTCTATAACTTTATTTCAAAATGTTTGCCTTGACAACACATAGCGCTCTGTATTTACTTTTATTTAGATCTGTATTTTCTGTTTACCTATGTTTTATAATAAATTTTGATACTGATTTGAATAGGTTTTATTCTCGGGAGATATTTGGAATACCTACTAAATTAGCGTTGAGATCGATGTATTAGCACTAACCTCTTACCGAATAAATTTAGGGTTAGGTACAAGGACTGTAGGCGTTTCTAATATTTACCGTTACTTTTAATGTCATCTGATTCTATTATCTTTAGTATTATTTTATTATTCGGGTTACTAAATTTGACATTTTTTCTTTTAAGGTACACATAGATTAAATGGCATTTTATATCTAACGTATGTATATCTAGAAATTTCCGATTGTGGAAAATCATAAATGTAGTTTTTAGTTAAGTGATATTATTTACGCATTTCCCTACACTAGCGAGGGCGTTGAGGGAGCAAGCGTGGATAGGTTAATAAGTTAATAAAATGAAAGTCAAAACTATAACTTACATTTAAATCATTTCTTTATTTATGAGCCTCAAAAAAATATCGTAAACAATATAAAATTAACAAAGCACAAAGTTCCACAATGCTAAAGTATGTAAACGATAAACAGGGGACAGGGGGACATTACATTTCCGAGGCAAGTTATGAAAATTAATATTGAATTGATCGATACCTTAATATGTAATTTTTGATATGACTAGTAGTATAGTATGACCGAAGTACAGCAAAACCAAAGGTCGCAGGTTTCCAAGGGTGTGTTAAGCCACATCAGAGGCTTACGATGATATGATAATAATATGTACCTATTAATCAAATAAATAAATATTTAACAAAAAAACAAATCTTACACTGTACAAGATAAAACATTTTTTTCAAATTAGGTTTAGTAAACTTAAAAAAATCCCTTTACATACTCTCTATGTCAGAGCAGCTATTTTAGAAAAAATGTTGTAAGTATCTTGTTCTGTGTAAGATTTATTTTTTGTTAAATATTTATTTGTTTGATTGATAGGTATGTATTATTATAATCCTACCTATGTAAAAAGGTATTACATGAAATAATACTGATGACGTATTTACGCGCACTTAAGCTTATTATGGAAAACACAGCTTTCTCAATTTTCACATCTTAGAAACGTTGACTTGTAATATCGATTTTTGAAAAACATTTAATAATTTACATTATCTAAAAAAATTGGAGCTACTTTATTATTACATTTAATTATTTTTTTTGGAATATTCAATGTATTTCGGTCAGACTTAGTATCGCCGTTTTCTTTTAAAATTGTATTTGTTTCAGTCATATCCTACTTTCAAGCACTATGGAAATGAAGGTATGTATATTATAAAAGTCTAATAGGACCGGAGCCTATACCCGGTGTTTTAGTTACAAAAAGCACAAGACTTTAACGGAACTTTAGCGGATCCTAGTGTAAGGTAAATTGTAACTAAAGGTAATCGTAGTTATATTAGTTATCATGAAGAAAACTAAAGTGTTGTGTTTTGCGTTCTTTACAATCTCTATATTCAACACTTTAACTGTAATTGTAAATTATATGGTTTACTCAATTGGATTTATCGGCAATGTCCGACTAACTGGAACATTATCTATAGATGTCCTAGCAAAGTGTAGCATGGCTACAAGTTTTTCTATTAACTAATTAAATAAATTTAACCAAGACGTGTAGTTTAAAACTAGTCGCTGTAAACTAAATTACATATTATATTGACTATTGACATCGAATATCAGTTTAGTTAGTTTTTAGTACCTAGATGAATTAATATGAATGTCCCCGTATTCGAGTAACATTTTTACAATAGTATTCGTTGCAAGAAAAACTGTTGTGTAGTTGTGACAATCCTAAACATAAATATTATACCTATGTGCATATTTAAGTATTTTCTATTAATGTAACTGATTGTAGAAATGACACTTGGCGGTTGTTTAATGTTTCTGTTTCGGGCTGTTTGTGATCCTATTCTAATGTAGATGAAGAGATGGAATATACATATAGTGTTAATGCTTGTGGTAGTGTATTGTTTAGTTTCAAAAGATTTAATTAAATAGTGTAAAACTTAAGATTTAGGGGTTAAGGGTGGGTAAATTGAAACATAGAAATTTTATTAATATTTTTTATTTTATTTTGTTTCTCAGCACATGATCTTCAGTTGTTATCTTAAATTACAATAAATTAACTTACAAGCTACTATTTACAAATGCAATTACATGGTAATCAGGTAAATTGGACTAGAGAGATCCTTATCAGTTTAGTCGACTTCTTCTACCGTGGGTCCCGCGTTACCCGGCCTTCCACCAGGCTGTCCCGCGGCCGCGCCGTGCATCTTGCTCATGACGGGCGAGCACACTCGCTGCAGCTCCTTCAGCCGGTGCTCGTACTCGTCCTTCTCGGCGAGCGTGTTGTTGTCGAGCCACCGCAGCGCCTCGTCGCACTCGCGCCGCGCCTCCTGCTTGTCTTGCTCGCTGAGTTTGTCTCCGGCATCGTCTAGCGCCTGCTTCACACTAAAGATGTACGCTTCAAATTGGTTCCGCGACGCCACTCTTTCTCGCTGGCGCTCGTCCTCTTCCTTGTATCGCTCAGCCTCCGACAGCATGCGGTCGATCTCGGCTTGTGACAGGCGTCCTTTGTCGTTCTTGATGACGATGTTCTTGCTGCGACCGGTGCTGTTCTCTTTGGCGGATACATTCAGAATGCCGTTCGCGTCGAGATCGAATGTGACGTCGATCTTGGGAACTCCACGAGGTGCTGGAGGGATGCCGGTCAGGTCGAAGCGGCCGAGCAGGTTGTTGTCTTTGGTCATAGCTCGCTCGCCCTCGTAGACCTGGATGGTGACTGCAGGCTGGTTGTCAGAGTACGTGGTAAATGTTTGCGATTGCTTGCAGGGGATCTTAGCGTTGCGCTCGACTATCTTGGTCATCACGCCACCGGCTGTTTCGATACCGAGTGACAGAGGAGCCACGTCGACAAGCAACACGTCTTGGATCTTCGAGTGCTGTTCCCCGCTCAGTATAGCCGCCTGCACTGCAGCACCATATGCGACTGCTTCATCAGGGTTGATGGAGAGGTTTAGCTTCTTGCCACAGAAGAAGTTTTGTAGCATGTTTTGGATTTTGGGAATGCGAGTAGAGCCGCCGACCAACACGACGTCGTGAATGGACGATTTGTCAAGTTTCGCATCCTGGAGCGCCTTCTCGACCGGTTCAAGAGTGCCGCGGAATAAGTCTGCATTGAGCTCTTCAAATCGCGCTCGAGACACTCGTGTGTAGAAGTCGATGCCCTCATGTAACGCGTCAATCTCGATGCTTGCTTCTGTGCTTGATGAGAGCGTGCGTTTGGCGCGTTCAGCAGCAGTGCGCAGTCTTCGCAACGCTCGCGCATTGTTCTTGATGTCCTTTTTGTACTTGCGTTTAAACTCTTCGGCAAGATGGTTGACTAGCCTGTTGTCGAAGTCCTCGCCTCCCAGGTGGGTGTCGCCAGCAGTTGCTCGTACTTCGAACAGTGAGCCCTCGTCAATGGTGAGGATCGACACGTCGAATGTACCGCCACCCAGGTCGAAAATTAGAACATTGCGTTCGCCTTTGAGGTCCTTGTCCAGACCGTAGGCGAGAGCGGCGGCGGTGGGCTCGTTGATGATTCGCAGCACGTTCAAACCTGCGATAGCGCCGGCGTCCTTGGTGGCCTGTCGCTGCGAGTCGTTGAAGTAAGCTGGCACTGTGATGACTGCATCGCGGATTGAATTGCCGAGGTAAGCTTCAGCTGTTTCCTTCATTTTTGTCAAGACCATGCTGCTGATCTCCTCTGGCGCGAATGTTTTCTTCTCTCCTTTGAAGTCAACCTGGATCTTTGGTTTGCCGCAGTCACTGACTACTTTGAAGGGCCAGTGCTGCATGTCCTGCTGGATCTTCTGGTCATCAAACTTGCGGCCGATGAGTCGCTTGGCGTCGAACACTGTGTTGGTGGGGTTGAGGGCGACCTGGTTCTTGGCGGCATCTCCGATCAGGCGCTCGGTGTCCGTGAAGGCGACGTATGATGGAGTGGTTCGGTTGCCCTGGTCGTTAGCGATGATCTCCACATTCCCATGCTGCCACACTCCGACGCAGGAGTAGGTAGTTCCAAGATCAATTCCAATAGCTGGCATTTTTGAATGTGAATAAATTCTTCTTTGTGTCTTTAAACAGTAAACTCGATGATATTTCGCTTTGAATAAAGATTGTCGGCGTTTAAACCGCTTCTCGTCTTCCTTTCTCTTGTTTGTGTTTTCAAATACTGAATGCTTTGGCGCGGTTCACGCGTCTTTATATACCCGACCAATGACGTTCGAGAACAATCTAGAACGTGCGTGATCCTCTCTTCTGATTGGTTCTCGAAATAAAGTTTCTGGAAAATTTTCGTTCGCCGACCAATAAGCATTGGAGAAAGAGATAGCACTACTTGTTTAGAGCGAGTAAGCAATGTAGGGCAATACCAGGTTTTGAAAACTCCCCGTTTTAGTGGTAACAGTTGTGTGTAGAATTAATCAATACATAATGTAATTATACAAATATATTACTAAGTGATTAGAGTATTCATTGAGAACTGCTGATATTGCTAGGTAATATTGCAGATTTTTAATAAATTATATTTACTTACAATG
The DNA here is from genome assembly GCA_941860345.1 of Chrysodeixis includens. Classification (NCBI taxonomy): domain Eukaryota; kingdom Metazoa; phylum Arthropoda; class Insecta; order Lepidoptera; family Noctuidae; genus Chrysodeixis; species Chrysodeixis includens. Next base: position 1,898,410 of record OW796098.1, read on the forward strand.
TTACCTACACATGTGTATACAAATAAATATATCTTTAATAAACATGGCTGGCAAAAGTAAACTATTCATGTGAATTTAATGTAAAGTAAATTATTCATAGTGTGTATCAAATTTCTTATTTTAGATCTATTAAATATTTATAGTTCATTTGCTATTGCTTTATATTAGTACTCAAAATCTCAAATTCATTCATTCTTTATTATCTAAATGTCAAAGAGATAACTAATAACTAACTCTAACTTTAGAAGTATGATAACTCTTTATTTCTTCAGTAAAAAAATATTAAATAAATATTTTTCAATCTCATAGTTAATAAATCGGTTTTCAACATACCTGGGGTTTCTATCAATAGAAACCCCAGGTATGTTGAACCTATGCATAGGAATATTTAATTTAAGACGCTCTTAATAACGTATGGTTAAAAGTTGTTACATAATTCGAACTTAAAATCTTAATTAGGGAAAATATTGAGTGAAACCTGGTAACCCTCTAAAATGGAATTGTTTCCAGAACATTCTAAATTATGTTGGTATCTCGTTCACACCATTTGCTATCTCTTTCACCCTTCAGGCGCCCTGCAGATATTTTTTATGGAAAATGTATTGATCCACTATTGTTGTTTCGCTCTTTCTTATGACATTGTCTCTTTTTATGCGGCATGGAACATTCTAGAACGGTTACACTACCAGGTTGGGTTGTGTGTTTGTTAAACGCAAACTACATGGAACTCAATGACTCTTTAGTTTGGTCGGTTTATAAAGTGGAATGAGGGGACTGCATCTGACGCAATGGCTATATAAACTGAAACGCGGGGGGGTTTCAATGAGATATCTTTTCCAAGTCTAGTGGTGAGGTTCGGTTTATACCATGTATTTTAGGATTGTGTAGTGGTAGGACCAGTCAGGCCCTTAAAATGTAGGCAAATTGCAAGTAATTTAATAGTTTTAAAAATGTATATTAAAGTACGGAGTATAACTAAAGAGGTGGCAAGTCCCGTTAGAACATAAAATGGCGGAGTCATCGCCCGGTTGACGACTACTGCGTAGATCCTCTTAGTTTTGATTGTAAAAAGCAGGGGAAGACGTTTTTTAAGGATAAGATGTAAGGTAAGGTATTATTTAATTATATTTTTGTTTTTATTAGGAAAAATTTTGCATATTAGAGCCAGAAATTGGGTTTTCTTGAAATTGCGTCACAGATCGCCATGTTGTGGTTGTGTTCGCAAATTTCTTATTAATTTCGATTAACGCCTGTATTTTATGTAGTATTTAAGTTACTTTTAAGGTGCGTAAGGTGTTTCGGTCTTTATTTTGTGTAGGATCACATATTACCGGTGTTTTATATTTGCCGACATACGTGACCAAAATGGCGTCTTATTTGACCTTCACTTGGTTTGTTTATTTTGGATTATTTAATCGCTTATCAACGTATTCCAGCTGTTTCATTTTATCTCGCGGAAGTTTTTTTCGGCTAAAGAAGAAATAATAGGAAATAGTTACGTTTTTAGTATAATTATATTTATTTCGAAGGAATTTAACTTGTGTCGGAAAATGTAGAGTTAAGAAACAAAACTGTTATTTGACGGTACGATTATTATTTAAAATTAAGTAAAATAGAAACTGGAATTAGGATCAGATTTTAAATTGTATTTGACATGTTACTAATGTAAAATATGCATTTTAAGTAGGATCACGTATCCAATAGGAAGTATTATTTATTATATTATTTATTTTCATGAAATCGTCATAATTTTTCTGAATATTATTATAATCTGCTTCGGTAGCAACAACCAACGTGGCTACAAAATTACTAACTTTATCGCGCTCTCTTTCCAATTTATGATCCGTCGCGAAATGTTAAACAATGGAATAATTTCCTCGTGCAAGACTTCGTCGCCATTTTATTTTCAATGCAAATTTTAATATTTTTATATTTAATTTTAAACTAGGTAACTAGCAACTTTTAGTTGACGATAACATGTTCGTAGGTACAAAAAATCGTTTACGTAAAAAAAAATGCCGCGTGTCATTTTTTTCGTTGGGCTAAAACAGCTGTGTTCGAACAAAAGAGTGACGTCACACGGTAGGGCCGGGTGTTTGAGTTAGGGTACAAAGGGCTTACTTGACAAGGTGTTGCCTTAGGTCCGGGGTGGTCGACTCATTTCAATTTTGCTACGTTTTAAGCCCGACACAAAGGGTCCTTTGTCTGTGAAGCTATTCGTATTCCCAAATAGCTATAAATTGGAAGTTTAAATTTAGTATTTTAATATTTTATGTTTAAATAACGTTTCTGAAATTAAAACGTCATAACAGTGAGAAATAAGAGTTTTCTAATTGCGTGTTTTGCGAACTCTAGGTGTGATAGGGACAAAATTCAGCAAACTATTCGCTTGAATACTTAACAAGTTATTGAAGCACGGAGAAAGATTAAGTTTTAAAGCATACCTAAGAAGCGTTTCAAGTTTCTTAATCGATTCATAAAGTTATTATAATTTAACGGAGAGAAATAAAGAGTTTTCTAACTGCTAGTTTTACGAACTCTAGGTGTGATAGGGACAAAATTTATCAAACTATTTGCTTAAATAAATAACAATTTATTGTTAAATATTAAACGCCAACGAATAATATTAAGTACAGAGAAATATTGAGTTTAAAGCATAAGAAGCGTTTCAAGTTTCCAAATCGATTTATAAAGTTTTTTTTTTAACGATATGTAGTTTTAGCATATGTAGTCACATCAGACCAGTGAACGTTCACAATGTAATTTTATGCCCGAGAAATAGGTAAAATTACTGATAATAATTATTTTTTAGTTACATATTCGAATGAATTTGATAATGCAATTCATATTGCGATAGACATGTATTACTTAGCACAGTACTTTAGATATATTTTTTGTTCTACGTACGGAACGGAATGTTGAAGAGGTTCGTTTATGTTTAATTAACTAAATGGTTTTAAGAAATTAGGCACTGCAAATAAAAATGTAATGTTTAACTTTTCGGTTTGTCGGAATGATAGGACGTTATTTCTATTTACAAATAGATTACTAAAAGTCAAGACTTTTAACGTTATAGCGATATACATTTAACTCAAGGTATATACATTTTTATCTTTTATTTCGTGTCGGTTAAAACATTAAGACTATGCATATTTTTATTGCGTTATAGAGAATGGTCATACGTTTTTGAATCATTTTTTTTTAAACCGGAAAACGTTATTAAGATTTTGAGTGTGTTTTTCCACATAATAATAGGATTACATTATCTCTTTAGATATGTAGGTATCATCTCGGATAGTTATCAGGTTAATGACTTTAATTAGGTTTTTCACATAATTAATTTAACGTGACGTATATTTAATTAATCGACTTTATATATTTATTCTATTTATCGGTTTTATTGCATATTTATGAGGTACTAGTATATGTTTATGTATAATGAACGTATATGTATTTATTTTTGTTTCGTACGATAACCTAGTTAACGGTATTTAATTGCGTTTTCCTTAATTAGACTTTATTTGTATGTATCATTAAACTAATAATACTAGCGTGTTACCCTGGAAAATTACCAGTTATTAACACTCGGATATTTAATTAAAGTAAGTCAGATCTGCATTGAATAACGACTTTAATAATTCCAACATTAGTAGTCACCGCTTCTGCATATATTCCGCTTTTAAAAGAGTTGTGAATATACAAAATGTCACATGTCATAAACTAATTTACTGGCCATGTAAAGGTTAATGTTATCCTGCAATCATGCACGTAAAGAGCTAAACACATTTTAGGTGATTGTTGTTATGTTGTACGGCTGTGGTCTTGATAATGGATTCGTTTATCACTACTTTATTCATTAATTTATTACGGAACTTTAGCTTATCAGCAATCTTTTTATCTGCGCCTGTATTTGGCAATAACATTAGTGTGTTTTTGGATTCAATATAAGGTCGTTTGTGTATAAAACTTTTTTCCATTGCGTCTCTTTACTCGCTTGTTCTGTTACACTATTAAAACACGACAGCGTTTTTTCTTAATTAAGATTTAAGACACGAATACACGTTTGATGACGTCACGTGAATGATAGCCTGTATTGTTTTAACTGTGTGTGCTTTTAACATTCAGGGGTTCGCGTGATTGTGATTTAAATAGTTGCTTGGGTTGATCCGCTGCACACAAATGTATGTTAGCTAATTTTAGATCACTATTCGAAAATAGTAGAGCGGACGATTGCGTTTCATACTACGTTAGGCAATTTAGTGTTTGCAGCCACACTGATTGTTAGGAGATCACATTATTTGTGTTGTGTCGTAAGATTTTTGTTAGTTTTATGCACTTATTTATCACGTGTTATGTTATAAGCTTGAGTTTGAAATTTCGTTTACCAACGTATACGTATGCGTGATTATAGCTTTCCCTTTGAGCTTTAGCATAATGTTTTAATATATTTGTGTTTACCATAATCCTACGCCAATGCAGACATTTAGCTACGTATGTAACAATATCAAAAACTAGGGTTTGAACAGCTGACATGTTTAGCGAACATCAGCTTTATTTGCTAGTATGTTTATAACAATGCAACTAGAAGTAAATCTAAATTCAAAAAGTAAATTGTGCCAAAAAGTTTAAAGTTTAAGTGTCAATAATAGTTTGTTTAGTGGAAATTCGTTTAGTGTGTGATTAAATAAAAATATTTAAATTTTCTTTGTTTCATGAAAAATATATTCATGTGTTTCATGAAAAATATGTTCATGGATGAGAGGAGATTACAAAGTATTTTCTTTTAATAATTTACTAATTCAAGAGAGATTTCAGTGGTTTTAGTGGTTAAGTTTAAAAATTCAGAAGTAATAAGTTAATTCGAGTTATATTTACCCTGTAAAGTGTAGAAGCTTAGCCTTAGACAGTGTTTGTGGTTCCCATAGTGAAGTTACGTGGAGTGTTCCAATAAGTTTCCGTGACAAAGATTTGAGCATATTTGTCTGTTTCGTTGTTTCTCGATGTGAAGTGCATGTGGGTGATATGTAGTGGTGTATTGTCATATATGTACCAAACAGTGAATATAGAGTCTTAAGCTTGCTACTCATCAATAAGTGACATTCTGACAGATTAGATTACACGCTATGTCTGCATGGGCTAGTACTATACGTATTTCAATTTTTTATGTGTATTTTTCGTAAAATTGCATGAAAAACCGGTAACTAACGATTGGGATTTGAAATCATTGGGTGTAATGACGATAACGTTTTGAATAACGTCATTTTTACGGTTTTGTGTTACACTGATTGTCAGTGATGTTTATTTATATTTATGGTTTCTTTGCGTGAGGTTAAATGGATGCGTTGTTTTATTAATTTTATTCATACATATATACCGGATGCTACGCCAATAGAAATCTATGAACAATCGTAATAATATGATTGCGTGCTGTGAATACGTATTTACGTTCTGCGGTTGGAAATATTTAGGTACGTTTATCGTGCGGAAAATCTATTCAAATAGATGATAACGGAAACAGGATTTATACCTGATAAGATTAAAATAAGCAAGTCTTAACGGTTGTTAATTTTAATAGCTAGTAAAGCTAGTCGAATACCAAACGTTTAAAAATGATAACATTTCAACATTGTAGAGTTCATAAAAATGCAAAAGCAAATATGAGCACTAAATTTTAATTTATGCTTCATCATCATATGTTATGCATATTTTAATATTACAGATTACTAAATGCTAAAGACCTAGACTGGTAGCCATATTTTGCAATATCGACATTGAACATTGTAAACGAGAATGTGATCTTAACATTCACTGTAGAATTAATGAGCAGACCTACAATATGATACTTAGGAATAGAAACTGAAGGAATGGAGAGATTAATTATAATCAATGTTTTGGATTTAAAGTGAATTAGAAAATTTTGTATTGTGAAATAAAGATCTATGGATTTTTAAACAGTCCAGAACAGTATCATAGTTGCTATTATTTACTGATCAAGTGCTCAGTGGTAGAATGAATAAGAGAGATCCGTTGACAGGACTAGACTGCAATATGGATTAATATGACTCAGTTACAATTAACAAATAAGTGGAGAGAGGGACCAACCAGGGAGATTTAATATTCATAATTATACGATAATTGGAGAGGTTGCAGCCTTTAAAGTAGCTGCCGTTACATATACGTTTGAAAAGGGTTTAGAAATACCCAAAACACTTACAGAATTATAAAGCCTACATAAAGTCAGTCCTTATGTGAAAAGGACTTGATATAGAAAATGTAGGAAAACAATCTTAATATTTACGAGTGTATAGAGCTAGAAATTGCTATATTTAATGAAAATTAGACAATTGAAAAATTTACTATTTTAAAATGTTTGAATCGTAATAAAAACCGATAGCGTATCCAATAGATTACCTTTCGGCATACAAAGGATTGAGTAACGAGAATCCTAATTATAAAGTAAAAGGAGTAAAGTCGTGAACGTGACGGATTTTAAAATGAAACCGACAAATTTAATAGGAGTTTGCAAGGTTGGAAATACTTGTTCAATGAATTGAGAAATCTTGAAGCGGTTCCTTTCATTACATTACAACATTATTAATTGTGGTGACAATTCAGTTCAGCAATTCATTTTGATGTATTGTGAAGTAATAGCAACAAGGCTAACTTCTTCAGACTTTTAAAAAGCTGTCGCATTTTAAAATATATCCATAATCATTAAGAATACTTTTCTTATTAAAGAAATTATGTCATCATCGGATAGAATAACTAATTTAAGAAATTAGTTTTATTAGGGACCGATTAAGAACCCAGGTTCCCAAAGTAGTGGTGACACAAACAAAAGAAAAGTTTAGAACTACATAAAGAGCATTTATTAAATTCATCTTTCCAAACCCCACAAAGAAATATAAGTTTACCAATAATAATTGACAATGAAGGTCAATTGGGGCCAGTAACCAGTAATTTTCATGAATTAGACGCGCATATTTTGATGGTTTTACCACGATTAAACGCGTGATCTTCAATTATATCAGCACGAAATATACATTAACAATCTTCAAGACTAGATTAGAAAGGTTACGGTCGGAGAAGGTCCATAGGCACACGTTTGAACAGAAATTAAAGGACGAAATATACCTACTTACAATACTTAAACAACCTATAGTGTAATATGTAGAGTTGTGGGTATAAGAGAGGTGACTCAGAGAACAGAGGGTTTAGTTAAATCATTCATTTTTAAAGTAAGAGATGTAAATGGATTTTATGTAAACAGTTACTTAGCAAGATAACGTATTGAAGTCGACACTTTCGAAAGAAGAGATGATTTAGCAAAATTCACAGGCAGGGCTGATTTAGAAACACATTTCATGATGATATCACTTGAGGTACACCAAACACAAAATGAAAGGATACAAACGAAATAAATAGAAAAATACATAAGTCACGGGTAGATAATTCGTAGACTTAAATTTGAGAAAAATTCAGTACGAAGTAAGAACATTTCAATACAAATGCCTAGGGTATTTGTTAGAGTCACGATCGTAACAGATATGATCAATGACAATCTTCTAAAGGGTGTAAAGGACTGATTAGGCAATTTATCGAGATATAAGATTACTTGCTTATCAAGAGGCAACCTTTAAATACAGTCAATTGCTTATTGCAATTCAGGATATACATTTATCTACAGTTGAGACCAAGCATTATGTTCGAAATTGATAAATAGAAATCTTTAATCCCAAATTTTAGAAAAGTTTCTAATAAATCGTCGTTATGAAGAGTAAGAATTTAGGCGAAGATTGCAAATAATTATTTTGCATTTTCAGAACATTTTTTTTTTTATCAATGGAGAATACAATTCCACCATAAAATAGAATAACTAATTTGAGAAATTAGTTGCTAGTACTGATTAGGAATCCGCAGTCCCAAGTCATAAAAATATTTAGTCCTGAGTTACAGTCTTACAGAAAACTTGGAAATAGAGGAATTACAAAATTGATGTAGAGAAATTCTGGATTACCAAAGGAATCATTGATTCTTCACCAGTCAAATTTGCGTAGATCAGTAACCAAATTGTATTCATAAATTAAACACATTTTACAAATATTGAAACTCGATAACGCAATGCGTGTTTGCCGTTCTATTTCGGTACATGAGATAGTCATCAAGATACTAATTGATACTGTAGAGCAAACCTTCAAATTCAACAAGGTCTAGCATAAGACACGGTTAGAAGATTCGTAGACTTACAAGTATATTGGAGTGGAAATTAATGAAGCAAAAATTTTTAATACAACGTATTTTGTAGAGTCGTGTAACTGCAGTAACTATTCAGTAAATAGTTCTAAACCTTCAAACAAAGAGTGTAAATCGATTTAAATCATCTATAAAGAGCAATGGACTGAAGTTTGATGAAAAGTAGTATTTTTGATAAAAGGCAGAATATTTAAGAACTATTTAATAATAATGGGAACAATTGAATAACTTGTAATTCAAGCAAAAAAATTAACGAAATTATCATTCTTTTGAACTTAAAATCACTTTTTGGAAAACGAGGAAATCAAATGCAATAATGAGAAAAGGATTTCATGAGAAATATCAACGCGTATAAGTAGGAAAATTTCGTGTATATATATTGTATAAGTTATTATTGTTTTGGATTAACCAATTAAAATGCGCCTGCTTATTGTTAGATGAAAATGGCCCTTACAATACAAGTATTTTTAATAATATTACTTTTGCATTAGATAATATTATATTTACACAAAGCATTAGTAATGATAAATTTTATACAATAAAAAGGGACCAAGTTGAAATATGCGACAAAATTGATGAATTCATTGCGAGGAACTACTTAAAATACAGACATTTTATAACAATGATACGCAAATTTTGGAATTATTTAACAGTGCGGTCGTTAGAAGATTTTTTGAACTATAGGAAAAGATTGCGAAATGAAGGATAGGAAGATCTTATTTGACTAGAAGGAAATTGGATTGAAGAGTAAGGAAAGCATTTATTTTTATAAACATAAAACAGAATAGTGTACTCTGTTAGTGAAAACACTGAAATGTTGAGAAACTAGACAGTTATGGATTATTTAATGGCAGAGCATTTTAATTCAAAGGAGTAAGGATAACGAACTTTATAGTAAGCAAATAGGAGTTGAAAACGCAAAAAGTTTATAAGTAACGTGTGCATTTAAATTGTCTTGTATGCAAGAGAAAGGGGCAAGGCTCGACTTAGTGTTAAAATAAAGAACAAGACAGGTCTATATTCTGAATGGGTGGCAGGCGATTTAATTTAGTGAAGCATATTTATAAATAGTGATATTGGTAAATATAATCGTAGAAAAATCGGAGAAAGTGGATTTAAGGTCCTGAAAGGTAATTGATATGTTGCTGTGGAGCTGATCGTACTGATAGCCAAAAAGATAATTAAGCGGATGGACTTACGGACAGCGATTATGTGATATGTAGATGTTTATTTATGACCGGACGGGCTTAAATGTCAAAGATAAAATTAGGAGACGGAGGATGACGTTTTAATGAATGGCATTTTTGATGAAGATATGCACGGGCAGGCAAAGTAGAGTAATATTGAGAAGGAGAGTTCAGCTTTGAAGATCAGCAAGGCGTGCAATTTTATGTGAAATTGATTTAGGTATGTGTAGCGTGTAAGTTAGACATGATAGAGTATGACGTTAGCCATAGGATCGATAAGACGATGGACTGGTAGTGATAGTCAAGGCAAAATAGTAAAGATAAACAAGCGAGTGGCTCAAGAGTATGGGATGCGTTATTGACTATACAATGATTGACAGTCAAAGAGATGATAAAGTGGAACTAGAAGCAATTCATTTTGATGTATTGTGAAGTAATAGCAACAAGGCTAACTTCTTCAGACTTTTAAAAAGCTGTCGCATTTTAAAATATATCCATAATCATTAAGAATACTTTTCTTATTAAAGAAATTATGTCATCATCGGATAGAATAACTAATTTAAGAAATTAGTTTTATTAGGGACCGATTAAGAACCCAGGTTCCCAAAGTAGTGGTGACACAAACAAAAGAAAAGTTTAGAACTACATAAAGAGCATTTATTAAATTCATCTTTCCAAACCCCACAAAGAAATATAAGTTTACCAATAATAATTGACAATGAAGGTCAATTGGGGCCAGTAACCAGTAATTTTCATGAATTAGACGCGCATATTTTGATGGTTTTACCACGATTAAACGCGTGATCTTCAATTATATCAGCACGAAATATACATTAACAATCTTCAAGACTAGATTAGAAAGGTTACGGTCGGAGAAGGTCCATAGGCACACGTTTGAACAGAAATTAAAGGACGAAATATACCTACTTACAATACTTAAACAACCTATAGTGTAATATGTAGAGTTGTGGGTATAAGAGAGGTGACTCAGAGAACAGAGGGTTTAGTTAAATCATTCATTTTTAAAGTAAGAGATGTAAATGGATTTTATGTAAACAGTTACTTAGCAAGATAACGTATTGAAGTCGACACTTTCGAAAGAAGAGATGATTTAGCAAAATTCACAGGCAGGGCTGATTTAGAAACACATTTCATGATGATATCACTTGAGGTACACCAAACACAAAATGAAAGGATACAAACGAAATAAATAGAAAAATACATAAGTCACGGGTAGATAATTCGTAGACTTAAATTTGAGAAAAATTCAGTACGAAGTAAGAACATTTCAATACAAATGCCTAGGGTATTTGTTAGAGTCACGATCGTAACAGATATGATCAATGACAATCTTCTAAAGGGTGTAAAGGACTGATTAGGCAATTTATCGAGATATAAGATTACTTGCTTATCAAGAGGCAACCTTTAAATACAGTCAATTGCTTATTGCAATTCAGGATATACATTTATCTACAGTTGAGACCAAGCATTATGTTCGAAATTGATAAATAGAAATCTTTAATCCCAAATTTTAGAAAAGTTTCTAATAAATCGTCGTTATGAAGAGTAAGAATTTAGGCGAAGATTGCAAATAATTATTTTGCATTTTCAGAACATTTTTTTTTTTATCAATGGAGAATACAATTCCACCATAAAATAGAATAACTAATTTGAGAAATTAGTTGCTAGTACTGATTAGGAATCCGCAGTCCCAAGTCATAAAAATATTTAGTCCTGAGTTACAGTCTTACAGAAAACTTGGAAATAGAGGAATTACAAAATTGATGTAGAGAAATTCTGGATTACCAAAGGAATCATTGATTCTTCACCAGTCAAATTTGCGTAGATCAGTAACCAAATTGTATTCATAAATTAAACACATTTTACAAATATTGAAACTCGATAACGCAATGCGTGTTTGCCGTTCTATTTCGGTACATGAGATAGTCATCAAGATACTAATTGATACTGTAGAGCAAACCTTCAAATTCAACAAGGTCTAGCATAAGACACGGTTAGAAGATTCGTAGACTTACAAGTATATTGGAGTGGAAATTAATGAAGCAAAAATTTTTAATACAACGTATTTTGTAGAGTCGTGTAACTGCAGTAACTATTCAGTAAATAGTTCTAAACCTTCAAACAAAGAGTGTAAATCGATTTAAATCATCTATAAAGAGCAATGGACTGAAGTTTGATGAAAAGTAGTATTTTTGATAAAAGGCAGAATATTTAAGAACTATTTAATAATAATGGGAACAATTGAATAACTTGTAATTCAAGCAAAAAAATTAACGAAATTATCATTCTTTTGAACTTAAAATCACTTTTTGGAAAACGAGGAAATCAAATGCAATAATGAGAAAAGGATTTCATGAGAAATATCAACGCGTATAAGTAGGAAAATTTCGTGTATATATATTGTATAAGTTATTATTGTTTTGGATTAACCAATTAAAATGCGCCTGCTTATTGTTAGATGAAAATGGCCCTTACAATACAAGTATTTTTAATAATATTACTTTTGCATTAGATAATATTATATTTACACAAAGCATTAGTAATGATAAATTTTATACAATAAAAAGGGACCAAGTTGAAATATGCGACAAAATTGATGAATTCATTGCGAGGAACTACTTAAAATACAGACATTTTATAACAATGATACGCAAATTTTGGAATTATTTAACAGTGCGGTCGTTAGAAGATTTTTTGAACTATAGGAAAAGATTGCGAAATGAAGGATAGGAAGATCTTATTTGACTAGAAGGAAATTGGATTGAAGAGTAAGGAAAGCATTTATTTTTATAAACATAAAACAGAATAGTGTACTCTGTTAGTGAAAACACTGAAATGTTGAGAAACTAGACAGTTATGGATTATTTAATGGCAGAGCATTTTAATTCAAAGGAGTAAGGATAACGAACTTTATAGTAAGCAAATAGGAGTTGAAAACGCAAAAAGTTTATAAGTAACGTGTGCATTTAAATTGTCTTGTATGCAAGAGAAAGGGGCAAGGCTCGACTTAGTGTTAAAATAAAGAACAAGACAGGTCTATATTCTGAATGGGTGGCAGGCGATTTAATTTAGTGAAGCATATTTATAAATAGTGATATTGGTAAATATAATCGTAGAAAAATCGGAGAAAGTGGATTTAAGGTCCTGAAAGGTAATTGATATGTTGCTGTGGAGCTGATCGTACTGATAGCCAAAAAGATAATTAAGCGGATGGACTTACGGACAGCGATTATGTGATATGTAGATGTTTATTTATGACCGGACGGGCTTAAATGTCAAAGATAAAATTAGGAGACGGAGGATGACGTTTTAATGAATGGCATTTTTGATGAAGATATGCACGGGCAGGCAAAGTAGAGTAATATTGAGAAGGAGAGTTCAGCTTTGAAGATCAGCAAGGCGTGCAATTTTATGTGAAATTGATTTAGGTATGTGTAGCGTGTAAGTTAGACATGATAGAGTATGACGTTAGCCATAGGATCGATAAGACGATGGACTGGTAGTGATAGTCAAGGCAAAATAGTAAAGATAAACAAGCGAGTGGCTCAAGAGTATGGGATGCGTTATTGACTATACAATGATTGACAGTCGAAGAGATGATAAAGTGGAACTAGAAGCAATATGGTAAACAATAGGGTGTAAAAACATTAATAAATGCGATAATGTGGCCGGAGTTATATAGATGTGGTTGGTTGCGAGCAGGCTGGTTGTCATAGTTAAGATAGATAAGTGTATTTTAGTGCGATTTATGGTATAGTATAGAGCGCATTGAGTGCAAAAATGGTTGGGCAATGGTCATGACAGTTGGCGTGTTGACGGAAATGTAGCTATTTAGCTTCACTGCGGTGAAAGAACCTATGGATGATGCTGCCAGATAGAAAGGTCGTACAATAAATAATCGTGCGTGATACAATATTGATAGAAGTGTAATAGGGCTCTGATAGGAGAAATGGCGTTTTATAATACTGTAAAGTGTAGTAATTTAGAGAGCAAAAATGACTGGGCTATGGTCCTGACGATTGGCAGGGTGACTGCAATGTAACTATCTAGTTTTACTTTTGTGTTTGTGGGTGACGCTGCCAGATAGTTGAGGTTAGGTAGGAAATAATAACTCGATTAATACGATAATGACAATGAGGAGTTTCTCGGATATGAAAAATTAATGTTATCAAATACAATTTATTTAGGAAGTTAATAAAACAATAGTCGAATTAACGCTAAATTAGAGTGTGTGTACTTAATAATATGATTATTTTAATTAAACTTAGGTTATGATATTAAAGTAGGCGTTATTTATGTTGTTTTATTTATTTTCTATTTATTAATATGGTTGAAATTTATATACGTATTTGGTTTAATCTAACCTATTCTAACCGAGATATTGTGAATATTACGATTATTGACTTTGTTCTCGTGGTGTGTTAATTAAATTAGAATTAATTTTAAACAGAGATTTGAGGTTGTTGTGTTGTCACATTTGTACCTGATGTAAACGTATTACATGCATGGTTCAAGCTAGACATTTTACGTATTATTTGTAAGATTTGCATGGTGTTATTAGCATTCGGTATAAATGTTTATTGTTTCCTTTTGCGTCGTATAGAGACGAAGGTCATTCTGATCGTAACGACTAGGTAGAATTGCGCAGTAATTTAGTGAAGCTGAAATAACAAGGTATTAATGATTATATTTTCGTAACCATGACGACGACATTAGTTGATTTCTACGCAGTTTGAAACTAAAACCAATTTAATATATATTTTTTCTAAGAATAGGCTTTATTTCCGTTAGTATTGAGTATTGTGGAAGTTTTCGAGCTCGTGTTTTTATCCTTGAGTTAATTTAGCGGATGACGTAATCGTTTTATTCTTTGGTTTTGTAAATGTGCTGCAAACCGATTTGAATATGAGGTTTATACTTAAAAATAAGTTTTTGGTTTAAACTATAAGGCATATTAATGCGATTCGTTTAAAATGAAAATGTGATTTAGATATATTTATTCTAAGATAACTACAACGTTACCGACACAAGTTAATTCCTCATTTTTTTTAGGAGTACGTTTGCCAGGTTACGCAAAATTACAATTTTGACGTGGGATGAATATTTTTTCGTTTAGGTAGGGCAAATATAGAAATAAGTAGCTATATAGCATTGAATCATGTATTTCTCGTAATTGTATAATATGGTGCAAGATATCACAATGGTGAAATGACGTCATAGGCCTTAGTAACGTAGGCGGTTTGGAAGACCGATGGTGATGTAGATATAACTGATGACGACGACATAGGGACATGTGTTAAATAAAATAGGAACGCAATGCAATATACTCTAAAAATAAATTAATTGGTGATAGATTCTAGTAACTACGATAATGTCGATACAAATGATTACTTTGATACTGTTAAAGATACAATAAGGATGATGACAGGGTACGAAAATTATAAATCTTATTAGTCCGATAGATAGTTATTAAAAAAAAATACTCGACATGTATTTTTGCGTTTATCTGATATTTTTTTTTTAAAGAAGCTTTAAAGTTTAGGAGAAGGGGCTTGTGACGTAACGCATTTGCAAAATGCATACGAAAGAGTGACGTCAACTAAAACAATATAAAAGCATTGGTTGGTTGTGAGGTTGGTGTGGGAGGGCAACAAGGGTGATGCAGATATACATAGATGATGAACCCCAAGTAGTATCTGATGAGGATGAAATTGAATGTTGTGAATTAACATAACACATCTAAATTGACAATCTAACAAGTACTGAAGATAAAATTTCAAATGGAATATACCATGAACACTAGTATTTATTATTGGTTGCGAGGTTGGTGTGGGGGGAAACGGATGATACGATAATCCATAG
The DNA here is from genome assembly GCA_941860345.1 of Chrysodeixis includens. Taxonomy (NCBI): domain Eukaryota; kingdom Metazoa; phylum Arthropoda; class Insecta; order Lepidoptera; family Noctuidae; genus Chrysodeixis; species Chrysodeixis includens. Next base: position 1,913,733 of record OW796098.1, read on the forward strand.
TCAATTTGAAGACAAAATAATGATATCGAATCATGTCATGAAAATTGATCGTAATATACATTGTAAATTTTGATCTTATAATTTCTGGAAATGAGTATTGCAGGGTATTGAAAAATAAAGAAGTGTTAAGACGTGGTAAAGGTATATATTATATTTGCGAGGTTGGTGTATGGAATAGGAAAGCTCTAGCAGACTCTGACTATCCGAAATAACGTGTTAAGTCGATGATATTCAAACATCTTATGAAATAGGAACGTAATTTATTTTATTGGAGAGATTTAAATGGGTACTGAAATGAAAATTTCAAAAGGAATATTGCTGTAGGATTTTAAAAACTACACAAGTGTTTCTGATGTCATGATACAGTCATTGGTTGATTGCGAGGTTGGTGTGTGGGTTAGTAAGTGTATAAGTTAAACTCTAGTCACGTTTGAATACGAGCGATGTTGACTCATGTTGTGGAATAGGAACGTAAAAAGTATATTTTAATTGAAAAACGATATGAAATTAAAGTTTTGTGGCAAGTTTTGGAGAATATTAAAAACCAAACAAGTGTTTATGACGTTATTAAGGCAATGGTTGGTTACGAGGTTGATGTGAGGGTTAGGTAGCTTGAAACGGAATCAGACTATCCCAAGTAACATCTTATGACGATGGTATTGAAATATGTTATGAAATATTAATGTAATAATGCATTGCCAATGTTGAAAAGCCAATAGCGGTATAAGTTTTGTCAAAAGCAAGAGCAAATTTTTGAGTAGGTACTGAACGTAAAAGCATATTATTATGTACGAAGGTTATTTTATAATGGTCGTTTATCAAGGCCTCAATGGGTTGTAGCTGGTGTCATAGTGTGACAGACGATCTAAAAAACGTGATGGCAATGATATGGAAACGTGACATGAGAACGCATCATGATGATAATTTTATTATAATAATGGCAATAGATTAGTACGACTGTACTAAACATTAAAGCGAATTATATTGAGTGTCATGCTAAATAATTAATGTGGTTGAAAAATATGGTGTAATAATTAATATTCTACTTATAAATATGACGTCATGAATGCCTTGTTTGGTTGCGTAGGTGGTTGTAAAGATCGTCTGATGACGAAACTAAAACTGATGATTAAAAAATGCAAAGTAATGTTTATGATAATAATAATTTTATCATAATGATAATAACGATAATAATGACAAGGGTTACAGCGAGAAATTGTTATGCTTTAAAATTATTCCTATTATGAAAATGTTTCAAGAAATGATTCTAGTACTAAGTATTTATGATGTCCTAAATGCCTAGGTTGGTTGTGTGTGAGGTTAAAGAGCTGAAGAGGAAGTCGAAGACAAAGTTTAACTAGCGGTTGATGATTTTAATATTCAAAGATGTTACAAATTCCGATTGCAATGCATTTAAGTTGATTAAAGATAGGCTGTAAAAATACAGTGTGGAAATGTTTCAAGAAATAGTCGAGCACTAAGTTTTTAAGACGTCTGAAACGTTTGGGTTGGTTGTGTGGTTGTAGAGCCTGATTGGCTGAGAGGTTGGTGCGGAGCTAGACGAAAACCTATCGAACGGTCGATGATGATAATGTTGAAAGACGTGATAATGTATTTAAGTTGATACACGTTGACTGCCGAGCAACAAAATATGTATTGCTTGTCGATCACCTGGTGACCCCCACGGCGAAGACTTAAAAATAGGCTGTAAAAGTACATTGTAGAAATGTTTTAGGAATAATTGAGAACTAAGTTTTTATGACGTCCTAAACGCTGTGGTTGGTTGTGTAGGTGGCTGTAGAGCCTGATTGGTTGAGAGGTTGACGCGGAGTTAGACGGAATTCTAAAGAACGGTTGATGTGGATAATATTGAAAGACGTGACAGTGCATTTAAGTAGATTAAAGATCTGTAAAAGGATATTGTTGAAATGTTTGAAGAAGTAATTGAGAACTAAGTTTTTATGACGACCTAAGCGCTGAGGTTGGTTGTGTAGGTGGTTGTAGAGCCTGGTTGCTTGTTAGGTTGATGTGGAGTTTAACGGAATTCCAAAGAACGGTTGATGGCGATGAAACGGATTATAGAGTAGGCTCTAAAAGTGGACTATGACAATGTTTAAAAAAAATACTCTGATTATTTTTTACGTTTTAAACGCATAAATTGGTTGCGTGGTTGTTAGGGAGGTTTATGCAGAACCCTACAGACAGTTGATGACTATAATATTGAGACGTACTTAATTTTAATTCATGTATGATAAGGTTTAAATTAAAAGCACATTTAAAAAATATTCCAATTTTATTGGTAGCGTCGTAAACGCCTTGGATGGTTGTGTGATTAGTTGTGAGCTTATTGCGAACTAACGGATAATCATGATAACATTGAAAATTGTTATAAAATACAAAAATAATTCATATTTGAGTTGAATTTAGGTTAATCCCTAATGTTAAATTTTAAGACATGACATTTCTTATTTATGACGTAAACGTACAGGTTGGTTGCGAGGGTACGGTTGTAAGATTATTGCGGACGGATATCAAGTTTAAGGAACGGTTGATGAATTTAAAACACGTTATAAAAGACAGTTGCAACGCGGTTCTAATTGAATTTCGGATAGGCTTTAAAAATATATGGAATTTTTGAATGGATTTGGTAAGGTTTTAACCACGTTTGTTGAATATAATATAATGTTGGGTGCGAGGGTGACTGTACGGTTATTTGCGGAAGGGCATAACAAATACACACTAATGAATATAATATTTACTGTAAAATACGTATGCAACAAATTTCAATATATGTTAAGCTAGGCTCTTAAGTTTCTTTACAAAAATTCAGAAGAAATTATTTTAGTATCAAGTATTTATTTATAACGTCCTAAACGCATAGGTTGGTTGCGAGAGAGGTTGAACGGTTGATGCAGAAATCTATAACTATGCTAACGAATGTATTGTGACGATAATATTGAAACATATTATAACAATATATAAAATACGAATGCAATAGATATTTGAGTAGAAATGAAGGTAGACCTAACTATGTATATTATGATATAAAAATATTAATATAAATGTTATTAAAAGCTTATTTTGTAGCTTTAAGTATTTATGACGTAAACGCCTAGGTTGGTTGTGTGGGTGGTTGTTGAGTTAATGAGCAAATAGATGACAAATGTTAACTGAAGGTCAATGACGATATTGCGACATATTGTAAAGTACGAACGTATTGCATTTTAGATAAATCTAGGATTTACGAGGCAATTATGTATGATAATAAACGATACGATTTTAAAAACGATGATACATCAAACAGTATATTATTATCTTAAATATACATTATATCTTTACTTTTTTAATATTTAAACGGAATTTCGAAACTGACTAATCTATCAATACTTTACTGTAATTTTTAAGAAGTTGCCTGATATGGTGCAATAGGCACGTAATTTCATAGTGAGTTATGACGTCATTACTATCCGTATTTATTTTTAAACGTTTATATGAAATGACGAAATAAATGACGTGTGTTACGAATAAAGAGATGACGATTGGGGTACTGGAAAATACCAGTGGCGAAGGGTCCATATAACTCGATTCCTACCGGCTTCCCTTTTGAAATATGGCAAATACTAAGATTCTGTTTATTTAAGTATCATTTAAAAATATCAACTATAATTATAATAATTTACGATATAATAATGTACGTGTATAGCCTTTGCTTGAAAATAACAATAAACGCCTAAACTTTTTTTTTGAGCAAAACGCATGCAATAAAGGCCTACAACTTTTATTGAGTAAACCCACGATTCGCTTTACCGGTTAAAAGGTAAGCCGGGACGCGATTTGGGAATCGCGTACATCTACTTCATAGTGCGATCTCTTTTACTCCATTGAGTAAAAGTGAGACACATTATGTAGTTTGACACATTGAACAACCGCGGCCAATAGGGCTTAGGGAAGCCGTTGATTTTCGGCTTATGACAAAGACAGAAAAAAAAATAAATGCGTACGCCAGAAAGAGATGCAATATGAACTTCGTACGTCAACTGAACAGAACAGATGACAGCTGACGTTTACGTTCGCGCTAATATTATAAAAGTTTTATTTGTTATTTTCACCGGTTCATTTGCATTAGATTTGGTGTATTCGTATCATAATTTAGAATCTTATAGTATTATTACTTGATCAGTGTAGTGATTGTGCAGTAAAAACAAAATTACATCAGTTCAGTGTTATTGTTTGGTTATCGTCTATTCGAATAAATATTTAGGTAAGTCAGAATTACTAAGATTGTTGATTTAGTTTGTAGATCTATTAGAAAGTAGTTATTTTTGTTATTATTAAGTAAATTCGGTAATATAGCGGCATTAGTGAATGTAGAATGCTGTCTAACAGATTATTTGCTGACTGAGGAAAAATCTTTTTCAAAGTACCTAGAGTTTTGAAAAAGACCTGAAATGATTTGAATTAATTACAAATGACGATCAAACATTTTAACAGTTCTTTCTACAACAAAATATCATTGGCTCACAGGAAGTTTTAAATTAAATTAAATATTTTGTTTCCCTTGCTTGTTATTCTCAGATCCAATACTCAATATCTTATTTCATTCCACATAGTAATATAAATCAAAATGTGGACCTTGTCTGTAGGACAAGTTAGTAGTAGATATGCACAGCATAGCATAGTACATATGTGGGAAGGCTTAAAATATTGTGTTTATAATTTCTATATTTATGTACTTATACTATTTGTGTATTATTGTTATAACATTACAATCTTCTAAATATGATAATATATAAGTAATTTAGAAGTGTTGTATATTGTTGTTTTGCAACTTAACAACAATATAAATATTCATATTTTCATTATAATGCACTTAAGTCCATGTTTATGTGGCAACCAACTATTAATATATTTAATATTCTATTATTTAGTTGCATTTTATTTTATAGTATGCATTTTAATTTGTCTATCAGTTAGATACTCATTTATTGTACTTATAGTAGCATTTTGATTGTAAAAAAGTTTTAAATAATAAATTATTACTGTATTTCTCTTATTTTTTTTTAATTTTCAGGGTGTTTATAATATTAGTAGTGAATAGAGCTACACAGGGTTTAATGCTCTTATTAATTCATCTAAAATACATGTTCAGACAAAAAACATATCCGTACTTGTTGTTTATCGTTGCATGATAACAATGCAATTTTTAGACGGGCTTCCCTTTTAAGAAAATTCACCCTTCGCCACTGGAAAATACGTTAAGTTGAAAAATATACGTTTAAATTAAGTTCTAACAATTTGGAGTAATTTGTATTCATCTATGCAAACAGGAACAAACATTAAACTGTTTTAAATAAATTAAAAGTTAAATTATTATAATAAAATTAACATAATGTCGTATTGTTAATAGATACTCCGTGTAGCTATCTGAAAAATAGGGGTGTTTTGCAAAATTTTGATGACGGTCTTTATATTTTATTTTTTTGTCGTTTTAATTTGTTTTTTTTTTATTATTGTTTATAATATTTATTAAATATGTACAAGGTCAGCGTTTTCGCATTAAGTTACTACGTTTCAAAATTTATTTTTTGTTACAAGACAAATTTGGCTACAACGTAAATCTTGATACTATATTGTTCTTCTATACATAATACGTTATTAATAATTTTATGATTTCCTGTATGTGTACTGTGTGTATAACTTTAATTTGACCAAATTCTGATATGTTTTGAAAGATGATATTACTGTGTTATTATTCTTTCAGTTCTTTAATTTCGTATGTTGAGTTTTATGCGTTCTTCCTAAGTGTAAGAGTTATGTTATTCTACATTATTTATACCCACGTATTTTGTCTTATTTATACTTTATGTGTGTACATTGCGTTATGGAAATTAGGTATATTGTATTAATATATAATAACCTTATTTCGATCAGATTATTTACTTATATTATAACTATTTTTTTATTCGAGCTGTATGTTACAGTAATAGTATTATTTAAGTCGTTTCAACAATTACGATTGTCTGAATATTACGTTCTTTACTTATAAAAAAGTGTCGAAGAATATAATTTAAGTTGCTTTCTTTCACGTTTTGCCACCACGGGCGATAAATTTGTATATGTCAAAGAATTGCATGGTTTCCTAATCACTGAATTATGGTTACTGGTGTGAGCATGAACAAATTTGTTTCTATACGTGTTTGTAGATAACAATGTATATTTATACCACTATAGCACAGAAGCTATTGGTAGAATAAATAAGCTTTCCCCAGATAGCACTAAATTTGTCGGTTTAAAAGTGAAGGAAATTCACGTATTCACTACAATGTTACATTGTTTAATTTCACGATCGCGACGCTTGACAAACGGCATTCGCAATTACTAATTATATTATATTTAAAACTTCGTAAATACATTTATTTATTGTTTTTATATATATCGAATGAATACATCGAGTAACATGCATAATCGCACTGTAAGATACAATTCATTTAGGTAGAAAAGTTTTTCTTGTGTTTGGTTGGGCGCCATTAAAAAGTCATCAGTATAAGAATTTAGCTCTAGAGCATTTACTAGGAGAATTCTCATTGCTTTAGTTCCTATAGTTCTACATTAAATTAAAACGCAAAGTCGCTTCGTATTGGCTAATGCAGCTTGCTCTAACACAAACGTTATATTCAATGCGTCTTCCCTGTCATTCGAATTTCCATATATTTCTGTAATAATATTATCTATAGTAACTAAGTATATGCTTCGTTAGCATCTGTTAAATAATTTAATAATTTTTAACGCTGTATACCATAAAATGTTCGTATGTTAACGCACGATAAAGCTAGTATTATGCTAACTTTTCATCAATATTATTAATATTTTTATTGAATTTGAATTTTTGCTATGTGTATGTTTTCGATGTGTGTATTTTAGATGACATGTTAGTCACCTGCTAAACTGATATTTTTTGACAAACATGTCCTTTGATCAATATGTATAATAATTTAATATATACCTACCTAATTTTAATAAATAATAATTAGAGAGATATTGAAAACAATATGACAATAGTTAAACGTCTTGATTTTATTCTAACAAAATTGTAACGGATCTAATACTCTCCCTTGAGGTATCCCTTTTTAACCAAATATTATTATTACGTTTAATATTTCGATTGTCAATAATAGGCTTTGGTTGAGTTTCTTTATTATTTATACAATTTATGTATTTCATGGCAATTGTGTACCAAATTCTAATGTAAGGTTTGCGTTTATTTAATTTTATTCCTATGCGTTTGTATATATGCGGATAAACATATTTTCTTAGTTAAGTATTATGTTTACGTGTAACAATTACTACGCTAGTATTTAAAGTTCATAAAATGAAATGAGTTTTTACGAAAACCCCACCATCTCAGACGATATTTTTAGAACGATAAGGAATATCAATATAAGAACATTATAAATAAATGCGTTTACATATTATAATCTACTATATACGAGAATTAAAAATATTTTTTTCTAGGCAATGGAATTGATATCATTGGATAAAATTTTGATCATAAGTACTGATATTATCTAACTACGGCTAATTTAAGAGGTTTAATTTAAGGTCAAATAAGTATCGGCAAATATAAAACACCACTTCAGGTAGGGTTTTTAGTCTAAGATAGACTTTAGGAAACGTTCTTTATGTGTAGGTAGGATTATGTTATTGATAAGTCAACCGTTGTAAGAAATATTATACTGAGATATAATTAGTTAATGTGTGAATTATTACTATTATACCAATATAGGTAGGGATTGAGTTAATAGAGGTTTAGGTCATTATTGTATTTTGGTTAGAAGCTCTTTCAATTTGGATTTTTAGGTGAGCTAGCCAGTAAAAAACGAGGGGAAAGAAATTAAGAATATATGAAAGGTATACTTGAAGTTAGAAAACTACACGACGTAGAGCATAGCGAGGGTTTCAGTTAATAGATAAAGTTTACGTCATTAATATGTTTTGGTTAGGAACTCTTGCAAGTTAGAATTATTAGGTAAGCTAGCTAGTAAAAAAACTAAGTACTTACGGAAAATATAGAGTATATTTAAAAGGTATATGTGAAGTTAGGAAAGTACACGATAGAAAATAGGATAGGTAATGATTGCCTGATTATGATCTTATTCCGATTCTAAGCGATTTGAGCCAACTCCTTTAGACTTAGTATAGGTTCCGAATAAACTGATAAGAACGTCTAGCTCATATTCATTTAAGACTAGCTTCTGCCCGCGGCTTCGCCCGCGTGGTAAAGGGACAAAAAAACCAAGGTCTTTTCTTAATATTTTTTTTCCGTAAGAACCTTCTCCTAATAATAACAAATACAACAAAAAAAGAATTAGTGAAATCGGTCCAGCCATTCACGCGTGATGCCGTGACCAAGGAAAACGGGTTTCATTTTTATATACACCGTGACTTTTAGGTCGTTTTAAAAAAGCAGCCCAGTTCATGTATCCAATGACTAGTAAACGTTTATAATAAAAAAATATGTTTTTTTTAAGATTTGAATGAATAAAAATATTATTCATTAATATGACACAAGGCAGTTTTACGAACACTCTGTAGTGAGCGCGGTCCGAACCTTGTGCCAAAGGGGCCGCGCGGGCGGCGCGGCGGCGTCTTATCACAGGTCATTCACCTTAGCGTAAAACAGCTGTCTTACTATTGCAATCATAATGTTCGCAGTAAGTATGTAGCATGTATCTTCAACAGTTTGATACGTAAACATTTTTAACAGGATGTTTCATATTTCCAATGTATTATTTATTTTTTTCATGCATATTATTTTAATTAATGATAAAAAAATTATATTCGCGCCTAGAGGTATTTTATGACGGATACATTGTGTGGACGACTTTTTTAAAACGACCTAAAAATCACGGTGTATATAGATTAGATAGTTTAGTAAGATTAAATAGCCTCTAATATAGACAGCTAGTGTACAAGTAGGATATCTCGTTTAGTTTATTCATATAGATACAGGACGTAGTGCGGCAATATCTAATTAAAATTATTGATACAATTAGGTACTTAAGGTTTAACTTTTTTCACTATCAGCAGAATAGTCTAAGTACCTTTAGTCATATTATATTATTATTACGTCTTAGTTAGTCTTTTAGAGTACCAGCAGTTCTTACTGCAATACTTCTAATTTTAGCTCAGATTATTACCTCTTCTATCAGCTAGTTTAGCAAACAGGTCTTAATTCTCAATAATATCATGATTAGTCAAATAGACTATTGACAGATTCAATCCGATCATTTTAAGTTAGTTTTACTTCTTCACGTTTAGCCAATAAGACTATTAGTAGCTCTACAATAGTTTGACTTAGGCTTTGATTAATACGTATCGTCAACTGGACTTGGAGTAGGCATCTTCTAAAATAACTGCAACGTTTTATATTACTAACTAGTGTATCAGCAACTATTATTACAATCGTTCTAAATTATATCTATTACTTCACATTTAGTCAATCTATACTAATATTATAAAGAGGTAAAATTTGTAAGTTTGTATGTAGGGGGTAATCTCTGGAACTAATGATCCAATCCTAAAAATGTTTTCACTGGTAGAAAGCTACATTATTCCTGAGTGCTATAGGCTATAAATTATTTTTATAACATTTATATTAACCGAGATATCACAACTTTTGTCTAGCAAGTCGGAGAAAAATTGCTCATAAAACAGAAACATATGCATGCGCTGCCTAAACAGTTGCTTAAAATTGAAAACAATGTATGGCAATCTGATTTGTCTTAATGATTTCTACAAAAAAGTCCGCGACACCATATCTCTATCTTTTATATTTTACCTTTTATACGTCTTTTAACGTAAAAAAAAAAAATCGACTTGCCATGAAAAATCTCAGGGGCAAATTCTCAAATTTGCGGGTCTCAAACTTGAGAGAACATTGCTTCTCTCATGGGCAGTTTTATGTTGCTTGCTTACGAGTAAGTTCTCCCAGTAGCTTGATAGTTTTAGCGCCGAATGACAAATTAGTTAAGAATATTGTGTACAAAGAAGTTTTGTAGGCCCTAATTTTTTACACTAACTTGCTAAACAATTATACTTCTTAACGCGTGCGAAGCCGCGGGCAAAAGCTAGTATTAGATAAGTAGGTAAATATATCATCAGGTTTAGATAAGTATAGCAGGTTAAATTATGATTTAGGCACGTTTAATCAACTAGTGCGTCAGTAGGTTTACTTCCATAGGCTACTGGTCAAGCAACAGGTCTTAGATGAATAATTATTTATTTTTGCGTTATTGCGTGTGTACTAAGTCTATTAGACAGGTTTATGGTTAGTATATAACTTGTAACAGTCATAGAATTATATATTTCTATTTTGATATACATATATGTAATTGTTTCTTAAGGATTAGGAAAATGATCTAGCGTTACGGCAGTTGCGACTTATAACTATTATGAAGTCACATTAGACAAATAGTCTACTAGATTTATACAATCCAAGCGTCACGTTTAGTCATGAGATTCGTTTAGTGTCAGATGATTTAGTACTATAGGAATCATCGTTTTCAGAACAAATCTCAATAACGACCTCGCTTTTTAATCAGATTTCCAGCAGTTTAGTGCGTTGATCATTTTAGGCTATCTGCTTAAGGTCGATAATTAATAAGCATAGGCTAAATAGTGTAAGCGTTATATTCTTTTACTTGCAATTATTGAGGATTATCTTAACAGAGATACCTACTTATATTTAAGGCGTATTCAGTAATAGGACGGAATAATCATTTTTATGAATCGATCGAATCGAAATCAAATCGACAAACAGATATTCCGACGCAAAAACCGAATTAAAATTTATTGAAAATCCGTATTATTTATAAGAAACCGCAACGAATAAGTATAACATATTGCTTTATAAGCCAACCAACATAGCAAACGTAACTGCTAATAGAAGCGTGATGAAACAAATGGAATTATATGAAATAAAGATGTCTGATACGACTACAATATCTACGGAACACTATCAATTCGAAAACGTAAATAATGAGAATGAAATAATGATGACGCCAGGTAAATTTTTAGGTAGGCTACCTAATAAGGATTTAGGATTTAGTATCTTACATGATTTTAATAACTCTACCCAATCGAAGTTTCAGCCATGAATAGATAAGATGGCATAGGTTGACTTAAATGGAATTCGAATACCATCAGTAGATTTATAGTTCTAGAGCAACACAATTAGGGCTTCTATACATCCACGCTTGTAGGTTACGTCAATGTACACCGAATCATACACATACTATACATTCCAATGCACACGTTTAAATTGAATGTTAGTAAAGCGAGATATAGCCAGTGTTTTACGCATTGCTCTTGTGACAGCACACAGCTCTGTAGCAAAACTATGTGTGGGAAATGAATTATCCTCTGCCCCGTTTGTCTGTACGCTACCAATCCCAACAGCATGAACAATAATTTCATCACCTACATTAATTATTTCTTTTTCATTATGGATGGAATTAGTTACAGTATGTGCTTCAAATAGATCGGATGTAGCATGTTGGTACTACTGCCTTCTTGATTTTAATTGCAGTTTTAAAATGTGGGTTTGGTTAATTTCGTCTTTGTCCACACTTAGCGTGAAAATGTTGTCTGTATTACCTTCTTTTGCTTCCAAGGGGTTGATGTAAAGCTGTACATATTCCTCTAAAACGTACGCTTATTGTTACTAATTCGTATTTTAGATGCATTCAATAACTTCAAAAATTTATTGTTGATATTATGCATTGGGATTTTACCAAGTCTTCACGCTTATTTTTACATGTTTAAATGATACTTTACATATTTTAATTTACATGTTAGTGGGGTCGGCTTACTGTCTGAATGAATATACACACCGCTCGTTTAAATAAACTTTTAAATACTTATGTAATGTATTTTGTTGTTTAATATTATTTCAGGAGCTAAAATTAACTGTTCACGTATTTATTGTCACCGCTTGTCCTGCAGACCCCGTAAGGTTCCGTCGTTAAACAACATGGCCGCCTGTCCTATCTACAAAACTATAGACAAATAGTTTCACCAATTTACCAACTCGTTATCGTGGACTGCGCAGGATGGACCCTAGATATTCACCAGTATTAATAACACCTCCGTAAATTAGAACGAAATAATTAAAATTCAAGGTATTAATATAGATTTTATTTTAATTTTTCTTCATTTTATTGCGATATTCACTAACGTTATTGGGCACGAAACGAGTTCTTTACTTTTCTGCAATATGGTGCCCGATTCTGCTAATTTTTACAATGTCGAATTTTGCCAATTTTCGTTTAGCGCATTTTACTAATGCGGCTGATTACATAGAGTAGCAAACACACGAGGTTTCTACGTAAACTGAACTCAAACACGAACGACTACGTTTCGACGGTAAAACTATTAGCAGAATTCAGGAAGTCCCATTCGAATGGGACACTTCTAAAATGATTTTCCACACACTAATACTAGTTTTATGATTAGCACTCATTTTTACAAACACAAAGCATGTTAGAATATTGATTGCATCCCATTGATTATAATGGCCTAAACTTACATCACCTATCATTTACCAAATGGTTGGTGCAAAGATAGGGACATGCTTGTCTGGAGTATCGTCCGAATGCTTACCAACAGTAAATGTTAGTGTTAATTGTACTAACTCATCTAGAGTATCGTTATTAATTAGAACAAGTTAAGTTTTCACATGAAGCATTGGAGACGCGGAGTTAGATTTAACTATTGCAAACTTATTTAATTTTTCAGATGTTTTATTATTATGTTGGCGGCGTCAGGCAGGCTTATTATCAGCGGATCTTAGGCAGCGATGTTAGTCCGTTACGAAAGTCTATGAACAAAACTTGGCAGCAGTAAACACATGAGGCGCATATGAGATTATATATTTAGGTATAACTTTATATATATTCACTAGCTATATATATTTATAATTATAATGTCTGATACTGATTATGTGTTAGGACAAATAAATCGTTCGATGTTTTGGATTTACTATGCAATACATAATTTACGTTGTTTAATTTAGTAAGGGGTCAGAAATTTTCTCATAGTTTGTATTTCATTCACATGTTAGAGTTTAGTACATAAATTATAGGTATAAGTTGATTTATAACGGAGTTCCAAGAGTGTAATGTTCACCTTATAGAGAAGTGATAGGTATGAAAATGAGCACAATAAACCGGGCGATGACTTAGGTTATTTTATGAATAGGTTAACGTTATTATTATCACATTCAGTGTTTGACAACTTACAGTTAACTAGATTAAAGTCGGAATAAACTTACAGTAATTAGATTAATGCTTAGATTAAATGATTGTACCGATAGCAGCTGTGCCTACAGCTTAGATATAATGGAATAGTGTTAAGTCGTAGGCTAATATTGAAGCTTGTATTATTTTTGGCTAGATTAGGTAGGACCGTAGCCCCTGGTGTTTAGAGTTCGGACAGGCCGTAGATTCAGGACGTCCGTATTTAGACTCCACAAAACGAATCTGGAAGAAGCCTAATTTGTTGGCAGGCTTAGACTGAAACTTCTAAATTGTCAGGCGAGGCTTCTCCTCACCGATTCTAGGACCGTAGGCAAACGAGCTAGATAAGTTATTATATTATTACATAGGATGTAATCATAAACCGTAGAAGTATATTTTTAGTAAGACTAAGTGATAATGGCTGCTATTGAGATATTATTTGCAATTATTGTAAGGTTATAAGTAATTTAAAGTTACAGTTTAGGAAGTAGAGTTAGTCAAGTCATTCGCTTCGGATCACATGCCCTTGATTGCAATTTTCTGCCGAAAACTAATTTAGAGGAACTCGTTAAAACTAAATGGAATCTCAAAAACTCTTGATCAATAATTTGTGTACGTTTTGATGAAACTTTAATATTTTTGTATTTAAAATTAAATTGTAAATTCAATCGTTTTCTGTATTAATTGTTCTGCCCCGAAGCTTTTAATTAATTCTGTTAAATATATAAAGTTACAAATAATATTTTTACTCTTTTCAACAAGAACAATCTTTGACGTCTGTAAATCGTTGTAAATTTTATTAATAAATCATTAGTAAATCGAAATATAGCATTTATTTAACTTTGTGTAAACTTTACTGTCCTTGACATTATTAAGTTCTTGACTATCGTTTATTTACTGCATTTATTTCGGCACTTGTCTACAAAATTTATTCCTCTAACATACAAAGCAAAAATTTGGGAAAAATTAGATTCAATTTGACTAAAAATTAAAATTATTTAAACTATGTAGATCTAGTGCGCTAGAAAAAGTCAAAAGCATTTTCGACTTTTATTTCTACTGAACAGGAAAGAAACTAGATTAGTTAGATTAGGTTAGATCACCTAGAAGTAGATCTCATAAGCTAAGATATTAGGATACCTAGGTACCTAGCTATACATAGATAAATAAGTTATATGTATAGGTATCTATATATTATTGAAGACAACTTATATAAGATATATATTTTAGTTACCTAACCAGAATATTTTAGTTTAGACTATTGTGTGATATATAACTTAGGTAGTATAAATACCCTTAAGTTCCTGTAATTTAGGTACGTTTAAAGTAATTTTAGGAACATATTTATAATATAGGCAGGCTTTTTTGTTTGAAAACAAATACCTTATCTTACTGACTTAACAACTCCTTCCCAAAGAATCGAATCGATTTGATAAAATTAATCAACCGACATATTTAATCTCGAAATTATCTTATCAGGAATTGGTGAATTTCAAAAACTTTGGTTTAACCAAAATTGTAGGGAAATACCAAAAGTGCCTTACCTTACTAACACTATGATACACTTTAGTATGTGGGAATGATAATAATCAATCGATTATTTTAATCGATTTGGGGAAATTACCAATTGTTTTTTTTTATTGTTTGACTGACTGACTATGTTGCATTTTCTCTAGAGGACTGTTCTTCCTTTGATATTTAAGAAATTTAATATTTTTAAAGACTTTTGAAATGTGCATAGGTAATTTGACTAACTCACTGACAGACAATAAACCCAGTCGATTCCTCTCAATCTTGTACCTAAAATCTATTATTTAATTGGTTATAAAGTACTAATTACTTTTATTTTCGTCCCTGATAGGTCCCTGACTTAGGTAACATTCTTATGAACAGTATAAAAGAAAAGAAAGAAAGAAATAAAAGAAATTGTAATCTACTGAGTTTCTTGCCGGTTCTTCTCAGTCGATAGTAGGTTCCGAACCGGTGGTCCATTTCAAATCATTTTGAAAAT
Organism: Chrysodeixis includens; assembly: GCA_941860345.1. Taxonomy (NCBI): domain Eukaryota; kingdom Metazoa; phylum Arthropoda; class Insecta; order Lepidoptera; family Noctuidae; genus Chrysodeixis; species Chrysodeixis includens. Next base: position 1,929,039 of record OW796098.1, read on the forward strand.
AATAAATACAAAGCAAATATCAAATAATCTAATAATAATACTTTAAGAAATGTAAACATAAACAAAATCAAAGTATTTGCATAGTATTTTGTTATTTTTGAAAATTTAAAGATGTTTTGATGATGAATATAAATAATGATACAAAGAAATAAATGAATATTATTAACCCTATCTGTTGTTTAATTTCCTCAACCTTATTCCTAACTCAAATATACCTACACTTTACTCAGACACACATTTTGCAAGTAACTAAGTAACTCTACAAAACTTTGTAAAAAGTCATAACTGTTGATCATTGTAAGAACTTCACAATAGATAAATACCGACTTAACGGTAAACATGTACCTACTGTTAAATTAAATTAACTTAACACAAAGTCTTTGACCCTTGTTGAAGTTGAAATAAAGTTACCTTTCTATTTGAATCCAATGGGTCATTTGATCAATAATACACTGAGATCAGGTACACTATAACACATATCCATAACTGGAGTATTGAGACATCAACCAGTGGTTTTGGAAAACGTAAGTATGTAAAACTAAAAATTGATGACTGAAAACAGGTAAATATGCTATACTAAAGGAAAAAGTATTAAGAGAAGTTACCAGCGCACAAGCGCTTAACGATTCCTTTTACTGAGATATCTCTATATCTTTGAACCTGAGTTCGAACCTCAGGCAGAGGATATGAAATACCTATGTAGAATAGAATAGAATACTCTGTATTGTACAGTCACGAGCAAAAACATGTATACACGACCAAACAATTGAAGTTTAAGTCCTAGTCATGTGATTTATTAAATCGTGAAATTTTCTATCAAACACAACATTCTGTGTTTAGCTTACAATATCAGGAATATTCCTTAACAAATTTTGAAATTTCGCGTTAGAAATCTACTGTAACTGTTTGGTCGTGAATACATGTTTTTGCTCGTGACTGTACACCGTAGTTACAAAAGCTAGACTGCATTGCATATGCATGCGGTATTGAAAACGAGACTAACTACAGTCTTGCACTTAGAGATGGTCCAGCATTTAGGTAGTCTGAAAGATACCTGCAGGGCCTAAACTAGCAGGGCATAAAATGTCAAGTAGATCAATAGAGAATGATGGGAATGAACATACTGACCTACGTCGCATGAAACACGAGCGCCATCTCTTGATGCCCGAAGTAACAATTTAAATGTAATAGTCATAAACGAAATACATAGATGGCGCTGCTTACTCGCGTGTCGTAAAAATCTCCTACATTTCTGAACTTAACTTCCAAACTGACTGCGCCATCTAGTTATTTTTTTACAAACTAAAGACTCAACATGCCCAGCATGAAATGAATGACCTCTAGCGTTTCTTTCATGTGATAAACCAACTCAATCGTCACTAGGTGGCGCTGGCATACCCTAATTCGTGGGTACGAAAAACTAAAATACAGTCTAAAGAACTCTGTTTAGCAGTCGTAATATCATTTATCTAAGTATTTAATGAGAACTTAAGTTGTCAGATTGACTGGTGCTCAGTATATCCTCCCCCTCTACTACTATTTTTCCAATTATATTGCACACAGTAAAATTATACTGCTAGTCTATTTAAAAAAATATGGCAAGGAAGGGTCACGCTTTTATAGCCAGACTTTCAGGTTTCAGACATGTAAAATGCAAGGCACTTTATATTCCTTAACTGTTACTGTATTGTCCATTTCGTAAATAATTATTTGGATGACTTTGTATAGCCATACCTACCTTCAGTTTTAACAACCCTGCTGCAAGTCTTTTTATACTTACTCAGACGTCGTCGACTCCATTGTAGTGTTTGGTATGAAGGAATGTAGGCTAATGTGATTGGGTGTCATAGTCTCAAATAAAACAGAGTAATGAATGTGTAAAATTATTTATATTGCATTATAATAATTAAAAATTGTCACAACAAGGAATTGCCACGAGCCTACCTTATACAATCGCCGCTTACGAAATACTTAGTCTACATACACTTACATTTAACTTAGACGACTTAACGTTACATCACATGTAGAACGAGATATCTTTTTATAATAAGTAACAATAGCCGAGGATACTTAGCACGTCGCTCCGTTCCCACCAAAATTTATAGTAACTTTACGTCGGCACTGCCTATCAAAAATCTCTCGTAAGCTTATAATATCTGACTTTATTATAACAACTAGAAGGATTCATAAGCAATATAACGATATATTATGCGTACAGATATAAAATGTTATGTAAAGATGATCAAAAAGTCCTCAAATACGCCTCGATACAGATCGTGTGACCAAAAAGTTCACAATAAATAGTAAATGATACCGGGTGGTGCGCGGGCGCGGGGGCGGGGTGCGGGGCGGCGCGCGGCTCGGCTCGCGTCTATCTCTTGTTCTTGTTCTTCATGGTGAGCCGCCGCCAGAAGCTCGTCTTCTCCGCCGGCGGCTGCTCCTCCCTCGCCTCTTCCCCCCGCGTCTCTCCCCGTAGGATGTCCAGGAACGTCGGGTCGTTCTTGCGAACATTCTTCTCGATTTTCACAGCTTCCGCGCTCAACTCAGCCTTCAGTTTCTCAGGGCTCGTGTTCTCGACCTTAAACTCGTTAGGGTCTTCAACGAACGCCTGCTGAAGGTCACGCATAATCTTTTTCCTGATAGTCTTCTTCATACTGAGGTGCCTCTCGAGGGTTTTGACGTCGCCGTTGGCGTACGTCCGGAAGTCCTCCTTCTTCTTTTTGGACTTTTTTGTTTTGTCATCATTGTCATCGAAGGTCTTGGCATCGTACTGCTGGTTCAGACCGAAGATGTCTCTCAGGTGGGGGATGGCTCGCTCCGACGTCATCGTGAACGTAGGCGTCGCACGCGCCCGATGACTGCGATCACAGACACCTCATTATGAGATCTGAAAGTAAGAGAAAAACTTGTTTTATTATTTAGTTCAATCAAGTCACGATTAGCTTGCAGCATTGCCAATCATTCTGATAGTTGTCCAATACGTCAGTTGTCACACAGAAACCTAGTAGTATTCAATGATTAGACAATAGACAATATCGCCCACGTTTTTGCTTCTACCATAGCGTGCAGATTTCTAGTCCCAGAATCTAATAATAAGCACATCCACATGAAGTACTTAGTAAACATACTATACATTAACTATGTACATATAACTTGATGGGCTAGTGAAGTTTCTTCCACTTTAGAGAGATGAAATATTAAAATCTTTGGCCTAACGACTTCCGAAAACAGAAGCTAAATTCAATTTTCTTTTTCGAATAAATAGTAATTCTTTTTCAATGTTGTTCTTGTATAGCGATACTTATATTAGTATCGTTATTTTAAAAAAAGAGATGTGGGGTATTAGGTAATCGTTTTGGTCTTCCATGCCCTTAAATTAAACAACTAGGTGTACGTAATAAGACAAACAGCTTACAAGTTACCACATTAATATAAACGCAAACGTTTTAGAAATCTCGTCCAAACGTTACATTTTCGTGAAAGTGAATCTCTCAAATGGTGCTAGGAGCGAAATACGAGTACGTCAGATATTAATTATGTTTAGTGTTGTTCTCTAACAATAGCAGCTTCAGATCAGGGTCCGTGTACCGTGACCGATGCAAGCCGACTGCCACGACTGGGTAACTTCCCTCTCGGGGACTAGCGAGAGAAAAACATAAACGATGCAATGGCGTTTATTATAACGGGGAAATATCGTAGCGTGAAACATATGGGAACAGATTTAATGAGGAAGAAATGCTTGTGTAAAACACGAGCCCGCCTGCTTGCTGGCTTAATTAACGCTGTTCGATGTGTGTGCTTAACATAATTGTGTTGCATCCGATATGTTGGTATGCACTACTGAGAAATATACTTTTTTGAGTTTTACGAATACTAGACATCACCAATACCAAAAGTCTTGGATATAACAAACATTGTTTTTTGAAACAGCCATTCAAATTAGACGTGTCTATACATATAAGGTCATTAATTTAAACGACTCTATCTATTGAAATCAAAACAAAATGTCGCTGGAAGTACAAAAATGTTCGCCAATTAAAATACGTCGTGTTAAATGTTGCGGAGAACATTAAATTACTTAGTTTAAGTCGTTGTCTCCTCAGCCTTGCATGAGAGAAAGAATTTTAATCAACAAGAGCGAACAAAACTCGATCCAGTAATTGCGTAATATTTAACAAAGTGAGACCGGTGTTAAATGATAGATCCTGATGAGGATGATAAATGCTAGCTTTGTTTCCCTCTTAAAACAATCAGTAGTTTTGCTGGTAAGCTAGTTAGGTAGGTGTGAATGTTGGTGCGGAAGCGTTTTGCGTTCGCGTGTACCGGCATCCGCAGCCTGCATTGTCTTCAGATATAATATAGTGCGCTTGACTGCTCCACTCCCCGGTGCTCACTCGCAGGGCTGGCGTATTGTCCTCGCGCTCTGCCACACTTAGCTGAAGATACTTGCAGTCAAGATGACATCCGACATTGCAATTACCGTTTGTCTTTTTGTGTGCGCTTAATTATTTTATTTGCATGCTGTTTATTTCGTTCAGAATATTTTGGACAAGGACTAAATTCTACGGAGTCCAGGTAATATTGACAGCCCTGCCCGCCGAAGAACAATGCTAAGAATTTAACGCCATTTCGTACATTTTCTAACATAATATAGAGCTCTTCTACAATTTGAACGCATTCAAACACTTTCTTCACTTTCCACAGTAATTGTGCCAAAGTTGGCACCTGCGGAAATGCCTGCAAGATTGTTTGAAATCTCCGGTTGTTACACAAACATTAGCACACTAGCCTAAATGTCTAAAGATCTATAGCTATTCGGATGAGCTATTTAAACCAGGAAGTTCTGTTTAACATCATTGTCGGCAAATTAAGTTTCACGATTGAGGAATGATCAATGCTAAATGGAACGTGCTAAAATCGTGAGTATGAAAATCTGTGTGAGTACGTTGTTCGAGCGAATGAGCCTACGCGTATCGAATCATCTTTCTTTCAATAAATTACTGAAACTAATTCTGTTAAACATTTTTCTTTATGACTGGACATGGGTATACTTATCGGCGTAGCTAACATATTTATGTGTCAAGTTTACAGCTCGCTCCTAACAATATATTCATGGTTCGTCAATACATCTCGCCCGCGGCCGCAGCGCTCATAACAGCTGACATTAACATTGGCCGGGGTCACTGCACTTTACCTAACTCTAGACTCTAGCCACACATGATCGCGGGCCGCCATCTTGTGCGTGTGACGTCACCAACACCGGTTACCTTACGATATTTTTTGTTGAGATTTGTTTATTATTATCGTTTTGTAATTCAATTTCAAAACTTGTGTGTTGTCTTGTAAAACTGTTATTATGTTGGGAAACTTTTTGTTTTGGTACTCCTCTTGTTGAATGGTGAAAATCTTTCGGATAACTCTATGTCAGACAGGTGTGATCGCGTGTAGATAAAATAAAGGAGACTGAGGCTTTATTTACAATACAAAATTTTTGACCAGTACTCTCATGTTTTTATTTGTCATTTTTGCGCTAGCTCTACATAAGGCTCTACAATTCGAAGATCATTAGGTAATTGTGTTATCCTGAATCTTTATAACTTTGTAGCTATTAAAACAAAAATTAAAGGAAAAACATGTTCTAAAAAATTTTATGCCTGTACAATAACGACCAGAACATCAAGCTGTTGACTATTCGCGGACACTAATCGCTTGTTAATCGCTAGTTACGATGCTCAGCAATTTACAACCGGCGTCGCGTCGAGTAAACAGCGAACTGCTGACACGATTGTTACGCTATATTATGTAGGCCCGTAGGCAACTGGGCCACCGTCCGCCACAGATTGTTTGACAACCATCAGGGACCGCCATTTTGGCAGAATCACTTTTTATAGCTTTTGTTTTGCGCCCTGCGTTCCAGATTTAAATGTTTTGCATTTATTTTTAATTGGAATACGGCTTTTGAGTTATTACTTTTATTTTTGTTGTTCTTCAACACAGATGGAGTAATATTATTGATAAATTGAATACGCTTAAGTTTAAATGGTCAAGCTGATAACAAAAATTAATTTATATTCGCCCAAAACCGTTCAACAAAACTTGAGTCAACTTTCCTCATTTTCCTAATGATTCCCAAATACTCATTCATTTCGTAACAATAACCCATTTTAGCAATTACCCATTATACAAGCACAGGTAACTTTGATATGATAAAACTAATTGCATTGCGCTCTCTGGACTGTACCGCCACTACCCCTTAAAGTGAAAAACTATTGCAGTGGTGCAAGCGAGACGGCACACTACACGGCGTAGAATGCCGTCTTCCTTCATTCATTGCAACAGTACTACTTTAAGAGGTAGGTAGTAGGTCCTAGAACTGCAGACTAATGCAGAGTATACAATTCAGGCGCAAACTGCCTCGTTCGCAACAATTACTAGGTTAGCCACATGTGCAATTTACTTGGCTACGTTATTATAACACTGTGTTTGTATTTCCACATAGAATTAGTTTATAATCGCCATTAGCCTCAATTGTGAGGATGTAGGTATAACATAGGTTGTTATGATGCACCTCTTGGTCATTTTGATTCAAAATTTTAGATCACCCTAAGTACTTTTAAAAGAGAATTTTTTATCAAGTTAGTTTTTAATTGCTAACTAAAAAGAGAATACCTAATTATTTCATATATAGAAATTTCTGACTCTGACTGATACATGAACCCTTACACATAGTACCCTTACACATGATAGTCGTGTAAAAATACAAAACACGATCTAAAAGCATAACTTTATAGTTATTTACAAACAAATACTTAATACATACAACATTAATATACTACAAATCCAAGATAAGTACATTTTCCGAGTCATATCACTTACTAAACAACTTCGGAAGCCGTTTAATATATCAGACTGGCAGAGTACCGTCTTGGTACCGTTGTGTCTGCTATTTATTAACGTAGGATACTTTAGAAACGAATAAACCCGGCTGAATCGCGTCTAGACTGAAACTGGACGAATATCTGGGAACGGATAATAAAATGCATCATGCAGAAAATGTACACTCCACTTTATAAGGATTGCTCTATCGGGATATCTTAGTCAGATAGAACGAAGTACTCGTATTTTAAGATAACTATATCAATAGATTTCGCTTCGATACATTTTTTAAACTGAAGACTGTTTTGTACCAAAAAAGAAGCTATTTTTCGTAAAATTAATGTTGCCAGTGTGTATAAAAAATTGGTGGTATTCAGAAATTGTAATGGAATTAAGAAATATACATATTTTATATTTAAACCCTGAACACATTACCTACACTACTCTTTATTGCAATAATAAATTATAACTTTATTTTCATTCTTTACTGTAACTTGATCGATCTACCAACCTTACAAAATAAATTAAATACATTCTATCCAGTCGAAACAACATGATTTCTATATACGTTGCACTTGCACGAACAACTTTTACGTCCTTGTGGGTTTTCACAGAAAATACAATGTTATTTGTTTATACAAATGTACTAACATAATAGGAGCAGACGAACTGTAATGCTGAACAAATATCAAACAGTTGACAAAAGCAGAAAGTGACGCAACTCTCGACAAGATGTTTGCTGAATATTGTACGGGTATTCAATTTATAGTAATGAAAAGAATTGGATAAACCCAAGGCGACAATGTAGGTACGGTAAAGAAAGCACAACATTGGAACCGTAATAGGACTTAATTAAAAACTCTACCTTTGCAGTAAAAAAGACTACAAGGTTGGATAGTATTGTCAAATTAACTAAAAACGATGGGTTCAAAAAAAATTGTTGACGAGATAATTGCAAAAGCTACGCAGTTACACTTATTTCTGTGAACGTAAGCAATAGACATTGTTTACGAAAACGCTTGTTGAGGTGTCAGCAAAGACTCTATAAATATGTTTTTATACAGATTTTATACCTATGACATCCGCTGTATGTCACATTTTACACGATTTGTGTTCGGTGTTAGTTGATTGCTGACGTCAAACTATACAACTAAAAGTACCTATTATTTAATTTTAAACTCGATAGGCACTTATTTCAGTTACACAAAAACATTGTTTTTTATTCGGTATTTTAAGTGTTTCTTATCCAATACACACTTATAACACCTAGATATTAAGTGAGTTTCAACAAAAATATTCTAGACAGCTTTTAGCATTTTATTAATTGCATAACAAGATAAATTTAACAAAAGCCACTACTTTAAATCAATTCATAAAGTGTTTTGTGTTATAACACGAAAATCATGAAATGGAAAGTTTAAGAGAACATAAACGTAACTTACATTGTTTAAATGTTTAAGCGGCTAAGTAAATGCAAACAGTATCAATATCAACTGCTCACTTTAAGAAAGTTTAACTTTAAACTTTCTCACGTTTAACAAAAACTCGTGAAACTATGAGACAGTGAGATTTTATAATAACTTGTCATTGTACAAAGTGTATTTGTATTCAACCATATTTATCTTGTTTAATAATGAATTCAGAGAGGAGCGAATGGCGTAGCGTCGCACCCTAATTGTCACACGCATGCGCAGTGGCGACCACGCGTCGGTGTTCGCGGGAAAATTGTGAAAATTACTCTTGTTTTTGATTGACACATACTGTGTTGTTACTTTGTTAAAGATTACATTTTAAATTTTGTAATGTTCTGTCGGATATTATATTAGAAGGAAAGAATTATCTCTTATTTTATCGCATGCGTATATCGAGAATATTGCCGTTTCGATGGCAATGGTTTAACTTTTAACATTAATGGAAGGTTTCGTGCATTGAAAAATTAGACATGAGTTACAATAATTACTTAACTTTACCAATACACTTTATATGTAAGTACTTACATCAAATTAAACAAAGATTCTCCTTAGGTAATTAAATTTAAGTACGTATTCAGAACAAATTTTCGTTGTCACCCTATAATCTGACGTCACGCACGCAGGATATTGCGTACCTACGCAACCAAATGATTCTTTATTTAAAATAAAGCGTTGTTTTACTTTTAATTAGATTTTTTTTAAAGCTATGATACGTTTGGTGTCATAAATAAATGCATATTAATTTATTATGTTAAGTTCTTTTTTCTTGTTTTACGATTTCGACGAGTTTCTCTGGTTTTGCGTTAAGTAATGTATTTATATGTATTAATATGTTGCCCGGATGATACGAGTTATTCTAGATTCTAGAACATATGTTATTAAAACTGCCCATAAATTTGTCTAACTTTATTTATAAACTTGAAAATACATTAAAAAGTGCGCTTTTTGGAAAAGTTTAAAATACAAATTAAGTTTTTCTTAACATTGTGATAAAAACTTTTGACTAATTATGTTATTTGCGTGTGATTTAGTATCGTAAATAATATTTAGCACTTTCGTGCTTTCGAATCGACTGCGGTTAATTAATATCCATAATTTATTTGTAGCGCTTTACCTACTTGTTGACTTAAATTTATTTTATTCAGACCATCAGTTACAGCATCGCCTCCTGCTGAGTAACAAATAGCGAAGTAATGATGATTGATTACAACAAAAATAGTTCTGTTTTAATTGCTAACATAGCTCTATAATTAAGATTTCTATGTATACCACAGTGTTTTATAAAGCAAGTTGTTCAAAAGGGCATAATTACGACTTTCCCCTTATTTCCTTCACTAGAAAGACATAATAAGTACTTAAGAAATAAAACAGGATCATTAAAAAAAAACAATAAAAATGTCGAAGTCCAACTCTATGTTAAAAAAAACAATCTGTCATTTCAAATGACTTTAAAAAACATCACCATAAAAAAGAGTTGAGCATCATTGTTTACAAGAACAACAACAACCCATTTCAGGCGCCGTAAAACAGAGCATCTTAGTTTAATAGATATCTCAATGGTTAATAGCTACAAAGATCAGTGTGTCGTGTCGGCAACTCAGTACTGTGGATTCCCACGGCTTGGCCCGCCTTGTATAACCACTGGTTACTTAACCGCATTGAATTGCGCAACCCTCAAGGCGAGACGTGTGATCATGATCACAATGCTTTTGTCAACCAGAGATAGCTGTGACCTTCCCTGCTCGTAGAGGTAAAGTTGATTTTGGTTAGTTTCACTTGATTTTTGTTAGAACAGTAGCGACTGCAGCGAGATAGTATTCGAGTTGTGGTTGTCTTTGAGGAAACCGTGAAAATGTTTCTGATGGATGTTGTTATATATGATTGTTGAAGTATTCATTTCAAGGACTATAGAGACTGTTTTTTTAATACATGAAAAAAAAAGAAAGTCTACTTTTCACACATTAATTAAAAGGATTTTCCTGATTGAGAAAAGGAGTCCTGAAAAGGGAAATAGAACTTTTGAAAGATACTTGTGTAAATCTGTTTAGAGATCTCTAGCATTAAGTGAGAAGTCATTTAGAGTACCTTCTGCCCATTTAGCGATTCGACCTAATAAGGTAATTAAAAATAGTCCTTGATAATCTAACAAAAAATGTAACTCGACCTTTTACCAAAGCTTTTATAAAAACCAAGGCATTTAAAGAGCGATTAATAACAATTAAAAGCTAACTCGGCTAAAAGAGTATGAAAATAAGAACTGTCAAATTTGACAGATGGTTTTACAAATGGCGGACGCTCTAATGAATGTTTGAAGGAACCTCGTAACATTGTTAAAGTTCGATAGAACTACTTAATTTAAATAAACGAGTGTTTGTTAGAACATTAATTACAGTTGTGGGTAAACGTTGCTGGGATTAAGTAATGGCTTGAGCAGATGGTGCCAGACTCCAGAGCAAATGGGTGACCGTTTGCGGTGAAATATGCCGCTTGGACGTGCGCACTGCAGGCTACGCTGAATAATATACGTACTTTATTTCCTTGAAGATATTTTAGAAGAGGTTGTGGCTCGTAAAAGCTCTAAATATTCTCTACTCTTTAACGTATTTCACTTGCTCTGACAATGAAACATGGGTTACATTAAGTATTTAGACAGAACAGAAAAAAACCTGACTTTATGTAGGTACTCAGTTATTTAAATTTCATTCCGTATAAGTTTTTATCGTCAAATTAATAAATCGTAATACCACATAAGAACAATATGAATCACAATTATAATATAATTCATACGCGTACTCATTTCGAGCCAAAACAATGGCGCCCGGGAAGCCGTGGCAATTTGCATGAAAATCTAATACAACTAATTCGTACTTTAAAGATCGACCTTGCAGTGTTACCACACAAAACGTAATAAATACGAAAGGATAACGAAATTAACTGTATACTTAAAACATTTAAGATAGTATTATAACATCGACAACTTCTGTAATTCATAACAGTTTGGTTCGTAAGGTTGGTAGTCACAAGTCTTTGTTACCAGTGACGTGAGCCCGACTGTCCACGTCAGCTTTTTAATTACCAGTGTTGCCATTATGTGCCAATGATACCAGCAAATGTTTTGGTTTATTACTATGTCAAGGCGTGAGGAAGGGTTTAATTTAATTATGATGATAATTGACAGTAATGATGATTCCCTTGAAGTGGGTTGCTTTGATAATTGCTTTTAGCTTCTGCCGGTTAATTTAATTGTTAGGATTCCTCACGTAGCTTTGTTTTTCCGGGTAAAAGAGGCCTTTAGAGGACGCCTATTTGCTTAATGAATGTTAATAAGGCAACAAATTATATCAAATTATACAATGGGCGGCCTACCGTATAAAATATCGTAGGTGTTTTGAATTGTTGAGCTTAAAAGAAAAACAACAATATTTATTCAATAGAGTGTTCTGTACATTAAAATTTACATAGAACTAAGTTAAAACATTTATATTTTATTGAAATGTTCTATAATAAACGTATTCTATCCCGATGTTACTCATAAATTGATATTCTCTTCTTTACTCTTTTAGTACCTAGACTCTACTCAAAATAAGTTAGTAGAGTCTCGTATACCTATAACGTTTTAAAAGATACAGGAGCTGTGCTAACGACATAACAGTGTGTAAACAGAACCAGTTTCAAAACAAATGGCTAAACAAAATATGATAACAGACAATTAGTAACGCTAGGGCTGACACGTATACGTAATCCGACACATAATATTATTGTTTATAGTTACCTGTATACTGTATTTAAAGCTTAAACGCTCATTATTTACAGTTAGTATGTATGTAGGTACCTAAAGCTATTTAAAAATAAAAAATATAATCCGAATTTTAACACGATTACCTATTGGAGACTTGCGTTGTCTCCTTAACGATAGGTCTACCCCGCTTTTATATATTACAGTTCATAATGTAAGAAACAACATTAACTAACACATTACAATATTATCCTAAAAATAAATAGTATGAGATCAGATAGTTTTTTGCCATCGAAACCCGCCCAATCATGTGCGACTAATCTCTATGGTTATAATATACCGTGGCTAAATAATTGGAGGTGAATTATGTCATATCTACAATGATCACATCATAAGCCGATACGTTATTAAATTTTCTACATTTGAACGACTTTAAAGAGGATTGACTTCTCTGTTTCTTCGATATATTAGTCTTTACAATAAGGTATTTCGATGTATATGATATTTTACTATGTTTTCCAAGTCAACTGACTTATGGCGTGATGAATGCGACAGTGAATCCCGTGTTCCTGGCTATAGGCAGGAGGATGCTGTAGTGGTTTTAAACAGTAAGAGTCCGACCCCCCGACGTTGAATAGTCCATGAGGATTTCCACTGGGTTAGAAAACAAAAGACGGCTGACATCTTTTGTTATATGATTGTAATTGTGGAAGTGTAACATATATCCTTACAGCGCACTACACGGCGTCTCTCTTCCACAACTGCAGTAATAAGACGTAGTGTGAGACCCTCTGACAACCCTATTCTAGACCAGCAGGCATCCTACCGAGTGTCCTAGTTCTTCTTGTATCTGATTCGCAGATTTCTAAACATCCGTTTTGTACAAAAACTGTGGACTTCAGCAATTTTAATTGTGTCTTACGATATTTTAACTATAGTTGTGAAAGGATTTTGCGTTATTTAGTGATGTATCGTAAATTAATGTTTAAAATCCTCTTTGGTTAATATTATACCTAGTTAAGTAATAAAGCACTTAACTCATTCAAGTTACAAATTGATTAATAAAGAAGTTAATTCATTGATTAATGTTTACCTTCACTCTATTTCCTCACGAATATCGTTTCAATACAACCTAGTAACCAAACTCCAATTTAAAACTGAAATCGGTAAACATTTCAGCAAGAGCATTAATACAAGCAAAACAGAATCAACAAAGCGATAGTTCAATCAACATTCCAGAAAATTCCTGAAAGTTCAAGAATAGACAAATAGAACAATATTGTCCTAAGTTCACATTTTGTTGGATCTGCGTTTGCGCATAGCTTTTGACTAAAATAGGTACTAAGTACAATGGCCCGCCGACAATAGCAGATGCCTGCCGTCTCACAACGGACAGACAGACATACACAAACAGACTAGGAATTTATAACGAAGATCTTGGAAGGGATTTCAGTACATGTATTAAGTGAAATTTCTTTTCCACGAGTATTTTACAAACAACATAGTTAAACTTATCCTTAAAGGCTTAAAAAAATAGTAAAAATGTTTCAGTAAGTACTGTATGCTTAATTGCGTTTACATTTGAAATAATAAGATTATTTTGTTTATGACTGAAGCAAATTGACGGTTAAAGGGCAATGTTACGTGATCTAACGTCAATATAAAAGCTAGTAATTTAAGCTACCTATTTAATTATTATTTATCTTGCAGTCAAACAGTTTGTACTATTTTGCGAGACACTGTCTTACCTCATAAGAATAACATGTACCTTTTTATACCTAAAACAAATAAAATAATATGGGGTCTACAAATGTTGTCAGTTTCTTAGTATTTCTACTGAAAAGTAAACAATACTACTGTTATTAAAAAGATCGCATAAAAACATCATTTTGAAAAAGTCCCGTGAATATAAAACAGGCAGTTATTTTGTATCTCGCCTCGCAGTGGGTGTTCTGTCAATAAACATGTATTGTGCGAAGTAATTACCAGCATTGTATGTAAATCAGTATTTGTATACGAGATAAGTAAATATTATTCGGAACATTACCATAAGCGGCTTAACGGACGAAGAACTGATGTTATGGGACTGGTGTGGGCAGAGTCCACTTATAACGTTCTGATAGAAGATACCGGTGAGATTAACAAGAAATGGATGAGTATTAAATGTTTCTTATAGCATAGATTAAGACTCTTGTACCTGCTTTTTAGGCTACGATAAATATCAGAGTTTAATTAAGATTTATCGGTAACGTAAAAAGTATCGTATTGTAACCATCTCACAAGAAAAAACAAATTTAACTTTTCGCCTATCACTAGCCAGAAATTCTAAATAAAATTACGCGGAGAGTATTACAAAACCTCCTAAAGAAAATAAGTACTTCTTTAAATATAGGAATGAACAATTAATAACATGGATTGTACAAGTATATTGTATCATCATAATTACGCCTCAACAAATTGTAAACATCAGTCGGCATGACCGATGGATTTAATTGAAGGTTGCATCGAGGCGCCTTAACTACGATACACTAATTTGTATGTTTAACTCATTTTCACGCTTAGCTAACTTAGGTTTAAGTAATTGTTGAAACAGTTTAAACTATGCTTCAAATAAAAGAAATGCCTACTCAGAGAAGCAATTAAATCGATAATGAATAGAAAATCTCACGGGAAAGTTGGCGATTTCTTTTCTAGCAGTAATTAAAGAAATTTTAAGTTATTTTGTCGACTTTTCTTTACACTTTTTTTATTTTTGTCAGTGAGTTTTTCCATTAAAACAAGCTTCTTTTTAGCAAAGGTATGGCCGTTGACAGCCTTTTACGGATTACTGTTTAGCATAACGAACTCTTTTTACTTTTACCTTTATTCTGGCATTCATTTTAGTCTATTGCTATGAAAATTAGAGAAGAAAAATAAAGTATTAAGAAACGTAGGAAAAGTGGTATCTCGTGACATCTCGTGACCCAAATACCTCTGAGATAAGTGCCGTGGGAAATAACTCGTTTGTGAGTGATACGATTTGTCATGAGTTTTAATTTAGGGACGTCTTTTATACTTAGAAATATCTTCTATGTTAAAAAGCTAATTTGAAACGAAAATTTATCTCGTCTGCCAGTATTATCTTAAGGAATAAGTAGGTTTTAATTTAAAGAAATTATGTCTCGGTAAGTTAAGTTAATTTAATTGGAGATAACGATAGTTTAAATTAGTGTGAATCAATTTAAATATTTAATTAGTACTTATTGTACTTAATTTTAATTCCTCTAGAGGCGGTTTTTCTTGGAGGCTTTAGAAGCGATTGTTCATTCGTAAATGCGTGTGCGTTGAAGTCAAATTTGTGATCTCTGTTTCTTAACTACTCATAAAGAAATTGTTAATATTGAAAAAAGTTTTTCCATTCTTTAATGACCGTAATTAAAATTCTAGATACTATTTAATCTATCTATTGTTTCCGTCAAATTGATAAAACCTTGACATTATCGAAATAAACATCCTAATACCTAAAACGTGACTATAATTATACCTACATAATCTGCTTAAATATTGGAAAATACCAATCTGATACATTGTGCATTTTTACCACTTATCAAAGACGTTGGTAATTTTTCTAAACGATTTTAGTACAAATATGTACTAAATCAGAGTAAATAACGTAACGTTGATTAAAGTAATTACATTTTTTATCTACAGGAAGAAATTTTGAGTGAGCAAAAAAAATCTTAGATTATTAAAATATTTAAAGACGGATGGAAGGATTAGACTATGATAGTACGTATAGCTTATTATTTATTGCTTTTACAATCTTACCAACCACTTAATTTGATGATAAATATTAGTCAGAATTAATATCGATATAAAACAAAGAAAATTATTAGTAATATCTTGGCACGGCGCCGGGTGTAGCATATCCTGGGTTTCACATCCTTCTTAACGTATAAAAGCAATACAAATCGGACCTTCTTTTATAAAATGTGACGCCGCGGCCGGCTGTGTAAATCCCACCGATTGGCAAGGATCTTTGCCAGGAATCCAGGTTTCCTAATACATTTTCCTATACTGTTTGCCACAGTATCTTAGAAGAAAATGGTAGGTATGATGATGATGATGATCTTTTATATGTATAAGCACATTGCATATTCATTTTTTAACCTGAAACCTCGTGAATAAATCTTTTCATTTCTTTTACTCTACTTTTTCCATCATATTTCCAACCCTTACTGTTTATTGCTATTTTCAAACTATCTAAATAAATTAATCCCGAGCTACGAAATCAATACAAGATTAAGATAACGAAGTGTATTACCGGTACCACTTCCTACCTCTGATTAATGTGCTTCTCTTCAAACGATCGATCACGGCGCAAGAGTCCGCGTGACGTCATCGGCGCGGGCGCAAGTCACTGCGGATGCGTTCAAATTGCCGTAATGATTGATGTTTTTATTGACGGTTTTAAGAACTTTTTGCTGATTTGAGTTTTAATTACGATTGATTCTTGATAGAAGTGTTTATGTAGGTAAAGATAGATTAGGTTTTAATAGATAGTGTTATGTTTTGTTGCGTTCTCAGATTTATAAGCTATGAGTTTTACTGTTTTTAACATTTTCGATACAGATAATTCATTTAGAATTACGAACATCATCGTTGTAAAAGTACCTTTAATACTCGAACCTTAATTAATACTCAACATTATTGCACTTTACACTCAATATATTTCACATTAGACAACACAAAAAATCCAGGAAATATACCTAGCAAGTTGCAACACATTACTACAAAAACAAAACAAAGTACAAAATTAATAAGGTTATCAAGTAACTATGACATAACATTTAGAAACAGTATGAAGTAAGACAAGTAAGTTAGTAAGTAGGCATGCAATAATTACCACCATAGAACAATGTGGAGCAGGCAAGAGCCAGCTATGCCTTGCAAAACATATGACATTACGATACCGACATAGTACGCAGGTTATATCACTCACTGCGCATCTATTTATCACTGTTACGCGTTTTAATTAGAACAGTTTACTTACTATATGTTTGTTTGTTGTGTTTATTGTGAAATTCTGAATAACTTATTAGGTAGAGTATGAGAAAGTCAGATATTTTTATGGGACAACCCTAGCTTAGCTCCCGTCATTATAACTTCTTTAAACCAAGTAAACCAATACACTTCTTTAAACTTTATACTAATTATAAAAAAAAAACTATTTAATAAACCAATTAAACAATTATGACTAATAAATCCGAGGAACTTGAGTTCAATGTGTCCTAAACAAATTTAATGTCATGGAACTTGTACCAAAATTAATCATAGCAGTACCTAAATATATTTAATAGGAGTACTGAGTGGGTAGAAAAATAATTGTTTATTAAAAGGTCAATTTGTCCTTCCAAGAACCATTTTATTTTAGAACTTCTTACAGGTACTACCTACGTTCTAATTTCACGGTGGATTCGTATCTATCCCTAGGCTATTTCCATTAAATATTATTTTCAAAATTTCAAGTATGTGGGCGGTTATATTTTTGGCCGCAATAGATTAATGTCCAAGATAGATTATGGAAGATTATCCAAGTCTTAAGTTAACTGAAACTAAGAGAAAATTATTGTAATATTTAAGGACGATAATGCCCGGTTTCACCCTATGTCGAAACACCTGGTATATTCAATACACATCTATATAAAGCAGTAATTGATTCCAATTAAATACAATATCTCAGGATTTCCTGATTGATCATAAATAATTGCAACAGCCACACATGTTATATAACTTTTCCAACGACGTTTCTTCATCTTATTATAAAAGCCGTGACTTATTCTATTTACGTTCAAAGAATGATAATAAAGTGCCGGCTAGCACAACAATATTGCTGTAATACTCTCAACGGATGACAACGTCGCAAGATAATGTTAGACGGATAAAGAAATAAAAAAACATGTCTCATGCATGTCGGCAACAACGAAACGAATTTTGAAGGATTATAAGATTAACAACGATGTACAATGGCTGATTACTTTTCGCATGTAGGAAGAAAATGGCGCATTTATAAGGAAAATATGGTTATGAGACCAACTTAATAAACTGTTGTTGTAGTGAACGGGGACGAAGAATGAAAGTTTACGCCCGCTTCTCTCTTGAGAAAAGTGGACTTTGCTCTTCAAAAGGATTTGTAGTTATTATTTAACATTATGAAATTGAGGTAACGCATGCCATATTTACTGAATGCGCCTAGTGATAGTAGTAGCTGAATCATAATGTATTTAACTAACAAATTGGAGAGGCCTATTGTTCAATTTCAAATCGAATTCATCGCAACAAAACTCAAACGCAATAATCCTATTTCACGTTCCAGCAATTTCCCAATATTATAACAATAAAGTTCTAAACAAATACCCGCTTTTCAAATATTGATCAGCTCTAAAGCCGATTATTAATTGACAATTAACCTAAAATAAAGCGAGGTAAACCACCCTTCAGTTTATTTCACAAGCTCTGAAACTTTCGAGGTTAATTCAATAAAAATAATGAAGAGTACTTTAAAATATTAATTGCGGTTCTGGCCTGAATGTTGGGAAGCTTTTGTAAATTAAAATTACATTTTTAAATTCTGAAAAATAATTAATAATTGCAAAAGAGGTTGCAGAATAATTATTATTGACGTTGGTTACAGTATTTTTTGGAAAACAAAAGCTTTTTGTACACTTATGTTATGATCATGAAACTTAGGAACCGTCTTACATAATAGACAGATACCCACTAGGGTAAAAATCAAAATCAAAAGGTTTTTTATTTCGAGAAGGCCTTTTCAGGCACTTTCGCTATCTGTAGTTGCGCGGTTCTAAAATATATTTTTTATACAGAAGAACCGGCAAGAAACTCCATAACTGAGAGGACCATAACAAAGAGTTACTCTTTTAAACATAGAAAAATACGTTTTATACTCTACAATAAGTACCTATGCAACAACAACGCAAAATAGCAAAATGTAAAAATTGCCGAAAGGGGAAATATAGGGGGTATAAAGGTAGAGTACTTGACTATCACACTTTACTTATTTGCTCTAATCCGACAAAATCAAGAATTGAGTACTAATTTATTAGTACATGATATGATTTATTATTGCTTGTTCATGTACACATTATCTATAGAATTCGTGAATAGTATAAACCACAAAAAGATATTTGATTAAAACGTCCATCAAATCATATTACCTTTTACATATTGGCATTGACATGAAAACAATAAGATGAAAAAAACCTATTACAAGCTTATTATTGTAAGACGAATTTGTTTTAAAAAGAAAAGCAAAATATAACCCTTGTCAGTACGAAGTTCAAAAACATGTTTATGATTATCAGTATTCATAAGATAATAAATTAATAATAGGTTTTAAAGGGTGTGCAAAATTAGTATTTAGCATCAACACACAATATTCGTAAATCCTCAAATAATTACAATTAATTTGAGTGCACAATTAAGCTTTATTATAACAGGTATAAATGGAATAATTTAATTAATTAATATCAAATTGTTTGTTATTAAAAAATATTTCATGAAACTATAATTACAAAATGGATCTATAAATTCAGTTTTCTATTTCATGACATGCATACTTATAGAATTAAGTGATTTAAAACCGATGCATCTCAATTGACGGCGCAATTAGCATGCGCATGCGATCACGAACGTTTTCCTAACATGGTGATTACTGACACATACAGGCATAGACTATAACAATCGTGGAACTCTATGGAACTCTATGGAAAATGGTCTTTGTTCCGTAATTGGGTTTTACGGGTAGGTACGCTGTAATTTGGCACGTTAACATTCCTAAAAACACGAATAACATTACGTGTCTATGTATGTTGCTTTGAAAAAAATATACGAAAATGAGAACTTATTAACCAAGGTTTTTTTTTTTTTTATTCTGTTTAATTTCAGCCACCCATCTCTATTTTTTTAATGGGGTCAGCCGTTGTTAGCCTTAGGGAGGCTCTGACTTAGTCCAGTGAGGCCACTGGACTAAGTTGGCGAAACTAAAGCCGCCAGCCAAGGCACAAAATTATATTAGAGCCATCTCTGTTTTTCATTAGATTATAAATAATCCAACAAAAATGATAGAAATCACCTTAAAAACTGCACTGTACTCTATGCATGTAATATTTCAATGCTTCCTACATAAAAGAACACCAACATACTTAGATCGTTACCACCACCCGTACTCACTACTCATCCATTTTGCAGTCGCACGACCCGCGCGACGGCTACGCGACGTGCGACGGCCGCTAGTTGTCATCTTTACATAATAAAGCTACGGATGCTGACACTTCGTCATGTCATCCCGACCTCTCACTTCCTTCGCTATATAAATAATAATATGTACAGAGAAACCACGCAGAAAAAAAACACGAAATTCTTTTCAAATTGCTCGTTTGTATCGTTTAGCATTCTAATTGGCAATGAATAATTGTCAATGACGTTTTGTTATCTAAATTATTGTACATCTGTCACAGTTCTACTAGCTAAACAGTCTTACCAATTTTACTATCACTTCAAAAATGAAACTCTACAAAAAGTTGAAAACGATTAGTAGCCGATGCAGTCGCGCTTTGTACCATAGTTTATTGATCTTCTGCCGCCATACTTATTGATGCCAGCCTCTGACACGGCATAAATCTCGGTGACAGTAAGGGTTTATAAGTCTCATTCAAGTACCTCTCTATAAGAAACTTAGTACGCGACTGGTGGGTTTCCGCGAAGCTCCCTTGTATAACGAAATTAGGTGACATTTCCGTCAAGTCAGCCTTTTAAATTATGATTGATAGTCGCAAGGTAAAGCTAGTGATGTTACATAAATGCAATAAATGTTCGATTAATGTTTGAGATGATGTACGCTTGAAATTCTGTTATGTTTTATGCAGTGAATCGTTATTCATCGCATCGTTTATGTAATTAAAATTTGATTGATTTAGAACAAATAATCAATTACTTTTATGAAAGTAACATTTAGCCTAGTTTAAGATGTAACTTAGGTGTCTGTATTAATCAGCAAAAAGCTTATGTCCGTTAAAAAAATATTTTAAGAACTTACAATTCTCTACTTATTTGACAACGCATTCACAAACAAAACTACCCGCTTCGACGTCTATATATTCCACACATACTGCCAACATAGGATAACAATAGCTTAAATTAAAATTTAAAATCAAACGGTTGCGAAAGTCTCTACGAAACAAAGGACTGTGGGCGCTGCGAGAGCTCTCCAGCACTATCCGCCTTCAATCAGCGCACCAGAAAAACAGTTGACAGCCGCGATCCACCTCGATAACTATTACATTCTGGAGCCTACCACCACAGCAGTTGTAAAAGAGAGACACCGCTATACATTGTACACGCTATCTCGCTTCCACAACCACAGTTTTACTTAAAGAGGTGCTGATAGGCTAAAGAGGGAAGAAAAAAGGCTAATCTCGCAGTGAAAGTGCACGACTAGCCGAGACATTTTCACTGCCATTATAATAGGCTATAGGTATAGGTGTTAGGCTGGGGACACACTGTACTGTAGACTGCAGTTAAGCTAAACGATTTATAATTATGAAACACAGGATTAGTTTTTAATAGTTCTGTTTACGTGATATTGATGAAGAAATATTACTTGAATCAGAGTAGTTTTCTTAAATCTGTTAAAAATAATATTTTCATGAAAGGTCGAGGTTAGTCAGGATCTAGGACGCGTTTCGCGAAAAGAAAATATTCCGCTATAGGGCCAGATTAAGGTTAAAACAAAAGGAAAAAAGGAATGGCCAACAAATAATTACTCGTATGTATGACTGCATTGTTTAGTTTACCAACAAATTGCAATAACAAGGAAAACTTAATCAAAACAAAAATAACATTATTATGCGCATATAATTTTATAAGCCATTGAAGAAAATACAAGTTATACCAGTCAATGAAAAATTGATGGTCATTTACTTGACAGTAAAACAGTAAATGTTTATGTAAAACATTTATCATATTTATTTCTAACGGCTTCTTTAACTACTACTATTTTTTGGCATATTTCTAGATGTTTGATAAAAAGCCATGACCTAGCATTAAATACTAAGTTTATTTACTGTTAACTGTGTTTTTTTACCAACAATACATTTGTTATCACATTGTGACGTTTAAAATTACGTTAGGAACAAGCAAGGAAAAGAAAGATGATATGGAATTAAGGTTTAATGAAATCCTCTGACAAACCAATTTAAAATGTTATTGTATAGTAACTATGTACGTAATTACATAGGTATGTAGTCAGACTGCAGTCAGGCTAACTTAGACCACTCCAAAAATTGTTTCCAAATTAGAAATAAACTGGAAAATTAATTAATAAAAATACCTTAAAGGTCCTACAAAACATTCATAATTTTAAAATTACTGTAACTTTTTATTTGGATTCAGCACTCGCTCTATAGGTACTGAAATGAAAAAACGATTTCAAATTTACCTTTTATATTGAAAACAAACAAACAAATAGGTACTGTTTTATTTTCCTTATATCAGCTATACGCAAGAAAATATTCATGAAGGGGTGAAAAACACCCGGGAAACAGATTTAATCAACATTTTTAATAAAAACAAAACACGGTCTCTTTTTGCATTATTTTTTTATGAATTAGCGACTGTTATACATATAGCAGTATTCGATCTCTTTTCTACATAATTTAAATAATTTCACTTTCATAAATGCATATAGAATGTTTTCTTTCGCTCAGTGTGTATCAAACATCGCCGCTGTTAGTTTTTATTATAATAATCAGTTTCAGAGTTGATAACTAGCACTTACAGGCGACGATCGAATTAAATCGTGACTGCGTGTGATTATTTCTGATCGAACCCACTTTTTGTTGCTCGAGAATAAAAGGTGACTGTTTCCATTTAATTGCGAGAACTTAGCGATATTAAATTATCTTCAATATCTACTTACTTAAAACATTGTTGAATGGGAATTACAAAAAGAAACACACAACAAAGCACTTACTATTGAGACTAAACGATCTGTTGATTGTCTGCTGTCTTAAATACAATATAGCGTTTTAAATGCAATACTAACAGCCAGTACCTATTAGGCATAAAATAAACATTTCTTTCACACCATACTTTTCCCTAAAAGCGGAGCCTATGCAGTAATAATAAAGCACTGAAGGGGAAGCCAGACTGGGAACCAGGGCGGAGCTTTTAAATATTCAATCCGGGGAAAATTGCTCGAATGTCGTCTGCGAGAAACGTTAAAACCATCGCTTCTGTACTGGATGCAACTTCAAAGATATATGGAGGTTTTATACGAAATTTTCCATGCAATGTTGCCGTCAGAAATTTTCAGAAGGATTTGTATGAAATGTGCCCTACGGATGACGAACCTACGTATGAGTACGAATATTTATGCAAATGCGGAAAGACGGCTTATCTGAGGCTACAACGGGCTGTATCTACAGATAGCTCATGTAGACGTTCATGTTTGGATTAATTTAATTCTCAAGTTCTTAGAAAAACACCGAAACAAAATAAACTTTTGAGAATTGTTATTACTTACCTAGTATAAAAATATTAGTAGCATAGATTATTTCGTTGAAAATTTGTTCCGTTGTGCAAATGTGTAACATCTTAACCAAGAACGTTAATGTAAAAGTACCTAAGTATAAGTATAAGTGCAATGGCATTGGCTACCAGCATAGACATTCTATTGCGCCACAGACAACCAAAAAGCAATCGCCATCCTCGGTTTCTTAACGAACAAGACCAAGATGTTACAAACACTTTTTTATTTCATTTTTCAATAGACTCACGAGTCCACGACACTTTCATGCTGAGCTACATCATCTTTATTCTAATGGTATAAGGTTTAAAATCGTCTGTCCAGCGTCTCATCGCGGAAGCCTGATGCAATTTGGTGTACAATTTCGGGATTACGTTACATTGCTCGTTCAACTCGAGTGTTCTGTGCACGTTCTGTTTTAGTGCAGCGATGTATCTGTGACCTTGCGTTTGTACAAGGTCGGTAAAACGTTTGGGGAAATACTTCTCAATATTAACAGTTTAAGACTTACGGCAATTAATATTTTCGTGTGTTAAAAGGAAAATCCTTTTTGAAAGCAGAATGATTTTCGATAAAATTGCCTTTTTCCGACAAAAGAGTAGATAAATAATGATGTCCTGCATATTTTTTGTTTGGTAAAATAAAGAGCCAGTGTCAACGGCTACTTCAAAAGTAAACATACTTAATGATAAATGTGCTGACAAAATATAATTACCGCGTTAGAAAAAATTGCTCAATCGCCGTAAAAACATTAATTTTGTTTAACGTTTTTCATTACCTTTACAAAAAGTATGAACGTTCGTTACTTATGTGAAGGTTACTGCATAAGTACTTTTATTTCAATTCAAGTAACAACATTATAAAATAAATATTACATTTACAGACCCTAAAATCATCAAATAAATATAAGCAAAACAATCCCTGATCATTACGCAGATGCAAAAAGCATTTATATTTTATTTTATTTGTTTTAACTCATAAAACAAGTGGAATGGAACTTGTTTTGTGTCACTCAAATGGTACTCAGACAACTACGAGTACGTCTCCTTCACAGAAAAAAAAGAAATTAAATTCAATACAATATTATAATCCCTTAAATAAAAATACTTTTTTTTAATTATAACTTACGCAAACAAACAAAATTTTACGTGGTTTTTAGATGTAAAAACTGAGTCCCATTGTCCGCTCTAGGCGAGTATCCCTTCACATAAAAAGGGGATGCCCATATCCCCATACACCGGCTATACTAATCCACCGCAGTGCACTTCAAAAAGATACAAAAAACATAAAAAAAAAACCGTCAAAACATTTCATTTTCCTCCTACGTGCTCACAAAGGGAAAAACTTGATGGTTAGGTAGATATACAACTATACAACCGTCGGTAACCACAAGTGCAGACACTTTTTGCCTTTATATCTCAAATGTCAAGGCTCCAACCTTTTCTAATGGCGACTACTGAAACCTTAATTATGATAGCAATGTGTAATATAACCCTTTCGATCCCATTCTGATTAAATTTATTCGAATTTGGTGGTTTATTGTTGTGTATTTGATCTGTTTTGTCTGTTAATTTAAAAATTTTGATAATATTTTTACTGCAGTTATTGTATTCGTATTTATTTACGGTTTAAATTAATAAAATGAATTTCAATCACAATTTTGAATCAATAAAAATAATATGTCATGCAATTTTATCCACGCCATCTTGAATGTAAACAGCTGCTTACACTACCAGAAGCAAAAGCTTTATAGACCTTTTACTGTCATTAGGTGGCCAAGGCAATACGTTATACAGCCTATAACAGGTAAATGCTTGTATAAATATAGAGAGAAATGCAATTCTTCATTGGAATGGTAAATTTCTATTTTATAGCACGTATTATTTTATAACTAAAGTTCACTCATAGCCTGTAAACATCTGAGCTTTCGCTTTTCATAGTTTTCTTGTTGCTGCGGTTGTTCTAATGATTTTAATGTTATTTGATATGGTTAACTGAACTTTCTAAAGCAACCGATGTTGTTTATAGCAAGTGCTATTCGCGTATTAACGATTTATAGTTGTTTAGTTTATATGCTATTGGCAGATTGTAATATATTGGTAGGTTAAGGTCTAATCTATAGTAGACGAATTATTTAAGTGTTGTCTATGCCCGAGTTTTTTTTATTCAAGCTATTCTTTTATTAACATTCTGTTTTATTTTATAGTCCATGGGGACATACATCATTAGCAAGACATAAATTCATACCCATCAGACGGTTATCATTTAATTTGTGTTTTACTCTTGATCTGTCCAAATAGGTTTACCTTGTCATCATGATTTTCAAATGCTTTAAATTCCAAATCAAAAACAAAAAAAAATCAAAATTATGACATTAAAAGGGTGTAACCATAATTGTAGCTTCTCACCCACGTTCGAGAAAGTAATGCATAGTGATGTAACGCCTCCATTGTACCTTTATCAATAGTCGTTATTGTAATCAAATTCTTCATGACATTTGGTGTGGAGAAAAAAACAATAAAATCGATTCCATTGTTCGACGGCGTGACTTTTTAATTAATTAATGCCACCGCACAATTGATTTTATTTTTAATTATTGCTATGAAAGGAAGTTATTTTATAATAATGTGCAGGTAATAAAGTGGAACTAATTCAATTTTGATTGTTAAGTTAGTCATAGGTACAATGTGTAATATTTTTCGCACGAAACTACGGATATCACGTTGAATGACTAAAGATATTAGTATATGGTTAGTATAAAAAGGGAGATCAGAGGAGAATGAAGGCCTTTGCCCAGCAGTGGACCTACCAGCATGTGAATACAATAACTAATTATAATAAACCTAACTCTCAAGCTGTTTAATAATTACTTAGTTCGGTACTTCAGTATGATAAAATCTAAAACAACAATAATTATAGTAATTAGTAATTTTCACGTAACCTTTGCCATGACCATGTAAAGTGACAATCGCGGAAAAGCCTTGCTTAGGTAAATAGACTAAATAGGTACTATACTTTAGTTTAAATAGCCCTAATGACCAGGTCATGTGGTCATATACCATATTGTTGTTACACATTGATATCGTTTGGTGACCTTAATACGGGGTCACCTGATATAGTTGATATGGCTCGTTGGTCATGTGTAATCACAGGTAGTAAGTTGTAAGGTATCGTAGAAATACCAAATGATAAATGTATAGGGTAATCGTCACGTAAGGAAAAAAAATGAGAAAATGATGGCTAAAAAGATGACTAAGTCGATATGACTGAACCAAATGCAGCTTACAAATAGGTTACAGACGATATGTACAAAAAGGTAATAGATAAACGTTGTAGCGGAAAACTTAAATGTTGACGGAAATTCGATACGAACAGAGAGGTCCGCTCTCTTTTATTCAGCTCTGTTTTATACAGAAATCGTGTAAAGACAAAAGTATTAGAGCACTTATCACACCTTTATGATTGACTTAACAAAATTATTTAGTATCGACATAAGTAAGTCAACTTATACTAAGACAACACTAAAAGCTTTAAGTAACCATTAACGTTTTTAAGCAGGCAAAAGTTCTTTCTCCAAAATTATTCTAGAAATCACATAATTTATTAGAGTATAGATAAGATTTGTGTCTTTAGTAATCTCGTAAATAATAAGTTAATGTTATATCCGATTTCGTAACAAAATAATGTAATACTCTACGAATCAGGTTTGTCTATGACTGGACTAGTTGCCTCTCGAGCTATCATCCATTACAAAGTCTATAATTTATGGCTCTAATCTGTATCGGCTTACACACTTTCCTTTCTTTAATCTGATCATATAAGACTGTCTTTGTATAATATTAATTGTATTATTAACTTCTAGTCTGGTATTGTCTTTTATTCATCAGTTATTTTCTGTTAGAAATAGGACTACAAATTAGGAGGTTCAATGAAATTATTTCTCTTTACATCTCCCTAGATGTAGACACGGTTCCTACCTTACTATATTATTATTATGTAAAAGAAAGACAGCGTGTTGCTGGGAAGTTTGTTGCGCCGTTTCTTCTCCCGTAGCGAAAGCACAGGAAGCGGTGAAGGGTGGGCGATGGGGTGCTGTCTATTATAATTTTGACGTTCAAAAAAGTGCTACATTGTGGCCTTATTCGAATAAATGACTTTTGATTTCGATCAGACTATAGTAAAAAGGAAAAAAAAAGTCAAGTCGTAGAAAATACTTCTATCAAAACTTCAATAGTATTAACTACATAGTTTAAATGTAGTGGTAGGCCACATCAGGCCTAATAACAGCTCTGGTCTTGAATCCTACAGGTGAATAATGTGTTCGTTTATATACAGCCTAATATATGGCTAGATCTGACCTTACAGACCGGTTTCCTCCAATTAATACAAATGGCGGATGAAACGAAACTCTTGTGTTCATCGCGAAACATTTGTTGTATTGTGGACAAGTCTGTGGGCGGGTGTGAAATGGAAGAAACTTGATTTAAATTTTAATGAGGTCTTTGTGATATAAAGTATTGTCGTTTTATTTCGCATTGTTTGTTTATTTAGCGTTTGCGTGCTAATGTGCACAAATTGATGCCCAACAGTGTCATATAGGAAAAGATTTGAGATTGCTGATTAAATACAAACAAGACAGTGCTTTATCGCTACTTTTAGAGTAATTTATTCTTTATAATTTAATATTTTACTAGTCAGATACATTTGTTTGATAATACTAAAAGCGAGTTTGACGTGTAGTATGAAGTGACATGACAATCTCTGCTTCACGCTCTTATCAAAATATCACAAGAAACTTTAAAACCACTCTGTAACTGTATTACAAATAAAATTGTCTGGTAAACAAATAAAACCTCCATGTTTATAACCTAAATAATCGTTCTTAATTTCGCCAATAAAAAAAGTTTCCACAATGTCAGTACAATAAACGTGGATTGCGCAATAAAAGAGAGAAACAACTCAATTAAATTTCTTACGGTGCACTTTGTGAATATTAATTGTAAACTATAAAGTATTGAACATTGATATTATTGACATTTACATTTTCCCTCGTAACGTTTAAAGCTCGAAAGTTTTGAAGACGAATAAATTATTTTGTTTTCTCAATTGTAAAATCCGCAATGTTTGAGTGTCAGCCGATATCATATAATATAAAAAGTCCAGTGCTTCATTCACCGCCTGCACCCTGGTTGACAGCATAGATCTGTTTATAAACCTTCTATTAATGTAACGCTATATTAGCACTAATGAAATAATCCACCAACAAACTCTATCCAAAACACCGAATAAACGGTGAAGGGTCCAATCATAATGATAAAAAATCGACGGTCAAACTCCAAAGAGCGCCATTTGCTGACCAGTTTTAAATAATAAATTTTTATTTTGATTAATTCGACTCTAAAAAAACAAATGCTATTGTGTTTTAGATTAATCTATATTCATGATATATCTTTATTAATTTATTCGGTTGCCATATATAGAAAAGGACGAGGTAAATGGTCCTAATCTGTGAGAAACACTTGTGTGTCGACATCGAGAAATGTCAAAGGATTATATTGTAAAAAATATCGACGAATTTGGCTCTGTGACCCATATTAAATCGATATTGTTTAGTTATTTATGGTCAAACTACAGACCTGATATTAGTATTTTAAATTAAATTTATATTTTTTGGTAAAAAATAATGATATCAAATGTGTCTAACATTGTAGACGCGAATGTAGTTTTGTCCATCTTCCAGTGTGTCTACATTGTGTCGCGATAACCGATATCAAATGCTAATACTAAAACAAGGAAATTGTAAATATACAATCTTTTAATTAATTACTAATGACTACGAATATCTAGATTTAACGATTGTGTAACACTAATTTACAAATACAATCGACTAAGAAGTATTGGATAAGATTTATTAATTTACTTGTTTAGTTAATGTGAATATTATTCCGTACATAAAATGTGTATCATGTTTTTACATAAAGCTGCAGTAAAACGATGCGGAGTCAATTAATTCTGACATCGTCGTCTTATTCGTGGGCGGAATAATTTGTTTTTGTAGAAACACAAGGTTGTGTTAACATAAGCTTATAACCACGACAAAAAATAGCGCTTGTATAAGAATTATCAATTGTCTTTAAGTAACAGATTAGTGTAATTTCCGCCATTTTACTAATATTTTGCAAAATTATTTTAAAATATTTTAGGATTAATGGAAATGTGGATTTAATTATAGCCTATTTTAACCTAAAGTTACTCTTTTATTAGTTTACACATTTACTTGATAAATAAATCTGAGGAATATTTTGAATCAGACATTCGAATCTTAAAATGTGAACTCTACAAGTGACAGTTGACAGTCCGAGGTCATTGACTTTCGTGTTCGTTTTTTAATCGCACTATAAGTACGTATACGTCTCGTCTATTATGATTTAATTGTTAGATATTATCACATTGTCCCGCCCCGATTCCGAACAATAATATTACCATGAAAGGAGGCTAGTTATAAAGCGGACCACATTAAAACCTACTTGCAAACATAATGATGGCCATTAATAATACAGCCTTAAACCTATTGGTCTTATCTATGTTTTGATAGATCTATAAAAAAATAACACTACAAGCTACAACACTTTATTTTTGCGAACAGGTTTTTGTAGCTCTTTTAGATTTTTATTAATGATTTAGCCTCTCGTAAGACTTAGAAGTGCAATAATTTTAAAAGGTAAATTAATTTTAATACGTCATAATATATTCACTGATCGCATTTGTGAGCATTAGCAGGTGGTTCGTAAACTTTCAGGTATTTCAATACCTAATATGGTTTTGGCTAATGATCATTACCTTGTTTCTGATTACATTACATAGTTATGATAAATCGCCAAACTAAAAAAAAAAAACACCTTTTTTTAGAGTCTACATTTGTCTTTGCTCCAATTCCAAATTTAAATCTGACTGGCCAGTGGCAGTCGGTCAAGTTCGGCGAGATGAGTTCGTATTGAGCAAGAGTTGATTGTGAGGCATTCACCTCGCAGCCAGCAGTCTGAAGGCTGTAGGTACTACAATAACGTGATACATCTTATATGTACGTTTGTATTTGTAATAAAATAAGGATACGGCCTTGCCTTGCAACTAAGTTGTTGTTTACGATGACGTAAACCGACTAAAATGATTAATACGATTTATAGCTGCAATCGATTGTCACGAATTTAAACGTTCTGAATTCAAATTCGGGTAGAGTGCGCGGTTTATTATTTTGTAGAGATAACTTCAAAATTTACATAAAATGGCGACTTTCGATATATGTTCAGGTAACACACATTTATAAAAACGTGTAAATACAGTTATTAATAGCTACAGCAGTTAAAGAAACACGTGTTTACGGATGACGGACACAATTAACGTTGATTAGAACGAAACGTTTTATGAACGATGAAATTCAAGGCGTTGAGGTCAGCAATCAGCATGGAATATAAACCCGATAAAATACTTACATACCGATCTACTTTCTATAAAAAACTTTGATTTAAAACGATTAAAATCACGTGAAGTAATCCATTAAAAAGTATTTTTATCTCAAAGCACATGCTTATTTAAATATTTAACGTATTTGCACTACGAATCGATTTCCATAAAATAAAGTTATCTAACGATTCCTACGCTAAAGTTATAAACTGTTTGCTTACATAATTTATCGATTAGAATGAATATCTAATATAAATACACAGATGCTCCATCAATATGTATGTGGATCATAATCGATTTTGTATCGATTACCACAGATTACAAATTGCTATTTTGACAGTAGATTTGACATACGTCTATTATAGTCTAGTTATTGTACTTTATTTATTTTAGATTGCTAGGCTACCTTTTCTTAATTGTTAATGTGCATTAGACACCTTGGCAAGATGTCAACAAGCTTAAGTTTTAATCATTTTTGAGGGTTTTTAAGAAACTTTACAATATCTATACGTGACAATCATATTTGATTGCGGTTTTTATACAGCCTTCGTAATATCCTTGTACGTTATCTGTTTGTATGTTAATCTTTCCTTGTTTTTACTGCAACTTCAAAGAAATCGTTGAGTTATTGCAGCTTTTAGCACCTTTAAAAGGAACTTAAACATTAAGTAAAAATTGATTTCCATACTTAATGGTTTTTAATGTTTCTTTTCACAGACAGTATCGTAATCCTTTACCTTTTTGTTTTATTTGACTTTGAACTTTTCCAATAAACTCTCGTTATGATAAAATCCTATATATTTAGTAGTTTGCACACAAGGGATTATACGATAGGTACATAACATTTAGTATCTACATATTATGACTTTTGAATACGTCGATTTATAAGACAAAATCCACTACCTCAGCTACAAAAACATCGCAAAACACACCAACCAATACAATCAAAAGTTAACGACCAGCGAAAATAAACCAAAATAAATTGATACTCGCGAACAAGAACAAAAAGATTTATAATTATAAAATGAGGCAGCTGCTGAGACTGGTTCTGAAAGGCGCCGGTCTCGTCTGACATAATACGGCCTTCGACGCGGCTGCGGTAACTCGCGGCAACTCGCGGACACAGCTTTATCCTTAACTAGCGGACACGTGCCCACTTAAAGACGGTACTTTTCTGGTTTTTATGAGGCCTATGTCACTCACAAATTATGTGGCTTTCTATTCTTCCTTCTTCTAGCCTGTTCTCTTCTCTCTCCCTAGCCTGTAGTGTTTCACCGCTGGGCAAAGGCCTCCCCCAAGTCCTTTCACGATTCTCTATCTTGCGCCTCTTCAAACCAGTCTTCTATTAGTAAAAGAATCATCAATATCGGTTATGTAGATCCTCAGTTATTCCCTTACAACGTCAATAACAAACTTAACCTCTTTTTAATATTAGTTTAGATTAGTGTGTGAATACGGATAGAGTTGTTTTGCAATTCGCGTACTGTTATCATTGTTATTATCTGTCATGGTCATTGACATCTTACTGTTTGTTGATCCCATGAGACGGAGATAAGTAGACGGCCCCTCCGACTACTCGGGCTACGCGTGTGTCACTTGATCGTCTTCTAAGACTAATCTAATGACATTTTTGCAACCTGTCTTATTGCGTCCTTCTTCTTCTTCTCTTCCATCATAACCTATGTCCTCAGTCTTTTCACGACACTAGCGTGTAATGTGATGATGTGTAATAATGAGTATTTCTTCTTTATTCTTGATGTTAATCTAATCTAAAGTTGCAAGAGATAAGAATTATCAAAAAGAAACTGAGCCCCCTTGAGTTTTTTTTAAGTAAGGCGGATGAACGCACCCGATAGTACAGTTAAAGTGCCCCTTTTGTCCTTACACCTGTACTACAAATGATCTCATGAACATAACAGGCAGAACATGTTCAGCAACTTCTGGGCCGAAAAAAATTGTTAACGCCTTGAGAAGAAAAATACGAATATTACGTTTTCCTTTGACTTTTAATTCAATAGATTATTGCTGATTCAAATTCAGTAGTTTCTTAATTTCGTTTGACTTTCCTCAAAGGTCATTCGGTAGTTATTAATATCCGATTGATTTTTAACTAATTTGATTGATGTTTTGTATACAAACCAGTAATGGTTTATGAAGATCGAGTTAATACTCGTGTTAAAAACAGATAAAAATAGATTGTTGCTATTATGAAAATGTGAAACAAGACTAGAGGCAGTAATAACAAACGATGTTGTTGAAGGGAATGTTTTCTTCATACAATGTTTCTAGGAATCCGATATTTTCTTATTTATAATGATAAACAATATGTGTATATCTGGATGGATGCCTAGTCATGCCTCAGTAAGTAAATATTGAACTACAAAGCAAAAAGCAACCTTTTAGAATTATGATAATAGTTTTTATCCTGTTTCAGTAGTTTTTTATGCGACAATTTTCTTATTAACCAATGAATAAATAACATATTTCGTTTCTTGCACTTCAATATCATTTGAAAATCATGTAATAAAAATCTGCAGCGTATTTTCCTTGAGTATTTAATAAATATCCGATACATTTGTATAAAAGGCCAATTAAATGCCACTTTAAATGTATTATATTTGAATGAAGCAATAACTGTATATATAAATGAAAATTGTGGATAGTTTAATAAGTATTAAAGCAATGACTGAAAAGTCTTTTCATACCTGTGTTTGAATGGTCTAATGCATAATAAAAACAGTAAATCGAATGTATCAGATAATAATTGTTTAATTGACAAGTTTACGACGCCATCTTCCTAAAATAGCGGTTATTGACCACAGACAAGAACTTAATACTGTACCAAACACACATTTTATTACGTAAGTGACAAATAGCAATAGTAATAATTAAATCACAGTTCTTTAATTGTTATTTCATTGAATTACAGTTAAGATAACTACGACGTAAACAATAAATTATTTTGTACACTTTATTTGAAATGTAACATTATTTAACCGTATTTTAAGTATTTTTACGTACAACAAGAGAATGTAGATCTTTAAAACTAAAAGACCTTACTTTGAATACTTCCTTATACCAAACAATAACAAGTACAAAACTCCATAATTATAATGACTTGTTAAATATAACCCCCTAACAATTATATTCGCAAATCAACGTTAGCGATAAAATCTGCAGACGTATCGGCAAAGGTCATTAAATTTAATACACTTTACATAAGGTTGTATAAGGCTGCGTGTTATTTTAGCACGATATCGATTGATTGGAACCCTTCCGCAATGTCAGACTTCAGAAGCATTTAATTTAAAAAGAAATAGATTTTATTTTCTTAGTTTTAAAGTCTTCATGCAGGAAACTATATAACATGTTTTCTATATTCGATGATGTAGGTTTACGAATATCTACTATCTCTAAATATTTCGCTACAAACTTGAGCCAAATTATGTGGTGTCAGAAACCTGCATTGAAATAATGACGTTGTATTAGTTATAAATATTACCAGACTAATAACAGTAAAGACAAAATAATTTTGCCAAGAAAACAAACAAAAATAGTATTAAACACTATCAAAGACCTTACAAAGACAGCAGTTTAAACGAGGAAGTAGGTATATACGGGAAGTACATAGTGTTTTGTTTTAACGATGCGTCATTATTATAGTCATCACAGTCTTCTGTAAAATTGTTAATAAAATAACAACAATACCAACCTAGTAGGAAGAAGAAAGCGCAGTACGCTCGGTTCTCAGCTATTCGTGTAGAAACATGGACCTGAAACAATAAAGAGGTTCTTTAACATGTGTCGTAAAGTTTATTAAGTATGTTAGATCATACTGTGACTCAGTACAAGTATCATTTGGTTTTATATCGATGACTTGGCTTAATATGTGATGGTGTTATCACAAGGTTAAGTGAAAACGTTGGATATCTTTAGGTTTAGATTATGTCGGGATCAAATGATTGTTAGGTTTTGAAGTAGAGTCAACGCAACGTCATGATACCTAAATACGTAATATTAGAACAACAACATCATCAATTGATTCCACTGTATTCCTTCCAACACCAGGCATTGTTTGACCTGTTTGTCTAGTGGTTAGTGGCCCTGACTGCTACTGCCTGACTCGATTCCCACCTAGGACAAGTGTTTGTGTGATGAGCACGATCATTTTTCGTGCCTAGGTGTAATTTATCTACGGATAATATGTATAAAAGTACAGAAGTAGTATCTAATACCCAATATAAAAGCTTTACACTTGCAGTTTCAGAAGAGAGACGCCGTACCACCCGATTTAGAGAGTTTTTTCCTTCTAAAACTATGATAGCATTGCACGCTTTGCATTTATCAAAGAATCAAAGACCTGAGTTATCTCGTGTGTATAAAGCCTTCAATAAACCGTACTACAATTATATTTAAACGGCGCATCATCCAACTCCTCACGTGTCAAAACACGTGATGACAAAAAACTCTATCCTTATAATCATGCTTTTAATGTTTAGCTTCCGAAACGTCAAAACAGTTCCTCAACTCTAAAACCATGGTTAGCTGAACACAATAATTAACTTTTTCTAAAGCAATTCTATTTATAGTTCGATACTTGATTGAAATTTTATTATTGAACTTAATACGATTAGAAATCTTTGTCCGTTTTACCTGTCATTGTCCATGACTTGTAAAACTTTAGCGCCAGTCGCGAAACTAGTTTATGTCTCGTAGTTAGTATTTTCTCTTTGACCTCTACGTAAGCATGACCGGGCATAATTATTATAATCATAAATAAATAACGTGATCAGGGGGGCCTACCACCACGTCTTAAGGAGCTCCTTCACCGCGTAATGTAACATTATAGATTCGAATTTGAGTACATTACAATACTGCCTCCCTGACTGACGAGCATTCGCTTTTACAGTTTACATTAAGTTAATTATTACACTTTGTATCATTACAAGGTGCGCATTGCAATACTCGGTTCGCCTTCCTAATGGATATAATGTTATATGAGAAAGAGCACGTTTAAAGTAAGACGGTAGATGTGAAAACGGGATGACGCGCTATACTGTCTAAAGCGGCGTCTCTCTTCCACAACTGCAATAGCCTTACTTTACCTGGTGGTGGTAAGCCCACATTTTTTCCTAGCCCATAGTGTCCCACTGCTGGGCAAAGACCTCCTCCAAGTCCTTCCGCGATTCTCTATCTCGAGCCGCTTCCTCGCGGTGTACGTTTAGTTCATCCAGACATTATATTTATTAAAACTTTAACTTCACGAAACAAATTAAGCAACAAGCTGAAGTACTCAATTTTATATTAACTACACAAGTTTTGTTTGTAAAGGCTCATTATACGAAATCGAGTTTTCCAAAAGTTACTGTTACTTCGAAACTAATGAAATGAGGATTCAAAGTTTGCGGGAAAACATATAATATTAACTTCGGTACAGCCGGAATACTAACTTCCTTCGAGTTGAACGAAATAGTTAGGTAAGCTACTCAGGACAGAAATTAGGTTTTCATTTTGTATAAACTTAATTATTTAAGCTTTCCAGTTGCTTTATATTCAAGAGTAAATACGACTTCGCGAAATTTGGCTTTACATAATAGTTTTAATAAATACTACATTCATGATCGTATTAATTCCATTAAATCAATCTTTCTATCTTCAAACGTCTTCACAATTTCACTACAAGACTTAACAAAACCGCACAATCATGAACGGAAAACTATTTACACCCTCATTAATTTGGTTCATATGTCACAAACCTTAGTTCAAAGGTAAATGTATCTGTAAGAGGCAAACCAGGTCAATTTAGTAGCAAATTAAACCCGAATCCGACGGCCCGTGGTTAACTTACAAGTTTGAGGGTAAGTCTTGGGGTATAAGAGCCCAATAAACTATTAAGGGGCATAGAACCGTACATGGTTTCGATTGCCTCTAACAATGTAGTTCATATCGTTTACCTGTAAGGTATCGCTACTGTTTGACCCCAAGTAAGTTTGTTCTAGTTTAATAATAGATTCATTTGATACAGGTTATAAACCTCTAAAAGATATTTTTTTTTTAATTTGGTGTGACACACATATGTCAAGTGCCATAAACCCCGGCATCAAAAAATCGAATTGAACAAATCAATACGTTACCAAACTTAGTTTCTGGTTAAAATATTTTTAAACAGAACAATCACATTTTTACGCTAGAGATATCAGATCTTACGATAGAGATGACACTGAAGATATCGATAATTACCATGATCAGCAAATTGAGCAAGTGAAAGAGAACTGTAAAGGTATCTGAAAGCTGTCCGTGGCTGCAACCTTCCACCCAATACGAACAGAATGCGCCGGTCCCAATACCACTATATCGTAACGACCTGCAGTAACACAACTATATGGTGCAACTAAAACTACTTTGTGCAACAACTTTTTATTTGCACAGATACACTTTGAGTAGACAGTGTAGACACTGTAGATAGTCACAGTCATCTGTACAAATTTTAGGCGTAATTTCTCAACCGAAGCAGTGAAAGGCGAGGCAAGGCCGCACACACAATAGACTGAATTATACTCGATACAAATAAGTACGGTACGTACGGCAGACCGGAAAGAGCCTCCATTCATATAAACGAACACTTTGTTCTCTGCACTTCCAATAGAAATGGATTTAATCTAGATTTTGGTTGTTCTGTTAAACTGCATTTTATTTAATTGGATTGAAACAAAAAAAATAACCCAGCAAAAACTCGACTGTCCATACAGTTAACTTACAGCAAATGGTTTTGGTCCAAAATGTAAGTCGATTTCGCAAACTAAGTAATTAAATTAAAGTAAAAAACAAATGCAACCGAATCAATAGCCGGAACGAACCAGCTATTGCAAACAAATTACTCATTAACGACAATTCAAAAACGAATCCTAAATCTATTCCCAAAATAATCATAAATACAAAGAAAGATACAAAAATTGAAGATAACCATAACACGACAGTTCCAGATACAGATTAGTATTACCAAAGATAGAATCTTGCATCCACAATAGCCGTACTTGACCTGAGGTCAGACTGCGGTTGTTGTATAACGGATTGATGGCACAGGAAAAATAAAGGGCCATTAATTTTATACAATTAAGTGGCTCATGGCAATCGCTATTCATGGAACGGTAGATGATTGTGAATGTGAAACTACTCGCGAATGTTGTTTGTGGTTTTAAATTTTGAGCCAAGTATTCACTACATTCTATAGTCAAATTGGGGATACCTTTATCCAGCAATGGCAGAGATACAAATTAGAATACAAAAACAGTTATAGGCTGAGAATTGAGATGTTTGATATATCTAGAACAATTTTACAGTATAAATTTCTCTTTAAAAATCAAAATGTAACGTATGTTTAATTGACAATAAGTTTTTATAGCTCCTTGTGTTCAAACAACCAGCTTCCGATATTTTTTTACGGGCTAACCCACATGTATTTAACTACCGCACGAGATCTCACATTATTCCAAGTCCTCTAGGGTGGAATGACCTGATTGATTATCCCCTTAGGGATAACAATAACGACGTAACATTACCCAAAACATTCGTATTATTATAATGTATAGCATTAAAATAATTTACATAGAGACCAAAGAAAAGTTCAAAGAACTGTCTCACGTATTTTTTGTTTAGAATTGTGATGATACCGTTGTTGCCTCATTGTCCACTTGAATCATTTGACTGATGATCTACGAGACTAACTACGGTTTTTGTATGTAGACTATTATATTTATTTTTTGTAGAATTGCAATACCTATTCTGGGTGTTAAGTATTAGAAAAGTTGCTTTTCTTAGCGACAATGCTAATTATCTTAGAATAACAGTTATATTGTTTGGAATGATTATTTATGCACTAGCTTTTGTCCTCTATTTCCCCATGTAGATATTGGTTTTAAAGAACAGTAGTATATTTTTCGTTTTGGCAATCAAGTAACCCAGACAAAATGTCATGAAAATGGGTGATTAGGTACGTGAAATCGTAACAAACAAAAAAACTCACGTTCACATTTACAATCACAGATATTTAATTAATATTTTATCAGCGTTTTAAAAACAGAACCTAACTCTTCCTCTTCCTAATGTAATTATAATTTATCTTATGAGTAAATCAGACATCAAAACACTGTCTGAGAACAAAAAACACTGCAAAAACAGCCTTTGTGCTAATGTGCATGTTATTCCTTTCATATTAGCATCACAATTAGCTAAATATAAACTCGCATTACCTGAGATTTTACCACCACCTTTTAAAGTAATGCTATTGCTATTGTGTAAGCGGGACAGAGCATTACACGCCGGATACTGTCGTCTCTCTTCCACAACTACAACAGTCATTTTAAGAGTTGTTGGTAGTCCACCTGGGGAACTTTAACCTCGAATTAATTTCCATAAATCATTCAAGGGATTTGATAATTTATTTTATGGATACTGTTGAGCTGTCATCCCTAAACAGCTGTTGGTCCAATCAATAGAGTTTGTATCGTTTTCCCTTTAAAAGTTTAATAAAGCATAATGTTGTTTAGTCATGCAATAGGGGCGATGTGGGTAACTTAACATACTTAATAAAAAAATTAATTTCATTGTAAATCAATTTTATATTGCTTTAATGTAATTGAAAAACATTTTTGTAATATGTTCTTTGACATGTACATGTGTTAAACGAAAAAAAAACTTTAACGAAAACATTTTTTTTAAATAATAGGTTTTTAGAACATAAATGTTGAATATTTATTGCACTTGTTAAAAATATTTATTACATTTTGCTTTTAAAGTTACCCGGTTTAAACTCAAGTACGACTAAAAGGACTAAAAAAATCTACACATTAAAACTCTGGATACATATTCCTCTTTTCTATTTGCCAACATTGCAATTTGGTATAACAACTTTGTGGATATGAAAAACAGAACGAGAAATGTAGTCAATTGTTTGGCCTATGCAGAAAATTCTCGCCTGCTCTGCCTAGTTAGCAAAACAAGCGAATTATTTCCTAGATTTTTTATACCCTGAACTTTATGCACACTGCCTCTCTCGAACAATAAGAACCCACGATATTCAATATCGAGCTTGTAGGAAGTTTAACATTACTGACAAAAAAATGCACGCTATTTTAATACTTAAAACGTTACGCACATTAATATGGACAAAGAAAATATATATCAAAACTTCCTCACGTTTTTAGTTAAAGCTACCATGCATTGTACTTAAAATCAAAACGCGACGAACGCTCCCACGATTTAAAAAATCAAGGATAACCGCTTTCTGCATCGCTTGCGCCAGTGAGAGTTCACTGCGACTGCCTGACTTGTAAAGACTGTCGTGAGCCCGTATTTTTTGTCTGGAGACCAGCAATTTTATCTAATAGTAATAATTACGGTGAACTCCTACCTTTGCCCTACCATCCGTCACGACTCGAAATAAAACATTCTAACTTAAGCTCGTGACCACGTCGCCCTACTTTTTCTGTTGCTCTAACTTATTTTTCCAGCTCTAGCAAGGATTTACCAACTTTATACGCCTATGAATAAAGTTTATATTAGTGTAGCATTTGAATATGACCGCAGTATTAAAGGCTTCGAGTGTTTTACGTTGGAGTGCCCCAGGGTTCGCTGCTGGGGCCACTGTAGCAAGTGTTTGTCACTGGTAATGTTAAGTTTGTTTGTTGTCGCTGGCGGCCGGCGCACCTGACCGCCTGATCCCGACGTAACGCGGCTTACGTAACTACTTCACGATGTTTCCTACTTTGACGGGATCTGGACTTTAGAAAGTGGAGAAGAATAGTTTCGTGATTTCGATGAATTACGAGGCAAAGTACTCTTTTTATTTAACTTTTTAAAAATAAACGCTAAGGGCCCTTGGGAGTAAGGCAAACAGTTTGTATGCTTCGGTTCCCCTCAGAGCAAACCATAGGTATTAGGCAAACGAGAAAAAGTATTTACTATAATAATGTGCTACTTTATTAATTAACTTGTTATTGACTTTTTCTGTAGCTATTTAATCACAAAACCAAAATTAAGCGATTTAAAATTGTATACAGTTCTGTGTTTCTGCATTTGCTAGTATTTGTATAAAACATGAAACACAGAGTTTCTAAACTAAAATGTCTTGAACAGCGAGCTCCACCGGAGTGTGACTATTTCGCAAGTGGTTTGCTCATATTATCAAGTTGCCCGACCTTATTAAAGTTATACAAATGTGTAAAAGTAACTCATAATAAGTCACCTTGCCACTCACTTGTTTCATACAATGAAGTTTTTCGAGCCAACATTGAAGTTACTAGAATAATGTTCTTGACGCTTTTATTTTAAAAGTAAGAAACTTTACACTGTAGTAGCTTGGAAAGGATTGCTAAAACTGTGTTGCTTTAATTTTTATAATGTTTTGAGTTGATAAATAGTCTTTTTAACCATTTCTTTTCAATAACCTTACCCCCGGTTTCTCAAACGCTGAAACACAATTTTTTTTTAATCATCAGTCGAATCTCATGAGCGTGAGCATAAGTGATCAGTTAATTTGACAGCAGATTCAATTGATCAGCCTTCAAGAAACTGAGGGTTAGACTGGCTCGGGATGAAGAATTGAACAATGCTACCAACATTAACGTTTTCGAGTGTTTTTGTTTGGTTTTTGTTGCATCTTTGTCAAAAACAAAATATTACCGTATTGTTGTAGATTCAACAGTTTGTTTTCATTGCTATGCGATGATTTTTAGTTGCATATATTTTTACGTTTATTGCCATGTATTAGTACGTAACGAATGGAATAGGATTTTATGAAAATAAATTCTCTGAGTTTATCTTTCGTAGCTCTTGAAAAGAACGCGAATCAAAAGATTGATAAATATGCTATTCGATGATCTAAATAAATAATATCGTCATAAATATTTATTCATCATTTTTTTGTTAACAGGATTGGTAAATAAATCGATTGTGATAATAGTTTTATATCTCGTTTAATGTAAAAGGATTCCCGTTTTTGTATAATATTTCCTTTAGCGAACTTAAGGCTTATCGATTCTATCGCCATAATTGCTGATTATTCGTAGGTTTAATATTATATTTTACATATTTCGTAAAATAATGAGAACATGAATAATTAAAATCAAATAAGATTACTATGGGCAAGACATCTTAAGGTTTGGGCTACCCTAAAAACAACAACATCAGGAAACAAGAATTAACATTTCTAACTCCTAAAACAATCCTAAATTCATAACCGTCAAACAGACAGCGCATTACGTCACTACCTCGAGTCTATCTTGTCTATGTACGCAATAGACTAAGGACTAGACTAGTCGCATGAACTTTGCCACGACGCATCAAGGAAAACCGGTTCAGATAAATTTATCTCATTGAAGTATATTAAAACCTTCGTCGATAATGATCAATCTATTTCTGTTTATGATATTACAGTCATTGTTTTAAAGATTTGCGACATTCGACTTTATTGCTTAGGAAATAAGGACTTATGAATATTAAATCGAAAGGTCGGATGTACTACTGTACTTTTGTTTGTATGATAGGTCTATTTACACTCCAGCTTTCAAAACTCGCCGCTCTATTGCACATTCTTATAATTTCTAATCCCTAAGGGGTGGAGGACACCCCTTTTTATAGAGTCTAGACATACGAATAGCTTAAGTCCCACCTAATGAGGTAAAGAAGTTATTTCCATTCATATAAACCATGGCCGCACTAAGTTTATCGTCGCATGCAATTTGCTTTCTTGTAAATAGAAAGGTTTTACTCCCCCACAGAATACTCTATTACTGGTTTTTTTTTAAATATTCGTAGAATACTTCCACTGCTAGGGTAAAGACTTTACATGTAGAAAAGGCAACAAACTTGCTCACTTTACCACGCTACCATTACGTTTAGTGATTTTAATTTTAATCCAATCTTATGATGTTCTACGATTTCCGTTAGTCCGTGTCCAAGAATAACCAAGAAAACAAGTTGTTCCAACTTCGCCTGAACTTCTAAAATGCGATTATTAGTATTTTATTGAGACACATCTCGGTCTGAGATCGCTAATTCTGATGCGTGACGCGAGAGACCTTGCAGCTCCCATTGTTTTCAGAACCGGTTCTAACGCAGCTAACTCTTGGCTCACTCGATTTATGACCCAACAGCCATTGCTATAGACTGAATGGGGAAGATAAAATCGCTTAAGTCTTCTAAAACAATCTTCGTCTTTTTTGATATAATATTGAGTAAGCTAGAGCAGGAAACAATTGAAATCCTTGATATACAAAAAGTCAAGTAAGTCTGCATATTCTGCCTAAAACTGTAGCCGTTCTTTAAGCAACAACAAAAGAGATTTTTGTCTGAAATGATAAAAAGAAACAGGTATTTGATGAAAACAAGCACCAATTCGCTAGACCGTTCCAATAACTAGACGTCTCGCTGCGGTGAACACAGTTTCAATGAACGCCATCTCAGACAATAACTGTAGATATTACATTTAATAGGCTGTGTTCACTATTCACCTCATTCAGTAACGTTATCTAATACTACCACAAACTATGCTTTACGTAAACCATCAAAGCAATTAATATGGATGAAGCATACTGCATACAAGTTGCAAAATTTTCAAAGAGATCCGTAGCAAATGACATGTCAGACTGTATACGAGATTGCACTTGCCTAACAATACAATAAAAACACGTTGTGACATTATGGTTCGAGAGCCAGTGATGTCACTCGCGTCATATTACAGATAAGTAAGTAAAAATGTAATAAAAGTGATTAGAAAACGAAACGAGAATGTTGTCGTCGTGTAATTCGAGTACTTTACATCGAGCGCGAGTTACAGAAATCAGAGCGTTTGCGCTCGACTGCCGAGATCCGATGGCTCGTGTTACACGTGCATCATTTTACTTCTGTCTTCACATTCATTTCTGAGAACTTTTACCATCCTGTTGCAGTCACCA
Source organism: Chrysodeixis includens (assembly GCA_941860345.1). Taxonomy (NCBI): domain Eukaryota; kingdom Metazoa; phylum Arthropoda; class Insecta; order Lepidoptera; family Noctuidae; genus Chrysodeixis; species Chrysodeixis includens. Next base: position 1,973,121 of record OW796098.1, read on the forward strand.
AACTGACAATTACAGGCGGATTAACGTCATACTCTGACGTTATTAAGGTATTCAAAAGTACAATAACAAGGCAATTTCTTTAAAACAACAAGCAAATAGACAGTACGGAAGAGTAACCCAAACAAAAATAACACTCTTCAATCCCAAACATCAATTTTAGATTTAAAAAGTAAATTCAATTTTCAATACCTCCCACTTGAAATGAGCTCGTATATTTAACCACCCCAGACCATTAGGCAGCGTGTTCATGCCACTTAGCTCATCAAAATTGTATCGGCCACCGACGGCCGACGACCCATCTAATGTCAATTTAGTCCTACGAGTAGCACCCACGGAACTAACACCGCTGGAAGTGACCCCATTTTATACCTTTGTGACCTATATTCAAATGCCATCTCCCCCTGTACATTGTGCATTAATATTGGGTAAATTGTGACGCGAAGATAAGGTTACAATAAACCCCTATTAGATGTCAAAGTAAACATTGTTGAAATATCAAAAAGAATAGCGGTGTATCCAATTTTGGGTCGATCCTATTACCTACTGGTAGAGTAACTAAACGTGTTTTCTTTTCACGTAGGTAATATTATGTTCTTTGAATAATGGTAAAAAAGAGATTCAAGTCAATTTATAATCTAAATAAATATAGTTAATCTCTCTTTAGTTCAAAATGTGGGCAAATACTAAGTTTTTATCGGGCACGCCTTTAAGATTGTGTCTATTTATATCAAAGACTGAATAAGAAAATGTTAGTGGAGAAAAACCCTTTGATCAAGCTCTTAGATTGGCCATCAGTAAGGAAACAACTTAATCTGTACGCTCTTTTTTTGTTGTACCTTAAACACCATAATTTACCTGGATGTTAAAATAATACAATAAAAACATTAACCACAAAACCCATGAAATATTTCTTACACGATTGTTTACGCTACTACATAACATGTGCAAAGTGCGCGGGAAAATCACAAACTAACTACTAATTACGTACTTTATTTTTTGTAATGCCCAGATCGGCGTACAGATAATTAATTAAAATAATTCTGCCATTCCATTAGCTTATAGTTCACTGTAGATCAATTTTATTTTGACTGACTGTGGGTAATCATATGAGAAATGGGTCAAATTTAATGTAAATAGGGGTTCCGTGACCGATACGCGGCGGTGACAAGCCCGCGCGTTACATATAATTTACATTATCTATGGTCGGCAAAAAATGGGCGGGAAATTTTATTCTGTCATTATTTTTTGTCACGTTGAAAGATCTCGTGATAACGTTAATTAATTTGATTAATTTTTTAATTAAATTAACTGTGACAGTCGTAAAATTAAATGGGTCGAAATGTGTTCTGAATGCATAATATGAGTCTTATTACTATGTACTAGACATTCTAGTGTAGGCCTTGGAGACTGCACTGTTAGTGACTAATGAACTTCATTTAAAAACCTTGCTCGCTCCGCATGAAATATATTATGCAACGTAAATTATTTTTAATAAAATTGAAATTTTATCCGTCGATTTTGACGAATGAATTAAGCACGTGAATTAATAATATACCTAATAATACGTGGTGGCGATAAATCGAGAATCGATTACTCGCTTCACCAAGCGTACGGTATTGGACGACCACTTTTTATTTACATTGTTCCGAGTTTATCGGAGCACCGTTACTGCACGTTGTAATCACTGCGACAGATAGACGAGATGGGGATAATGCACGAATAGGAAAAGTTGTCGTCATTCTTAAGATGCAATCCTGATTCCCAGTAAGCAGCTGACTCATCGGTCAAATGCACACCTCTACGTATCTATGCATATTGTGGTTGAGTCACCGGCGCGCGGCGGGCGAGTGCCCAACTCACCTCGCCGCGTTACCGGCCCGCCCCTGTGATTTAAACAATGTAAAGTGGACGCAAACGCGCGAGTTAGCCGCGGCGGTAACCTGGTGACTTAAGACCGGTTCGCGCTGAGATACAAGTTTACTGTATAAATATCGATAATACGTTGCGCCAAACGTTTCGCGTTTTGTGCAACCTCGTGTCCTTATTGGTTCGATTTTGAAGCTCAAATGATCGGTTACAAACAGCAGTGCTTGTCAAAACTGGATTTGCACTGCATCGATTTTATCGTCATGTACTGTTATTTGAAATTAGAACTCGTGAGCTTTTATTTGTTTAGCAACTTGTCTCTGGTGACACTGAATGTTACCACACGTTTCATGTTTTATTTTTCATACCGTTATTACTTTTCTTAGAAAGTTGCCAGCAAAGTCTAATTGCAATCACGTGAATCGCTAATGTTGGTATGACACTGAAGACTCTCGGACATTGGGCTTAGTTTGCATAATAACAGCGTATACAGAAGAGAGGGCTAATTGTTACTAATGCAAAACCTACTTAAATACCCAAAATTCTATTTAAAATAAGTGTCTGTGTATGTTTGTTCTCTTAGAGTTTGACACCGACTTCATTCAGTCCAGGCGCTTTTGAAATGTACAATTATATAAAAAAAACATCCAAGACAAGATGAGGACGAATTAAAAACTTCCACCTTTTTGAAGTCGGTTGAAAAAAAAACAACCTACTTTTCACTCTTAAATAAAAATTATTTAACTTCACGAGATCAAGTTACACGTTTATCCAAGTTTTGCAGACGTCACCATTTGTTGTCAGCTCGTTATAGTTTAGTATAACAATAAAAGCTTAATACGAGATCAACAGACTATAACAGCGTATAAGGAAAGTGCAAGGCGTAGGCAGTGAGTGGGACGCACGTAAAGTTCAACTGATTTAATGTACAGCCTTCTATGTCGCTAACTTACTTTTAAAAACAAATTATAGAATGTAGAGTGGACGAAAAGCTGGCTGGAGAGTATCTAAGGTTAGGTAATGTAATCTGTGGTCTTGTCAAAATTTGGAAGCCTATTATGAAGTTTTTTTTTTGGTAACCGCATTCCGCAGAAATGTAGAGTCCTATTTTTGCGATAGCAATTTTGTAAGTATTGTTGAAATTGAAGGTAGATTATTTCTTTGAATTTTCCTGTAAGTACCATCTGGTTTTCTTTTCCACTGAAAGTTATTTAAAAAACTTTTATGCATTAATATTTCATGTTAAAAATATTATACTTAAGTTCAGTTAAAAATCAAAACAACGGCATTTTACAACAAGTAATAATAGTGCACACTACACAAATTGTTCAATTATTCAGACATTTCAAATTGAGAACCCGCATCCACGAAAAAGAACTGAAATAAAAAAAATAACAAAAAAGAACTGTCAGTTTATTGACAAAGGAAAACAATCATTCTTCATGAACCACAGACTATGTAACACGAAATAATGATGTCGGTTGACACAGCATTGGATTTGTACAAGGTAGACAGTTGTTTTATATCATTTATCTTATCCTTTTTTAGGAAATTGTTTCGCCTGCGTAGTAAACTGTAGAGCGAAAGAAAAGATGTTAAGTTTTGTAGAATATCTTATGAGTTTTTGCCTAGGTAAATGGTATCAAACTTTTGCAAATTGGTATATTTATCATTGGCTCTAAACAAAATCCTTATTAAGGAAAAACTAAATAATTACAACTGTAAAAAACCATTTTGAATACTAGTTCTAATCAATTTCGTCTATTTTAGGGTAGATTTACTTACAATTTATCATCATCCATTGGTATTAAGATAAAAGGAATTATTTGATTAAAACATCAGTAGTTATAGTTTTATTAGCTCCATTATCAGTTGATAAACTATTTTATTACATTTTATCGATACCTAGTTTCGACTACTAATACGCAACAAACATGTTTTTAAAATAAAGTAAGGTCATTTTACAAATAATACTTTGGCAGTAAAATTTTCGTCAATGATTCACTGCAAACGTTAAACAAGCAAAAAACACTACCTATGTTACTCTTTAATATAAAGGGTATTTAAGCGAAATGTCTGTCCTAAATAAGTGCACACAATATTTTATAAAAGCTCTAGTAGAAATAAAATGACTAAGCATTCAAGCTCTGAAATCTGAAGGCTTTGAATGAAGAAATTCCGTACAGGAAAATACCGGTAAAGTAGGATCTAATGTCAGGAAGTACACTACATCCGTGCTTTCGATACGTATCACGTTGTTCGTAATTAAATACCGACTTCTCTATGTCAAAGCTCTTTGCAAGCAAGCCTTTTGGCTCAATACCGTAATATCAAAGATATTAAAGGTGCTTTTTATTATCACGCTGTCTTTATCAGCTCAATGAGTAAAGTAGCAACAGACAAACGTCTTAAAGTTTCGGTATTTTTTTTAAACGACTCTCCCACTACGGAATTTAATCCATTTATCGTAGAATATTTCACAGACATTCAATTCACATGCACAAAGACACCCAGACTCAGAACAAGCCTTTGTGGATCGCACAAATTCTTGTCGTACGCGAAGATCAAACCCGCGACACGTTGCGTTCAGTGGTAATTGGCGTGGTGACCTATACCACTCGGCTATCCGTACAGGTATACAGGTGAAACATCAGATTACTTTAAAACAAAACACAATCAAAGTGATATTGTGCGGAATAATCCACCTTTTTCATATGAAATGATGCTAACTTATCGGGAAAAACCATAAAACCGTGCATACTAAAAGAAGCCAAACTCCCACTAAACGGCAAAAACATTGCGTATTTCGTCAGTAAATACCACTAAAACAGCCAGTGAGGTCGGGTCACAAATATCACTTATACGAGTATACGGCTCTTAGCCCTGGGTACACAGGCAGACGTGACCCAACCTTCTGGAACCTTCCTAAGGAGCCACAATTTACGACACATTACTTTCTATGGCTAAACGCTGGTAAACAGTAATAACTCGTAAAGGACTTTGTTGCCAAATAAACAATATTTTTCGACCTAAAGCTGGTTTGGAAATTGGTATAGTTTAAGCTAAATGTTTTGTGTTGATTCATTTTCGTGATTTTTATAAATAATATTATCTTATAGCTGGTTTCAATTATGATAATCTTATCTATATTTTGAACTTTAGACAACTTTTTTACGACATTTTATTCCTTTTCACTACTAATATGTCAAATTAAGATGAGTTTAAATAATTATAATCAGTAATTTTGTTTAGAAGATTTTTTTGCCGCTGTGACACACAATCGGACTATTAAATTTTTATTTTATCACTACATAGCATATCTCTTTGTTATGACTCTATGTATACTTAGTTCTCTAAAAGCACGCAATTGATTTTGGTGCGGTTTTTTATAGAAAGTGTTTCAGGAGGTTTATATGTAGGTACCTATATTTTAATCATAAATCAGTATCGCACACGTGCGAACATGAGGCGAGTCGCTAGTTATAATCAAATAGTCAACAAATAACTACAAAAATCACAATTCGGTAAGTTCAGTCACGTGTTTTATTCTGCATCACGGGGATCATTATGAAGGATATTAAACTCTTTATATTATTCTAGTCTAGTCTTAACGATGCATCGTGACCGGTACATCAAATTGAAATAAATAAATAATCAAGTTTATATTTTAATTAGATCGCTTTTCATATAATTAGTGCGTGTATTAAAGACATCTTCTCAATAAAATATAAAGTTTATGACTTAATAAATAATTTAGGTACTTTTATAGTACCTAACTCCTTTTAATCTTGCTAATCATCTTAGGCAAAAAATCTTAGTGCAAGTCATGTAATTATTAAGTAAATAAAAACTACTTAGATATTGGACTCAGGAAACGAGTTTTAAAGAAATCCATAATCATTCACTTATCGCAATCAGACTGCATAAACAATTTGCAAAAAATACTAAACAGTTTGTAATAAATCATAATTTCAATTACCATAAAATAAACGTTTACACCTACGAACCTTTTACCACGATACTTCGTTCAGATTATTGTTTAAAAATAAAGTTCCCGTCCATAGTCCACCAATGACGTTTTCCGTCGAGTTTCCGACTGCTTGGTATTCAAAGCCCGCCGTTTGATTACCATTAACTAGTGTCAGTCGGTCCCTGTGTGTCAACGAACTAATTGGCAAACAAAGGGCGCAATGGTAATCGCGAAACATGCATCAACAACTGCATTTCTTTAAAAAAAATGCAAAAATATTTTGAATTTAGAATCTGTCATTTTTAAGAAGGAGGTTGAATTCCATCATCGTTTTTTGTTTTGAAAACAGAACAGATCATAAAAGCGTAGAGTGAAATGAAAACCCATGAAAAATGGCGTCTTTTATTATAAAGATTATGTAAATCTGACAAACTTTTAAAGTTACCTCAAATATAAAGAAACTATTTTATAACTATTGTGGTTAAAAGTTACGATATGTTTTATCAAACCAATTTAATTCACTTTACATAACATGTATTTTTAAAGTGAATTTTTAGTAGAGTGTAAATTACAGTTGAGAAATGAATGTTGCCAGCTGTAAAACAGTAACATAATATCGTAATGTAAGTTTTTTACAGATAAGAAAGACATTAAAACGCAATTATTATGAAAACCAATGCAACACATACATTAAGTGAGTTTGGAAAATATTTTGGCTCTCATTTCTGCTGCAATTTTTTATTTGTATTTGTTAACAAATTCTTGTAAAAACTTGCATGTTTTTTTTTAAAATAATTGCTTTATTTCATTAATTAACACACTAAGTAACACATCTTAATCAGCTACTCGTGAAAATGTTGAATAGTCAGTATTGCTCAAGAAAACCGCTGAATAATTATAACGAAATATGCAAATTGCTAATGAAAACACTTAATTGCGATTGTTTCGTTTTACAAACAACAAAAAACTAGATTAATAGTTGTTTTGAAGAGACCTATTTTTTTTTTATAATTGATGACATTACAAAACTGAAGTAAGTAACTCTCTACTTTTTTTAAACTCTTGAACAAAATCGAACTGTTTCCAATTTCTGCTTGACACTTCATTTATTTTCTTTTCGTAATCTTACGCGTACATCGATTATAAAAATAAGTTTTAATGAGATTTAATGTCACGAAAAAAACCTATTTTTATTTTCAGCTTGCATATAAATTTGCATACGTTATTAGAAGCCTCCTTGTTGTAAACTTGAAATTAAACCCAGCCAATTATCAGCTGATTCGTACGCGTTACAGGCAATTTAAATAAGTAGATATTAGAAATACAGATGTACAAACTATCTGTATAGTTTACCAAGAAATTCGCCTAACACATGTCCCAAATATTTACAATAATATAGAACGTAGCAAGTCGCTCCGAATCATTCACCTTTCGAATGGCCTAAGCTAAGCCTTCAAAGCTCTAAGCTTTCACTTCTGTCACCTAAAACAAGATCAAACAATACTTACAGAAATAAAAATCCAATGTTATCTTAGAATTTTCCAAAACACAGCACGGTTTTTTTCTAAATAAAAAAATGGAACTGTTTTTTTTCCGGCACTAGTTGTGTCGCGAGAGGCGTGCGCTCCGCACGAGGTGAACGAGAGGACTGAGGGACGCCCTCAACACTGAGGGAAGCGGGGCTTAGCGCCTCCGTACCACGGGTGTACGAGCTGCGAGACTTACTTACATTTTACGTACATTACGGACTGTATATGGTGTAAGAAAATGAAGACTTCTTTAGTAAAATTTATCACAGGTAATGTAAACTACTTTTTTCCAATCAGTTTCCCATAAGTATTTATGCTTAAACTAATAAACGATACCTTTCTTACTGCTTGCATTTACATTACCTATATTTTCCACATACGACTGCATTCAAATATCCCTCCTTCTAATCACAATTTCCTTCACAAATTCTTACTGCCTTAACTTAGCCGTCAATGTATAGTATCCAATACGCTAAAACCGCTACTACCTCTGATAATAATACGGGTAGCAGCAGTAAGGTCGGCGACTCGAGTTTGGGAGCAGCTCACGGCACGGCCAGTTCCGCGATACTTGCATCTAGGTGATTGCAACGAGAACTGATGATCATAGCACGTTTATAGTTGATGTACGACCTGGTATCAGAAATTAAAGCGACCGTAGGCCTCTGACGTGGCTTTACCCTATAATGTCTCCTTGTTTTTTTGGTAAAGCGGGGGAATCCTCATGGACACCCGACCCTATAATGTCTCCTGACTGATTTCGGCCACGGCGGCTAATGTTACTATGCACATTAGCCGCCGTGTGCGCAAACACAGGTGTACTCTCTGTTCCTTAACTCTCATAGCCCGATGGGACGGCAATCCGACACGACCGGCGAGACATCAGGCACAGGATCCATATCTTTACGTGCCTTTATCCTACTAGGTTTTTGGCTACGCCATTGGAAAAATCTCAGGTGTAATGATGACCGTACGAAATACCATATTAGGATATTAGGACGCGATACTAGGTAGGATACTAACCACATATCAGCCCCTTAAACATTTGGATAATCTATAACGTAGAAAGAAAACTTTCGAATGTTGAGAGATGTCATTTGACCGATTTCTATAAGCGCTAATTGCTGCAGAAATGTCACTTTTCTAGAAGCAAAAATTACAAAGAAATAGTAAAGTGCTCATTAATATATAACCTAATAAGATTAAGGATAGGTTCACTAAAACATCGGCTCAATTTACGATTGCTTGGAGTTCATTTAGACTTGAATCTTCAATATTAGATAAATACATAAGATTTAAATGCAAAAATATTTACCTCTACTGCCCAAATTCAGCATAATATAATCCTTAGAGCTCACAAATTGCACTTTACAAATACAATTAACTGTATCATTAGATTATCACAGTTATAAGTAGTACAAACAGGGATCCAACACGTGAAAGGCCCTCGGCCCTATGAGTCACCAACTGGATCTGTATGAGCAAGTTACATGGATTACACGACTACAGCTATTGTAAAACATCGCACGGCAAGCAAAGGCTCTACTATCCATCGCAAAGAAATGTATTTGGAAAGTACTTAATTGTAAACTGATTAGAACTCACTCTAATAAAGTATAATTCTTAATTAAAATTAATTAATTATTTCGAGTAGGCCTTCTCAGGCACTTTCAAAACGTTACTGACTCTAGTTGCGTGGTTCCAAAATGTCATTCTTATGGAGAGGAACCGGCAAAAAAACTCCTTAAGTTAGTCTTTTAAAAACAGAAAATACAGTTTATACATACAATAAGTAGGTATGCAGAAAGTCTTTTTAATAAAGAAGTTAGAAATTGTTTGATTGTTTGCGACGTACATGCATTGGAAAGGAAGGAAATACATCACCTTTCAATAGTAATTCTATTCGGCTAGGTTGTAGTGTAACTGAGTGCATCTGTCATGGTGAACCGTGACGGGGAGTCATCAGAAAGTCTTCCTCTTATAGCACTAGGTATGAGTGACGTAAATTCGCAACCACGAGGAAAGTATCTGTTTAATACTCGTTTAAAATCGGTATAAGAAACAAGAACCCTACCCGTACCTTAGCCCTGCAATTCTGTGGAAAAGATACATTTTCTATGCAAATTAATAAAATACGATCCTTTTTTTTACTTTTAGCTAATATTGCTTAAATAAGCTTCACACCGTAACATTTAGAAGAAATGTGAATGGATTGATGGTGATTCCTTCTCTGCGATATGACCAAGACCCAAGATTAGCACACAGGAGCCTTCTGATAATTCAACAGGACCGGAACCTACGCAGTTAAATCTCGATGCATAACTAGAGTATTATCATTTGAATGTTTATTTATACAAGAGCTACTAAAACCAGATGCACGACTAATGATAGTTGATGCTGTATTAATGCAAATAAACAATAATATTATGATTCTCGCGTTGTCAAAGCAATAATAAAGCACCGCTTATATTTTCTGAGAGCTGTATGGAAGAGTGTAATATTGGTTGTTAACCGCAAATAAATCTTTGACCAGAGAACCCACCACCAAAACTTAAATAAAGTAATATTATTCCAGTTGTGGAAGCGTGACAGCACCACACGGCGTAGAGCGGCGTCTCTCTTCCACATCTGCAGCAGTTTTAATGTGTGAGGTGGTGGTAGCCCCCCACTTTGGACCGGTCTCGCGATATTAATTAGCATGCATCCAGAATCCGGATTACGAACGACTATAATGTGTAAGTATATAACCAGTTTCTTGAAAACGTAAACTTTAAATATAAATGACGTTTGATTTTCAAATTTACGCAATTTGCTATCATTTTAATAATTAATGAGTAGTTTATTTTTATTAAACTGATTTAAACAAATTAGAATAAAATAATAAAGAATCGAATGATTTTTTTTATCGTTTTTGGCTTAAAAAGAGTGAGACGGCGCACTTCAATACATACCGGCATTTCTCTTCCACAACTTTTACAGTAATTCAATTAGAGGCCAACTTACACGATAGTTATGTAAACACGTAAACCTCCTTGTACAACAAATTAGATTTAACAGTTCACTAAATATCGTCCGTCCAATATCCAGATACCGGATAAGGATTTCAAGTTATCAAATTACGATGAATTTGGGGTGCAAAGGTTCCCCCTGGTGACATTAATAAATCGATCTTATAATTGAATATGTCTGTAGTCATAGAGTGCTGTGCATAGAGACAGCTATATTTCTGATTATTTTATTGAAAGAATCATCAAATTGTTTTGCTGTAATTTTTCAATAGTTCTAAAAACGTAGATACTTTTCTAATTGCATTGCAGGAATCTGAAAGTCCACATATTGTGTCACTTTTTTAATATTATTAAATTACTTTTATATTGTAAAATCTTTCAACATAACTCACCTTTAACTGTATAAATTACGTTGTATATGTATGGCGATGAACACATAATTTGCGTATTGCGTATCATTCGAAATGCTCTACTGAAAATCGGAAATAAGGTTAATTGTCGAATTGTAAATCACAAATGAGCGTTTAATACCGTGAGAGCTCACCAAACATGTGTTCTGAACTTCGTAACATTGTTTTATCATCGCAACAATGTAATGTAATTGGACAAGAATTGATTGCCCGCAACATGGCAGACCCAGTTAATACTGGCAATAAACGCGGGAACAGCTGAAAAACTCGGTTTAATCCCCGAACAACACCCATGGGAAATATGTTATCCTACACTCTATAAATCATACTTCTACTTTGTACTTTCACCATTTTCGTTTACTTGGAAAAAAGTTTTTATTATGGCTATATGGACGCCTTAATGTTTGTTGTTAAATATATTAATATAAAGTATCCATGCGGAATACTCAAGGAGAGCTCTTTGATAGTTTTACACATTCATAGTACTCTAGGTCCCAAAATTAAAGGCTTGTCCTAATGTCCATTACCATTAATTCGCTATAATTAATATTTTTACTCTAGGTAAGCTGGCATTTTCCGTTTAGTTACACCTAGACAAGCCTACCTCAAGGGAGCTATAGGCTCAAATTAGCATGTCCATTTTCCACAGAATAATTCGATGACCAAACCTCTCCAGAGATTTCAGGCTAACATTTCCTTAATTAATTAACAATGCTTACAGGAAATAGGTCTTTAAATTACTCGTAATAATTTTATATTCTAGGTACGCTATGTCGTATTAACATGCACCTGGGTGCCTACCGTTACTTATTATAGCTAAAGGATTAACGGGAAAGTTTACGAGAGGTTTATACCTATGTAAATCTTTTAGAAGTGTGTAAAGATATTTATCTGAACAGACCTTTAGCAGGAATTGATCAGTTGAGCTCTAAGTCAGGATTAAAAAGTCTAGTTATATGTACAGGTCCTTGCTTCGAAAAGCATGATAAGCTGTTAGTCCCAACTGTCATACGATGATATTGGACAGCCTTACCGACTCACAATGGAATATTGTGTCAAACAATAAAAAATTGTCAGGTTAGATCCATGGATGTTAGTAGCAGCAACTCCGTGCAAAAAACAATTCTTAAAAAAAATCTCGAATTTTACATTTTGATTACTAACGGGCTAGTGTCATAACAAGTTACAGACAACTTGATAAGGGTATCTCCAACACGTGTTATCTGTTTCAAATAAAAACATTTAGACTCTAAGAATAGCTGGATGGTTATGTGGAAATTGTTTCATTAACAAATATTGCAAAATAATTTCTTTAATTAGCAATTCCAAATAAATAAGATCCCTCAGTCTCCTTGCACAGCAGTGACTACAATGTTTGTAGATAATATTTTTATCTCTTCATACAATACGTCTGACATCTTCATACGATGCGTTTAATCTATATCTTCACGCACTTTGCGAGGGAGGCAGAGCAGAACGCTGACACCGCTGGAAACGATGCGCCTGCGCACTTTGCGCAGCGGTAAAGTAGCGCTCATTAACGCGGGCGTGCAGTTAGCACATCTCGTAAACATGATACTTTACTATTTCCTCACATTTTTATGTGATTGAACATGTTTCTATTAATGCTTCTGTTAAGGCCAAATCCGGAACACCACATATCGTTGGTAAAAGAGAAAGAGGTAGCGGAATGTCTTAAACGCATACCGCAAAGGCTTGTTCAAAGTGGTGTGGGATTTGGGAAAGCACATGTCAAAAAATAATCGTCTTTGATCGTAAACTAAGGTAACTAGTCATCAAATCCATCGATCAAACATAGTCCGATTCATATTAATTAAGTTCCATTCAACATATATAACATAATACACATTTAAAACGTTTTACAGAATTTTCATCACTTAATGAAATTTTGTAACCTCATACCTACTCTAGCTACTTAGCACACATAGCAGTCATTTCTAATATTAACTAAAAATTACTTTTACAAGTTTATACGTAATTCGATTCATTAGAAGAATGTAACTAATACGATCCTTGGTAACTTTTCTTCCTGAAGTCGTTATTGTCGCTCTGACCTCGCGGAATAAGTTGGGGAACGTGAGTGGCATGCTATGCTGGGCTTCATGATGATTTAATTAACTCTGAAGGTGGAAGCTGATATTTCTAGACCCGTAATATCGTTTTATCTTTGGTAATTGATAATGCTTTTTTGCTAGGTATTGCGCGTTCACGACTTAAATTGAAATAGTATTTTGTTTTATTTGAAAAAATACTTGGCTTATATTTTTCTTGGCTTTTCTTGGCTATATTTTAAGGCCTAGAAGTCAGCTTTGTAGACTCTGTGCCTTCTCTATCATGATTCATTTCCAAGAAAACTATGATAAAGGTTAGTTACATGCAAAAGTATGTAACATAACCTTCATCACCAACTTTTTAAGACAGAATCTCTGTCTACTTTTGTATTTTGAGGTGGCCAAAATCCATATCTATAAAATTCTGTTAATAATATCACTTATAAACCCCTCGGGGCAAGTCGTTACCTCATCATGGGGATAGCGCAAGACCTGAGGGCATATTAGCATGCTTTTTCAAACCTTGAGGTATAAATAAAAAATGTATCTGAAGGTCTATGTAGGAGCATACATCCGCAGGGCAGCTTGTGGCGAGCTGTTTGTGAGTGGCGACACAACGGAACCTGAATGCCCCAGGGGGTCACTCTTCATGAGGACTCCCAGCTCTTTCTTGCCTTAACTGGCTGGCTAGAGAGGGGTCGCAAGAGCTATATGCTCGGGGGTGGAAGTGTCTAATGGCGTAATAACGAGGAAACCCGCTCCGGGTCTGTGACCCGCGATGGCGAAATCGGTGTCACACCTCTCTACACCCCTTAGCCTTTACTCTCTGGTGTTGCCCACCTGCTGCCTATCGTGGCGGTATAATAGGGGGCCCATCTTGGAGCCGGCGAGTCACCGCCTGCCAATTTTAATTGCATTTTAATGTATTGAAAGGCAGGTGCCATAGTTTTCCATAGTTAGAGAAGGAAAAACATCTAACATATCCTATCCATAGCCCAAATTCGTTTTATCCATAATTTGCAATAGTTTTGTAGCTACCTTGGGCCGTCCATGTCTGTTCTTTTATAGAGCAGGGGTGGATGGCCCTTGGTAGGTGCCCCATCACATATTAGATTAAAGTTCTCAACAAGGCCTCTGCATGTTGGACCTGTGTCCCCGTGTAAGCCTTTAAAAAGGACCGGGTTTCTTCCCTTGAAGTTATCCCGTGAATTAAAAGAGATACAAATAATAATAATAATTCTTTATTAGTTAAACAGGATGCGGAAGCTATCTATTCTAAAAGCAGCTATTTTTTAAATAACCATGTGACCGTTAAATATGAATCACAGTTTATCAAGAAGCCATCTTCAAATATTATGACCTTGACAATAAACATGGCGCCCGTGTCAAAAGCGCGCCAAACTGAAGCAAATGCTTTCGCTACGGCTCAGACGTCGCCGCGTCGCCAACGCAACCAAGTAACCAAAGTTAGTACCTGCAATGTGCTAAGAGATGGCGCTAGTGGCTGTTAATTAAATTCATGAATAATGACTCGTTCTTGGAAACTTAATTGTTATAATTAGTCAGTTTGTTAACTCTTGTTGATACTAATTGAATTAAAAAATCTTTCCTCGTGTTTTATTGGATTTTACTTAGTAATCTTGAGTCTCTTGACCATAGCATGCTATTTGAAGCACTGCAAATATTTTAGTTATTGAAACGGAACTTTCTTGTAAATAGCTTAAAATAGAGACTTACGAATATATCTAGCTCTAAAAGGTAATTTAACATAAACTTATAGGTTTTTATATAACTGCACTGCACGCTTAATTACCTATAGGTACTTACACGTACCTACCTAGTTACACTTGCCTAATAATTTAAATCTTTATTCCCCATACGAAGCATCCCTTACGTAGGTAAGTAATTAAGGGCCCCTTATTCGAAATTTACGTTTCTAGATCGAGTTTTTTTCAAAGAAATCACCATATTTAAATTCTTAAAAAAATATATAGTACAGATACATGCTTTATCTAGTGACTTTTTTGGATAGAAACGAAATATTTAACATTTTGCTCGATAAAAAAAAAATCAGAAGTAAGGTCGATTTTAAAAATATTTTTAGTTTTATAAGACTTGGACTGAACGTAATTTTATATAAATTTAACATTTCATTTACTAATCGGATTTGCCAGGGATATTATTGGATACAATTTTAATATGGCGCTTATTTTTTTTTTAAATAAAATAAATACGTGAAAAGTGCTCGCGCGCACCGCGCGCTCGGTGCCAGTGTCCGGCCGGACGCCATCGAGGTAGGACCTATGCAACTTTTGCTCGCGACCACAAATTTACGTAAGTGATTGAAATGGTAAATAAAAAAAACAAAATTAAGAAAAGAAGGGTGTCTGAAGTGAAGATAATCCGAAAGTGTATTGCGTAAGTACTTATTCTATAAATACGTTACAATATGATTACTTCTATACACAGAGCAACGAGAAGTCAGTATGTATAGAATTTAAAATCTATAATGGGAATATTCACCTTTATAAGGTGCAGATTTCCATCCTGGTCAAATTCAAGGAGATGTACTTACTAATATTGTGTTTTGATTTTATTATTACATTATTTTATTACGTATAAGATTTGAAAGAAATTGAACATGGCTATCGATCACAACTCACCGATACCACTCTCAGGTAGGTACAATATCACGGTTTATGGTCGCGATGTGTTTAGTAGGTAGAAATAAGCCAGCCGCGCGGCGCGGCGGCGCGTCGCACAGACCGTCGACACTAAAGCAGCGCGCCCCCGCGCGCCCCGCGCGCCGTGCCGCGTGTGCCACGTCTGGGTTAGCTATCGGTTTCATACATTTAGTTTCGACACTCGGCGCGGGGTATGTCGAAACTAAATGTATTTATTTTTATTAAATGAAAAAAATGTATGAAACCGATAGCTTATAATTATCGGCACGGATCTTGAGCGCTGGCCTTGACATGCGCAGAAGTCGTTTTTTGGGTCTCATCGGGTCAATGCACCGGTGCATGCGGGCGCAGGGAACGGTTTATCACCTGTGATTGGCCCTTGGCATGACGCAGAGCGACGCATCACAGAGGCGAGTCCTGATTGGCTCGTTGTTGCAGCACACACTTCTCGACACTAGTACACTTCTGTGCAATTTAATTGTTTGTATTTTTATTGGTAATTTAAAATTTCAACTTTTTTAAATGTTTCTTCGTATTATATTATGTTTAACTTCGAATTATATGATATTTAACGCACAAGGTGTCAGTGAGTGCACGTGGTATTTTGTCGTGGTAGTTTTAAAGTTTATTATTATAAAATTTCTTATTTAAAAAAATATATATATTTAAAAATAATAGTACTACATTGACATACATTATGCGATCATTGAGTTCTTTATTATATTTTATTAATACCAAACACTTTTTTTTAATTTATACATGCCCAATAAATAAAACATTTTCATTTCCACTATACAGGGTGGCGAGGACAATGCGACAATAATTTAACACACGGTTAGAACTAGTAGCCATGAATCATTTAAGCCATGACACGTTTTGATATTACGTAAACTGAAAGACTTTTTTTTTCAAACAAACTAATTAATAAAAATCTATCTCAAATTGTGATCACTCTGTGCGAAAGTTCATTCATCAAATAACTTACCTACGACTAGCGGGCTTACGTTTACTCGGTGCGGCAACGTCGCACGCCGCACGCGTAGGTACAACAGCTTGGCGCGCCAGCTGGCATCGCGTCGCGACTTGTAGGCATAAAATGTCTCATGTTCGGCTCGATCCTTTGGCGGCATACAGCGACATGTCGCGCGATAGGTCGTTTTGTTTATAAGTTACTTTCGTATTATTATGAAATACTATGAAAACATTTTAAAATAGAAGCTTTTTATTTACCAAGTACATAATATAATTTTATTATAGGCTCCTGAATTTTAACTCGGATGCTGAATTTTAACTTTAAATTCTATAGAATGATCATCGCTTTCCTTAGTCACACATTCATAACATATTAGTGTTGACAATCAATAGTTTAGTGGATAGCACATCAAGCTAAGTATATTATTATGTTTTTGTTGCAAACTACTACTTATTACTAGCACAATATATATGAACTACTGATTTATTTATTTATACTGTGGCGTGCCCGCCCGCCGCCATAGGTCACCGGAGTTCAAATCGCGACGGCTTCTGGGCAACGCGGGCGCAAGCCGTTTCGGTGCGTTAAATGCCTAAACTTTCGGAATAAGGGGCCCTTAATTACGATGGTACAAGATCTACTCCCCAAGGATCACAGCTTTGCTCTCCTAGCTCTGTTAGTTCGACCGAGATATTAAATAGGTACCTCTTGAAATGTCTTGTCTATAGCTGTAGAAGCGTAATAGTTGTTACCTTGATGAATGTTTGCCATAGCCAATGGCTGTATAAAGAAAATTGTGCGAGATTTTCAGGTAGTACCTAAACTTAAACTTAGCGGTTTAACAATAATAACACACATTGATGCGTGCACATTCTTTAATGGCGACACCCAGTTATGTTATAACTACATTTGATAACTCTATAAAACCTTCTTACATTCAATAAGACTTCCAGTTATGAGTACAAAGCTCCAAAGATTACTTCTTAGCAATGTTTAAAAAGGCACCTAAAGACAAAGTAAACGAGAAACATAAACTTTTTACAGCCAACTGAAACCCGCAATAAAAAGTATTCACACATAAAATATCAACCAATATAAATCAATTGGAAAGTATGTACCACTTCAAACCATAACAAGTATTATATAGTAGCCATCATGAATCATAGCTTCTCGCTTGAGAGAACGTTTGAGTCATTTATTCGCATTTCCCGTAACTTCTTATTTCACTTTTATCCCCAGCGAGGGGTTCTAATGATGTCCATTCCCCTAATCGAGTTAACATCGATTCACGCTCCCGCGTCCCTGCCCTAGCATAAATATGTCATATTGTCCGACTCCGGCGTAAAACGGAACGCAGTTTACGAGGATTGTAAAAATGTCGTGCTCGCTGCGGGCATAAATTCTTGTTAGCTTTGTAGCGAAGCTGGTAACATTTCCTGGATTTTTATACAGCGCTCTTATGTTTCAGTGCTTCGGGAAAATATTACGCTGCCGCCCGCCAGTGTTTACATGGCTATCTCGCTAAGTAGCCGAGAGGAGCGCGTGCTTCTTGAATAAAGAGTTTGTTAACCTAAATCCAGGGTCTAATAGGGTTAAGGACTTGCAGCTGACAATATTACAATGTTTTTTATGCAAGCTGAAATTGTAATATAGTTATTGATATAATATTATGTCCTAACGAATCTTGACTACTGTCATTAAAGAAATAAGCGACTGCTACGTTCGCTCGTTATGTCCCAGAGTGAGAACTATGTAATTACACCCAGTTACAGTTCTTTCACAGAATGATTGATTATTTCTGCTTTATCCATGATAGTGCGCGGACCACAATGTAAATATCAATTTCATCCTTCAGTTTTATCCAACATTCAATTTATCAGCCACGTCCGAACAAAAAAGAGGCTATCACTCATTTCTCCACATTCCTCGTTCCATAGACAAAAGTCGGTCGTGTCAGTCGACACTGGATATCCACGATGCAGGGCAAATGTTGACACTTCACGTTATCACTTCGCTTTAAGGGAACCAAACTTACCCTTAGACCTTTCCTACCCCCAACCAATTCTCAACCTTACCACCTTAAGACTAGATTCATTTTCCAAGTTTACAGTCAAAGAATGATATAGTTAATATAAGGGGTGCCTGAGAAAACAAAGCCGTATTATATTGAGGCGTGTCTTATAAAACTGCGCTCGAAATAAACAGAGGGAACGATAATATTGTTTCTTAACCTAGAAGGGACTGCCCTTCACTCATGAGACGAGAATAGAACTTGTGACAGCGTGAACTTTTCATACCACTAATCATGTTTGTAAGTGGTAAGCGCCAGTAAGCGGTGAACGTCAACACACTGAATGACGGTGATAAATAGATGGTTCGCGTACTCGTAGAGTGGCGTTTTAAACGACACAAGCAGATGATCTGGTAAGAAAGATGTTAAGTGGTAATGGGCTGTGTAAATGTGGTAAACGAAAATCATTCAAGCTATTATTACATTTGATAAAATTCGCACTGAATTGTAATAAATCGACCATTAATTGTGTGCCTAAAATCATACTGAATAAACGGTTCTAAGTACTTTAAAAAACACATTACTAACTGGAATTAGGTATAAACTATAAGGACTACATAAATTTTTTGAAGATTCAATAATATGGGAATCGAATCTGCACTACGCGTGCCGCTAAACTAAGCACCGAACCACTGCGACATCAACATTATTTACAAAACAAATTCCAAGTTTGTCACAAAATATGTTTGCCGAATTAATTAGTATAATTTATACATACGTATCCTTCTTTATTATTTCTATGTACGTATGGATAATATACGGATTACGGAACTATTATTTTCCTTAATAGCCGTGTAATAGGGCGTAAAGGGGGTGTTGTGTGGCTTCATATAAATAAACAGCGTAGAATGTGAGGTGTACATCTGTTTGTGACAGCAAACATGAACAGTTTTCAGTTACTTGTGACCGTATTCACGACTTTGGTACGTAATTATGTATATTTACTTTATTATTTTATTTGGTATTTAATCAGTATAGATAATATTAAAGTATGTAATTTTAAATCGAACCTAACGTAGCCCGCTAAAGGAATATTGGATATTTCGAAATGCTTCTTGCTTTTCTATCATTTTATTTTAGGATTTCCTTTTTATTATATTTCTATTATTCGTAGTGTGCTACAAGGATATTTTGGCACGTGGTCGAAATAGAAACTAATGTCGTAATTTATGAAAAAACCATCACTTTGACGGACAGTTAGTTGAGTTGATTCTCACTGCGAATATGCACCTAGCGGCCCTCATGTTAGTGTCATCCACGTGACAAAGATCCTTGTAGCTTTATTAATAGTATCAGAACAGCTAACATGTCAAGAAGCGCCCTCTTTTATTTCGGACTACCGACTATTATTTCGGAAGGCCCCTAAATGGGTCATACTAGTAAGAAAAGCAAACCCCTGGGTGCGCTAACACAATAGGCCTTTACTTACAATGCGGCATTGTCACTTAGGAATGCCCCTTCAGCTTTTACTATACACCCAAATATTATTCATCAGTAATATTATACGTATTTAAGTATATATGTATGTTGTATGATAAAATATCAATAAAAACTTTTACAGGTGCTCATCTACGCATCTAATAATGAAGGTGAGTCTTATTTCATAAAAATACATTTTGAATCAAAAACCAACATAAAAATATTAAAAAAAAGTGTTTTTAAATTATTTTTTATACACACTTGTAGGTATATTTTTGTACAACAACTTTCAAGATGGTCCCTAATTAATAAACTATACAAAAAGTGGTCTAACATTTTAAAAGATAAAATCTATAATAATTTAGTTACAAAAACGTAGCCACAAGCAGACAGCACATTTCGTATTTACATTTACGAGTATCTACGTAGTACAAAAAGATTGACTTTTATATTTTTTATCTTATTTGACAGTATCAGCTGCACCAGATCCGTGTTTTTTGAAAGATTATAAATACAAGGATGTGGAAACCACGACAGGGAAGCCGACAGAGGCTCCAGCAGTTCCAGAATTGATCGAAAAGTTCGATCGGTTGAAGGAGAAGAAAATGAGTCAGTTGGAGCAACGTACGTAACTATGTGTTGCTATATTGTGTTTTGCAGGCGCAGGTTACAGCAGTAGCGAAAGGCCGAGAAAAAAGATGTTTAACTTATAGTATCCTAGTCACCGATTGTATAATTTTTATAAATTGGTTATTGTTGAATTAGTCGTATTTGGTTTTCCTAGACAATATCAATTTCGAACTATATCTGATAAACTAAATTAAACACATTCGTTTTACAGTAGGTATTGGCTTCTAAGATATGTATATTTTTAACCTACTTCAAAAAGGAGGAGGTTTCTCAATTCGACCGTATATTTCCTCTTTTATTGTTATAAATCATCTCGTTAATAATTGTTTTGTGTTTCAGTTATGCGAGATTGGCGTAAGTAAAAGGTTGAACAATCGGCTTCTCAAGTTCTCAGCTTTCAAGTTTAAGATTGAACGCAACCAACAACAGATGGCGCTAAACAGTCCTTTCGACTAATACAAGAGAAACTAGTATCAGAGACATCTAGTGCGAAAGCATCGAACTAATGTGAAGCTATAAACCATACGACAAGTTTATAACGCTTGTTTTTAGTATTCTTTTTATTTTTTAGTTTTAGCTATTTATTTTAGTGTTCATTATTTATTATGGTTGTAGCTATTTATTTTTTTTATAGAAAAATTAGGTTGTAATGTTAATTAATTTTATCCAAACAGTATTATGGAGGCCTGGCGGTCGCAGTAAAGACAGTCAGATAAAGAACCCAGCGGACAAACTAATCATGAATTATGTAAGGTTTTTGTCTAAATTTCTTGAAAATTTAAACTTTGGTGACTTTCTTAACTTTACTGCTTAGTACTTAAGTTACAAGTATTGTACCAACTGTATAATGTTATTATAAGTAATACAAAGCAATATAGTTTTGGATTTTTTATTGAAACATCCTACTTTTGTCCCACAATTGAACTATTTTGACAATGTAAGAAATAAATATTTGTTACATTTTCTTTCCAATATTTGAGAGAACACAATATAACCAACATGTTTTGACTAGTTATAAAGGAGTAAAAACACAAAATAAATTTAATATATTAATTTTAATCAGACTCGTTTCACAACATAAATGAGAAACTTTCACTCACAGATTTATTCTACAACATTAGTCAAATTCTTACAAAAAATTTAGGCTACAGCACTAACAGTGTACAATAAATCCCTGCACTCGACGACACACAGTGCCGTATTAACATTAATACAATAAAAACTGAGCGTGATTTCAACCTTTATACAAAATGTACGTTGGGCCTGCAAAAATAAATATTAAAACCCCAACTGGAATATTTCGAGCCATCACACGCATTACAATACAAGAAACTAGTATGATTAAATTATGAATAAAATTTTACAGCATTTTATCATACATATTGAAAGAGAAGACTGGAACGAAACACACTATAAAACACTATAGAGAACTTCTTCAAGTTTTTGGAACGATACCATGCGCTCACGCACATTCAGCGCACACACACACGCTCAAGTATGTACCCGACGATACTTATTGTCTTTACACACACATTGACACAGTTTACAGCTCATCGTGGTCCTCCTGAAACAAAAACAAGTTCAAATTAGAATAAAGACAACGCAAATAACTGAGTCCATCCATTGTGACGTATGGAGAACTTAAATATTGTAAGGAATTCTAATTATAACACAAAAGACTATTACAATGCCAAGAAATAAGAAACAAATATGCCGACTACATTTTAACAAAAACACTTTACGGTTCATAAAGGCTACATAACAAAAAATACTATTTTTTACGACTGTGGTATGTTTGGCGGCCATTAAAAATATGTTATTATTATTATCAAGGTCAATTTAGATCTACGATAAGTTCAAATGGTAACAATTATCGTCGTCCGCGAGC
Organism: Chrysodeixis includens; assembly: GCA_941860345.1. NCBI lineage: Eukaryota > Metazoa > Arthropoda > Insecta > Lepidoptera > Noctuidae > Chrysodeixis > Chrysodeixis includens. The sequence continues at coordinate 1,995,641 of OW796098.1, forward strand.
TAGTACCTATTACATTAAATCAATCTATTCTCTTTCAAATATTCAACAAGTCTGCTATTCGAAAAGAAACGAAACACTGATCAACTTCCAATCTTTTGGATCCCATAATTATACTACTATAGTACTAACAAAAAGGTGTATGCAACTTACCGCAGGCACGTTGTCGGCTTGCTCATCATCCAGATCCTCGTCATCCTCCTCATCATCAGGCTTGTCTGCCTTCTCCTTCTCCCTCTCAGCTTCGTCCTGCTCGCTCTTCATCTTCTTCTCTCCCTCTAGCCTCTTCTTGAGTTCCTCGCCGCGCTGAGCCGCCTCCTCGATGTTGTCGCCGATGAGGAAGTTGTCGAAGATGGTGCCAGACTTGACCTGCCATAAGTCCAGACCGACGGAGCAGAGCTCGTCGCGCTTGTACAGGTTGGCGTCAGAGGTGTACTCAGGGTTGTCGATCTCAGGGTGTACCCACGGTCCCTTGTAGGCAGGGTTGTCGATCTATGAAAAAAAACAATATTGTAACATCTTGCTATATTCTAAAAGGTTGTAGCGCGCTTTTAAACCACAATAAAAAGACCATCTAATGAACCGATGACTGTTTTTCTTACAACCAAATGTAGGTTACAGTTACAGTAGGCATTTTTTGTAGCAACAACTGCGTGAATAGCAAAAGCGCATTAACGGTACATCGTGCGAGACTTGCGACACACGCGTTTAGAGTATATTGAACTATTATTTACACCTCAAATGGCACTAGCCTCTCGTCTGGCCAGTCAATGAATTCAATTTTCACATTATAACGGTAAGTATAGCTGAGGCGGGTCAATAAACGTTATGCAAACTGCGACACACGACTGAATAGTGCGGGCTGACGTCATCAAATGACTCAATGACACTTTAGTTTTAATTAAATTTGGACACGGTGTGACTATGAAATTGAAAGGATTTCAGTGTTTTACAGTTTTGAGATAAGAGAAATTGTGTCGACCACAATCCATACATAATCGATTTAAATTTCCCGACACTTACTGTCTTATTCGTTTTAAAATCGATAACGATAATCGATTACAGGGTAAATAATGTACCGCGACGAGGATTTAATAATTTTGTATCAATCTATGAAAGTTTATTTAAATAGAATATATTTACAGCATTATTTGCAAGTAAAAAATCCAAGTCACTTGTCATAATAGCTTTCTCTCTGATGATAATCATGCCATCGGCAATAAATTACCGGTTTTAATTCATAGGCAATGTACATATTACAATTCAAGTTTACTAGCAAGTTTTATTAGAAAATATTAAGTGATTTAATTCTAGCCACGCGCTACACATCGAACGGAAACGGAACTAGGTACTATGTAACTATGGAAATTTTTATATTTAATCAATATTTATTTTATAGATTTTACTCCAAAGCCATTAAGTTCACAATAAAAAAAACAATCTTTTTATCCATCTGAAACCGACGCACGATGCAACAACTAACACAGATACACACAAATAAATTGTTATATGCCAATTAGATGCATAACAAAAAAAAAGGTAATACATTATGTAGACGACCTCTTTTTTATCAAAGAGACACACTAAAAAGGTTGGTAGCTAAAAAATTCAAAAAAAAAAACGATGTATACCTGCTTGGAGAGACAAACTAATAAAAAGGATGGTAGCTAAAAATTCAACAAAAAAAAAAGATGTTTTACCTGCTTGGGAGCCCAGACACCCTTGTAGTCGGGGTTATCGATCATGGGCGGTTCCCACTCGCCGTCCATCTCGTCGTCCCAGTCCTCGGGCTTGGTGGCGTCGGGGTCGGGGATGTGCTCGGGCTTGTCCCAGTCTTCGGGCTTCTTGTCTTCCGGGTCGGGGATGGTGGGCCTGTCGTCCCAGTCCTCGGGCTTCTTGGCTTCGGGGTCCTAGGGGAACAGTTTTGAGTTAGAACCTTGACGTTCTTACATTCTTATTGATGTCAGTGAAGAAATTGGTTGAAAGACACACTAGTTTCTGATTTTAGTGTTGACCTAATTTGAGTATTTTAACTGGAATTATTTGAAAAGCTGGTAAGGTCAGCTTGATGATACTAAAAATGAAAAGGACCAATCATATGAAACAATAAGTCCTATATTAGTTGGTAACCATCCTTACCTTGATCTTCTTAGGGGGGAGGAAGTCCCAGTCAGCCTCAAGCTCTCCGGACTCAACCTTCTCGTTGTCAATGAGCACCTCATAAGTGTTGTCGGGTTTCACAATCAGAGTGTACAAGTGAGTGTAGACATCATCCTTGCAGCGAATGTCTTTCTTAATGAGATGGTTCTTGCCCTTGTAGCTGAAGATCACGTGAACCTATACAAAGAAGAAAAAACTCTTTAGAAAAAACTCCTTGCATCGGTGAAAGGTTGTTAACCTTTGGTGTTTGCGGCTGAACTTTGCAAAGTTCACAATAGTTTGCAGATATGTGATAATTTTTAGTTAGCACATTTTATTAGAGTTGTCATATTATTAACAGTTTTTGAAACAGTTATATAAATATTGCGTTTTAGAATACATTTTCTGATAACAATACCTGTTTTAATCACAATAAGAAATCTTTAGCTAAAGATAATAAGCCAAATTCACCAATTGTTAAAGCCAGACAATTTAGTTGGCAGTGTGAAATCGCCCGGTCGGAAGACATAGTTACGCAATATCCGAATGCTTAATGCTCCATTGAATATTGTTATAAAACGTATCGATCCAAGAATAGCGACAGTGACCCGTGCGAAAATCGATAGTGGCTGTCAGACGCAGCATATTGCACACACCTTTCTCCGATGTTTAATTAATACAATGATTATGCATCATCTCTACTGAATTAATTTTGCATTTGTCTTTGTTAATGAGTAAGAAACGCTCTCACATGCGCTAAGCACTTTGAGCGTTTGTTGAAAGTAATGTTCTCAAAGGTAAACGATATCAAGATTTTATAAGAATGGTTTTGAATTTTGGAACACAACAACATCACTATTTTTATGATACAAAATACCGTGAGTTTATTTATCAAATGGGCCATCTCATTCGTTATTGTATTGTTTATTCACAATTACTGTTTTGGTGAAAGGTGTTTGTCATAACAGTAAGCAAATTCTTTGCTGTATATGAATCAGTATGTATTAATAATGAGAGTGAAAACATATGTCTCTGAGAAGTCTTTGGCGAAGAGAACAATGATCAACAGTCCTTCTTTGCGACGTGTACCATATTTGATGGCCTTCAGATAAGGGTGTAATTTTTAAAGGTGCTTTGAATGATGAAATAGCGTAAAACATGGACTACTATAGCCCATTTAACATGCAAATAAAAAGCACATGTGTATAAATAATAAAACAGCTGAATGCAGTATAGGCGACCTAGACTATCATAAAAAAAATAATATTTGAATTACTCTCTTCAATTGTCTTGATACCTATAATACTGTCATAATGTTTTTTTTAGTTCTTTTGGTGACCATTTTTTAAATAATCTAATTAAGATAGATGTACCCATAACAAGGTACTGAAATTTCAATTTTTATTATTTGGAAACTGATTCAGTTTTGCGCCGCGTTTACAATACGGTCATTTGTAATGCATCTTCTTTATCTTTGCGTACCTTTGACTAAAGCAATGCTTTATAATGTAAATGCTAACTACAGTATCTTGCCTTGAAGTAAATGACATGACGTGCAAGTACTCCTATAGAACATTACAATTACCTTAGTAAACAGAGGTGGCCAATCGGTCGATTGCGGCTTTTGGTCCAATCGATCGCAAGGTAAAGAAAAATATCAAGTTACTAATACCCTGTATGTGTTAAATACGATTAAATGTAGCTTACCAAAATATTGATTTGTTATAAGTCAGTCCTAGAAACCCTATAATATTGTTGGCCACCCCTTTGAAACTATTGGCCCTGATCTATCATTGATTAAGCTTAAGTACACTTTAAAGTTTACATTAGATCCAATAGAAGCCTATTTAACTTATTGCTTTATATCAAATTTTTAAGAAATACTGTACAGTGCAATAACTCATCATAAATCTTGTTGAAAATGCTTTTTCATGATGTATGTTTATATGTTATCAACTATTAAAACTTAACAAAATGCTTTACATTAGGAGACCCTAAATGATATTGGAAATTAAACAATAAACATGAAAAGTGTCTCACTAGAACAAGAATATTCTTATCTGATTAAACTTTACAAGCAGTTTGTAACTATTACATTGTTGATAAAAGCCTTTTTGACAGTGTTATACTGATAAAGACAGTGTTCAATCCACTGAATATTTCAATTTATTGAAACATTAACTTATTTGTTAGATGACAACCAAATATTATTAAATGTTACTTTTTATTCTCAGTCAAAATAGTTATGCTTGCGGTTAAGTTTATGGAGTTAAGTAGAAACTTACTTTGTATTATTTTATTGTACTGAGAAATAGGTGTTTTGTGTATTGTACAAAAATTTTATATTAAATAATTTGTGTTTCATGTTTGAATGAAACAGTTCAGTATAAAGATGTTACAATATTAACTAATTTGCCAAATTTTAATGATCTAATTAAATAATGAAGTAATTAGCATGTTTATGAATTAAAAGTTTAAAGTTATGGAGATAATTTAACAGATAGCAATGTGTTCCAAACAGGTTTTACTAGTTTTGTTATATTATTCATTAGCTGGTTACTCAACCTTTCTGTGATCTTTTATTGTGACTATTTTTAATTCTGGAAACTGGAATTTGTATGTGGTTATAGTTTTTTTGCTTAAACAATATACACTTTACTATTCTATGATGACTGTACTAATCTTGTATTACTATATTTTCCTTGAAATGTTCTAGAAATCAATCACTGACTCATCCAACATACATGTGATGACAATTCCTGTGAAAAATAAACAAATGATGCTATAAAGTAAGTCCTACCTTCTTGGTTCCAGGGCCACAGATGTCAGGACCAAACATAATCTCGTAGGGGGTCTCGCCATGCATGTCCTTCTGCTCCAACTTGCAGTCGAACACCTTCAGGTAGCCACCGCCGCAGTCGATGTCCTGCTCGTGCTTCACGGAGAACTGCACCACCAGGGGCTTGCCTTCGTTGCTGAACGGCTTGAACTTGCGAGACAACGCGTAGAACCGCGCGTCCTCGGACGTCTGCAGACCTGGCAAGTACCAAGACACCAGAAATGTAGAGCGGCATTGCGAAGTGTCGTGTTTATGTCAACGAGCCCATTGTTTAATTAGGATTGTTTTAACAGAGTTCAGTGCCCTCACGCTCGTAGTATTGAGAAACTAACTAATGCGTATGTGAACTTGTTTGATTTGAACACCGCATACGTAGATCATGTTAAATGTGAATGTACTACTATAAGCGACATTAGAAGGGGCCGGTCGCCACCTACCTTTATCTTCCTCCGGGTCATTGAAGAACTTTCCAGCAGTCAGTTTGAACTTGCCGAACTCCTTTCCGGGGTGCTCACTATACACCCAGTTGGATTCCCATGAGTCTGAAATGAAATATATACTATTTTAACATACAAATCCCTAAAATAAACCGGCTGCCGATAGTCTAGCAGGCAATCGATCGCACACGCGGCACGCCGGTAGGGCTCAAAATCAACGTTTTTGAATAAAAATCACACACTTACCATCAGGGAATTTCTCCTCAAAGAACACTTCACAATTTATTGATGAAATTGCCAGTAAACTGACAACAGCTAGCACTAGGGACTTCATTTTGATTCACACAACCACCTCTACGTTCAAAGGACTGGCCACGAATAACTTCAAATTTTGGCGAATTCTCTATTATTACTTCGACCGGTTAGTAAAGCTTCAGTTAGTTAGTATCTCGCTCAGTCCAATGTAAAAGCTAAAAGCGTGAAAGAGAAGGCGTTGAAACGTGAATGTATTGGGAAATGAGGAAGCGAGATAGAAATACTTTTTTATCAGGCAAAGCCCCATAAGTGTAAAGGGGAGGGCAAAGAAGAGCTAATGACGTTTTACATAAAATTACGCCAGACAGATGGAAAGCTCCTATTGGTGGAGCAGTAGCAAATAGGAATTGAACACACTACATGAAAATAATGATTCAGCTAGCGGGAAAATATGAATGTGAAAACGTCTGTTGTGTATAAAACATTTTTTATTTCGGAATCCGCCAGTTCATTGATGATAGTATAATCTATACAATAAAAAAAAACATTTATCTAAGTGAGCAAATTAAAACCACTGACTTTTTACAAATTGTTCTATTGTCTTTAAATGATCGAGAAAGTTCATTCATGACATTGAGAATAACGTAACGTAGCCGCCAATCGCTGCTGCACATGGCATCAGAAAGAGACAGAAATAGACTTTACAACAAGTCAGAAAGAGAGGAGACGCTCTGATGATACGTGTATTACCAAAGTCGTGGGCTTTTCACATTAGTTGGTTTAATCTTGCTAAGTTTTTATAAAAATGTATGTTAATATTGTTTACAATAGTTTACATACACGAACAAGTAATGAAATAATTATAGGCGGCCTTGAATTTTATTTTCATTGGTAAATAGATACGTTTAAAGTTAACACAGAAAATGAAGGCTTGATATGACTCCATCAGAAAAGAGTCTTCCACAGTTCATAGATAGAGTTATAGAGTATTAGGGTAAGGGTGGCTTGACTTGAAAGGTCATACATATCGATTCCAGAAACTTTTATGCGCTCTTATTATCTGTTGTTTATAAGTAAATACCGTTCCTGAAGCCGAATAGTATTTGAGTATTTTTAATTGTTTAGATGATTAAAACATACCTCCTTTGTGGTATCTACTTGATAATCAGAATTTATCATAATCGATATCTATGTAGAAGCATAAGTATGCAATTTATCACTTGATACAGAAGATTTAGGTCAATTTATACAATATAGGTACCTATAAGTACAACGTTGTAGAATACTTTTATGGCTTCGATTTGGATACCTATCTAGTAGTTTTATATACTAATCTATCTAGGTAAGTACGTTATAATTTGGAAGGCCCAATACTGGTGAAAAATTGTTGGTCCACAGATTAGTCATGGCCTAGCTACCTTACCACTCGTTTTTTTCCTATAAACCTTATTTTACCTTAAATACAGTCGACCATCGTCTAAAAAAAGAAACAGTATCCGTATAGATAAGTATTAAATTTCCGTATTATCACATAGAGCATTGTAACATCAGTTTTTGTCCACCACGGCTTATCATGTAGTTGGAGTAGTTACTCGCTCTTATCTGTAAAATGCAACGCTTGTTGTGTATCATAAAATGTGTGTATGTTGCTTAACTTAGCGCGTTATATCGATGTTACGATCATAATACCGTGACTAGTAAGCGTGAGTAATTGGTTATTGAGGTAAATTTTGTAGGTATAACTTATTAAGTATTGTTTTTTTAAGTAGGTACATACTTAGATGGTGTGTAACTCTAGAGAATTTAATAGGTCATTCTAATAAGATACTTACCCATAAATACGAATATATGCCTTTAAAATGAGCTTTTGCTTATCGCTCACCCCTAAAACGACTGATCTGACTGATTGTTTTTGAAGAAACTTTGCAGCTAATGCAATTTTGTTAGTACAAGTTCCACGCGAACAAAATCGCCAAAACAAGATAGTAATAGCTAAGAATTGTGCTTCTGGGGTACCTAAATAAATATAATACCTAATAACTTACTTAATTTATCCCTGCATTGTTAGATAGGCAGGATAACGGTTAGCCCGGTTTGCTTATGTTTACCTATGGGAAACACGTTGAATAACTTGGAAACCATACATGAAAACCCAATTTCTATTTCGGTATTCAGTATATTCAGATATAACTACATACAACATAACGCAACTTCGATATTTATTTGAATACATCACATTTTCTCTTTTTATAACAAACAGTGGTGTAATAATCATTAACCTATCTGTCATCAAATTAGTCTGAATACCTAAATAGTACCATAGTCCGTTATGTAAGCGTTTACAATGACAAGTCCCCCGGTCTGAGAACTGACCGTTGTTTATCTGGTAATACAATTAGCGACAAGCCGGTCGACCCGGCCAGTTTCCGGTATTACAAAGAAATTGACAATACTCTGAGGTAATCGCTCGTTTTGACGTCATTCTAAAGATTCGTTATAGGAAGAAATGTTGATAAGACATGTAAATTATAGTCCTATATTTTTTTTTTATATATCAGTGGAAATCCTCATGGACTGCCTTTCTCAGGGGGTTGACGAGAGGGTGTGCCGGACTTTTACCAGCTAAAACCACTGGAGCGTCCTAATTTGCCTATGGCCGGAGGTACGGGGTTCGCTTTCGCATTCACCGCGCCCCTGGCAGGCCTTGACCCACCGTGCGAGATCGGCGGGTCTGTCCTCCCGGTAAGCATGTAGGAACTGCCACTACACGCTCATTTCGACTGTAAGTGACGGGTGTCGGACTCCCCCAGTCCTTAGTCCATCGGCCTCTGGTTATGGAGGTAGAGGATCGGCCTCAGGTTTTCTCCTACAAGCTACAATGTACTTATAGGAAATCAGCAAAGAAACGGTCAACAAAATCTCTAAGCTATCTTTATATTTAGCAAGATTGAATTCATGAATGTTAGAATGTTTTTATCATCCCTTCAGTTCTGTGACAGTGGTATTTTACTATACAGTTTATTGACATCAATTAGGGTCGCTTCACACTTGTAATTTGTGTAGTGACCCGTAGCATTGCGTACTGTCAGTCATTTGATTTCTATTCTACGTCTGAAATCGGAATTGGCATAAAAACTAATTGCATAAGTTGATATAATTTATTACAATGCTATATTATTGTAGGCATTTATTGTTTTTTTTTTAATGTATAACTTGGTTATAAAATAAGGAAATTCCAATGATAACATTCCTAAATCTTAGCAACTTTTTTTGTACTCTTGTCTCAATCATTTGGGTTCACGGGTCGGCAAAGTGTTTTGTCGGAACGTTGATTCATTCCTTCTTACTCCTATTACAAAAACAATTAAGTATATCAGTAATCAGAAATTCCGAATCATGTACCTAAAATATGAGTAATTTATGGCAATGACTAATAAAACCAACTGTGAAAATAAATAAACGCTAATTTCGTGAAAACTAAAACACCACGTCAGTTTTACATCAGTTTTCACCCATATGTAGGTAGCATATAATATACAGATAATGATTCTGTCAGTAACCACTCAATAAATACTTTAGTGAATTATTTAATTTAATTGCTGTTTCATGGCACCGAATGGCTGACGTGTTCCAATTGTATGCTTTCATACAGCTTATATCATGGTTGTTTGTGGAACAGATACAGTCAGCAACAAAAGAAAATGAACATCAGCATTTTAACCGCAAGTTTCTTTCCGGATGCAGTTGACACTACTGCAATATAACTGCAAACAAACTGTATCTCTAGAGCCTAATCGCTACGGAAATTAGTTTCTGGGGGCTTAGATTATTTCGTCTGTATGCACACCAACCGACCCAATAGAACTGCAGTTTAATTGCAGCCGTGTCACTTGCATTCAAATTGCTATTTGCGATTGGATTGCAGTTAAAATGCCGTCCGTCTGTTTAGACCCTTATTTTTATTGATTTTTATTTGATTTGATTTTATGACCAGCATTTTTGACTCATGTACAAAAGTGTTCAAAACATTTTAACTACATAAGGTAGCAGTCACAGCCACTCATTGAATTTGATTGTGTAATCGACTTTTGATGCTAACCGTACATTTTATACATGTTGGCAGGCAATTAAAGAGGAAATTGCAGTTGAATGTGTATCTATGGTATGATAGTTTATAGCGTGCGTCCATACACACTGATCTGATACCACCATTGAGCAATGATAATAACATAACAGTACGTATAACGTATTACCTACTAGCATTTGCTGAACGATAAACAGAAACTGTTCAAGCATAATTCCGCTGCAACATTATTTATTACCTACCTAGAAACTGAATTCGTTAAGGCCAATTATAATTCATAAGATCACTTCAACGTCAATACGAAATTAAACGCAATAGCTTCTAAAAGATGTTTACAAAGAAACCTATAGACAAATTATCAGAAATGTTACACATATTCGTTCTTAATTGCGCTATTATCAGTCTTCGTAACATGGAAACAAGTGCACATCAAGTAAAACAAGTATTTACAATTATAATTATTTAATTAATCCACAAGTTTTCAGATAACCGTGGCCAATATTACAACAAATATCGCCAAACGAAAATAGGTCTTATGTCCAACTACATAAGGAATATTGAGTTATCTTTGAAAAAACAGCTGAATAAACAATGTAGTATCGCCTTGTAACCTAATTAAATAATTTATATTCGTCGCCACGTCAGTCTATAAAGAGAAGTCTTCTTTGAAGTCGTAGTCATCTTTTTTGTATGTAGTTAGGGTTACGTTTTCTAATACGCCGGCTAGACTGACGGCTTGCTTTTCATTCTTCGCTTTCTTCTTTTTATCCTTCTTAAACTGCATTTTTCTTAGTTTATTTTGTTTTAAGTTGCCTTCTATGAGCATTTCGGGGTCTGCTTTGGCCTTTTCTCTGGGTTTGACGGCCTTTTCTAGTTTAGTTCGGATTGTGAGCGAGTTGGGGAGTAAGCTCGCGTCTTCCCCGTCTACTTGCATGTCGTCTTCTAAAGCGGCTTTTACTGGCCCCGTACTTGTTATCTGGAAAAGATAAATGGTAAAATATTATAAACACTTCTTTAGATACTTCATTTGTTTACTAGAGTTGAAAGACGTAAGGTTACAAGACATTTTATTTGCCACTAACTGGCCAGCGGACTTGGTCTTTTATGTGCCGCGGACTCGAGTTTCTGAAATTGAACATTTTTTTATTACAACATAAAATACCAAACATATAGGCGGACTAATTTATGAACTCCCAATAAAAAGGAGTTTAACCCGGAACTGTCATACTTGTTGACTTTGATTTTACCACAACTTCAAGACAAGTAGTAATCTCAGCCAATTAATCAAGCTGTACACAATACTAGCTTCAAAGCCAACTACAACAAGATCTACTTTACCTTAACTCCCTCGACGCCTGTATCGTGTGCAGCCAGTTCGTCCATGGCCTCAGTCTCCATAGCTTCGAAGGAGTTGATATCGAATTCCGCAGCTATTGTGGACACGATCTTAGCGTCGACGTGAACTTCGGATTCTGGCGTTTCTGGCGGCAACGTGAAGTATCTGACCTGAGAAGGATTTAGGAATTAATATTCATATATTTATTCGCATTTTATATGTTACACTAGGTGTTGAAGAGGCTTAAAGCTAGGTACAATTATGGACCTTATTAGGGCACAGCAAAAGTGACAGTGTATGACAGTGACAGAATGACAGTACATAGTTATTTCTTGCAAAATATCATATTTTTTGGGATGAAAAGGTTTGTTCTATGGTTTCATCTGAGTCGTCAGTATGATAAGCAACGTCACTGTCACATATTCAGATAACATAGATACTTTTCAAAACACATTTCATTTTATTGGGTTTCCAATACTAAATTTCAAGCAGAAACTAACGTCATCATCATCTTCCTGCCCTTATCCCATTTTACTTGGGGTCGGCGCAACACGTTTTTTTCTTCCACCCCCCCCCCCCCCCTATCAGACGTCGCAGTATCATTTACTTCAGTAGCAACTGACGTAGTTGATACAAATAAGACCTATAATTAGTATAAGCAATTGGTACATAAAGATGTGAATACATACTTTGCCAGTATTCCAGTCATTGAGCAGTATCTTGGCCGCAGCCTCCTGGTCTGGCACTCCGCCCTTCTTAAACCTGCCCATACGAGACCCTAGGTGAGCGAAGAATTCCTGAAATTATATAATATGTGAGGATTTCATAACATAATTGAAAGACAGTATGTAAGAGATAACGGATATAGTTGGGAGAGCTTAACCTAAATAATAAATTGATGTTTGAATCTGAGAATATTTCTTTGTGAGTAGTAGCTGGAACTGATATAAAAGTAAACATTATAAAGCAATTTCACAGAACATTTGGAAGAGACTTTACTATCTACTATTTATATGAAATAAATACTGTTTTTGACAATTGTAATTTTGAGCAATCCTCTACATTTTCTGTGCTCCCGATAAATACCCATAACTATTTTAGACGACAAACGGGACTTGTTCGCGATATTTCTTTTCTCCCGACGCGACGTTTCGATCGAGTTGCACCGACCGTGGTCACGGGTGGACTGAAGTCACACAACAACTCCCGTTTGTCGTCTAAAATATGTGTACAAGTCGCGAAAGTTTAATACCCATAACTAACCCTTATCCTATGTATAAAATTCTTGTGTCACAATGTTAGTTACCATACTCCTCCGAAACGACCAGACCGATTTTTACAAAATTTTATCTATGCATTTAGTAGGTCTGAGAATCCACCAACATCTATTATTTATCCCCAATCCCTTTTTTTTCACGTGCGAAGTAGCAGGCAACAGCAAGTATCAAATAATTGTGAATCTTGCACATAACAATTTTTTTATTATTCTTTTTTTATTTCTTTTATTAGGGGTTTTTATAACGCACATCGTCTGTCATCCCCAGTCAGCATAACTATTATCACCAACATACCTGTGGTGTATTATAATCCGGTATCGCATACAATTCCGTGAGCGTGGCCTTGGTAGCTCTCTGCAGTATGGCCGCGGCCGGCGTCACGGGGTCCTTGAGCGCCGCCACGCGCACCGCGTTCTTCAAAGCCACGGACGAATCACTCTCAGGACCCGACTGGAAGACTATACCGGGACTGTCCAGGATCTTGATCTTTGAGTCCAGTTGGACTGTCTGCATTTGTCTGGAAATATAAATGGTTTTGGTTAGGGTTTTTTTTAAGGATAATAATTATTTATGGATAGGTTCCTCAGGGGTTTATTACCAGCTCTTAAAAAGATTTATGTCAATTTACAAATATAGAAGAAAGAGCGCTCTATGTTATGTGGTGCGGAACTTACAATTAGCTCTTAGAACAAATGCTGCAAAACTGAGGTGTTTAATGAGATTTATGTTACAAATCAAGCAATCAAGCTTTAAAAATTAAATAACAATGAAGACATCCTGACTTCAATGTTATTTTTTTTCTGTTACATGTAAATAATTTCAATTTTACCAATAGCCTTGTTTTGTTGTATTTTTTTTTATTTATAATATTCAGGCTTTTCCTGCATAAGACATTGCAATGCCACTGAAATTTTATCTTCAAATGTCAGCTATTTGAGACTAATTACATATGTCCCTTTCTTTCGAAAGCTAGATAAAGAGTTCCCTACTCTTTCCATAACATGTAAATAACAAATCCCACTCACTTAGTAACACCGGGTGTACTGCCAACATTGCAGGCCTTGGACCTGTTGAGACTGTTGATGATGGAGCTCTTGCCGACGTTCGGTAGACCGACCACGCCCACCGTGATGGATGTCTTGATGCCCTTGTTGCGGCAGTAGTTGCCCAGGAGGCTCATCACTAACTCTGCGCCTACACATGCTGAACCTGGAAGATGGAGAAAGTGTTTTACTATATTGTTGTTTTGGTTAATATATGTAAACATGTGGAACTAACAAATTGATTATGAAAGTCATATTGCATTTGCGCCTTCTTGCAATGGCTTAAAAGTGCATTCAATTATCTGAAGTTTGTTGTGACTTTTTTTTGTTAAAATACGCAAAAACTACTTAGTGAGAGTGAAATAAATTTATGCGATGAGTGACATTATAGCAAAATATGACACTATAGTTACTTTCTAAAGTACTTTCCTCTTTAATTAATTATTAGACATCGTGAAAATACAAAATTACGTGTCTAATATTGTTCATACATCTAACAGATAGGCATCCAAATAAAAAATAATAGATAAGCATATTTATTTTATAGGATGAGATCTCACATCCATCAAATCTACCACCCACCACTATCAAGTAAATAAAACTACAAGGATCTTCTGCCATGTGCAGGACATTAACCTGAGGACCTGAGGTGTGCATATTCCCAAACAAGATTTAACACAATACTGTCTAACTAAAGTGATAGATTTAACGTATGACGACATTAGTTCCAATTTCAAAAAGATCCTTGTAGCACTATATCTCAACTAAACACCAACCTTTCATCTGTTTCTCCTTAACAATATGCTTCATCTTCCTCGTTCCGAGGTTGTGTTGCTGGTCCTGTGTGGAGGCCTTGAAGGGCACTGCGGGGGCGGTGCGGCGCAGGTACTTCAGCCAGGCCTCTAAGTTAGTGCGCGGAACCAGGTCCGCCTTGTTCAGGACTAGGACGAGGCGCTTGCCGGAGTCACGGACTGCTTCCTCGACTTGAGAACAACGGGTGCCTGGGGACAGTGGGGATATGTGATGACTTTCTATGTTAACAAATGTCTGAAACTTCTATATTCTGCATTAACAGTTCATTTGGTTGGTCTAGAAATACCAAGTTAACTTCCTAGAATAGTCAGTCATATAATTATTTTTAACTGATCAAGTCAAATAGAACATGCAAGAAAAAAGGTTTTTTTTAGCTTGGTTGCTTTATTTGCAGTCAACAGTCATATATTTTATTCTACAAACATGATGACAAAACATAACACATAGTTTTTAGAAATTCCATTTAAATATTATTATTTTGTCCTAGACACCTAAGTAACATATCAAGTTGATAACCAAAAACTTCTTCTTTTCCTATAATTTCTTCACTCACCCAAAGGATCTCTTGCATCAACAACTTCTAATATGACTTCAGCTTCAGATATGACCTTCTTGAACTCTCTGTAGTAAGTCTTGAGGGAGTTCTCCTGTTTCCTGTCCTTGCCAAACTCTATCTCATCTGATACATCATCGCTTTTAAACGCATCATGGACTTTGCCTCTAGCTTGCGCGTTTTCAACCTGTAAGTTGTAGATAGAATAGATTAGTAGGTGTATTCAAAGTAATGCTACTTTAAAAGAACCCAGACTTCACAGTTGTTTGGGGGACTTAAATTGTACAAGTATACACAAACCACGTAGAAGAACTAGAATATTTAATTTATATTTGTGTGCTTTTATTACGGTAACGGTAATACTTAATGCAGCCTTTATAAAATTCTATACTGTCTTTCCAAAGATACATTTCATTTTAATGAAACAGAAAATGCGATCTTGTCCGTTACACCTTACAATGATCAAAAGATGATCCAAGTTTACATCTTCTATAAACAAAATTGAAACAGAACTTACCAATGCACCCATACTAGGTTTACTGTTCTTCTTTTCCTCCATTTTCTTTTGTTTCTCAAGCTTTGCTAAATCCCTCTTTTTCTGTCTCTCTTCTTCTTTGTGCTTCTTCACTGCTTCTACCTCTTTTAATATATCATCTTTGAAAGGACACTCATTTGGAATCTGTATAGGCTTAGCTTTCTTAGACTTTGGATTCTTTTTTGCTTCCTTTTTTAATTTCCTGTTGTGATCTTTAACTTTTTTTTCTATCTTGTAGCGGAGACGGGCTGGCTGCCTCTTGGATGGTTTCTCTAGAATATTCAACTACTTATAAGTATAGTGTTCGGTGTGTATTGTTGTTAAGACTCAGATCTATTTATGGAAACAAGACAGTAGTGACAGTCTGCTGTTTTGAAATAATGGATATATGGAGATTCATTGTAGGTAGCTTTTGTTTGCACTAGAATATTAAATAGTTTATTGTATTGCTGTTTAATAATATCAATTCCTAATACACGGCGAGAAAATACATTATTATAAAATTGTGCAATATTGCTCAAAAATATTATTTAAAGATAGAAATATGAGCAACTTGCAATTATTCGTTTATATACGGTCAATTATAATGTATCTACATACATTATTTCCACAACAAACAGTATTTTGTTGTGAATGTCGTTACATTAATAGAAGCGTGAGAGGATAGGTTTTTAGAATTTTACTTACTCAGTTTAAACTTGGCCATTGTGTTAGTAGTAAAATATCACTTAAATAATATTATACTTAAATAATACAATACAGTAGCTGCGCTACCTATATATAACTTTAAATAACACTTTTGTTATTTAAAATGTAATGTTTAACAGTGAACCTAACCACATAGCGTGTGGTTTTGAAACTTGTGTCGGTGGATATGATTGCTTTCAGAATTGTTAACATAAGGTAAATCGTCTGTCTTTTTCTTTCGCATGAAATAAGCTATGCTATCTCTACTTTTTGCTTTAACACCATGCTCGAATTGTATATGTATTCATTTTATGTATGGAACGCGGAACAGCATTGCAACTGTCAAGCCCTTGTCAAAATAATCACACGTGCTTTTTGTCAGTGTCAATGTCAACTCCTGTGTCAAAATACAAAACAGATTATAAAAATGCGTTTAATTTCATCGTTTGCACAGCAGAGGGTCTAAACTATTAACAACTTTATTTTATATTGCTGTATTTATATAAAATATAATGAAAACGAGTGGCTGAAAACAGATCTCAGTTTCGTGCACTTGGAGTGGCCCTCTGTCCAGCAGTAGACTGCGATAGGCCGATGATGATATAAAAGATACCTATACTCCATTTGTTTAGGTAATTAACTAAATGTAAACAATTTTGGTATGTCTTTTAAACAAAATGTGATCTTTAAAAATGTAAAATACGTTTTACAACATGAAATACATTCAGATTTTCTAAAACTATAGTTAATTGATTTATAAGCAGTAATATCCAAATTAAAAATTATTTTTTTGGTTAAAAAGTAACGCCAAGATTGTTTACATTTAGTTAACTACCTAAACAAATGGAGTATAGTAAGGATTTTAGTATTGTGCAGATTTTTTCTCTTGAAAAAGAGAATCTTGCATACGTTATCCAATACGCACGATATTAAAACACACATGTTTCTGATTTTTATTTTATGCATTTATTTATTAGGTTCCTAAATATTTTATGTTGTTGTTTTTTTATTGTACCTTAACCTTTAAAAAAAAGGAGAAAGTTAATAGTTTTCCTAAAATATAAAATTGAACTAATAGGTCGGGGAAAAAGTCTTTTCGCATTATGTATTACATACATTCGCGTATGTATGAATTTGTAATAAAATCTTTCTCTCTCTTTAATAAAATTAGAATTTGGAATTATGTTCTTTAAAATTTTAACTTTCAATTATACCAAAACCAGCCAGATACAAGACTATAGCCAAAAAGATTTTATTACAAGTTCATTATTATACTATAATGCGAAAAAACTTTTTCCCCGACTTAATATTTCGTATGTGTCAATAAAACCACAGAACAGATACCTAAATGATAAAACAGTTCGTCTACTTGAGCGTCAGTCGACTACTTGTCTGTCTTGAACTTGACTTTAATTAATTTCAATTTACTACCACAAACTTCATTGTTTTACAAGAGCGCTCAGGACTAAGTAAATAAAAAAAATAACCACCAACTTATGAGATATTATTTTAAGAAATAGTGACTGCCATTGAATCTTTTCTTTCGGTAAACAACGAAAGTAAATATTTTTTCTAGTTTCCCGCGACTTCACTCGCTCAAATGTCGGTTATAACTGCAAAAACTTAACCCGCGCCTGACCCCGTCAGTTTCAACGTAGCCTATGAGCATGGTGTCAACTAGGTAACTCTATACCAAATTTCATCAAAATTGCTCCAGTCCTTTGAGCGTAACAGAGTAACAAACCGCCATCCATCCATACTTAGTAGTAATAAACTTTCGCATTTACATTATTAGCTGGATAATAAGAAAAGCGCCTGTTACGGTAAGATTATACCTATATTCGTAAGATTCAGTATTTCACAATTTATAATCAACCAATGTACACAACAGGTGTTTCACGGATAAGTTCATTCGTTCGTGTGGGAACCGCGATCCGAAATTTCTAACCTTCGAAAGAAGGAAACCCAAAGGCTGTGTCGTCTTAATCAATGAAATTATTATAGTACCTACTTTTTTATTATCGCTTGTGCTTGAGTCTGGAATTTTCCGAATGCGACAGGTGGAATGCTTCCTGAAGTATCTAAGGAATTATTAGTATTCGGCGCGTTTAAGCTTTGTCAGAATTTACATGTATTGTTTTGATCATTACTCACTTTCCAGATGATTGTAGGTACCTAAACTTAAAATGTAAACATAAAACATTTGGTAAACAAAACACGTCGTAGTTCATTCATCGTTGGATATCGTGAATGAATTTGGTTGCGGGGCCATGCGAGGCTCGCGGCTGGCGTCGCATGTGACGGGCTTTGTTCACGGGCAGCAGCTGCGTTTGCTGCGAAACGGTCGCTTGTACCTGAACAGGTAACAGAAGCAACAGGTCATTTCTCCGGGCGAGGGGAGCGCGGCTACCGGCCACCGTCCCGCGACTCGCGCCCGACGACCGAGGCAGTCGCGTTTTGTTCTCCGCAGCGAAACCACGTCGCTTCTCGCGCCCGCGCGCTCCACAAACCGCGATATATTACGATTAGATCGCGCAAGTTATGTGCGCGGACGCACACTACAATAATCGGTTAGTCGGCAGTAATTTGTGACAGTGCCAATGTCTCCCAGTTTAGAAGGGATCATGTTCAACAGAAACGCGAACCTGTCAGCGCGCCGGCCGTTGTTGGCGGAACCGCAAAAGCCTCTAGTGGTCCCACCACGCGCGCCTCCCCGCGACACTGGTCCGCACCGGCCCTTGCCCGCTCCAAGAAACCTGCCTACAGATTATTCTTACGAGTACCGACCTGATTATTGGAAACCGTCGAACGTCGAACTCGAAAGGCGACTGCAGGAGGCAAGGGCACGCGAGAAAGTCGGATACTTTCAAGATAAAGTTACGCCTCCGGATCTAAGTTTGGATCGAAGGGAAGCGGAACTAGTGTTTAGGTTTGACCCGCAGGCGTCCGACGAGTACCTTTCGAGTCAGTACCGAGCCCCGGTAGTGCACTACGCGAAGCCCCCGACTCCGGCGAACGGGTTCGCTGCCCGTATGCCCGAGAGAGACGGGCCGTTCGTGTTCGGCGTGCACAGCCCGAGCCAGTTCCCGATAGCGCGGCGGGACGACGACGACTACGACTACTCCGAAGTGGCCGAGGAGGGCGGCCGCACTGTGATACGAGACGATGTCTCCGCCGACCTGAACTGCTGTGATAAAGTGAACGACTGGGCCGTCAGGGACAAGAAGAGCCGACGGACTTTGAATCGCATGTTTCAGATTAAGGACAGGAGGAAGGTGAAAGGTGGTAAGAAAGAGAAGATAAAGTGTGTGTTGGTGGGTGACGGAGCAGTGGGAAAGAGCTCCTTGATAGCCGCGTACGCGCAGGACACGTTTCGAGAGGAATATCAGCCCACAGCATACGACACATTCAATGGTAAGTGTCTACGATTCTGAAATAGAACTTAAATAGACAAAGACATGATTCTTATGTTGTACTTACACCAGCGTGACTTATCGCAAATGACCCTGATTTGTGGAGATAATGAGTGATTACCCCTGGTATTATCGTCTGGCCAACGATCGTATCGGGTCATATCGTCAGCTGCACTTCATGATATAATGTGTTTTGTTATTAGGTGCTGGCGCCACAAACAATTGTGACAAGATAAAAATGTAATCATGAAATGCTTGCATAAACACACTCTGTTGAACTTTAATTTACTATAGATGACGTTTGTAAAAGAACAATGTAAACCCTACTTACCGCGTAATGTTGATTACAAGAAGTATTTCCCTACCTAAACCACAAGTGCCTAATAGACATAAGGAAAACGGTTTTCAAATAGAAATTCGCAAAAACCACCGAACGTCTTCTTAGAAAATGTAAATATAAACATAAACAATCGATTGATTTAAATAAACATTAGGTACTAACCTAACTATTCATAAAATAAGGAATCATGACTCAAAACATCTCAAAAGTTAATATAAAATCAATCATTACTCTCTTGACGTTAAGAATGGTTTTCAAATCCTTAGTTAAGTCTATTGAGCTAAAAAGTCTGGGAGAAGTCTTTTTAAACATCACGAAAGTCAGAAAGATTAAAGTTAAGTTGCTGAGATCTTCAGGTTACGCCTGGTTAGGTAAAATTATTTTCTTCGATAGGATTACTTGAACCGCAAATTGACGAGTTCAAAGAGACTGTAATGAGATTGATTTAATAAAAACATGGTCTTGGCGAACTGGTACCAAATACAAATGTAATACATTACGAGTATTACGACCTAGGTACTGATAATACCCGCATGGATTAAATATACGGAAATGAAAAAATAAATCCTAACACTGCTATGCTGTTATTTCGGTATGAACGTGGGTACTGTTTACATTACAAATGAAACTTCCTAACGCATTATTACTTGAGGTTATTCCGGTATAATGCAAGGGTACGCCCTGTATTTGTCCTTCCGTTGCATTATAACAAACAAAGAAAGAAATGGAATGATACACGCTCTGAAACTCTTTACACTCACCATTATCTAATACCAGCTATCGCTACTTTTATCTTGATCGTTTGAGTATAATAAAAAATACAAAACGTAAAGTAAACATCTCAATTAAGCGAAGTAGTAAAACGGTGCCAAACATGCGAGAGAAGTTATATGACGGACGTATTTTTTGTACAATATATGAGATATATTTACAGCTTTAACCTTTTATAATGTTACAACATTATTCATACATAAATGTATGAAATATACACAGCAGGAGTCAATGACTCTTCCAGACATTTTCTGTTGGCTTATCAACAAAAGAAACTTGTTTTAAACACACGTAGCAATAACAGTGGTCGTTTTCTTATTTAAAATTCTTGTTACGCTTTCTCATTTCAACTTATAACTGGCATTCAGAATCATTTTTTCATATTACATAATTTAAATTGTATCATTGTTAATTTGTGGGGCCTGGGAAAATAGTGGGCTCGTTTGTTTTACTGTCCCAAACTTTAATAGCACTTATTATGTCATTACTCATTATTAAAATAAGGCAAAGATTTGCCAGGATTGTTAGGCAAGGTTAGTGTCGCGGTAACTGAACATGTGTAACATTATCCAGATTGTAATGTATAATGTAATCGTATCTGCATAATGTAATTCCTAAGATCACGGCTCAAGGAGGGTATGATTTAACCCGAACTCGCAAGCTTGAATAAATCTAGTTTATGGTATCGTTTGTATCATGTTCGTTCGTTTTAAACATGTCTTTCAGCGGCACAGAGATCTAAAATACATAATAATGTACAGATGGTATATTTCTGGGAAGTTTACCTTGTTTAAACAATAAATGTGAGGTAAAGTTTTAAATATAGTTCTTTGCAAGAAACGGCGAATTCTTGTAATATTTGTAGATTGGTGACGCATGCGGCTGCATACCTATTTCGCACTAAGCTGCGAGTACCTAATTTAAATTAAAAAGATGTAAACTTCCATTGTAAGCGTTATTTATAACCACAAACAAAATACCTATGAACTAAAACGACTTTCAAGTATTTACATTAACAATTAATAAGTAACCAGTTACACTTAATAGCTTTTATAATAAAAATCACGGTTATTCATGTAAAACCAAACTAAACGGAAAACATTAGGCATTGGGTAACATTACTGGTATGCAGTTAACTTTTATCGCAGATAACATAATAAACTAATGACTCATTGTCGATTAATTTGCAAACTTGGTGTAGAAAATTGCTTGTATTTTTGACAAGAATAATGAAACAATATTAGTTTTCTCTACATAATATGGGCTCTCTAGCAAAACATTAGGGTTTTCACTATCACTACGCAGTCTAAAACAAGTCGCTTTCAGTTATATGTCCCTTTGCATGCTTAAGCCTTAGCAACTACGCAATATTTTGATTTTGATGCATTTTTTAGTAGACTTATTTTAAGAGGAACGTTTCTATGTATAATACTTCAGTACTGCACTCTTTCGCAGCTGGGGCGAGTCGCTAGTTATAGTGTAAAGTCAATTAGGATTATATAATTTTATGAACGAGACTCTTAATTTTCCATCAAAAATAGCCATTGTTTATGACCGTAGGCTTTTCAAGATCATGATCATTACTCAAGTGACGTCACAACTCTGTAATCTATGCTCACAGAAATATCTGTATTGACACTACTCACGCAGGTGACACACGCTTTTTGATTGTCAAATTAACTGATAACTTATAAAAAACGTCAATTTCGGTATTTTGTTATTGTATATAAAGTAAGTATAAATTTGAAGGTTTAAGGAAACTTTATTGTTTAAACTTTTTTTTATTTAATGTATTTTGCTTTCAAAAATACCAGTTAGTTTTGCCTTATTTTGAGTTACTCATTTCGTATTGTAACTTCTTTCATTATCTTTCCTGCACTAAAAACAGGTAACTCCAAAATTACCCAAAAAATTGTTACTTAACATTTTAAACAACTTTAATTAAAATTTCTCCTATCACCCTTTATCACAAGTAACAAATAGAGCTATAACTTGACACATCAAAGTAATTGACGTATGAAAAACGTTTTGTTCCGACACTCGGAGCCCTAGTCAAGTCACATTGCGATAACACAATCTAGTGAGACATAACACTTCTGTGAACTGGAAATGCATCCTTGAATGTTAAAGATAACGATTAAACGGAACCATTTTATCGATGTTTTATTGAAATTAATAATGTCATGTTTTGGAGGAAATGTTTCAAGTCGCAACTCTTTGCTCTTGAATAAAATCACTCTATGTCCATATCAGTTTAAGAGTTTGTTTGGGCAACGTACTAATGGTGTAGTTTTAGGAACCACACGTTGTAATTTTAGTATTGCTTTTGTTGTTATATAATATCACGCTACAACTAATAGCAGCAGAACACGATTGAAAACCCATGTTTCATCTAGTTAAACAGATAAGTTCATTATTCCCTGCACTCCGGATGAATGGATCCAGTGACACCTAGAATCCAGTCGTAACAAATGTTACCAGCAACTCATGACCATTGTCGGTGCAAAACACGTTTAGAATAAATTACAATAACGATATTTTAGTACTCTCTTATAAGTCCTACATTTAAATGCAATAATAGTTCCATTAACATCTATTGTGACATTTAGCGCTAATATATTACTACTGATAAAGACATTCGTATAACATTAAAACTCATTTTGTACATCACAACTTCTCATTGTTCTTCTAAAAAATATCTAATTAAAAATTCAAGACGTGTTCTAACTTGGGTCCTATGATAGAATATTAGAATATGATAACCAAAAAGGTTAAAATATTTGTAGTGTGAAGATTGTGATCATACCTTCACGTAGTATGGGGTTGATGACCCCATTTAATGTGTTGTTAGTAAAACCGAGACCAATTAATGTTACACTGTCTTTAGGATCATGGACCATCTTTTAATGTAAGCCTGATGAAGTTGAGGGAGCGAGAGCGCGCACTACACGGCGTAGAGCGCCGTCTCTCGTTCACAAGTACAACATTCTTAATTTAAGATGTAGT